>OX345713.1:5000-622678 GCA_947044815.1 Apomyelois bistriatella
CTAACCTAACCTAACCTAACCTAACCTAACCTAACCTAACCTAACCTAACCTAACCTAACCTAACCTAACCTAACCTAACCTAACCTAACCTAACCTAACCTAACCTAACCTAACCTAACCTAACCTAACCTAACCTAACCTAACCTAACCTAACCTAACCTAACCTAACCTAACCTAACCTAACCTAACCTAACCTAACCTAACCTAACCTAACCTAACCTAACCTAACCTAACCTAACCTAACCTAACCTAACCTAACCTAACCTAACCTAACCTAACCTAACCTAACCTAACCTAACCTAACCTAACCTAACCTAACCTAACCTAACCTAACCTAACCTAACCTAACCTAACCTAACCTAACCTAACCTAACCTAACCTAACCTAACCTAACCTAACCTAACCTAACCTAACCTAACCTAACCTAACCTAACCTAACCTAACCTAACCTAACCTAACCTAACCTAACCTAACCTAACCTAACCTAACCTAACCTAACCTAACCTAACCTAACCTAACCTAACCTAACCTAACCTAACCTAACCTAACCTAACCTAACCTAACCTAACCTAACCTAACCTAACCTAACCTAACCTAACCTAACCTAACCTAACCTAACCTAACCTAACCTAACCTAACCTAACCTAACCTAACCTAACCTAACCTAACCTAACCTAACCTAACCTAACCTAACCTAACCTAACCTAACCTAACCTAACCTAACCTAACCTAACCTAACCTAACCTAACCTAACCTAACCTAACCTAACCTAACCTAACCTAACCTAACCTAACCTAACCTAACCTAACCTAACCTAACCTAACCTAACCTAACCTAACCTAACCTAACCTAACCTAACCTAACCTAACCTAACCTAACCTAACCTAACCTAACCTAACCTAACCTAACCTAACCTAACCTAACCTAACCTAACCTAACCTAACCTAACCTAACCTAACCTAACCTAACCTAACCTAACCTAACCTAACCTAACCTAACCTAACCTAACCTAACCTAACCTAACCTAACCTAACCTAACCTAACCTAACCTAACCTAACCTAACCTAACCTAACCTAACCTAACCTAACCTAACCTAACCTAACCTAACCTAACCTAACCTAACCTAACCTAACCTAACCTAACCTAACCTAACCTAACCTAACCTAACCTAACCTAACCTAACCTAACCTAACCTAACCTAACCTAACCTAACCTAACCTAACCTAACCTAACCTAACCTAACCTAACCTAACCTAACCTAACCTAACCTAACCTAACCTAACCTAACCTAACCTAACCTAACCTAACCTAACCTAACCTAACCTAACCTAACCTAACCTAACCTAACCTAACCTAACCTAACCTAACCTAACCTAACCTAACCTAACCTAACCTAACCTAACCTAACCTAACCTAACCTAACCTAACCTAACCTAACCTAACCTAACCTAACCTAACCTAACCTAACCTAACCTAACCTAACCTAACCTAACCTAACCTAACCTAACCTAACCTAACCTAACCTAACCTAACCTAACCTAACCTAACCTAACCTAACCTAACCTAACCTAACCTAACCTAACCTAACCTAACCTAACCTAACCTAACCTAACCTAACCTAACCTAACCTAACCTAACCTAACCTAACCTAACCTAACCTAACCTAACCTAACCTAACCTAACCTAACCTAACCTAACCTAACCTAACCTAACCTAACCTAACCTAACCTAACCTAACCTAACCTAACCTAACCTAACCTAACCTAACCTAACCTAACCTAACCTAACCTAACCTAACCTAACCTAACCTAACCTAACCTAACCTAACCTAACCTAACCTAACCTAACCTAACCTAACCTAACCTAACCTAACCTAACCTAACCTAACCTAACCTAACCTAACCTAACCTAACCTAACCTAACCTAACCTAACCTAACCTAACCTAACCTAACCTAACCTAACCTAACCTAACCTAACCTAACCTAACCTAACCTAACCTAACCTAACCTAACCTAACCTAACCTAACCTAACCTAACCTAACCTAACCTAACCTAACCTAACCTAACCTAACCTAACCTAACCTAACCTAACCTAACCTAACCTAACCTAACCTAACCTAACCTAACCTAACCTAACCTAACCTAACCTAACCTAACCTAACCTAACCTAACCTAACCTAACCTAACCTAACCTAACCTAACCTAACCTAACCTAACCTAACCTAACCTAACCTAACCTAACCTAACCTAACCTAACCTAACCTAACCTAACCTAACCTAACCTAACCTAACCTAACCTAACCTAACCTAACCTAACCTAACCTAACCTAACCTAACCTAACCTAACCTAACCTAACCTAACCTAACCTAACCTAACCTAACCTAACCTAACCTAACCTAACCTAACCTAACCTAACCTAACCTAACCTAACCTAACCTAACCTAACCTAACCTAACCTAACCTAACCTAACCTAACCTAACCTAACCTAACCTAACCTAACCTAACCTAACCTAACCTAACCTAACCTAACCTAACCTAACCTAACCTAACCTAACCTAACCTAACCTAACCTAACCTAACCTAACCTAACCTAACCTAACCTAACCTAACCTAACCTAACCTAACCTAACCTAACCTAACCTAACCTAACCTAACCTAACCTAACCTAACCTAACCTAACCTAACCTAACCTAACCTAACCTAACCTAACCTAACCTAACCTAACCTAACCTAACCTAACCTAACCTAACCTAACCTAACCTAACCTAACCTAACCTAACCTAACCTAACCTAACCTAACCTAACCTAACCTAACCTAACCTAACCTAACCTAACCTAACCTAACCTAACCTAACCTAACCTAACCTAACCTAACCTAACCTAACCTAACCTAACCTAACCTAACCTAACCTAACCTAACCTAACCTAACCTAACCTAACCTAACCTAACCTAACCTAACCTAACCTAACCTAACCTAACCTAACCTAACCTAACCTAACCTAACCTAACCTAACCTAACCTAACCTAACCTAACCTAACCTAACCTAACCTAACCTAACCTAACCTAACCTAACCTAACCTAACCTAACCTAACCTAACCTAACCTAACCTAACCTAACCTAACCTAACCTAACCTAACCTAACCTAACCTAACCTAACCTAACCTAACCTAACCTAACCTAACCTAACCTAACCTAACCTAACCTAACCTAACCTAACCTAACCTAACCTAACCTAACCTAACCTAACCTAACCTAACCTAACCTAACCTAACCTAACCTAACCTAACCTAACCTAACCTAACCTAACCTAACCTAACCTAACCTAACCTAACCTAACCTAACCTAACCTAACCTAACCTAACCTAACCTAACCTAACCTAACCTAACCTAACCTAACCTAACCTAACCTAACCTAACCTAACCTAACCTAACCTAACCTAACCTAACCTAACCTAACCTAACCTAACCTAACCTAACCTAACCTAACCTAACCTAACCTAACCTAACCTAACCTAACCTAACCTAACCTAACCTAACCTAACCTAACCTAACCTAACCTAACCTAACCTAACCTAACCTAACCTAACCTAACCTAACCTAACCTAACCTAACCTAACCTAACCTAACCTAACCTAACCTAACCTAACCTAACCTAACCTAACCTAACCTAACCTAACCTAACCTAACCTAACCTAACCTAACCTAACCTAACCTAACCTAACCTAACCTAACCTAACCTAACCTAACCTAACCTAACCTAACCTAACCTAACCTAACCTAACCTAACCTAACCTAACCTAACCTAACCTAACCTAACCTAACCTAACCTAACCTAACCTAACCTAACCTAACCTAACCTAACCTAACCTAACCTAACCTAACCTAACCTAACCTAACCTAACCTAACCTAACCTAACCTAACCTAACCTAACCTAACCTAACCTAACCTAACCTAACCTAACCTAACCTAACCTAACCTAACCTAACCTAACCTAACCTAACCTAACCTAACCTAACCTAACCTAACCTAACCTAACCTAACCTAACCTAACCTAACCTAACCTAACCTAACCTAACCTAACCTAACCTAACCTAACCTAACCTAACCTAACCTAACCTAACCTAACCTAACCTAACCTAACCTAACCTAACCTAACCTAACCTAACCTAACCTAACCTAACCTAACCTAACCTAACCTAACCTAACCTAACCTAACCTAACCTAACCTAACCTAACCTAACCTAACCTAACCTAACCTAACCTAACCTAACCTAACCTAACCTAACCTAACCTAACCTAACCTAACCTAACCTAACCTAACCTAACCTAACCTAACCTAACCTAACCTAACCTAACCTAACCTAACCTAACCTAACCTAACCTAACCTAACCTAACCTAACCTAACCTTTTTTTTTTTTTTTTTTTTTGATTTCGCAGGGGAATGCTTTTACGCACGGAGTGTGGGACTCCTGGGCCGCTAGTCGGCCCAGACTACCCACTAAACCCCTGCGGGTGCCGTCGGCCGCTTTGCATGGAGGCGCCTCGGATCTAACTAACACAAGACGCCTCAGCGACTGGCCGGTCTCTCATCAAAGACCGGACTCACCACTCTCAGAGGCCCTCCGACACCTGGAGGACCTCTGCCACCGGGTGGGACTACCTAGTCCCACTCTTATGGGGGCGCTTCCAGGCGCGCTAGGTAGCGCCTGCGTCGCACCCCCGCTCTCCGCCTCCGGATCGGGTCCGCGAGGGGGTCGTCCTCGCGGTCCCTTTCCTCGGCCTCCCTCTGCGACATAACGGTCTCGCAGAAGGAGGCCATTGCCGTCCAAGCTCTGTCGCTCTCGAGCGTCGCGTTGACGACACTCGGGAGCGACAGGTCCGTCCCGCCAAGCGCGGCGGCCAGCTCCTGGCGCTGCCGGATCCACCTAGGACACCGCTCCAGGACGTGTTGAGCGGTGTCCTGAGCCTCGCCACAATCGTGGCATCGTGGCTCGGCCTCTCTCTGGGCCACGCGGTGCAGGTACTCACCGAAGCAACCGTGCCCGGTGAGCACCTGCGTCATGCGGAAGGTGAGAGGTTTGCGTCGCCGCAACATCCACCTCTCCAGGACCGGGCGCAGGGCCTCCGCTGTGCGTACACCGTACGCTGCCTGCGCCAGGTCCGCCTCCCACCTCCGCACGAGTTCCGCTTGCCCTCGCAGGCGCACCCGCCGGACAACCTCCACCGGGGGGCGCTCGCCGATTTCCCTCCTTCTAGCCACAAAGTGGTACACTTCGGCGAGCACCTCCGCCACCAATTCCCACGGCGGGTCGCCCGCGAGGGCCGTGGCCGCAGAGAAGGCCACTGTACGGTACCCCCGTATCACCCTCACCGCGATCACCTTCTGCGCCTGCCTAAGAAGGCGTTTGTTCGTCGCGGTGAGGGCGTCCACCCAGATGGGGGCACCGTACATAGCCATGCTCCGGCAGACGCCAGAGTAAAGCCGCCTCACTGCTTCGCTCGGCCCACCCAGATTGGGGAGGAGTCGGCCGAGCGAAGCAGCCGTTCTGATGATCTTCGGCCCCAGTTCCCGAAAGTGGGGGCCGAAAGACCATCGTCCGTCGAGGATGAGGCCCAGATACTTCATCTGGGTGCTCACCCTCAACTCCACCTGACCCACCCGGAGGCGCGCTCCAGGAGGGGGACCTCGCGTACGGGCCCCGCGGAAAAGGAGGACTTCGGTCTTGTCCAAGCGGACCCGAAGCCCAAGCCTTTCTATGCGGTCGACCAATAGGGCAAGGCCCGTTTCGGCCAACCGCGCCGCCTCACCGAAATTCGCACCCCGGGACGTGAAGAGAGTGTCATCCGCATAGCAGATGACACCCGTCCCGGGGGGAAGCCGGCACCGCAGGACCCAGTCGTAAGCGATGTCCCACAGGATAGGGCCGAGTATCGACCCCTGCGGGACACCGCACCCGACGCTCCGCCGAACCATTCGTCCCCCCCTGTCCTCAAACAGGACGACGCGCTCCTCCAGGTACGCCCCCAACAGCATCCGCAGATACGGGGGCACCCTGAAATACTCGAGTGCCTCCCGTATTACACTGTGCGGAATGCTGTTGAAAGCGTTGGCGATGTCGAGGGACGTCGCCAGGGTCACTTCTCCTTCCCGATCCGCCTCCTCCGTCACCGATCGTAGACGCCTAAGGGCATCGATGGTGGACCTCTCGGCCCGGAACCCATACTGCGCGTCAGAGAGACGCAGTCCCGGGCCATCCTCCACGTGCCAAACGAGCCGCGAAGCCACGACACTCTCCAGGGCCTTCGCAGCCTCGCTTAGCAGGACCAGAGGTCGCACCGCCGAGGCCGAGTCCAGGGGCCGGCTGCCCTTCGGAATAAGGCAAAGCCGACCCTCCTTCCAGAGTTTCGGAAACCGCCCCTCCCGCAAGCAACGGTTGAGCAGCTCCCGAAACCTGTCTCCGAGATGCACGAGAATCAGCGCAAGCATCTTCCCGTGCACCCCGTCTGGACCCGGTGCCCTTTTCTTTGTCCGGAGGCGGTCGAGGACCACCTCCATTTCGACGTCGGTGACGGAAGGCGGATCAGCCTCCACCCTACCGGCCTCCACTTCGTCAGGCGGCTGTCGGGCCATTCTTGGCGGGGAAAACCCCCGCGGATTGCCGGGGAATAGCTCCCCGACAATCTCCTCCAGCAGAGCTGGCTGAAGGGTCTCCGTCAATGGGGCCGCCAGTGGACGCAGCTTGTCTCGCGCCCACTTGTACGGGCGACCCCACGGGTCTCTTTCTATGCCCTCCACCAGCTCCTCGAAGGCTTCCTCCTTGGCCCGACTGATGGCCAGCTGCAGCTCCATCCGTTTCTCCACATACACCGCATACAGCTGGTCATCCCTCTGCTCGTCGCGGGGGTTGCGCCGTCGACTCCGGCAGTACGCTCTTCGGGCCCCGTTGCAGGCGGTTCGAAGAGCGGCAATCTCCGTCGACCACCAGTACACCGCCCGTCTAGGGGGGGGGCGACTGACGCTAGGCATGGCCGCCCTGCACACTGCAGTGCAGGTGTCGCTGAAACGGCCAGCCGCTTCGTCTACCCCCATTCCCACGAGAGACGGGAGGCTCCAGCGGCCAACGATAGCCGCCTCTTCCGCCAGCTCCAGGTCGAGCCGCGTGAGCGCCCAGCGCGGGAATCGACTGCGCACCCGCGACGATGTTGCCGCCTGACCTTCGGGGGCGGCAGACACCTCGAACCGTATATACAGGTGGTCCGAGAGTGTCTCCACCCCCACTTCCACTCTCCAACCCGTCACAGTGCGTGCGACGGCGGGCGTGGCAAACGTCAAGTCCACCACCGAACCCCCCGTCCGCCGCACGCACGTTTGGGCTGTCCCCCTATTCAGAAGAGACAGCCCCGCGGCTAGCGCCCATTCTTCAACTTTCTGCCCCTTGGGCTCCGTGGCCGGATTCCCCCACGCCGTGGATTTGGCGTTGAAGTCACCGGCCACGAGCACCTTTAGGGGCGCTAGCCGCCTTACCTCCGACCCCAGAGCGTCCAAAAACTGCTCCAGGGCCGGCAAATCTCGATTCGGGGAGAAGTAGACGCCAACTATAGCGTACTCTCCCCGAACCGCCACCACAAAGCCGTTCCCTCTCCTCCGGAGCGTGAGGGGAGGGGCAGCGCCAGACTTGGCCACGATGGCCACGGAGCCATTCAGATCCCCAGCCCAGTGGGGTAGGGAGGGAACCGCGTACGGCTCCGACACCACCGCGACGTCAATGTCCCACTGCGCCATGGATTGCAGGAGGAGATCCTGCGACCTGGCGCAGTGGTTGAGGTTGGCCTGGAGGAACGCGACCCCCATTACTCCTCCATTTGGCCAGCTGGCGCCGCCATTTGTGTGCCCTCTCGCGGAGGAGGGGACGGTCCTTTACCGCGGACTGACGGGGGGCTGCAGGACCTACCCCCCATCACGTGATCCGCGGGCTGTCCAGCGTCGCGGCATACAGCGCAACGGGGCGCCGCCGTGCAGGTAGCGGACAAGTGTCCTGCTTCCCCGCACCTGTAGCAGAGGCGGCTACGGTCGGTCTGCGATGGGCACAGCACCGCAGTGTGCCCCTTTCCCATGCACTTGTAGCAGTGCATGGGACGCGCCGCCAAGTGCTGGAGCCGCACGGAGCCCCAACCAACTCTGAGGCTGCCCGTCTCGATCAGCTTCTTGGCTGTCGTGATCGGGCACCGCATTAGGGCGGAGCGAGAGCCCCGCCAGTCTGGGCGGATTTCGCCCACCCAGACCTGGTCCTCCGTGCAACCTCCAGCCCCAGCGACCGCAGCTTTTATCCGCGACGCTGTAGCCGCATCATTAAGGCCCGTCACACGGAAGTCGGCGGTTTTGACGGGCCTGGATATCTCCGCGACGCCGGACAGCGCCACCCTCAGGGCCGAAGCAAGGGCGTCGGCCTTGTCTGAACTGGAGGAGCCGGGGATCTCAATCAGCCTCGCTCCGGTCGCACTCGGGCGAATCCGAAGCGAGCCAATGCCCAGCTCCTCCAAGTTCACGTCCTGCTCGGCCTTTAGAAGGGCAGAGGCATATGAGGCCCCGTTTTGCACTGCCTCCGGCTGTAACTTAAGAATTACAGCCGAGGAGCCCGGGACCGTCAATTTCCTCGCCTTCGGTGGCGCCGTCTTGGGAGGCGCCTTGCGTGCGGTTGCAGGGGGCGCCGTGGGTCCCTCCGTGGGTGTCGTCGTGGGTGCCGTTGTGGGTTTGGGCTGGGACTTTTTCCCCACACCCTTCCCCTTCCCTCGCACTTCCACCCAGGGAAGCTCCGGAGATGCGTCGGCCGTTGAGGTCGACGGTCCGAAGGCCCCCCACTCCGTCTCTTTCCCAGCCGCCCCTTTGCGTCTCTGCTTCTTGGAGGCCGGGCGTGCTGGGGCCAGGACCTCCAGTTCCTCCACTGCCACTGGCTGCGCGGGCTGCGGCTCTGGGCATATACCAGAGGCCTCCTCAATGGCCGCCCTCGCAGACCTCGCCACCTCGGAATTGTCGCCCGCAAGCGGTGGGCGGGTGATCCTTCGAGGTAGGCGAGACTCTATGTCTGCCAGGCGGACACCGATCATCCTTTCCATGGAGGCCTCCAGTCTCCGCACCAGTTCCTCCTCCATCAAGGGAGCCGCTTGCCTTTCCGCAGTCCGCGCGGCCTGGCCGACCTCCCGGCGGGCCTCCTCGAACCCCCGGCGGAGCGCAGCGACCTCTGCCTTCATATTGGCCACCTCTCTTTGGAGGCGGCCATTGTCGGCTTTGAGGCGCCGGACCTCATCCGACTCATTGCGCGCCACCAGGGTATCAACTATGTCCCTGATGTCCGAGGAGGCCCGCATAATCTTTGAACTGTAGCCCCCCTTGAGGGCAGTGGTCTTTCGGACGAGGCTGGTGATGACTCCGAGCCTCTCCACCGCGGTGTCCATGAGGCCTTCGGCTCCCATGGAACCGAAGTCCCGCACCTCAATGGGGGCCATCTCCAGCCCCTCATCCCCGCTCGGGGGTCCTCCCTTCCTGAAGGCCCGAGCCTCCAAAGTGGCCGAAAAGGAGGCCTCGGCATCCTCGCTCCTTCGTGCCTCAGCCCGGGCCCTCGTAGCACTGGATGCACCTCGAGCCTTCCCCTTCCTTGATGCAGCCAGTTTCGGCTGCGGCGCACCAACTTCGGTGTCGGAGCCGCTCACCACCTCTGAATATAGGCGCTTAGCGCCCAGCACCGACTCCGAAAGCGAGGTGACCGAGCCCAAGCTGCCCAGCAGGCTTCCCAGCCTCCTCTGGCCTACCGCCGAGCCGTCGGTCAACACTTCCACCTCCGATTCACCCCAACTCCTCTCATGCTCAGATCTAGACCTATTCTGGTCCTTCCCCCCATCCGAGCCTTTCCCTCCCCCATCCGAATTCTTCCCCCCCCGCTTTTTTCTCCCCTTAGGTTGGCCCTGAGAAGGGCCTTTTTTAACGAAGCGCCCGGAGGCGTCTCGCATTGGCTGCGATTCAGACATACTCGTAATTAGCAGTTGTTGCTCCGACTGCACAGAACTTATTAGCCGTCGGCCTGCCACTCCGTTACGGTGGACAGGACGCGACGTTTCCAGGGGACGCGACGTGGACGCTAGTTCTGTGGGGTGTCCCCCAACCTAACCTAACCTAACCTAACCTAACCTAACCTAACCTAACCTTTTTTTTTTTTTTTTTTTTTTTTTTTTTTTTTTTTTTTTTTTTTTTTTTTTTTGTTAACGGAGGGGAAATGCATTTACGCACAGAGTGTGGGACTCCTGAGCTGCTAGTCAGCCCAGACTACCCACTAAAACCCCTCCGGCGTTTCCGCACTTGGCCGTTGAGGGCGCCATGGGGTCGCGTTAGCATTCTACCACGACGCCCTCCAGCCTGGCCTTTCGGCCCCAACCAATGCGCTGGGCAAGAGCCCAGCGCTCCCTAACGATGGCCTCCCTCTGTGAAATAATTATTCCACAGAAGGAGGCCCCCACCTCGGGGTGGGGCATCCGCTCACCATCTACTAAAAGATGGGGGGAGTGCCCCACAGTTTGCAGGACATTGGCCGATAGTCAATAAGACCCCGAATATCAGGGAGTTATTAACTGCCGCCCAGGGTGCACCGTCCCAATTCACTTGTCAACCCGCTCTCTCACCGGATCCGTTTGGATCAAGCGAGAACGCAAAGTTTTCAAGTGACTGGGCACTCGAGGAGGTTTCCTGCACTTAGCACCCCAACCTAACCTAACCTAACCTAACCTAACCTAACCTAAAACATAACATAAACATAACCTAACCTAACCTAACAAACAAAACAAAACAAAACAAAACCCAAAACCAAAACCAAAACCAAAACCAAAACCAAAACCAAAACCTAACATAAAACATAACCTAACATAACATAACCTATTGCACAAATATGTGCCGTCGTAAATAAATAAAATTATCTATTAAAAAAAATAGATATAAAGTAACAGTAGTAGAAGTAAACACAAAAAAGTAAGTAAACAAAGATTAAACAAAAATAAAGATTTCATATTTATATAAATATCTTATCTACTTTTGTTTTTATTTTTTTATAACATAAGCCAATGAAAGGGGGGGTATCGATCATTTGAGTAAATGTCATTTTCGTTTTATTACCTAATTAAATTAATATGGTTATGGAATACTAACTTAACAATACTACATGGATAAACAGAAAAATATGCCGATATTATTAAAACATGTTTTAATTTAATTACTTAATTTATTTTTTCAAACCTTGTAGCGCCATCTATTATCAAAAAAAAGGACTAAATCGTTTTCTTAATAATGGGACCGCTTAATAAGGAAAAAAAAAACATTAAAATTATTAGAAAACTTGTCTTTACCAATCTATATTTATTGCGACACGAACGCCAACTATAACCGTCAAGCGCATACTTGTCTTTAAAACTCTATGGGTGTTTATGCAACACGAACGCCAAGGAGTACCGACATGAAATCAACGAACGCTAACTGGTGTCTGTCTATGGTACACGAACGCTAAAGTATACTTGCATGAAATCAACGAACGCTAACTGGTGTCTGTCTATGGTACACGAACGCTAAAGTATACTTGCATGAAATCAACGAACGCTAACTAGTGTCTGTCTATGGTACACGAACGCTAAAGTATACTTGCATGAAATCAACGAACGCCAACTGGTGGCTATGGTGCCCGAACGCTAACGTGTCTCTATATAACACTGAATTTGATTCACGAATGACTTTAGCATATTCATTGAATTTTTTTTTTTTTTTTTATGTTTTGTTTTGTTTTATTTAATTTTTTTTTATTTTATGGTGTACTCGGATAGTTTTTGACAATTGTTTGACATGTCTGTCGAACTTTATTTATATATTTTATTATTATAGTTATTAAATTGAATCAAACCCCCCCCCCCCCACCGCAGATTAAAAAAAAATTGTTAATAAAGTTCGACAGACATGTCACACAATTGTCAAAAACTATCAGAGTACACCATATATATATTATAAGCATACTTAGTATAGGCCATTTAGAACCATTTAATATTTAATTATTTAAATTTTTAAGATTAAGCTGGAAAAAAACCTACAATTTTGTTTATAGTAGTATATATTATTATATATATATGTATATATATATATTATTATAAAGTTATTCATGTTTTGGGAAAAAATAAAAAATAAAAAAATTAAATAAAACTAGCTAATATTAATGTAATTAAGTATTATTCATATAACGTGGACTCAAATCAGTTGCAAATATTTTTAGGGCAGATCTGGATCAACTATACTGAACAACTTTTCCAAATAAACTAATGTCAAAATATGAAATTATTTTTTTCACTCCCCATACATAAACAGATCAGTGGGTCTAAAATCGCCACTTTAGCAATTCATCTTACGAATTCCTTAGCTATTCCTTAGCAATTCAATTAAACGGACCAGTTGATATTTACTACATTTTAATAATTTTAATTATAAATAACACTCAATTACACTCTGTATAAAAATAATACTTCATTATATTTTATATAAATTATATAATGTAATTTTGTATACAGGATGTAATTAAGTATTAGTTATATAAGGTGAACTCAAATCAAATATTTTCAGGGCGCCACTTTAGCAATTGAAGAATTGCTAAAGTGGCGATTTTAGACCCACTGTTGATTGATACGAGTCAAGTAGTATAGTAGGTATACAACACTCACATTAGGCGGGGCGGCGGTGGTGCTGGCGCCGGGCGGCGGCGGTGGTGCTGGCGCCGGGCATGGTGCGCAGCGGTGCTGGTGGCGCCGGCGGCGCTGCGGGCGCTGCGAGAGACTTCAGCCTTTCTAAAAACAATACATATAATCCGATAGATTATCGTTATTTTTAAAAACACTAATAAATAAAAATGACCCCTTAAATAACAATTGTTTGTTCTTCAATATGCGGAAATAGATTAATTTTATATTTGACATTAATCTGCCATTTGTTTATTCAAATGTCACTGTATTAATTAATTAATATATTTCCTTTTGTGTAAACAACTTTATCGAAATAATAATAAAATTTTAACTATACTCGACAATCCTTAAAAACTCATGATAAAATATCACAATGAATCAACAAGTAATTGAAACCTTACTATATCTCTCTTAATCAACACTTAATATTTCTTTTCCTTATCAAATCCGAAAAAAAAACTAGCACAGAATTAATAATAGTACCCATAGCCAAGTGACAATTTTAAAACGCTAACGAATGTCGACTAAAACAAAATGTATGGCATTTAAGTTACCGAACTTACAAGAACTTCCACAGGCTGTATACTGCTGAACATAGGTCTCCCCCATAGATTTCCAAAACAACCGGTTGAAAGCAGCCTGCATCCAACGCCTGCCACGACCTTCTTCAACTGACACTCAATACCTTAAATCAAATTTTAAACCATGCTTTATTTCATTATCTCAGATTGAAATAACCAAAAACATGTTATCTTAATGTTTAAACCACAGTCAAGTAAACAACAAAAAAGAAATTTGCATTAACCTACATAAATCGATTTACTATATCATTTAAACGAAAAGCAACTCCTGGAGCGACATAACATACATATATCAATGTACCATACATACCTTATCACCTACAATATATTGTTACAAATTAATGCCCCATAGTTGGCAACCACTAAAAAGTTGAGCAACACTGGCATCAACATTCACCGTGGAACACACTGGAACACCTTATATGTATGAACATAAGGCTTAGAATCAATTGGCTCAAGAATTCTAGAAATCTGTGCGTATATATCGTGCCTACAATGAGCAAGAAATAAAGGAGAGAGAAGGTGATACCTAGCTGTCTCTCTCTTACTCTTTGGGAGGTGTTGAGCATATTCTGAAAAGTGCCTGATCACGTATCTGGGTCTATACAAGCGGCGGATCGTGACGACGGCAGTCAGTTTGTGTTCAGGAGCGATACAAGCAACTTGGAAGAGACATCAAGCAGTGATAAACACGAATAATTGTGTAGAAGGTGAATAAAGTCTACTCAGTATCATTAGGCGTTTTTGATCTCCAGAATACGAACCCCTCGTAACAATACTACATATCTCTCAGTCTTGCTCCATTCCTTTCTATCTTTACAATATTGATACTTAATACGAACTAAAGGCTTAGTAAGCACATCTACCCACATCTCCAAAGTAGGATATAAACAATACAAATAATATTGTTTGATATTAAATCACGTATAAAATGAAATTTAGTGTCTATATGTTTGGTTTTATTGTGGTGAACCGGATTCACTTCATGTTTTTGGGCAAACTGTGAATCATTGTAGACAGTGACAACAGTTGACTCAAAAGTTAGTTCGGGCATCAACTGCTTTAAAAATACACCATCCTTTGCCGCACTCACCAAACTCATTAATTCGCTCTCACTTGAAGATAAAGCTATGGTAGTTTGCTTCTTGCTCTCCCATGAAATTGCTCCACCGCCCAGGGAGAAGTAAAATCCAGTGTATGAGCGACGATCAATAGAACAATTGGCCCAATCTGCGTCCGCATAACCAACTAAACCTCCACCGCCCTTTCTGTAAACAATTCCCAAATCAACAGTTCCTTTCAAATACTGTAATACACGCTTTGCCGCTCTCCAATGACTTGTATCATATTTAGTATTAAACTGGCTCAAATATGACACAACAAAAGCAATATCTGGACGCGAATTAACAGCGAGAAACATCAGGCAGGCATTAACTTCTGATATGGGTATAAAGAAGCATCATCATTACCTTTTTTTCACACGGCAACAACTTTTTAGTTTCCAGTGGCGTAGGCATTGCCTTACAGTCGGACATTTGAAACTTTTCTAGCAAACTACGAATATAAGTTTCTTGTGATATTTTAATTACGTTAGGTTTACGATTTATATTCAAACCTAGATAATAATATATTGGTTCTATCACTAACAGGCCAAATTTTTTCTGTAAATCAGATGTGACAGTGTCAAGCGTTTTATTTTCCTTATAAAATACTAGCTGTTGCCCGCGGCTCCGCCCGCGTGGGACTCGGTTATATCGCGCCCAAAAGTAGCCTATGTTTGACCTCAGGTCGTTAACAACATCCCTACCAAATTTCATCACAATCGGTCCAGCAATTTAGCCGTGAAGAGGTGACAGACAGACAGACAGACAGACAGACAGACAGACAGACAGACAGACTTTCGCATTTATAATATTAGTATGGATGACAATGTCATCGACATGAAAAGCGAGTATCATCAACTCATTATCAACCTTCTTAGTATAAATACATGCTTCGGAAGGAGTTTGGTTAAAAGCAATCTAAGCAATGAAGAATTTCGGTTAACTTTTTTTGACGTGACAACGTCTTAAATTAGGTTGCGGCTGGGAGTCACTTATGAAAAAGTGTAACGCTCGGTAACGTTACGATGCGCTCACAATGAGAGCGAGTGAGAGGCACGCGTCCCCTAAGAGCGAGAGAGACAGACTCAAAGTCGTTGTCACGTAAAACTTTCGCCCGTATACCGACTTTACAGGCAACCAATTTTTTTTACCATGCCCTTAAAGCTTGCTTGAGACCATAGAGCGAACGCTTTAATAAACATACCTTATAATTGGTGCTGTCCCTGTCTACAATGATTCACAGTCTGCCCAAAAACTGGCAGTGAAACCCAAAGAGAATATTATCACTATGTTATAGTCAATCTGGTCCACCTCAATGGAACCAAACATATAGACACTAAATTTCATTTTATACGTGATTTAATATCAAACAATATCATTAGTATTGTTTATACTCCTACTTTGGAGATGTGGGCAAATGTGCTTAATAAGCCTTTGTGACGTCGCGCATTCTCCTACGGCGGTCCTTCCTCGCTGCCCCGCACCGCATCACCCCCGAGGGCCATATATAAGGCTGCGCGCGTCCAGTGGAAGACCTCTTTCGGCTGACCTCACCATCTCAAGTTAAGTGGCTGGCTATTTCATAGCGGCTGCCTGACTGGATTTCGTGCCTACTTTGATCTCACGACCCCTATAATCTCTCATTAACGGTTATCTTTAAGAGTCTAACCTTTTGTAAAGTACAAATAATAAATATTGTGCGATTCGCTGAAACCTGGATTTATCTTCTCTCCTCACACATACCTTAAGTAATTAGTAAATTCCACCTACGTTATAACCACAACTTCTAAACGGCCCAACTAAGTCTAAGAACAGTCACCAATAAGTCACCTTTTATACGAAAAAAACTAAATTGAAATCGCTTCATCCGTTCGGGAGCTATGATGCCAGTGACAGACAGACACGTCAAACTTATAACATCCCTCTTTTGGCGTCGGCGGTTAAAAATAAATGATACTATTCTTTTTTTTATAAATAAATATAAGAACAAATCACAACAGATGAGTTAGCCCCAAAGTAAGTTCGAGACTTGTGTTATGGGATACTTACTCAACAATACTATATTTTATAACAAATACATAAATAGATAAACATCCAAGACCCAGGTCAATCAAAAAAAAATAATTTTTCACCTTGACCTGACCGGGGATCGAACCCGGACATCATTTTTTTTTTTAGTAGCGGACAGGCATTTAAACCACGTAAGAGTAATTTCTCTGTAACGTAAACTATTACGCCACGCCATCTAGTGTTGAGTGGACAAGTTAAAAATAAATAAGCACATGTCAAACATGCTACAAGATGCTTTTTGATAAAGTTTCGTTAGTTGTTTCTATTCCACGCTAGATGGCATGCCACAGACAGAAAATTTTATAAAATAATTGTTTTTGCCAAAAAAACCAAACCGACTTCATTTCCTCAACTAAAAAGGATGAAATAATTAATACATTGTTGTTTAAATATGCTTCGTATCAAACATTTTAATAAATCCGAAGTCGGTGCCGATTATTTTAATAAAATATGCTAATTAACGAGCCAGCAGCTATTCAACGAATTTGTAAAATTGGCACATTGTTTGGTTTTTTTGGCAAAAACAATTATTTTTTACTTTTTAGTTTTGAGTACGCAATACCTTATAACTAAAAAGTTGTAAACACTTTGCATTTTGGAAAGTCGGGTAAACGTCATCAGTGTCGTCTCACCTTATTGACATGGAATATATCAAAAACGACCCAAATCGCAATAAAACTTTAGAGTTCCCTCGATAACTCCATGATTCCATCATCAGATCCTGATCTGATGACTATGGAACTATCTCGAAAGTATACCCTTTCTAACAAAAAAATAATTTTACCAATCGATTCAGTGGTCTTCGAGTAATCGAGCAAGATATATTACAATCAAAAAGTTGTAAATACGTTGTATTTTTGAAAGTGGGTTAAATTTTCCAGCATTGTCTCACCTTCGTCTCACTTTAATAACTGGGAATATATCAAAAAATACCCATGCCCAATACAAAACTTGAAGAGTTCCCTCGATTTCTTCATGATCCCATCATCAGATCCTGACCTGCTGAACATGGGATCAATTGGAAAATAAACCCTCTCGAACAAAAAAAAAAAAATTTTCAAATCGGTCCTGCCGTCTTCGAGTAATAATAAAAATAAAAAACATAAAACATTATGACGAAATGATAACCTCCTCCTTTTTTTTGAAGTCGGTCAATGAATAATTGTTTATGCCAAAAAAACGAAACAGACTCCAATTACACAACTAAAAAGGATAAAATAATCAATACATTGTTGTTTAAATATGCTTCATATCAAACATTTCAATAAATCAAAACTATGGAACCATCTAGAAAGTATACCTATTCTAACAAAATAAAATTTTACAAAACGATTCAGTGATCATCCGAGAAATCGAGCAAAATATATATAACAATCAAAAAGTTGTAAATATGTTACATTTTTTTCAGAGATTAGCCGGGACAAACAGACAGACAGACAAAAATTGTACAAAATGTTATTTTAGTATATGTACTATGTATATAATCGATAAAATATTACTAAAGTAATAAAATTACTTTGGTAATATTTTATCGATGATATAATGCATTTAGTAAAAAGCGGTTATTTAATAATCAACTACAGAGACACTGCAATTTCATTCATTGGTATAGATTTACTTATCTTTTGTGAAATAGCAGCCGGATCTTGTCCCGAAGAAAGTGGAGTTTTTCGGAAACCTCGCCTTGACTGAAATAGTTATGAAACAAAATTTGAGGCACAATATAATGCGAAATAATCTATATTACAAAAAAAAAACAGACTTCCATTTGTTTACTGGGGTCAACGTGAACGAAGTCAAATTAGAAAATCTCAGACACGTATGTGTGCAGGGTCAACTGACCTAGTACTCCAATAGAATACAAATAAACAATAACAGTGACAGTGCCCCATATTTGAAACAATGATAACAAGACATACAGGGTCGATTAACCATCTGACACCACAGTATGCAGGGTCAACTGCGCTTGCAACCAATACGTCGTGCGTCTGCTAACGTGTTAAGCATACATAGGGAATTAGGGATATAGGGACAGAGAAAGCGACTTTGTTTTATACTATGTATAGTGAGTAGGATGACAAGGTTCTAAATATTTTAACCACTTCTTAAATGAGTTTTGCTTTAAGAAGATAGCTAGTGACCAACTTCGATGATTTCCTTGTTATTCTATGATGTAATACAATTTAAAAAATAATTTTGTAATACACACATGACCCAATTATGGGCCATGTGTGTTTGTGTAGATAGGGCATTAAAGCGAACAAACAAACTTACTTTTGCACTTATAATATTAGTTAGGAAGTTAGGGTGTGTACCAATGGTCTCACAACTAAGGATGCAGGAAAAGCAGGAAAGCGGACATAGGCTCCAAAGCAATCAGCTGAGGAACTAACTGGGAAAGCGCTTAGATGAGAAAGAGAGAGAGAGAGAGAGTAAGATTAGATTATGATATAATACGTACCATCTCAAATTCCATATAGACAGATGACAAGGAAAACCGGTCGGAGGAGCGGACTGGACATCACAAATACCTGAAAACTTCAGTTCAAAGTGTAGTATGTATGTGTACCACTTTTATAAAACTCGTTGTGCATGGTACTATTATCTATTCTGTGCTATGGGTATCACAAATTATAAACAACTTATAAAGCACTAGCTGATCTCCGCGGATTCACGAGCTCCTTGTGTACATGTACCTACTACAGCCAATAAACATTTCCAAGAATCAGGCTATATAGTGCCCATTCAATTTCAGCCTTATTTGATGACTAGCTGTGGCCTGGGGCTCCGCTCCCGTGTGCATTCCGGGATAAAATATAGCCTACTAGCATTCACCCGCGGCGATGAAATGAGTTTCCCTCGGGAACAGTGCCTACCTAGTACCCTATGTCTTCTCAAGACTCTTATCTATGTGTATGCGAAATTTCAGAAAAATTTGTTCAGTAGAAGCGAAGAGGTAACAAACAAACAAACAAATATACAAACTCACTTTCGCATTTATAAAATTAGTTGGTTGTGTTGTTCCAGGGTCTAAGCAAACTTAATTCCAAATTTAATTCACCCATTTGTCCAGCCGTTAAGCCATGAAAGTGAACAGACAGACAGACAGGCTTTCGCATTGATAATTAGTATGGAAGTAGGTATGTATGGATAGATGATATTATTATAGATAGATACTTACTTTGCTAGCTCAGCGAGAAAGTGAAGTGAATCTGGGCCCCAAGACGAGACAGTGCCGGAGTGTTCTATTCTGTAACAAAACAGATACAAAAGTTTAATGGACATGGAAATAAAGCACTAATGGTTATAGTTGGTTCTGTAAACAAAATGTAAATATCATTAGGTAATGAAACTTTAAATAAACAAATATTATAATATATAAATTTTATAGCATATGTCAGGGTTATAAATATTTTGATATATTTATATTGATATGGTCACTATAAGATGTTGTTAGGTATGTTAATTACATAATAACTTAAGACAGAAAGTTAAGTAGGAGTTAAATAAATTAACCGACTTGGTATTACATGGATCTTATCTTACAACTTTTAGTTAAAGTTTTTTAAGGTATATTTATGTGTATGTCTGTATTACAACACATAACTTAAAACAAAACTTAATATATAAATAAAAAAAGGAAACCTATTACTAAACTAAATCTTATATTTAAAACTTAAATAATAATTTAAAATATTAAAAACTAAAAAAAAACTTAAAATTAATGAAATTAATAACTGAATTAATCTAAATTTGAAATAAGGTGTTGTCAAAGACTTTCAAGAGTCATCAGACGTGACATGTTCAATCTCTGTAAAGTAGGTACTTCTTCGTGTCGATTCAAAACAGCTATAGTCTTCATTATATTGAATTTGCCCAATACTTGGGCCCCTATTGCCTGGTAATTCGCCATACTTCAATCCTGTATAGTGCATGCATGCACACCAAGGGAAAGCCTCCAGCTAGATGACTGGACAATGTGAAAAGAGCAGCTGAGGGCAGCATTTACTGAGCGGTCAATAACATTAAATGATCACATAAGTTGGAAAAACATATGTGGTCACGATCCTCAGCAGTGAGGAGCAATGAAGAAGGCTTGAAAAACGTTGCTAAGTTTTATGAAGGCGGGGTATGGAACTCCACGAACAAGTTTCTTCTCCCATCTCTCTCTCTATCCTACTAATATTAAAAACTGGAATTTTTGTATGGATGTTTGTGACTCTTTCACAGGAAAACGGCTGAACTTAGCAATGGAGATTGCTTAGACCCTGGAACAACACAGCCTATATTTTATACGGGATTTCCCGGAGCGGAGCTTCGGGCAACAGCTAGTCTTATGATCACGAAGTACTTCTCAGATAGTTTGATTTGGAAAATAGGTATTTTTAAGTACAGAAATATAGTAGGTATAGTAGGTTCTCAGTCTTGTGACGATGGCGATGAGTCTTAATTTGTGTAAAACGTAAGCCTTAAATCACAGCAAGACACGGAAAAGCTTTCCGAGTTTAGTTTAATGTATCTTATTGTATGTTTTAGATAGTAGGTATTTATGTCGGCCCGAGCCGGAGAACGAGGAACCATATTTGAAACTATTTTGGAGATGTTTTAAAACACACACACTAATCAAAACTATTCTAATCTAAATTTAGAATGAATTGAAAACTAGTTAGTTTAGTCCCTATATAAAACTACAAAGGCGGCAGCCATCAAAGAAAACACTTGTCGGCTCTTTTGAAAATGGAACATTAACTTTTTTATCGCACATGGCCGACAGAGGCAAGGAAATCTTAACATTACAATACTTACATGGCTGAATATTTAAGTTTTTGAAAAAAGGATTCGTGTAACTTTCATATTCACATTAAAATTCAAGTAGTACTTACCAAAGTTGTATCAAACAAATTGCGATGGCCAGCGAAAAACCGGAAGTACCGGAACAACCAATACATTTATTTTATTTGGTTGGTTGGTACCAGTGTTATTATCAAAAAAATAAGGGTTGCCGTATTCTGAAAATGAATTTGCCGTATTTAGAGGGATAATAAACAAACTTGCCGTATTAAGTATTTTTTATTAAATTAATGAATAAAGTTATTTAACAGGTGTATCTTATCTATATATATAAAAGCGAAAAACACTCACTCACTCATCACGAAATCTCCAAAGCTGCTGAGCCGATGAAGATGAAATTTGGCAGGAAGGTAGATTGTGACTAAGAGACGTCCGCTAAGAAAGGACTTTTGGGAATTTTATCCCTAAAGGGGTGAAAAAGGGGCTGCCAGTTTGTATGAAACTTCGTCATTTTTGAAGTGAGATACATGAAATTATTAATTTACATTTGAAGTTGGTAAAAAATAATAATGCACCAATCAGATTTTGAAAATTACATCCCTAAAGGGGTGAGAAAGGGGTTGCCATTTTGTATGAAACTTTGTCATTATTGAAGTGGGACACATGAAATTTTTAATTTGAATTTGTAATTGGTAAAAAATAATAATGCATCAATCTGATTTTGAAAATTACATCCCGATAGGGGTGAAATAGGGGTTACCAGTTTGTATGAAACTTTGTCATTTTTGAAGTGAGATACCTACATGAAATTATTAATTTACATTTAAAGTTGGTAAAAAATAATAATGCACCAATCAGATTTTGAAAATTACATCCCTAAAGGGGTGTAGGGGTTGCCAGTTTGTATGAAACTTTGTCATTTTTGAAGTGAGATACATGGAATTAAAATTGAAAATGTCTTTTGGTATAATATTTTGTATTGTATGTACACAACATATTGTATGATACAATACATAATAGCAAAGGTTTTATTTATTTGTTAATATTATGAGTTCAGTAATGTGTCAATAGATGGCGCCACCATACATTTTAAAAGTCGATATGGTTTGTCGTTCGCATTTAATCATCATGTGTAGTAATTGAAATTTCAAAGTTCATAATAAATAAATCAATTTTTTTTTTTTGCTTTTCTAACGATTTGATTGTGTGTTTAGACGATTTGGTACCTGCTAAATATAAGATAATAAAATAAAATTAAATTGGAATTGTTTGGAGTATGGAGTGGTAATTGCGGCATTATAATGTATGTATGTAGTTTAATGTCTGCGTTTTGGACTACTCATTGATTCGTTTAATTTAAGTTTGAAAAGTATTTTTCCGGATTCCGGAATCCGGATTTCGGATAGTAGTTTGAAAATAGGTAAATCTTTGTGTTATTTTCCATAAGTTAGTTGCATATCTATATATATAAAAGAAAGTCGTGTTAGTTACTCCACTTATAACTCAAGAATGGCTGAACCGATTTAGCTGAAAATTGTCAGGGAGGTAGTTTAGAGCCAGGAGAAGGACATAGGATTTTTTTATCCCGGGAAGCCCACGCGGGCGAAGCCGCGGGAAAAAGCTAGTTTTAAATATATTGTAAGGTTTCTCAAATAAATTGTAGGTCTTTAAGTATATTTGTATTCATTTCTAATTAGTTAGTAGATTAATATAATTTCTATTTCTACAAAAGAACAAGGGCAATTGATAAATCAACGCCCAGCCTAAACCATAAAAGCTATAAATTTGAAATTTGGACCGAAGTTTTATATTAATACGTAGTGCTCAGATAAGAAAGGATTTTTCAAAATTAGACCCCTATAAGGGTTAAAATTGAGGGCAAAGTTTGTATGAAAAAAATTAAAATCTTCACTGATGTACTTGAAACTTGGCAAGAATGCTTCTCAACAAAAATAACTAACGGCGTGTTTCAGCGTTTTTTGAAATTCAACCTCTAAAGGGGTAAAAAGGGGGAGGTTAACTAATTTATCATCACAAAACCGAAACTATAAAAGCCATAAACGTGAAATTTGGTTAGTGTCTTCATTATACTATATACTGCCCACATAAGAAAGGGTTGTTCACAATTCCAACTCTTACATCCAAAAAAGGGGTGAATTTGCGTACCTATAGACAAATTCCATTTGAAATTTCGCCAATTACTAACAACGCATGTTGGCCTATCGGTAGAGGTCGCGGATAATTTTTTTGATTATTTTTAATCCTGCTAAACATGACTTTTTTTACTTACTTTTTTCGTTTTGTATTAGTTTTTTAGAATTCTATATTTTTGCTTTTAATATTTTAGTAAAGAAATGTTTCAAGAAATACCTGGATCGAATCCTGCCACAAACAATAATTTTCTGTTTTCGTTTTTTATTTGTTTTCTAGAATATAAGAGAAAAAAAAACATTTTTTGGAATTTTTATCTCTGTGGTACGTTATAACTTCAAAACTACTCAACAGATTTGAACGCGGTTTTCACAGGTGGATTACATATAATTAGGAGCGTTGGCAAAACTTTGTTTCGTCAAAATCGGTTTAGGGAAAAAGAAGTTATGGTCAGTTGAAGTTTACTTCTAGCACTGCTTCAAAACTTTTAAACAGAGTTGAATGCGGTTTAAATAAACGTATTTAATTTAGATAAAGCTAGAATTTCTACTTCGTTTTATCGGTATCAATAAAGAGAAAAACACACTGCAGTCTCTATTAAATTTTAATAAAATAACACATTGAATGTGTGTGGGCGTATAATTTAGTTACATAAATATGAGTAGATGGCGCTGACTTTATTTTAATTATTTTTTCGCATATGGTATAGCAGATTGAAAATTTTCCTTACGGCAATTAATTTTTATTATTTAAAAATAAATTTGATTGTTGATTTAGTTCTATTGGTTAGTTTGTTTATCGGTCGTGTTGTATTGTAAGCTATTTGAATTGATTGGTTGGTTTGGTTTGGCTTTGGTTTAAAAAATAATCAAATCGGCAAGTCAGTTCAGTTATTATTTGACGGAACATACAGTCGTGTCGTAAGGTTTAATTTAACTAACTTATTACTTTTTATTGAGATTTTCTCCACTTTTCACGCCCACTATAACTTTAGGAGTGGCTTTTAGCAAAGATGTGGTAGTATGAATGTTAATATTTTCAGTTTGATATCGTAGCAATGTAATGGGTCTATAAAATTGGCACGGGAATAGGAAACTATAGATTTAACTACAGGTCTGGATAGTTGTAGTTTCCACAGGTTACGCGAAAAGCGACCTACACGCGGGCGGAGCCGCGGGCAACAGCTAGTACTTAATAAATGCTAAACTAAAACAAAACTAGCTTAAAAACTGGCAATTAATGCCATCTAAAATTAATAAAACGAAAACAAAATAAGACAAATGTAAATAGAAAAAAACTGACGAATTAAATTAAATAAACATTATTATTCGTCAATTTCACAAATCAATAGCAGCAGCACGAGATTATCGTTTGCGACTAAATAATAAACCCAACAAACAAAGCGCAAGACGTCAAAGCGATAATGTAAACACTTTAGTTTGTTTAACGTACAAGTCTAAGGTACAAGTAGGTGTTCGTTATCGATGAACGAATTTCTTTTATTCGTCCAAACCTATGAAAAAAAGGGAGCAGGAAATCTAGGCATGTCATAGTAGGGGATTTCCGGTTCCCATTTGAAGAATGAGTGTTTACAGTATATGATATTTTGTACTAGCAACACTGGAGAGATATTAGGAGTATTATGTAAAAATAAATAAATTACAACATGAAAGCTCAATTACCGTATTATTTGATACGGCAACGAAAAATCTGCCGTATACCGTATAATCCAGAAAAAAAAACATGAATTGCCGGATATTACGGCAATTGCCGTATTGATAATAACACTGGTTGGTACTCCTAGCCTCGCGGCGCTAGCGGAGAAGAACGGCGAATTCCGTATACACGTAGGAAACTGTAGTCGGCGCCTACTGGTGGCCTACTACCATCTCTTAAAACCATGCAAGAATAAGTGAGTAAGCGAGCCAGCGAATTACATGATATAAGGCGACATCTTTACTCCTTAAAAAAATGTGTGAATTGCGATAAAGTAATAAAGAGTAAATATAAAACCGGTTAAGTGCGAGTTGAAATCGCGTAGAGAGTGTTCCGTACAATGCCAACGTGGAAAGGTTAAGAAAAAAAATTATTTTTTTAAATATTTTTAACAGAAAATTTAGACTATTTTAGGAAACTAATTTGATTATTTTCGCTTAAGGTGATACCTCGGTGAACACTAGCGCCACCGTCATTTAAAAATCATTACTCACTGAAAACACAAGTTATCAAATGAACTTTATAGAATCGCAAGGCTGCTGTAATTAAGGTTCTGGATCTGAAGTTAATTTTAAACATATTAAATTATTAAACTATAATTCCCTATAGTTACAAATTGCATTATTGCTTAAAACGGAAACTTTTAGCAGTTTTGCAATTTGTAACTATAAGGAACTATCCATACTAATATTATAAATGCGAAAGTCTGTCTGTCTGTCTGTTTGTCACCTCTTCACGGCTAAACTGCTGGACCGATTGTTATGAAATTTGGTAGGGATGTAGTTAACGACCTGAGGTCAAACATAGGCTACTTTTGGGCGCGATATAACCGAGTCCCACGCGGGGCGAAGCCGCAGGGAACAGCTAGTAATATAATAATTGAATATGATTAAAATTAACTTCAGATCCAGAAGCATAAATACAGCAGAGGTATTTTTGATAACTTGTGTTTCAGTGAGTAATGATTTTTAAATGACGGTGGCGCTAGTGTTCACCGAGGTATCACCTTAAATTATTATTATTAATTTTATATGAATTTTTAATTTAATAATTTATGACGTCATTTACCAAGACGATGTTACCATTATACATTACACATATTAGTAGTGCTACAGTGTGGTCACAGAAAAAACGAACGTGCCTTCCTTTTTAGGGTTCCGTACAAAAATGTAAAAACGGAACCCTTATAGGATCACTCGTGCGTCTGTCTGTCCGTCCGTCCGTCTGTCACAGCCAATTCTCTCCGAACCTACTGGACCAAAACAGATGAAATTTGGTAGGATGACGTGATCCTGTGACCCAAACACAAATGTGCAAAGTAAATATTTTTAGGGTTCCATACCTCAAGAGGAAAAAACGGAACCCTTATATGATTACTCGCGTGTCTGTCCGTCTGTCTGTCCGTCCGTCTGCCACATCAGATTGAAACTACTGGACCAATTGAGATAAAAGGTACACATTTTGAAAAAAATCTATATATATAAAAATGAAACCCGTTTTCCATTGTCACGACATAGCATGAAAACGGCTTGACCGATTTGGCTGATTTTTTTTTGTAGTTTTCTAATACTCTGTACAAGGTTCTTACGAAAAAAAATATTAAGAAAGGCGGTACGAAGTTCGCCGGGTCAGCTAGTAAAAAATATAGTTCATTGCCTGTAGATTACAGGAAAACCTACATGAACTCTGTCATTTGACAATTAAGTGGAAAATTCAATATAAAACGTTTTAGTTCACTAAAACACCACTAGATGGCGATAGTAGTAGTAAGTTGAAATACCACAATTGAATTTAAAAATTGACATTGGCATTGTACGGAACCCTCTCCACGCGAGTTCAACTCGCACTTGACCGGTTTTTTTGCAATATTTTTACGGCCCTGGAAACAAATCTATTACGACCTTTCTTGAATTATTAATCTTCTTCAGTGCCCCTAGTATGAGTTTTTCTTAACGCAGACGCTAGCGACTGCGTTAGGATTTTGTATGGAATTTCTTAGTTGCCCTACTATCCGCCAGAGGCGCTGTACAGGTTTGCCATACTAAATCGCTTACGCAGTCGCTAGCGTCTGCGTTAAGAAAAACTCATACTAGGGGTACAGGGGGGTTACTACCGTCTCTTAAAACCATGCAAGATCCAGTAAGTAAACGAGACAGCGCAATACATGATTTAAGGCGACATTTCGCTTACTCACTGGAACTTGCATGGTTTTAAGAGATGGTAGTAACCCCCCTGTCCTACTTTAATCAAGTCAAAAACGTCAAGTCAGTAATCTATCCCAGTCAAGTAAGTCTATAGTCAGAATCAGGTGGCTTACTACCATCTCTTAAAACCATGCAAGAACGAGTGAGCAAGCGAGACAGCGCAATATATTATGTAAGGCGACATCTCCCTCACTCAATCGTTCTTGCATGGTTTTAAGAGATGGTAGTACCATATATATATATATAAAGTATGAACGGCGGAAACACAAGCAATGTCACAACCGCCTTGCCAAACCCTAAACTACCAAGAAGCGGAACAAAATCGACTTATTTGTTAAGGCGTTATAATGCCTTGAACAGACACATTTTTAGACACACCGCGTCATCGCGTGGGACTCGGTTATATCGCGCCCAAAAGTAGCCTATGTTTGACCTCAGGTCGTTAACTACATCCCTACCAAATTTCATCACAATCGGTCCAGCAGTTTAGCCGTGAAGAGTTGACAGACAGATAGACAGACTTTCGCATTTATAATATTAGTATGGATACACAACACATTCAGTCAGTTATCTGCCAAGTCGTATGTTAATTTAAAACATAACAGATTTTTAATATTGATATGGTCACTATAAGATGTGGTCAAGTTAGCTTATTAACCGAAGACAGGTCTCTTAAAAAGGGACTGAATAATTAACCGACTTTGTATTACATGGATCTCACTACTTTTAACGGTAGAACAACTAAGCGAGACTTGGTTTTTGATGGCATGATATTTACCTAAATTTTTTATCGCCAATTTTAAATGTACGATCCGACGCCTGCACAGATTTTGATAGCAATTATCATGATGTGAATATAAAATAATCTGCAGATTTTAATAAATTTTGAAGTATTGCTTCATTTTCTTTATTTTTATTAGAAATAGACAGATACTTAAACTTACAAATATAACACTTCTTTTTGGTCAGTCCTGTAATAATAGTTTTGACAAAAAAAATGTATACTGGGCTCAACTAGAAGTGATTAGAAAAATCAAGACACCTAGGTGTGCAGAGTCAATTGAACTAGTAATATAATGGACTGCAAATAAACGATAACCCTACCAGTGCTCAATTTGTAGGGTGCCATACCCAAAAGGTGAAAACGGGACCTTATTGCATGTGGTCCAATTAAATTTAGTTCCCGAACCCTCGCGTTCGTGGTCATTTTTGCCCCAATCTGTAAGGGTTCCGATTTTGCCATTTGGCTACGGACCCAAAAATTGGCCAATAGTGTCGGCCTTGCCTCAAAAAAAAGCAAACAGACAAACAGTGATCTTATAAGGGTTAGTTTATGCATATTGCGTACGGAACCCTAAAAAATCAACCCTAGGATCGGGTATATAAAATGAAATAAGTAACTACATATAATTTACCTTTCGTCCGTTCCGATCACGTCACTGGCCACGCTGCACACACCACGACACTGGAATTTAAACATGACAATTTGTAAGTCTGAGTAGTCTGAGTGAGTGGGAACTTGTACATACTTGTTTATACGTATAGTTTAGCATAACATTAAATTTAAAATTTAAAAAAAACCTGCGACACATTTTCCTTTTAGTGGTGACCGGTCGACTGATTTACCCCCAACATATTATTTGCAGACATTAGGTATTTTCCCCACTTACACCCCCAGAGCTTTGTAATAGCTCAACCGATTTTCATTAAACATATTATTTTGTAATTTGCACGTGATGCACTTTCATTTGAGACCCCACTCAAGTATATTTGCAGACATTCGGTTGTTCTTCCCCACTTTCACCACCACAACTTCTAAACGGCCCAACTAAGTCTAAGAACAGTCACCAATAAGTCACCTTTTATACGAAAAAAACTAAATTGAAATCGCTTCATCCGTTCGGGAGCTATGATGCCAGTGACAGACAGACACGTCAAACTTATAACATCCCTCTTTTGGCGTCGGCGGTTAAAAATAAATGATACTATTCTTTTTTTTATAAATAAATATAAGAACAAATCACAACAGATGAGTTAGCCCCAAAGTAAGTTCGAGACTTGTGTTATGGGATACTTACTCAACAATACTATATTTTATAACAAATACATAAATAGATAAACATCCAAGACCCAGGTCAATCAAAAAAAAATAATTTTTCACCTTGACCTGACCGGGGATCGAACCCGGACATCATTTTTTTTTTTAGTAGCGGACAGGCATTTAAACCACGTAAGAGTAATTTCTCTGTAACGTAAACTATTACGCCACGCCATCTAGTGTTGAGTGGACAAGTTAAAAATAAATAAGCACATGTCAAACATGCTACAAGATGCTTTTTGATAAAGTTTCGTTAGTTGTTTCTATTCCACGCTAGATGGCATGCCACAGACAGAAAATTTTATAAAATAATTGTTTTTGCCAAAAAAACCAAACCGACTTCATTTCCTCAACTAAAAAGGATGAAATAATTAATACATTGTTGTTTAAATATGCTTCGTATCAAACATTTTAATAAATCCGAAGTCGGTGCCGATTATTTTAATAAAATATGCTAATTAACGAGCCAGCAGCTATTCAACGAATTTGTAAAATTGGCACATTGTTTGGTTTTTTTGGCAAAAACAATTATTTTTTACTTTTTAGTTTTGAGTACGCAATACCTTATAACTAAAAAGTTGTAAACACTTTGCATTTTGGAAAGTCGGGTAAACGTCATCAGTGTCGTCTCACCTTATTGACATGGAATATATCAAAAACGACCCAAATCGCAATAAAACTTTAGAGTTCCCTCGATAACTCCATGATTCCATCATCAGATCCTGATCTGATGACTATGGAACTATCTCGAAAGTATACCCTTTCTAACAAAAAAATAATTTTACCAATCGATTCAGTGGTCTTCGAGTAATCGAGCAAGATATATTACAATCAAAAAGTTGTAAATACGTTGTATTTTTGAAAGTGGGTTAAATTTTCCAGCATTGTCTCACCTTCGTCTCACTTTAATAACTGGGAATATATCAAAAAATACCCATGCCCAATACAAAACTTGAAGAGTTCCCTCGATTTCTTCATGATCCCATCATCAGATCCTGACCTGCTGAACATGGGATCAATTGGAAAATAAACCCTCTCGAACAAAAAAAAAAAATTTTTCAAATCGGTCCTGCCGTCTTCGAGTAATAATAAAAATAAAAAACATAAAACATTATGACGAAATGATAACCTCCTCCTTTTTTTTGAAGTCGGTCAATGAATAATTGTTTATGCCAAAAAAACGAAACAGACTCCAATTACACAACTAAAAAGGATAAAATAATCAATACATTGTTGTTTAAATATGCTTCATATCAAACATTTCAATAAATCAAAACTATGGAACCATCTAGAAAGTATACCTATTCTAACAAAATAAAATTTTACAAAACGATTCAGTGATCATCCGAGAAATCGAGCAAAATATATATAACAATCAAAAAGTTGTAAATATGTTACATTTTTTTCAGAGATTAGCCGGGACAAACAGACAGACAGACAAAAATTGTACAAAATGTTATTTTAGTATATGTACTATGTATATAATCGATAAAATATTACTAAAGTAATAAAATTACTTTGGTAATATTTTATCGATGATATAATGCATTTAGTAAAAAGCGGTTATTTAATAATCAACTACAGAGACACTGCAATTTCATTCATTGGTATAGATTTACTTATCTTTTGTGAAATAGCAGCCGGATCTTGTCCCGAAGAAAGTGGAGTTTTTCGGAAACCTCGCCTTGACTGAAATAGTTATGAAACAAAATTTGAGGCACAATATAATGCGAAATAATCTATATTACAAAAAAAAAACAGACTTCCATTTGTTTACTGGGGTCAACGTGAACGAAGTCAAATTAGAAAATCTCAGACACGTATGTGTGCAGGGTCAACTGACCTAGTACTCCAATAGAATACAAATAAACAATAACAGTGACAGTGCCCCATATTTGAAACAATGATAACAAGACATACAGGGTCGATTAACCATCTGACACCACAGTATGCAGGGTCAACTGCGCTTGCAACCAATACGTCGTGCGTCTGCTAACGTGTTAAGCATACATAGGGAATTAGGGATATAGGGACAGAGAAAGCGACTTTGTTTTATACCAAGTCACTACTTGGATGATACTTAGTAGGATGACAAGGTTCTAAATATTTTAACAACTTCTTAAATGAGTTTTGCTTTAAGAAGATAGCTAGTGACCAACTTCGATGATTTCCTTGTTATTCTATGATGTAATACAATTTAAAAAATAATTTTGTAATACACACATGACCCAATTATGGCCATGTGTGTTTGTGTAGATAGGGCATTAAAGCGAACAAACAAACTTACTTTCGCACTTATAATATTAGTTAGGAAGTTAGGGTGTGTACCAATGGTCTCACAACTAAGGATGAAGGAAAAGCAGGAAAACGGACATAGGCTCCAAAGCAATCAGCTGAGGAACTAACTGGGAAGGCGCTTAGATGAGAAAGAGAGAGAGAGAGATAGTAAATTGAGATTATGATAAAATATGTACCATCTCAAATTCCATATAGACAGATGACAGGGAACACCGCTCGGAGGCGCGGACTGGACATCACAAATACCTGAAAACTCCAGTTCAAAGTGTAGTATGTATGTGTACCACTATTATAAAACTCATTGTGCATGGTACTATTATCTACTAGCTTTTGCCCGCGGCTTCGCCCGCGTGGGCTTCCCGGGATAAAAAGTATCCTATGTCCTTCTCCTGGCTCTAAACTACCTCCCTGACAATTTTCAGCTAAATCGGTTCAGCCGTTCTTCAGTTATAAGTGAAGTAACTAACACGACTTTCTTTTATATATATATAGATTCTGTGCTATGGGTATCACAAATTATAAACAACTTATAAAGCACTAGCTGATCTCCCCGGATTCATGAGCTCCTTGTGTACATGTACCTACTATAGCCAATAAACTTTTCCAAGAATCAGGCTATATAGTGCCCATTCAATTTCAGCCTTATTTGATGACTAGCTGTGGCCTGGGGCTCCGCTCCCGTGTGCATTCCGGGATAAAATATAGCCTACTAGCATTCACCCGCGGCGATGAAATGAGTTTCCCTCGGGAACAGTGCCTACCTAGTACCCTATGTCTTCTCAAGACTCTTATCTATGTGTATGCGAAATTTCAGAAAAATTTGTTCAGTAGAAGCGAAGAGGTAACAAACAAACAAACAAATATACAAACTCACTTTCGCATTTATAAAATTAGTTGGTTGTGTTGTTCCAGGGTCTAAGCAAACTTAATTCCAAATTTAATTCACCCATTTGTCCAGCCGTTAAGCCATGAAAGTGAACAGACAGACAGACAGGCTTTCGCATTGATAATTAGTATGGAAGTAGGTATGTATGGATAGATGATATTATTATAGATAGATACTTACTTTGCTAGCTCAGCGAGAAAGTGAAGTGAATCTGGGCCCCAAGACGAGACAGTGCCGGAGTGTTCTATTCTGTAACAAAACAGATACAAAAGTTTAATGGACATGGAAATAAAGCACTAATGGTTATAGTTGGTTCTGTAAACAAAATGTAAATATCATTAGGTAATGAAACTTTAAATAAACAAAATAGATAAATATTAATAATATATTTTATAGCATATGTCAGGGTTATAAATATTTTAATATATTTATATTGATATGGTCACTATAAGATGTTGTTAGGTATGTTAATTACATAATAACTTAAGACAGAAAGTTAAGTAGGAGTTAAATAAATTAACCGACTTGGTATTACATGGATCTTATCTTACAACTTTTAGTTAAAGTTTTTTAAGGTATATTTATGTGTATGTCTGTATTACAACACATAACTTAAAACAAAACTTAATATATAAATAAAAAAAGGAAACCTATTACTAAACTAAATCTTATATTTAAAACTTAAATAATAATTTAAAATATTAAAAACTAAAAAAAAACTTAAAATTAATGAAATTAATAACTGAATTAATCTAAATTTGAAATAAGGTGTTGTCAAAGACTTTCAAGAGTCATCAGACGTGACATGTTCAATCTCTGTAAAGTAGGTACTTCTTCGTGTCGATTCAAAACAGCTATAGTCTTCATTATATTGAATTTGCCCAATACTTGGGCCCCTATTGCCTGGTAATTCGCCATACTTCAATCCTGTATAGTGCATGCATGCACACCAAGGGAAAGCCTCCAGCTAGATGACTGGACAATGTGAAAAGAGCAGCTGAGGGCAGCATTTACTGAGCGGTCAATAACATTAAATGATCACATAAGTTGGAAAAACATATGTGGTCACGATCCTCAGCAGTGAGGAGCAATGAAGAAGGCTTGAAAAACGTTGCTAAGTTTTATGAAGGCGGGGTATGGAACTCCACGAACAAGTTTCTTCTCCCATCTCTCTCTCTATCCTACTAATATTAAAAACTGGAATTTTTGTATGGATGTTTGTGACTCTTTCACAGGAAAACGGCTGAACTTAGCAATGGAGATTGCTTAGACCCTGGAACAACACAGCCTATATTTTATACGGGATTTCCCGGAGCGGAGCTTCGGGCAACAGCTAGTCTTATGATCACGAAGTACTTCTCAGATAGTTTGATTTGGAAAATAGGTATTTTTAAGTACAGAAATATAGTAGGTATAGTAGGTTCTCAGTCTTGTGACGATGGCGATGAGTCTTAATTTGTGTAAAACGTAAGCCTTAAATCACAGCAAGACACGGAAAAGCTTTCCGAGTTTAGTTTAATGTATCTTATTGTATGTTTTAGATAGTAGGTATTTATGTCGGCCCGAGCCGGAGAACGAGGAACCATATTTGAAACTATTTTGGAGATGTTTTAAAACACACACACTAATCAAAACTATTCTAATCTAAATTTAGAATGAATTGAAAACTAGTTAGTTTAGTCCCTATATAAAACTACAAAGGCGGCAGCCATCAAAGAAAACACTTGTCGGCTCTTTTGAAAATGGAACATTAACTTTTTTATCGCACATGACCGACAGAGGCAAGGAAATCTTAACATTACAATACTTACATGGCTGAATATTTAAGTTTTTGAAAAAAGGATTCGTGTAACTTTCATATTCACATTAAAATTCAAGTAGTACTTACCAAAGTTGTATCAAAGAAATTGCGATGGCCAGCGAAAAACCGGAAGTACCGGAACAACCAATACATTTATTTTATTTGGTTGGTTGGTACCAGTGTTATTAACAAAAAAATAAGGGTTTCCGTATTCTGAAAATGAATTTGCCGTATTTAGAGGGAAAATAAACAAACTTGCCGTATTAAGTATTTTTTATTAAATTAATGAATAAAGTTATTTAACAGGTGTATCTTATACTTAATAAATGCTAAACTAAAACAAAACTAACTTAAAAACTGGCAATTAATGCCTTCTAAAGTTAATAAAACGAAAACAAAATAAGACAAATGTAAATAGAAAAAAACTGACGAATTAAATAAACATTATTATTCGTCAATTTCACAAATCAATAGCAGCAGCACGAGATTATCGTTTGCGACTAAATAATAAACCCAACAAACAAAGCGCAAGTCAAAGAGATAATGTAAACACTTTAGTTTGTTTAAGAACAAGTCTAAGGTACAAGTAGGTGTTCGTTATCGATGAACGAATTTCTTTTATTCGTCCAAACCTATGAAAGAAAGGGAGCAGGAAATCTAGGCATGTCATAGTAGGGGATTTCCGGTTCCCATTTGAAGAATGAGTGTTTACAGTATATGATATTTTGTACTAGCAACACTGGAGAGATATTAGGAGTATTATGTAAAAATAAACAAATTACAACATGAAAGCTCAATTGCAACGAAAAATCTGCCGTATACCGTATAATCCAGAAAAAAAACATGAATTGCCGGATATTACGGCAATTGCCGTATTGATAATAACACTGGTTGGTACTCCTAGCCTCGCGGCGCTAGCGGAGAAGAACGGCGAATTCCGTATACACGTAGGAAACTGTAGTCGGCGCCTACTGGTGGCCTACTACCATTTCTTAAAACCATGCAAGAATGAGTGAGTAAGCGAGACAGCGAATTACATGATATAAGGCGACATCTCCTTTACTACTTAAAAAAAATGTGTGAATCTATTTAGAACTATCATAAAGAAGATGATAGGTATGTACAAACAATGTCGAGAATCGCGATAAAGTAATAAAGAGTAAATATAAAACCGGTTAAGTGCGAGTTGAAATCGCGTGGAGAGTGTTCCGTACAATGCCAACGTGGGAAGGTTAAGAAAAGAAATTATTTTTTTAAATATTTTTAACAGAAAATTTAGACTATTTTAGGAAACTAATTTGATTATTTTCGCTTAAATACAGCAGAGGTATTTTTGATAACTTGTGTTTTCAGTGAGTAATGATTTTTAAATGACGGTGGCGCTAGTGTTCACCGAGGTATCACCTTAAATTATTATTATTAATTTTATATGAATTTTTAATTTAATAATTTATGACGTCATTTACCAAGACGATGTTACCATTATACATTACACATATTAGTAGTGCTACAGTGTGGTCACAGAAAAAACGAACGTGCCTTCCTTTTTAGGGTTCCGTACAAAAATGTAAAAACGGAACCCTTATAGGATCACTCGTGCGTCTGTCTGTCCGTCCGTCCGTCTGTCACAGCCAATTCTCTCCGAACCTACTGGACCAAAACAGATGAAATTTGGTAGGATGACGTGATCCTGTGACCCAAACACAAATGTGCAAAGTAAATATTTTTAGGGTTCCATACCTCAAGAGGAAAAAACGGAACCCTTATAGGATTACTCGCGTGTCTGTCCGTCTGTCTGTCCGTCCGTCTGTCACATCAGATTGAAACCACTGGACCAATTGAGATAAAAGGTACACATTTTGAAAAAAATCTATATATGTATACTAGCTGTTGCCCGCGGCTCCGCCCGCGTGTAGGTCGCTTTTCGCGTAACCTGTTGAAACTACAACTACTAGACATCACTTCTTTTGTTTTCCTTTTTTTGTTTTGTATTAATTTTTTAGAAGTCTATTTTTTTTAAATATTTTAGTAAAGAAATGTTTCTAGAAAGTAGCTGGAATTTTCTGTTTTCGTTTTTTATTTGTTTTCTAGAATTATTTTGTTACTTAGAGAAAGCTCTTAGCGTTAATTCCATTAATATAAAAGCATTTTGTACTTATCTATCTATACATATAATAAGACATTAAAAATCGAGTGTCTGTACATTAAATATTTTTCTAAAAAACCTCTACGGGGCAATTAAAGAAGAGTAATAAAAACAAAAAAAAAAAAAAACAATATTTGCACTTTTTGTCTGTCTGTCTTTCTGTCTGTGTGGTGCGTTATAATTTCAAAACTACTCAACAGATTTGAACGCTGTTTTCACAGGTGAATTACATATAATTAGGAGCGTTGTAAAATCTTTGTTTCATCAAAATCGGTTAAGGGAAATAGAAGTTATGGCCATTTAAAGTTTACTACAAGCACTGCTTCAAAACTTTTAAACAGTTGAATGCGATTTACATAAACGTATTTAATTTAGATAAAGCTAGAATTTCTACTTATATCAATAAAGACAAAAACACACTGCAGTCTCTATTAAATTTTAATAAAATAACACATTGAATGTTTGTGGGCGTATGATTTAGTTACATAAAATATCAATAGATGGCGCTGACTTTATTTTAATAGCAGATTGAAATTTTTCCTTACGGCAGCAATTCATTCTAATTATTAAAAAAAAATTTGGCTGTTGATTTAGTACTATTGGTTGGTTTTTTTATCGGTCGTTTGTTGTGTTGTATTGTAAGCTATTTGAATTGATTGGTTGGTTTGGTTTGGCTTTGGTTTAAAAAATAATCAAATCAGTGTTTGACGGAATAATACGGTCGTGTCGTAAGGACAAATTTATCTGACTTATCACTATTTATTGAGCTTTTCTCCAATTTTCACGCCCACTAAAACTTTGGGAGTGAATTTTAGGTCCTAATGACTCTGTAATAGGCTGCGTCTACTCTTTTAGAGACAAAGATTGATAGTATGAATGTTAAGGGCTCCTTCTTCTGAAGGTCCGTTGTCCGTAAGCCGCGTAGTCGCGGCGCTCACTCATTTTGTAGGCATTAAGACATCATATTTGGGAAAATAACACTACAAAATCTACTTCAGCTATTTTCACTATATAAATACTTTATCTAAAGGTTGGTATAAAAAGCAGGACAATAAGTTTATTATTTTAGGCATAGTATTGAAAATAAACTTCCAAAGGAGGCAACTTAGATTTTTCTATCGAGCGAATTTTGTCTGATATTGGTACTGTTACTGTAAGCGAATTTCACTCTGCTATATCCTCAACTAAAAACATATATTTTTTTCAGAACTTTACGACTGTTTAATACTGATTCCTATTGATTTTAAAAACGGTATTTGAGAAAGAAGTGGCCCTAATATTTAATGATATTATAGCAATGTAATGGCTTTATAAAATTGGCACGGGAAAAGGATACAATAGAATTAACTATAGGTCTGGATAGTTGTAGTTTCCACAGGTTACGCGAAAAGCGACCTACGCGCGGGCGGAGCCGCGGGCAACAGCTAGTTAGAAAATAAATACAATGACAATAACTGAGCGGCTTTAGCTTGGCGCCAAAACTCCGCAGTGCCTCTCTATCGCCATTCTATTGAACCTAAATTGGTATTCTGCTCTACAATTGAGTTTCTATGGATTCTCAATTGTCACTTTATCGGTATTCTGTTCGTTATTTGACGTTTATTTGACATTTGTGCCGATCGTTTCCTAATTGTGTTTTGAATATTTTGAAGATATTTTGCAACGACACCTTTTTTAGAATAGTTGTGATACAAATCATAAGTAATGAGGCGGACAGGGAGCATTCGTTGGCGCTTGTGAGCTTTGGCTAATGCTGCTGAGCGACGACGATCTCGATCTCTTTTAGATTTCACATTGAGTATGGTATTCCGGGAGTGCTTGGCTGTATAATAGACGGGACACATGTGGCAATTTTACGCCCCACAATGCATGAAGAGAGGTATTTTAACCGTAAGGGATAGCATTCGCTGAATGTTATGATTGTAAGTATATTTTATTTAGGTAAGGTAGGTATATAGAATAAATAAATAAATATATAGGGACAAATCACACAGATCGAGCTAGCCCCAAAGTAAGTTCGAGACTTGTGTTATGGGATACTAACTCAACAATACTATATTTTATAACAAATACATATATAGATAAACATCCAAGACCCAGGTCAATCAGGAAAGATCATTTTTTAATCTTGACCTGTACGGGGATCGAACCCGGGACCTCCGGAGTAGCGGTCAGGCATGTTAATATAAACTTTAATTTGATTTTCCTTACTAATTGATCCTTGACCTTGTTATAGATTTGTGATTCTGATTTAAATATGGATGGATGCAAGCAGCCCCGGTGCCGGTGGTGTATTGCCATAATGTGTACTACTACAGACAGGGGTTGCTTTGATACCACACACAATATGCTCTTGTGGCTGGAGAGCATACTGCATGTCAGTACAGAGAGAGACTGAAATAAAATACACTTTGCTCTAATCTGTAAGAGCAAAAAACATACGAGTACAGACAATTTAGGCTGCTATGGTATGTACAATGGCATGCTTCAGTATGAGCAAAATACATGTGAGAGCACACTCGCTTTTATTGAAATGCATTATGCTTCATAGTATTAGTCTAATTTCCTATAAGATTACTGCAAGCAATCGCCACCGAGTACCTACTGAAGGTTATGTGCCTTGCTGTAATATGTTGTATGGCAAATTGGATATTAGAACCATATTCAACCATAGCCATATTCAGGGCATAATCTTGATCCAATAAAATAGGCGTTTAACCAACATCTGTTGCAGGGAGAATGGACAGAGAGATCACAAAAGGAAAAGGCAGTAGAAGAGATGTGAAAAAAAAAAGAAAACATAATTTATCTAAAAATATATTGATGAATCAACCAAATGCAAAGACACATTAAATTTCATAAGTATTTGATTTTACTACCTATGTAGTAATTTGTTACCCATTTTATCCAAAACCTACCAAATATTACTATTATCTTCTGCTTGTATGTGCCTAAATAAATTAATAAATACAAGTTCAATTTTAAATAATGTTTTATTTAACTACTTCATTTAATTTTTTCAATAGTTAATATGCTTACCTACTTACGATGTAAATAAAAAGGGTCATAGCTATTTTGCTTTAGAAATATGCGAGCAAACTGTATATTTATACAACAACAAAATAAAAATCGACCTTTATTTTCAATAAATAAAAAAAAAAGCATACAAAGACCTTAATCAAAAATATTAACACTAGGTTCATTTTAGGTAGGTTTATATTTTCGTACAATAAAGAAATTACAAACATATTTGTGCCTTTTGCTGTTGAGTCTATGGGGCCGTGGGGTGCGGATGCTAAGCGTTTATTCCATGAAATTTCCGCACGCCTAGTCAACGACGATTCTCACTAGTTCCATCTCCGGGGACCCAAGGGCTGGTTCTTATTTTGGCCAAAGGATAAGTTTAGCCGTACAAAGAGGAAATGCCGCTAGTCTTTTGGGTACTTTACCATGTGATGACAGTGACTTGGGCTCTATTTTTTACTTAAATTAAGAGTAGGTTTAATTTTAGTTTTATTTTTGTTATAGGTTTTATATAAATTCCTATATTCTTTCATTTATATGTTTATGTTACAATAAATATAGACTGACAATTTCACATCAATGTTGTCTTGTCAAACAAGACTTTGACATGTACTTACATAGGTTTTATTTTTGACGTGACAACGTCTTAAATTAGGTTGCGGCTGGGAGTCACTTATGAATAAAATTAAAGAAAAATTTTTTTTTTAAAAACAAGCTTTTATTATTTGTTTATAAAATGAACTAAAAAGTTAAAAATAAATTAACTCTAAAAAGAAATATAACACTTTGTAACTTGATTGTAACCTTTAACGACAAATAAGCGTCTTCGTCTAGGACAAAATAATTCCATATTGTACAAATTTATTTAATTTTAACACTAAAACTTTTCACCATACACAATTATTCAATCTTGTCCCCCCTCTTTATCATAGTCCCCATTTATAAATGAAAGCGTGTTACATTGTGATAGCTTCAGGAAAATGTTGTGTTGTATTAAATGTAACACGCTTTCATTTATAAATGGGGACTATGATAAAGAGGGGGGACGAGATTGAATAATTGTGTATGGTGAAAAGTTTTAGTGTTAAAATTAAATAAATTTGTACAATATGGAATTATTTTGTCCTAGACGAAGACGCTTATTTGTCGTTAAAGGTTACAATCAAGTTACAAAGTGTTATATTTCTTTTTAGAGTTAATTTATTTTTAACTTTTTAGTTCATTTTATAAACAAATAATAAAAGCTTGTTTTTAAAAAAAATTTTTTTCTTTAATTTTATTTTTAACTTTTTAGTACCTCTGTTTTTAATTCGAGATTTACTACGACGTAGTTCGCAGCGCGTAGCAGCGTTATTCCGTTATGAAGTCCGTAGTTCGTTTACATGATATGTAATATGTACTGATTTAAATATCAATAATGTTGAAATTATGTAATCACTTGTAAGTTATTTCATCAGCATCAACATTACAAGGTTTCTTCGACGTCAACTTGGAGCAGTCAAGTTCTTCGATTTGAAGACCTGCTAAAGACCTAACTCGGCTTAAAGCTACATAAGCTTGACCAGCAGCGAACAATTTGGAGCCTAGATAAATAACTATGATTATATAAAAATAATATAATAATAATATTTATATTATATAAAAATATTATTTTTCTTCATGTTATTCCCACGAGTATAGGACAAATAACGGTCCATCCCCCCAGAGGTCCGTTGTAGAGGGATAAGGGCTACAATACAACAGGGTTCGCCCTGGTACCCTGAGGCGCAACGTTAGCGGCAAGACATGTTTATACACCCTCATACCATTCAACCCTCGGCACGTGCTCACCTTGGACATTGGGTCATCCATCCAATCAATCATATATAATTAATATGGGACGAAAGCAAGAGACTCGTCAAGACGAATCAAACGAGACCAAACTCGATGGGGTTGCGTCGTTTAATTACGGAGTTCCTATGGCCACCTTCCAACTCCAACATCAGACCCTGGTTACCATATAGTATCAAATTACTCGCCAAGACTAATCCAATGAGCTCAAACTCGATAGGGTTGCATCGTTTAATTACGGAGTTCCTATGGCCACCTTCCGGCTCCATCATCAGACCCTGGTTACCATATAGTATCAAAGTACTTGTCAAGACGAATCTAATGAGCTCAAACTCGATAGGGTTGCATCATTTAATTTCGGAGTTCCTATGGCCACCTTCCAGCTCCATCATCAGATCAGCTCTATGTCACAATAACATTGCATTGTCATCCGATTTATACATGCATTCTAAATTTCAGCTCAATCGGAAACCGGGAAGTGGATCAAATTTAAGTTGTAAGATTTGATTACAGAACGACAGACAACAGGACAGGTGAAACTAAATAAAAGCTTGTAAAAAAAAGTGTAACGCTCGGTAACGTTACGATGCGCTCACAATGAGAGCGAGTGAGAGGCACGCGTCCCCTAAGAGCGAGAGAGACAGACTCAAAGTCGTTGTCACGTAAAACTTTCGCCCGTATACCGACTTTACAGGCAACCAATTTTTTTTTAAGGCAAACGCATCACGCATACGATAGCCATCACCAATAACATTTCTTTTTTCTTCCAATAATATACTCGAAATATGCAAAAATGGAGATATTTTAATCCTAAAAATAAAGGACTTGACTGAATTGTAACATTTATTCATTATTAAGCGGATAAAGATAGTGTAAATTATGTTTAAAAAAAATGGTAGCTTCTACTGGCAGCATTGGTTCGTAGTAGATTTTGATGTATGTATGACGTAGTAGACTCCATCGCCACTCCATAGACATTACACTGCCGCATTGATTATATTTTAGCAGAATACCCAATTTTTCACTTTGAAAATATAATCCTTATGAAATATTTATTGCGATGCAATGGTTTGCCATTAAATATTAATTAGCAGCAGATATATCAGTAACACGTCTACTTATTGTGTTTTGATTATTTTGAAGATATTTTGCAACACCTTTTTTGGAAAAGTTGTGATACAAATCATAAGTGATGAGGCGGACAGGAAGCATTCATTGGCGCCTGTTAGCTTTGGCTAATGCTGCTGAGCGACCACGATCTCGATCTCTTTTAGATTTCATATTGAGTATGGTATTCCGGGAGTGCTTGGCTGTATAATAGACGGGACACATGTGGCCCCACAATGCATGAAGAGAGGTATTTTAACCGTAAGGGATACCATTCGCTGAATGTTATATGATTGTAAGTATATTTAATTTAGGTTAGGTAGGTATATAAAATAAATATATAGGGTCAAATTACACAGATTGAGCTAGCCCCAAAGTAAGTTTGAGACTTGTGTTATGGGATACTAACTCAACGATACATATTTTATAACAAATACTCTTCTTAGTCGTACACTCTTGGCAGAGTGGTCGTTAACTTCGTTAATATAAATAAAAAAATAAAATAGCCTTTATTCAGATTTACATATTAACTTAAATCCTAATTTAAAATATCTGCTTTCTTAATTTTTTGTAAATCTGTTTGCCAGTCGGCAAAGGCCTCCTCCAACCTTTTCCACTCCCGTCTGTCATTTGCCACTCTATGCCATGTTTTTCCAGCAACCTGTGCTATGTCATCATCCTGCTAACTTCGTTAACAAATACATATATAGATAAAAATCCAAGACCCAGGTCAATCAGAAAAGATAATTTTTTCATCTTGACCTGACTGGGGATCGAACCCGGGCCCTCCTGAGTAGCGGTCAGGCATGTAAATATTAACTTTATTTTGATTTTCTTAACTAATTGGTCTTTGACCTTGTTATAGATTTGTGATTCTGATTTAAATATCTTATGGATGGATGCAAGCAGCCCCGGTGCAGCACATGACTCCATTGTGTGGCAAGGACATCCCCTAAGCACACACTAAGGGAGTTTTCAAACAACAACAACAAAATAAAAATCGACCTTTATTTTCAATAAATAAATAAAAAAAAACATCAATACAAAGATCTTAATCATAAATGTATTTACACTTTAGGTTCATTTTGTTTCATTTCACAGTGCGCGAGTTTCACTCTCACTTGGCCGGTTTGTTTTTTCTATTTTCGTACAATAAAGAAATTACAAACATATTTGTGTCTTTTGCTGTTGAGTCTGGGGCCGTGGGGTGCGGATGCTAAGCTTTTATTCCATGAGATATCCGCACGCTAAGTCAACGATCATTCTCACTAGTTCCATCTCCGGGGACCCAAGGGCTGGTGCTTATTTTGGCCAAAGGATAAGTTTAGCCGTACAAAGAGGAAATGCCGCTAGTCTTTTGGGTACTTTACCATGTGATGACAGTGACTTGGGCTCTATTTTTTACTTAAATTAAGAGTAGGTTTAATTTTAGTTTTATTTTTGTTATAGGTTTTTATATAAATTCCTATAATTTTTCATTTGTATGATTATGTACCTATGTTACAATAAATATAGACTGACAATTTCACATCAATGTTGGCTTGTCAAACAAGACTTTGACATGTACATAGGTTTTATTTTTTTAAGGCAAACGCATCACGCATACGATAGCCATCACCAATAACATTTCTTTTTTCTTCCAATAATATACTCAAAATATGCAAAAATGGAGATATATTCTAATCCTAAAAATAAAAATTAAGTTAAAAAAATAATAACCTGACTACGTAGTGTCTAAAAAGGATGAAACAAGGGCATAATTGAGATAGAAATCCAAAAATGCATAGGTACTTAAATGGTCATGGTAAAGCCGTGGTCGCACTTAGGGTTGCCAGGTCCTCAGACGCAAAAGCCGGACAGACCTGTGAGTTTGTCCTGACGTTTGGGTAAAAAATCCGGACATCTTGTTGTTTTTGTCCATTTTTTTATAAAAAGTGTAAAACTAATTTTTTTTTGTCCTAACATTCAGCCGGATGCCGCTTATTTTGGCCGGACAAGCAATCAAAAATCCTACGTATATCCTGCTTTATCCTAACACCTGGCAACCCTAGTCGCACTCACTGTATACTGTATACCAACAAAATGTTTGTTTAAAGGTGTTCCTATCATTCATTTACAATGGGTGCGACTACGGCTTTACCATGACTATTTAAGTACCCATGCATTTTTGGATTTCTATCTCAATTATGCCCTTGTTTCATCCTTTTTAGACACTACGTAGTCGGGTTATAGTTTTTTAACTTAATTTTTATTTAATACTTTTCCGTTTCTCTAACGGAAATGACCGGACCGCGTGAAATGTACCACTTTACGAATGCATTTTAAACAATACTTTAATTTAAACAATATGAGTTATATACATATTTGTAATGTGCTCGCCAAGACCTTTCTTTTGATACCAAAGACTGTGATACCAATCACATTTAAATTTTTTTTGAGGATAGAATCTGAGGTTTAAATTCTGTCAGTTAAAAATTTGATACAATTTATATAGCCTACTAGCTGTTCCCCGCGGCTCCGCCCGCGTGGGACTCGGTTATATCGCGCCCAAAAGTAGCCTATGTTTGACCTCAGGTCGTTAACTACATCCCTACCAAATTTCATCACAATCGGTCCATCCGTTTAGCCGTGAAGAGGTGACAGACAGACAGACAGACAGACAGACAGACTTTCGCATTTATAATATTAGTATGGAAGTATGGAAGTATGGATTAGTATGGAAGTATGGATGTTACCCGCGCTATTTTTACGAATCTTTTGACACCTCATTTATTAAAATCGGTCCAGGGCTCCTAGTATGAGTTTTTCTTAACGCAGACGCTAGCTACTGCGTTAGGATTTTGTATGGAATTCCTTAGTTGCCTTACTATCCGCCAAAGGCGCTATACAGGTTTGCCATACTAAATCGCTAACGCAGTCGCTAGCGTCTGCGTTAAGAAAAACTCATACTAGGGGCACAGTAGTTTAGGCGCTACGGTGGAACATACATACATACATATCTACATGCATACATAGACTGCCAAAATCATTACCCTTCCTTTTGGCTTCGCCGTAGTCGGGTAATAAAGGATATGACAATTGTAACATTTATCAATAATTAAGCGGATAAAAAGAGTGTAAATTATGTTTAAAAAAATGGTAGCTTCTGCTGGCAGCATTGGTTCGTAGTAGATTTTGATGGGCAATACCGTCAAGGAAATCCACATACACTCCATCGCCACTCTATAGACATATTACACTGCCGCAGTGATTATGTTTTAGCAGAATACCCAATTTTTCACTTTGAAAATATAATCCTTATATAATATCTATTGCGATGCAATGGTTTGCCACTAAATGTAAATTAGCAGAATCGGCCCCCTGAGCCCTGAGCCCTGAGCCCTGAGCCCTGAGCCCTGAGCCCTGAGCCCTGAGCCCTGAGCCCTGAGCCCTGAGCCCTGAGCCCTGAGCCCTGAGCCCTGAGCCCTGAGCCCTGAGCCCTGAGCCCTGAGCCCTGAGCCCTGAGCCCTGAGCCCTGAGCCCTGAGCCCTGAGCCCTGAGCCCTGAGCCCTGAGCCCTGAGCCCTGAGCCCTGAGCCCTGAGCCCTGAGCCCTGAGCCCTGAGCCCTGAGCCCTGAGCCCTGAGCCCTGAGCCCTGAGCCCTGAGCCCTGAGCCCTGAGCCCTGAGCCCTGAGCCCTGAGCCCTGAGCCCTGAGCCCTGAGCCCTGAGCCCTGAGCCCTGAGCCCTGAGCCCTGAGCCCTGAGCCCTGAGCCCTGAGCCCTGAGCCCTGAGCCCTGAGCCCTGAGCCCTGAGCCCTGAGCCCTGAGCCCTGAGCCCTGAGCCCTGAGCCCTGAGCCCTGAGCCCTGAGCCCTGAGCCCTGAGCCCTGAGCCCTGAGCCCTGAGCCCTGAGCCCTGAGCCCTGAGCCCTGAGCCCTGAGCCCTGAGCCCTGAGCCCTGAGCCCTGAGCCCTGAGCCCTGAGCCCTGAGCCCTGAGCCCTGAGCCCTGAGCCCTGAGCCCTGAGCCCTGAGCCCTGAGCCCTGAGCCCTGAGCCCTGAGCCCTGAGCCCTGAGCCCTGAGCCCTGAGCCCTGAGCCCTGAGCCCTGAGCCCTGAGCCCTGAGCCCTGAGCCCTGAGCCCTGAGCCCTGAGCCCTGAGCCCTGAGCCCTGAGCCCTGAGCCCTGAGCCCTGAGCCCTGAGCCCGGGAATATTATGTTGAATAAAAATGTACATATCTTAATTAAAGCAAAACCATAGCGAGTTTTAATTTTTAGCAGCGCCATCTAGTGTCGCACAAAAAAAAAATATATAATACCTTTTGTAACAGTATAAACCGTACTTTAAAGACTGACTCAAGTATTTAGGCTGTATTTTATTTTGTTTTGAATGATTTCTTGCCAGTTAAAAATATTTCTTTTTAATCGGAAGATGTTATGTTGATGGTATTTTATTTGTTTTAAGAGATTTGTTAGAGAAATTCCTGTTAAGGTGATACCTCGGTGAACACTAGCGCCACCGTCATTTAAAAAAAATCATTACTTACTGAAAACACAATTTATCAAAAATCCCTCTGCTGTAATTAAGGTTTTGGATTTGAAGTTAATTTTAAACATATTAAATTATTAAATTATAATTACCTATTGTTACAAATTGCATTTTTGCTTAAAACGGCCACTTTTAGCAGTTTTGCAATTTGTAACTATATGGAACTATAATTTAATAATTGAATATCATTAAAATTAACTTCAGATCCAGAACCATAATTACAGCAGAGGGATTTTTGATACCTTGTGTTTTCAGTGAGTAATGATTTCTTAATGACGGTGGCGCTAGTGTTCACCGAGGTATCACCTTAAGTAATTTTTCTGTATCATGAGGCTGTGGGTTCTAGTGGAAGCATACTTTGTATTTTGGTTTCAATTTCAGGCTTGAATCACCTGATTGTCTGATATTATTATCAGATGCTTGCATGCAGCTAGGTATTGTCTTTATAGACTATACCTAGCTTGATAAATCATCGTCCAAAGAACTCTTACACCAGGGTGTGCATAGATTGAATTTTATTTCTATTGACCCTGTGACTCATACTATATGGTATTGAGTAGAAGAAATAAAAATCAAGTTTATAACAAATTGTTTATTGTAGATTAAATAAAATCATAAAATTATACACTATCAAAGTTAATAGACTTGCTCGATGCGACAAGTAAATTACTTAACAAATTCTTAATATATTATTATTTATGGTAACTACGACTTTGCTATATTTGTATTGTCAGAAAATTTTGTCGACAGATAAATTAAACTATCATTAATTAACACACATTTACGCACAAATTATTTCATGGCACTAAAACAATTAGCTTTATTTAATAACTACGTTTTACAAAACATTTCAAACACATTATCACACTTATTCATTGGCAGCAACTCATATTTAAATTTTATAAATTAAATAATCTTAAACTTAACTTGGTAGATATATTATTTATTTTATTTAGCACCTTTTTCAAAATATACGTATACTATTAATCTGAGGCATCATTTGAGTTAGGGGAATACTATAAATACTATAAATTAATACGTATCTTATTCAACCTGAAACTTAGTGTTAAATTAAACCAAATAAATAATAGTTTCCTTATAAATAAAACAAAGGTTTTTATTCATTTTTAAACGAATTAAAGGTACTTAAGAAATCGTATTACTTTCCTCTTATTTCTATGTTTGTTAATAAAAGCGAAAAACCTATGCTTAAGTAAATTTCATTTATAGAACGAGCATCTGGCCGGAAGATATCTTGCAAAATTAGAAACGAGAAGAATAGCAATACGATTCTGTTGCAATTTTGGACAATACAAGCTTATGACTAAGTATAATTTAATTGAAGACACATTATCTTTAGTTTTCCTCGTTTACTAGCGTTTGTTTGTACTTGCGAGCTGAGTACAACTGGTTTTAAATAAGAGACACAAAAAATCTCGGGTTGTTGTACATTTGTCCCAAAGTTAATTTGTTACATGCATAGAAAATAAAATTACAGTCTATGTATAGTCGTCCTAGGTACAGTAAATACGTCACGAATGAAATCGCCTCCTTGTTAGTCGAGTTTATTTGTGTGGTACTGGTACAGTGTTGGTAGTTGTGAGGTATCAGAACACCTCCTTCCGGAAGTGGAACCCGAACCGGTCGCACTTGAGGCGCAGCGCGCGCGCCAGTTGCGGCGGCCCGCAGTAGAACACCGTTACCTTGCCTTTGTTCTGTTGCTGTCAAAGGAAAACATTGTCGGTTGAATGGACTGAAATTTGAACAAAATATTGGGTTTAGGAATTTACGGTCGAGTAATATTGGAAAATTTAAACATTCAAAAATTCATATATTTTTACCATTTTCCACATAAATCTAAAGAATTTAATTTTATATGAATCTGCATAATTAATAAACTCTCGAGATTTTAATTCTTTGAGAAAAGTATTTGTAAATGCTTTTACAGTTGCATAGTAGACGGAGAGTCAAATGGACAGAGAACATGTTAGTCTTGGCAGGCCTGTCTCACTCCTAAAAAATCAGCAGAGCTGAGATCCACCAAACTCAGGCAGACTCGCGTGATTTATAAATACGAAAAGTGATAACATTAGTTATTATTAGTATTCAATTTTTCAATTCAATTCAATTCAATTTATTCATTAAAACAATATACATTGCATCCGAACATTTCTTAACACTACTTAAAATTAGAATATCATTGTTATTAAGTATTAATTAAATTCATTTTCCAAAAATATTATAAGTCAGTAACATTATATAAGCACTTTTCCAGCAGCCATGTCCTCAGGAGTCTTTTGAAAGTAGATATTTTTCTTACAGTTTTAAGTTCAATCGGTAATTTATTGAATAAACCTACGGTCTGATGACGCGCACAATGTCTCACAATTTGCAAAGTAGGTATTATCTTGTGCTTTAAATCTTTTCGCCTAGTATCTTCGCGTATAAACATCTCTTCTTCTGCCTCATAACTAGCTCTGTTTTTAACAAAATCTGTTAATAGCACAAAAATATATAAAGAGGGAACAGTCAAAATTTGAAGCCTTTTAAAATGTAGTATTTATTAGTGTTAACACATAAAATAATTATTAAATTCTTTTTCAACTGAACTGAACACCCAGTGTCTGACATCGAGATGTAGACCACACCCCACTGGGTGTCAGACAATTCTGACTCCGAGATGTTGACCACACCCAGTGTCTGACTCCGAGATGTTGACCACACCCAGTGTCGGACACCGAGATGTAGACCACACCCAGTGTCTGACTCCGAGATGTTGACCACACCCAGTATCTGACACCGAGATGTAGACAACACCCAGTGTCTGACTCCGAGATGTTGACCACATCCAGTGTCTGACATCGAGATATAGACCACACCCAGTGTCTGACTCCGAGATGTTGACCACACCCAGTGTCAGACACCGAGATGTAGACCACACCCAGTGTCTGACTCCGAGATGTTGACCACACCCAGTGTCTGACATCGAGATGTAGACCACACCCCACTGGGTGTCAGACACTTGTGACACCGAGATGTTGACCACATCCAATGTCAGACTCCGAGATGTTGACCACACCCAGTGTCAGACACCTAGATGTAGACCACACCCAGTGTCTGACTCCGAGATGTTGACCACACCCAGTGTCTGACACCGAGGTGTAGATCACACCCAGTGTCTGACTCCAAGATGTTGACCACATCCAGTGTCTGACATCGAGATATAGACCACACCCAGTGTCTGACTCCGAGATGTTGACCACACTCAGTGTCTTAGTCCGAGATGTTGACCACACCCAGTGTCTGACATGGAGATGTAGGCCACACCCAGTGTCTGACTCTGAGAAGTTGACCACACCCAGTGTCTGACTCCGAGATATTGACCACACCCAGTGTCTTACTCCGAGATGTTGACCACACCCAGTGTCTGACATGGAGATGTAGACCACACCCAGTGTCTAACTCTGAGATGTTGACCACACCCAGTGTCTGACTCCGAGATGTTGACCACACCCAGTGTCTGACTCCGAGATGTTGACCACACCCAGTGTCTGACACAGAGTTGTTGACCATACCCAGTGTCTGACACACAAAAATCATTTATGAAAATGATAGTCTGATTCTTGGGGATGGTTATAGGAACATGAAAAAGGGGGGAACAGATTCCACTTAATTAAAGATACGTCATGAACATCAATCATACCTGCAGTTGCTGGAACACCTTGTCCCAGTTGGGTCGTCCGGCATTGGTTCGCGTCTTGAGTCCGGTGATGAGGTCGCGGCGCTCGCGCGCGTGCAGCAGCTCCAGCGCTAGCTGCAGCGCCAGCGCGCGCAGCTCCGTGCGCTGCAGCGCGCTCGTCATGTACATGTGCATATCCAGGAAGCGGTCCGAGCCCGAGCCCAACTCCGCCTGCTCCATCTCCAGCTGCGACAGCAGCGACACGAACCTGCAACCAGTCACCGACACCTATAGACAACGTGCAGCAGATGATGATGATGATGATGATTACCTGCTCATTGGTGGCGAAATTAGAATTTGAAGAGATGGTGCAAATTGAAAATGTACCTTTTAAAATTGCTCGATCCTCTACCTTGTCTTTGGCAGAGAAGAAGGATTCAACGTGGCAACCATACGGAGATTATGGCATACTCAATGTCCGCACTGTTCCAGATTACTATCCTGTATATTATTATCATTTAGGTGCTATATTTTTTACACACTAAAAATCATGAAAGACTGCCAAAAAATTCCAATTAAATGTTACTGTGTTACCATTCAAAGGAGCGCTGCTCGCGGTTGATCCAGTAGAAGTCCACTTTGTTGAGCGTCATGTTGTGTTGCGGCAACGCGGCCGTGTACTTGTGTCCGCACGCGGGGCACTGGCTGCGCGCGCTCCAGTAGCGGTACATGATGGACTGCAATACAACCATTCAACTTACACTGATTATAATAATAATATGTATAATCTATAATCAACAATGAGTTATTGCGTACGGACCTGTAGTATGGAGGCGAAGGGCGTGACGCCGATGCCGGCGGCGACGAGCACGGCGTGCTGCGCGCGGAAGATGTGCGACGACGCCGCGCCGTACGGGCCGTCCACGTAGATCTGACACGTTACAGTCAAATAAGTAAAAGTCAAATAAAAATTTAACCTTATTTAATTCATAATTTATTTATTATTTATTCCAAAAGTGGGTTTTCATTGTTAATGCAATTAAAAAAAAATTGAAATTTGGTATGGGGATATAGTTCACGGCATGTAAGTCGGCAAGATGACATTGAATGCGCAGTAGCCGATTTTCATACAAACTTTAAAAATTTACATACCGGGTATTATACCTTAAACCGTGAGGATGGACATAGGTTACTTTTGAACATGATAAATGACAGCCACTTGAGCAAAGCCGTGGCCGGAAGCTACTAAAAAACAGAAACACTCCTCGGTGCCGCGAGTTCAATTATTTTTTCCCATTTCAAAATCCTAAACAGAAACACTCCTCGGTGCCGCGAGTTCAATTATTTTTTCCCATCTCAAAATTACCAATGTCATGTCAACGACAAAAGAAGTTTTTTGTTCAATAAATGTAGTAACATACCTCGAGCGGCTTCCCGACGACCGCCGGCCCGTGGCCGTGGCCGTCGCCGGTGTCGGCGTCAGCGGGGGAGGCGGCGGGGGCGGGGGCGGGGGAGGGGGAGGCGGGCGCCGCCTCCGCGTCCTTGTCGGGGGACAGACTCTTAGACAACCTCCGCCGAGCTACAGAACATAGGGGACAATGTATTTATTACATTTCATTATATTATAATTATATGCATGTATGTATGTACATTATATTACTGCATACATGGTCCAGTCGGACCATGCGCACCCTGGTGTCTGAGTATTTAAAAATCACCCCTCAGCCTCTCACATGGTTCCTTTAACGATTACCAGATGGCAGCCGGGACCAACAACCCCTTAACGTGCACGAAATCATCTTTATTATCGGACAATCGGTTGATTCACACGGGTGATATCCTAATCAAACTAAAAACAACTTAACAAAGTATGGGAATAAAATCCGTGAACCGTGAACGGGTAATGGGAACCGTGGGAATCAAATCCAAGACCTGGGTCTTCAGACAAACCACTTAACTACTGGACCACAAAGGCAGTTCAATAAATAAATAAGTAAATATTAGGTATTATTTAATTACCGATCGTGAGTATGCTATCGTTACTGGTTCGTCTCGGCCACTCTTCACTTGGAGTCTTAAAGTCGATGATGGCGGGCTTGTGCCGCATGTGTCGGAAACTGTCGGCCAGCGAGCGGTGCCGCGAGTGGAAGTGGGAGGGAGTGGGGGAGTGGGAGTGGGAGTGAGCTCGCGCCATGTGATCGCTGTCGAACTGGCTTTCTGACTCCGAGCGCGTGTAGTCACGGAGGCTGGAAGTATTGAGTTTAATTACTTTAAGAATGCAATAAAAGAACACAAAAATCAGTAAAATATTAGATACTAACGCGACGTGCTGTTGTTTGTAGACGTCTGGCATGGAGCACGACTTGTGGAAGCGGAGCGGCGTCAGGAGCGCCGCGCCGCGGAGCTGACCGGGGACCTGCACTGGAATACAAACAATGTTTATTTATTGATACGATTATTTTTATAAATTGTTTGTTAAACCATTTGCCAACTGTTGTCTTAGTAGACTCTTGCTGGGCATCAGTGTTGCAACAGCGAGCTTAAAATAGATCTGACTGGAAGAAAGTACATAGTTTTATCAACAGGCAGAAATGTTAATTATATTATCTTACGTGTGCCGTCTCCATTGTTCTGAGTGGTAGTGGTGTCGGGCGTGAAGGCGGGGTTGTCTCGTCCTCCTACTTCGGGCGCGAACTCCACGGATCGTTTCTGGCTGGCGGCGGAACTCTTGCGGCGACTGCGGTTGCTGGCAAGCGATGACAGTCGGCTCACCGGACTGACAAAGGTAATTTTTTTATTTTTTATTTATTTAACTTTATTGTAAAAATACAATAGGCGGACGTAATGCTAAAAGCATTATCTAACAGTCAACCTTTGGGTCAAGCAGAGAACAGTTTGTGGGTGCAAAAATAACATTTACTTAAATAAAAAATATATTAAACTTACATAACATACATAATAAATGGTTAATATATACATATATACATACATACATACATACATACATACATACATACATACATACATACATATCCATATCCATACTAATATTATAAATGCGAAAGTCTGTCTGTCTGTCTTTCTGTCTGTCTGTCTGTCTGTCTGTCTGTCACTCTTCACGGCTAAACTGCTGGACCGATTGTGATGAAATTTGGTAGGGATGTAGTTAACGACCTGGGGTCAAACATAGACTACTTTTGGGCGCGATATAACCGAGTACCACGCGGGGCGAAGCCGCGGGGAACAGCTAGTTAATACATATATACCTATCAAAAATATATTAGCCATAGTAAAAAAAAATAAAAAATATTAATAGCAAAATAAACAATAGCAGCAATTCTCAATTTCCCCTCTCATTCCGCTTCCTATAATTTAGAGAGGAGGAACTTGCAGACAAGCTTTTTGAAAGTAGCACAACTGGAAGCCTGCCTAATCGATTCTGGAAGCCGATTCCAAAGTCTTACTGCGGTCACGGCGAAAGATTTGGAGAAAAATTCAGTACGATGAGAAGGCGTTGCAAGAGACATATTATTAGAAGAACGCAGGTTTCTATCATGATTGGAACTTAAAAGTTTGAAATCACATTTAAGGTAATTGGGAGTGAGTGGATTACTAAGAATATTATAGAGTTGACATAATATATGTAAATTCCTGCGTTGACGGATAGGCAGCCATTTCAGCTCAGAACGGTATTCGGAAATATGGTCATATTTCCGGAGACAAAAAAATGAACCTGATACAATTGTTGACAAGGCGTTCCAATTTGTTCAGTTGTTGTTCAGTTACATCCAGATAACACACATCACCGTAATCAATAAGAGGAAGTACCAGTGCTTAAGCCAGCATAATTTTAGTTTTAATAGGCAGAAAGTTTTTAAGGCGATGCAAATAATGGAGAGTACCATACACCTTACGACTTACTTCAACGATGTGAGAATTCCAGGAGAGCTTTTCATCAATATGAAGACCAAGATCTTTCACTACTGGACTATATGGAATCTCAGCACCGTCAAATAATAGTGGTTGTAGAGAATGTAGGTCAATGCTGTTAAGTTGATATGTGCTGCCCACCACTATTGCTTGACATTTTTTGGGGTTGACACGGATTCCGAAATTGTTGGACCATTCCAATATACTGCTCAAGTTACGGTTCAGCAAACAGATGGACTGAAATTGTTTCAGTATCATCATATCGAGGATAATAGGATCAATTTACCATGCGCACCTTTGTGTCAGTTATTCGCCTTAATCATTGGACCATACAAGCATTTTTGTTCACACAACAGCAACTAACTTGGAAAATAATAGAATATTTTTATCACAAGATACAGTGAGCTGATAGAAAGACAGACGAAATGGATATTTGGGTTACTCTTAAAAATTAATTAGGGTCAGGGTTAATTTATTTAGTTAGTTTATTAGGGTTAGGTCAGGGTGTGTGTACCCTGGTGTCAAAATACAATTACGAAAATTTAAAAAATAATATAGCGGACCTGTGCTTTGGGGCAGCGTTGGCGTGTAATTTTGCGTGCTCTTCTTCAAAGTAGGAGTACAAGCGGTTGGTCCACTGTCCCACTCCGCGAATGTGGAGCCAAATGTAATCTGAAAATCAGTATATGTTAACATTACACCGTGAAATTATTCGAAACCAATAATTTGTAAAGTGAAATGTGTTATGTATGATTTGTGATTTGTAATTTTACCAGGCTGGTCAGGCGCGCTGCTGATAGTGAAGGGATGCCACTCGTACTTGGCGATGGCGGGGATGTTCACGTACACGAAGTCGCCCGCGTGGAAGTCGAACAGAGGCGGCCGCCGCACCAGCACGTGCGTCACGCGGGACGGCAACAGCGCGCCCGAAGAGATGTACGTGCGGCCGTGCCCGGACCTGCGACAGACCCATACGAATCGAATCTACGACGTCAGGAGTTCCAGGCAAACACCTCAACCAACAAAGTGGTATTGTTTGTGTGTGATAACTTCATTGCACAAATTAAACAAACGTATGTCGGAGAGAGATGAGATATACAAACAAAGGGGAAGATATCACTATAGCATGATTGTAATAGAGATCTATTTAATGAGAGGCAATTAATTATCAGATATCTAATGCCACCAAAGTGGACAGAGGGCTGGTTTGTCCGATAAAGCGCAAGCATTCTGAATTACACCTTAGGCAGTTGCGCACGCCCCGCGTCCACAGTAATCCACAGCTCGATAGTCTACCTGGATCTCCTCCGTACTATCGTAATAAAATAAGGCAACTGTGTTGTTTACAACAGTGTCTTACCATTCTACTTACGTATTACTTTTATCACTTATTACAGTTAGGTTATTGATATACCGAAAAGTCCATCCTTAGCCATACTAATATTATAAATGCAAAAGTCTGTCTGTTACAATTTCACGACTAAGCCGCGGGACCGCTTTTGATTAAATTTGGTATGGATATACTTAAAGATCAAGGTTTTGAGCGCGATATAACCGAGTACCAAGCGTGCGGAACCCAAGCAGTACCTGATCCAGACGAGCCGCAGCAGTCTCTCCGCGAGGTACACGGTCCCGGGCACGATGAACCACTTCCAGAAGTTGGGCGCGTGGAACACCAGCAGCGCCCAGAACGGCACGTACAGCAGGTGCGTCCAGTAGAACACCTGGATCGAAACAGGCGGATGTAAGTCAATGTCAATGTCATCAAGTTTTGTGTTGTGTGATATTGTATTATGTTCTTTCATCCACCTTTTGAACAACGTCAGAGGCCGAGAGGTGGTTCCCAAGAGCATTTTTACCAGGGTGTGCACAGTCGATTAACCATGACACCTATACGAAATGATAATCCTTTGTCATCTTTGAGACTGCCATTGTAGCCAAGTAGTACAAGAGTTTGAAGATTTGTAGGTCGCCGGTTTGATTCCCACGGCAGCATACTTTGTTTAATTGTGTTCAGTTTAGTGAGGCCGTTGCGAGAAATATAATTTAGTGCTTAAGACGGAACGGCAAGCCGTTAGGTCCCGAATTTCTCCTCTGGTGGTCTTTGAAGAAACCATGTCAAACGAAAATCTTTAAAACTAGAGTGTACATGATATTTTTTCCTTATAACGTAATGAATGAATAAATATATCTCGTGTACAGACCTCGAAGCTGCCCCTGCGTCGTATGAAAGGCTGGCTGCACACGATCATGACGAGCAGGAAGGCGAGCAGCGCGAACCCGGTGGGGTTGGCGCAGCCGCCCACCAGCCCGAACGTGTGCGGCTTCTGCGTGAACAACCACTCGAACAGCGTGTAGTTGTGAGGGTTCACCGCCGGGTTGTTCACCACCACCATGCCTGGTAGAATATGTACTTGTTTAATTTTAATACCTAATTAACTAGTGATTTAGGCCGATGACATCTATTGATATTACGTATTGTATTTACATGATTATTTTTTAATTTACATGAGGTTATTTATAAGAATAAAATAGTGTTCTATATTCTAGAGTAGTTTTGTGGACAATAGACCAAGCGAACAGACTAAAATGTTATCGTGAGAAGACAATTCCGGTAGTAGGACTTAACACATCGAAAAACAAATTTTGTCCTCCATTTAGAAATACCTGCCTGTGGGGAACTAAACATACGATGTTTCTTCCAAAAATGATTAAAACCCTTTATTCGGCCTTATATTCCTCTCTATCAAATAATGCTCATAATTTTTTTTTTTAATAATTTAATGAATACGCGCGTCAAGTTTCGTCAAGATCCGTTTAGAAATGTGACCTCTAGTCCGAAACGGAAAGAAACACACAAACTTAAGCTTGGTGCGGAGTCCTCCAAACTATAGCTAAAAATTGATCATATGTACATTTTTATTATTTTCTTCTCTTTTATTACTTGACATTTTTATTAAACTTCAATAGTCCTCAATATTTAATAATTTAATAATAAACTTATTGTAATTATAAAAATATTCAAATGTAAACTCGTCTGATTTGACTAAAACTTTGTGAATTGACGTTTTTGAAGAAAATTCTGCAGTGGAGTTTGTGGCGCTACTTCTTCTCCACTTGCGCTTTGGAAGTGGTGGTAAACTTAAAATAAGTAACAATTGACGTCAATAAGTGATAAGAATATCCTATATTGAAAATAAACAATTTGAAATTTGACACACATGATAAAACATCTTGATAAAATCAAACTGTTCAGCCTCGATAGTAGATAGTCTGAGTAGCTCTATTCAAATCACAGCCAACGATACTAAAGGCGAACCGTCGTAATGGGAACGCAGGACATGAAACTAACTGAAGTTGAAGAGATGCATGACAGTGTGCACGGCGCTGTAGAGGACGACGAGCCAGCCGGTGAGCTTGTGGAGGTACACGTGGTGGTCGAGCGGCAGCGCGGCGCCGAGCGCGCGCACGCGCAGCGCCGTCAGCGCGCGCCGCAGCATCAGCACCAGCACCCACGAACACGTCAAGTTGAGACATTGACCTGCACGGAGACATGTTACTCATACCACACTATTTATGAATCCTTTTAAAATTGAATATACAAAACGAACTTGTGTTTTAAATGTTTAGATACTAAATAAATTTCATTAAAGTAAGAAAGTACAGTGGTTTAGTTGTTTAAAAAAGCTTCCACTTGACACACTGGATACATTTTAAAATAAATTGATGGAAAAAAGCCTAAAAGCAGCAATGAAGAAATAAAAATTTATATGAACAATGTGTTTCCACACAGGAAACAGCTAAGAAGATTAGAGTTGAAAAAAATAAAAGCTAAATTAAAAATAAAGTCCTAAACCACATTTATAGTTCATATCTTTTAATTTAAAACCTTTATTCTTGTTATAAATGAAATAGCAACTGCTTACCACAAGCCCGCGCTATCATGAGGAACCCGCTCTGCCCCGCGTACTCCACGCAGCGCGCCGCAAACAAACCAACATTGACCAACGCGAACAACACCAGGTACGAGACCAGTGGGAGGTTGTTCCTGACGTACGCCAGAGAGAGCTGGTGCGGCTTGAGTCGGTGGAGACGCTGGCGCCAAGATGTCGGGGTGTCGGGCTTCGGCGGGACCAGCCACCGGTCGATGCTGGAACAGTGAAGGAGAGGGTAGTGGTTGGCTGTTGGTTGTTGGGGCAGAATCTTCCAAGGTGAATAAAAAAAAAAATAACTGTTGCGACTTTGACTTTAGCGGGAGACGGGAGCTCTTCAATAACTTGATTTTATTTAAATTGACGGAAACGTTTATTTTTCAATAATAAAATTTACAAGTTAAGTGTAGCGGGTTAGGCGTTCAAAATTCGGATTGCAAGTGAGGTGAACATCGAACGAAATGCAATGCGCGCCAACGTCGTGTCAACCAGTAGTTCCTCGCTGGCGGTGTAGATGGCGGTACGAGTCTTAACATACCGGCCACCTTGGAAGAATGTGATATCTTCCAACTGTAGATTACGCATGTACTGAAGGGCTGCAACACGAAGCAGGTTCATCAGCTGTTGTTTGTACGGGTAGGGGACAGATTTTGGTACAGGCTCTTCGTATAGTCCCTTTTGCAGTCATGATGTCGACGACCCTCGTTATTCCATCATCTCCTGGTATCAAACGGATAATACGTCCCAATTTCCATTTGAGCGGTGGAAGGTTATCATCTTTGATAATTACAAGGCTGCCCAGCTTGACATCTTCACCATTGGTCTGCCATTTGACTCGTCTTTGAAGCTCCGATACGTATTCCTTTGACCAGCGCTTCCAAAAGTGCTGACGTAGCTGCTCCACTCGATCGTAGCGCCCCAAGCGCACGACAGCAGTCGAGGTCAGGTCTTCCGGGGCTGAAGCAGTCAGCGGCCGACCAATCAAAAAATGAGCCGGTGTGAGCGGGAGACAGTCGTTGGGATCTGCGGATAAAGGTGAAAGAGGACGGGAGTTGAGGACGGCTTCTATTTGAGTCAATACCGTGACAAATTCCTCATGAGTGAGTCTAGCGTTACCCATAACGCGTCTCAAATGGTACTTACACCTACGCACTCCACTTTCCCACAAACCCCCAAAATGTGCTGAATATTTGGGAATGAATTTTATTTGTATAGAATTCTCGCTGCCAAAATTAGAAACATCTTGAGCACTATTATTAATAATTGCTGAAAGCTCTTTTTCAGCGCCTACTAAAATTTTCCCTTATCGGAAAATATAACGGACGGTTTGCCGCGCCGTGATACAAAACGTTTAAAAGCTAACAGGTAGTCTTGCGTAGATAAACTGCCTACTAACTCCAAATGCAAGGCTTAAGTTGTGAAACATAGGAACAGACAAATATAGCCTTTAGTGACACGACCACCCCTACCTTTACGGTCCAGAACGAGCATTGGTCCAGCGTAGTCTACCCCACAAGCCATAAACGGAAAATTACTTTCGATCCTTTCTTTAGGTAAATTACCCATGAGCGGTGTGTAATTGTTACCTTTAAAACGAGCGCAAGTGACGCAGTTGTGAACCACTTGCCTGGCTTAGTTCCGAGCTCCAAGCACCCACCAACGTTCACGCATGGTAGAAACAAGAAGCTGAGGTCCACCGTGTAATAATAGTTTGTGCTCGTATGTAAACAAAAGCACAGAAAATCTATGTTTACTTGCCAACAACATCGGATGTTTTTTGTCGTAACTAAAACGTTCCGAGTTATCTAACCGACCACCAACACGTATAATATCATCATGATCCAAAAATATATTTAATCCATTAATTTTATTAACCGTTTTACACTTTATAATCTTTATAGGTAAATCATTTTTAAGGTTATAATATTCCTCACCGAACGATTGCTGTTGTGCAATACGAGTTAACGCGAGTACTGACAGTCTAAGCTCATCTGCAGTTAAAAAACCGGTTTTGCGATCGCTCGCCGGCCGGCGCACATTATGTATAAATCGCAAACAATATGCACCTATGCGTTGTAGCCTATGGAATGATGAATACCTATCAAAATCAATGATACTACTATTTTGTGTAATTACTGCAGACACTGCCTGCGATCTTAGTTCCGGTAGGTCTACAGTAATTTGATTGTCGCTATTACTAGGCCAGTTAAAGTCGGGTTCACGTAAAAATGCAGGACCGCTATGCCACAAGCTCGTGTCGTCGTATTTTAGCGACTCAAGACTAGCGCCGCGCGACAATAAATCAGCGGGGTTCTGTATACCTGGAACATGACGCCATATACTATCACCTGTGAGCGTGTTTATTTCCGACACCCTATTTTGCACAAAAGTTTTTAATAAGTGTGGAGATGTACGAACCCATCCCTGAACTATAGTGGAGTCTGTCCAAAAATAAACTTTATCAAATTGCAGACGTAAAGAATTTATAATTTTTTGGTACAGTCGTGCACCAACCAGAGCTCCACACAGCTCAAGTCGGGGCACACTCACGGATCGAAGTGGTGCTACTTTAGCCTTTGCGCATAACAAACGTACTGTAATAGGCGAGTTTTCGTTATAGGTACGTACATACGCACATGCACCATAGGCTTCTATAGACGCATCAGTAAAAATATGAAGTTGTTTATAGCGTGAAGGTTCCTTCATTACACATCGCGGTACCCTAATATCGTGCAAGTGCCCTAGGTTTGAAATGAAATCCTGCCACTGTGACGCAATATCAGCCGAGACCTCGTCGTCCCAGTCTAGTTTACAAAGCCACAATTTTTGAAGCATAATTTTTGCTTTTATTATTGCACAAGATAAAATTCCTAGAGGATCGTATATTTGAGAAATAACTGATAACATGAGACGTTTAGTAACTACAGAACTGTGGATATCTATCTGGGTAGTAAAATTAAATTCGTCGGTTATATTAGACCAGCCTAGACCCAAGGTTTTTGAGTTGCTGCTTTCACCTATAGCCAAGTCTTTTATGTTAGCTGATGTTGCGGAATTGAATATCCACTTACGTAAAGGTAAACAAGCACTTTTCAGAACCCTGGATGTTTTGTCACAAATCTCCAATAAAGTCTGTCGGTCGTCATGTCCAGTAATCAGATCATCGACATAAAAGTCTTCGTCAATAACTTGTGCAATGACGTCATCACTACATTCCTGTGCCAACTGTTTTAAACAACGTATACTCAGGTACGGCGCAGACGTGGTACCATACGTAACGGTATTTAAACGATACACTTGTATTGGTTTGTCTTTATCAGATCTCCATAATATAAGTTGAAGGTTTCGTTGGTCCTGTTGAATGAGTATCTGTCTGTACATTTTTTCTATGTCGGCACAAGCAACGTGTTGATACTGTCTAAAACGGAGTAAAATAGAAAATATATCGCTCTGAAGAGTTGGACCAACGTATTGTATATCATTTAGTGACTTATTTGAGGTCGTAGGTATGTTTGCCGCAAAAACAACGCGAAGACGAGTTGTCGTACTACTCTCACGATAAACACCATGATGTGGCAAAACATAGTATGGTTTATCTACGCTTTCTATACCCCCTGGCACTAAACTCATTTGTCCTAAGTCTTCATACTCACGAAGAAAGTCACAATACATTTGTTTGTACTGTGGCGTACGGTCGAGTCTCCGTTCTAACGATAAAAAACGTTTCCTAGCGTTGCTGTATGACTCCCCCAAAGAATCAGCTGATTCTTTCAAGGGCATTCTTACGGAGAATCTACCTGTTTCATCACGGACAGTAGTTTCCTTAAACAATCTTTCGCATACATTGTCATCTTTAGACATAACTTTAGGAGGGTTGGGTATTTCTTCTAACTCCCAAAACTTACGCAACTGCGACTCAATTTGCATAATATTACAATTAACGTTTTCCATATTATACGATTTGGTAATAGGACCGGACACAATCCACCCTAACTTCGAATCGTGTAGGTAAGGACCGGACGAAAGTCGCATTTTGTTATCATTTAAAAGATCCCAAAATACATCCGCGCCTATCAACAAATCTATTTCTGACGTGACATGAAATGTTGGGTCAGCCAATTGTATATAACTAGGTATACCAAGAGACTTAACATCAATATTTATGGAAGGTAACTTCGAAGTTATGCTAGGTAGTACTAGGCATCTCATATCGGTTTCATAATCATATGTTTTCGATCGCATATGAATATTACACGCGTGGGTGGACTGGGAAACGCTTTGTCCTACACCACATACACGGATTGTGGACTGTATTACTGGTACGTTTAAAATATTACATAATCGTTTTGTCACTAGACAATTTTGACTACCATTATCAAGAATGGCGCGAAACGTATGATATTTATTATCTAAATCGGCTATCTCGACTAGCGCGGTTGACAATAAAACCTGTTGTAACGAATTGGACATCATCGCATTACGACATTCATCTAACTTACCACCTATCGAGTCAGGTGCATCAGCTGACTGCGCGCGTGACGTAATACCTGATAACTGCCGCTGTAGCGATGCATTCTGCGTCGTACACGCAGACGAATGACAAGATGCAGCGTTATCAATGTGTAGCAACGTATTATGTTTATCATTACATAATTTACATGGCCCAAACGAACATTCGTTTGTAGAATGGGACTCACGAATGCAATTATGACAAATTTTCTTATTTTTTACGAAATTCCATCGTTCTTGGACGGACAAATTAAGAAATTTTGCACACGTATAAAGAACATGCTCACCGGCGCATAGAATGCAAGTTCGACCTTGCTTACGGTACGCGTTATCTTTACCCGATGTGCTCTTCTTAGCGGACGCCACAGATGTATAATTAAATGTAGACTCGACATGCTTCTTATGATCGACGGAGTGTTTTATTTCGCTTCGAGGTTTAGGATAGGTTGGCGACGAAAGACTCTTAGAACTATTTGATTTTATCATATCTAACATGTCAGCTCGATTTCTAAGAAAAGTGATCAAATCGTCTAACGTCAACCTTCCTGAACCCTTTCTCGAATCGGATAAAAGTAACCCTTTACGAGATTCCCATTCACGTTCTGTGGCTTGATCGAGTTTGGATGCAACTAAATAGATAATTAGGGTATCCCAAGATTCGGTAGGCTCCTCTAAAGATTGCAACGCACGCAAATTACGAAGGGTCGCATCTATAAGATTTCTAATCTGTGTCGGGCATTCTTTACTAAGCGACGGCGTAGTAAACAACGATTTAATGTGATTCTGCACCAACAAACGATTATTATGGAACCTCTCCTCAAGTAAATCCCACGCGTGGACATAGTTAGGCGCTGTAAATTCTAACGCACTGATTACCCGCAATGCCGTGTCACTAAGAGATGATCTTAGGTAATGGAACTTATGAATTGGATCTAAATCATTACGAGTATGAATCATGGTTAAATAGGAGTTCCTAAACTCAAGCCACTTATCGTATGAACCGTCAAAGGTAGGCAATTTAATTTGAGGCAGTTTTACCTTCACAGCACAATCTGAGGGTAGAGAATTAAAATTATTGTCTGGTTCGTTTTGCGAAATTATACACTTTGCAGCAGCAACAAGTTTATAATAAATGCACTCAAAATTCTCTCTGTATTCTAAGTTAGCATCTAGGTCATCTTCGTTTATCAAATCTTCAATCTCACTCTGGCAAATACTAAAATTCTTAAACATGTCCGAAATCGACTCAAATCTCATTTTTAATTCGATTAAATCCTGAGAATTGAGTTCAGATGAGCTAAAATTTGAAATATATTTATCAAAATGAGTAAGACGACCCTTGAAGACTCCGCGACGTTTACGTAATTCAAAAAGACGGTTATCGGAATTTGAATTTGAACCATTTGGGCGAGGTGATTTCGATCTGGAACGTGTGCCAGTCGCCTCAGAACCCAGTTTATGCTCATTTTCACACATTTCGGGAATTGATAGGGAAGCAAGAGTACTTACAGTTTGAAATACCACTCGAAACCGCTAAACGAAACACCTAGATCACCAGAACAAATCAAACACGGTATTAACGCAAATAAAAGTGTTGGATATGTGATTAAAAAGGATACGACTGTCCCGATGATAACCGCTATTGATGTTCCAGCTTCTGGTTTCCGTTAATTTTCAAATCCAAGCTCTCTCCTCGTTTCTGGTCAACGGCGAAGGATTCGATTCCTGGTCGCTGTTCTTGATGATCCGGCTCGAAGGATATGTTGCGACTTTGACTTTAGCGGGAGACGGGAGCTCTTCAATAACTTGATTTTATTTAAATTGACGGAAACGTTTATTTTTCAATAATAAAATTTACAAGTTAAGTGTAGCGGGTTAGGCGTTCAAAATTCGGATTGCAAGTGAGGTGAACATCGAACGAAATGCAATGCGCGCCAACGTCGTGTCAACCAGTAGTTCCTCGCTGGCGGTGTAGATGGCGGTACGAGTCTTAACAATAACAAAAATTCAATTTAGAAAGCGGAGTGGTTACCGCAGCTTATGAAGCCTGTATGACGCGTATTTGACACAACGTCGGATACTACACCCACCTAAAATACTAAAAATAAATTTCCGAACAGTCAATCGAGTTCTCTCATTGAAAGTCACATTTACGTCTTTTTCAAACTCCACACAAGACCTGATTCACACATAAGACAATGTCAAACCTGATGGAGAGGTTCTCCCTGAGCCCCTCGTGCTTGGCGAGCTGCTGCCGCAGCGCCTCGTAGGTGATGACTCCACAATGACAATGTCAAACCTGATGGAGAGGTTCTCCCTGAGCCCCTCGTGCTTGGCGAGCTGCTGCCGCAGCGCCTCGTAGGTGATGGCGCCGCGGCCCTCGTCGTCGGCGTCCTCGATCATGGCCCGCGCGAGCTGCGCGAGCTGCTCGTCGCTGAACGCCATGCCGTTCTCCTCCATGCACGCCCACAGCACGTGCTGCAGCTCGCGGTGCTGGATCAGACCGTCGCCTGGGAAATGGCATTGACATAAAAATAGATATTATAAATGTTTGTTTAATGCCTACGTGTCATGCTGGTCAAAACTGTTGTAAACTAATGGAAGTTCTTTTCGATATAAATTATTTTAAGGTTTACAAGCTCTCGCCCGCGGCTCCGCTCGCATGAATTTTCCTCAACAACAGTGATTTTTCTCAGAATAAAAGGCACCGAAATTTCGGAAAGATTAGTTCAGTAGAAAGGACGTGAAGATGTAACAAACAACCAAATTTACAAACTCACTTTCACATTTATAAATATTATAGTTGGAATTTTTTACTTTTATCAGTTGAAATAAAAGAATTATATGAAAAGTTCGATTGATATCATTCTCGAATAGCTTAAATACATAAATTTAGTTCATATTCATCAATACCATACTTTATCAACAACAATAACCCTGAAACATTTTGTATAGGAAAATGTTTTTTATTTCTTCGTCAATTTGTTATACCACTATTACCACTAAAATAAGTATGAAAATACGCGAAAATGTCTTTTATTACATTCGACAAAATTTATATAAAGATACAAAAAAAACATTAAAATGTGCATATACATATAGGAGAAAGAACACTATTATCTCCACACTGACCGTCCATATCGTACACTTCAAAGAGGAACCGTATCTTGTCGTCGGGCGTCTGCCCCGCGAACCGGTGCGCGGCCGCGATGAACTCGTGCAGCGAGATCGAGCCCGAGTCGTCCTCGTCGAAGATCTGGAACACGCGCTCCGTGAAGAACGGCTGCGGGCGAAATAAAACCAAAAATATAGCTTTCTTTCACGTTACCTTTATTTAAAAATAAAATTGCAGGCCTTGATTAGAAAATTTTTAGTCATCGCAAAAAAAAAAAAACGATTTCCGATAGTTAACTGAGGCTTGTGATATCAGAGTATGCAGGGTGTGTTCTGCTGCTGCTCCTTAGTGATCTCATTCTAGTTCCCAACAGTTATTTGTCGATGTCAGCTCGCCCGCGGTCGATGGGTTGTTCATATTGTAACACGTTCCCTAAGTATCACCTAGATGGCGCTGTTCAAAATTAGAACGCGCTATGGTTTCATTTGCATGTAGCGCAGACATTTTTATTAATATTTCAAAAACTATTGTACCGATTTTGATGCCCAATGAACTTGAAAAGTCTATTAATGTTTTCTACATACCTCGCATAATCAAAATCGGACCAAAGGTTATCGTGCTACATACAAACATACATAAAAACAATGTGTTTTCGCCCTCAACTCGATTAAGAGACATTCGTTTGCTTCGCTCGCTCGGTCAATAATCGCGAGGTGTAAGTTTGCTGCGAACTATATCTTACATTCTTAGAGTCGAGTATCTTCCGGAACTGCTCCTTGGTGATCTCCTTCTGGTCCCCGACGGTCTCTCGGAACAGCCGCTCGAGCCGGTCCACGCTCTGCCTGTCGATGCCGGCGCGCGCGCGGCTGCTGGTGGCGGCGCCCAGCAGCTCCATGAGCTCGTCCGCGGACGCCGCGCCGTCGCCGTCCGCGTCCACCGCGCGCAGCAGCTTGTTTGTTACTACGCGGTTCTGGAAGTAAAACACCGCTACTCTACTACCATGTAGACCCGTTGTCTAAGAACAATATTTAATTATTTTTCTTGCTACTAGGTGACGCTACAAGAATTAAAAGAAAACAATTTATTTAGGATCCCGCTTATTTTTGGCGAAAAATTTCTAAGAACACCATTTTTCAAAGTACCGACCTCCTGTCACAAACTGATTTATTTTTTTATGTAATACATACATACATACATATAATCACGTATTTGCCCCATGCGGGGTAGACAGAGCCTAGGGTCATAAGACCTTAGGCCACGTTTAGCATAATGGTAGTTGAAACAGGAAATCAATAGTGATGGGTTGCTAGCCGCATCGCCTATGTCATGATTTCCCCATTCGGCGATTCCCTCAGACAACTTTTACGGATTGCGCGGGAAGAGAAGCAGCTGGCACATTCTATGTTTTTCTTTTCCTCCCAGACCAGCATGGAAGATTTATGTAATAAGTTACCGAATATAGAATCACAATTATAAAAATATTCAAATGTAAACTCGTCTGATTTGACTCAAATTTTGTGAATTGTCGTTTTTGAAGAAAATGCTGCTGTGGGGTTTGTGGCGCCACTTCTTCTCCACTTGCGCTTTGGAAGTGGTGGTAAACTTAAAATAAGTAACAATTGACGTCAATAAGTGATAAGAATATCCTATATTGAAAATAAACAATTTGAATTTGAATTTGAATTTGAGTATCTCAAGTGATCGATAAATGGCGTTAATATGTCTCAGTATGGGGAGGACTTTATTGGTACACTAAAAATCGGCGCGTGTCTTATATGACGGTTGAATATCTGTACGAGTATAGTATTCTGTAATCCGTGATACTAATAATAATGCTAGTAAATACTACAGATTACAAAATACAAATATAATGTTCCATTCAATACAAAAAAGCGTGCCGGTTTGAAGTGTACCAATAGTGTACCGTCTGTACTAAAACATATTATTAGCGCCAATCGATCATTTAGTGCTTGAGGCACTGTGATTCTAATGTCGATTACTTATTAGATACCGCGTAATATACTGAATTCTATTATTTCCTCCGATAGCTGGATTAAAACCTGCATTTGTATAAATCATAAGAAAGAAGAAAAGATAGAAAATAGCAATCGGGCCTGTAGTTTCTATTCCTTTCTGGCAATAGCACATAATACTTAATAGTACTAACGTACGTGGCAATAGATAAAATATGTCTAGACATAACGAGAAAGAGCAGTGATTAGAGAGCAACAGCACAAACCTTCATGATCTTCTGGAAGGCGGCGCACGTAATGTCGTCGTCCCCGCACACCACGTACGCCACGCTCTCCAGCTGCTCCACCAGTTCCAGCTGCTTCTCCTCGCTGTCAAAGAAGAACATTATCTGAAGAAGTTGCACGAACAGTTCCCAAACTCTCGTTTTTCGCCTAGTGCTGGAACTGCATCTGTGGTCCAGTAAGGCATTTGCCTGAAAACCCGGAGGTTCTGAATTTGATTATCACTTTACTTGATTCAGTTGTCTCTAATTTGGTTAGGGCTTTGCAGGCTTGAATAACCTAATTGTCTGATATAAGCATACGTATCATCACGCCTGTTTCCAGGTGATTCCACTTGGCCAGATTTCCACTTGTTACAATCCTAACAGACCTCCACATTCATTACTTTCGTGATACATGCTCGCCGATATTGGATAATAAATATTATTATTCCATGCTGGTCTGGGAGAAAAAGAAAAACATAGAATGTACCAGCTGCCAGATTATATGTATGTATGTATGTATTATTCCATGCTTCAAAAAACACGTTAAGCCGTTGTTACTTCTGGTGGTAGTTACGGAAACCTAAACCATGGTCAACTGATCTTGTATGTAACCCACACTATTATGATGATGTGTAATGAAAAAGCGACCATTGGAATGGATATTACCTAGTTGGTTTATCTTGTAAGATGATAATGTCTTACTAGATCATTATTTTTACCATATTTTTTTGCAGGTATCAAAACTATCTTATCATTGTACCATAATTTCTAGATAATGCCCTGTGACCTATGAGTGCAGCCTCGTCTGTAATTACAGTCTATTGTGAGTAATCAATCATATGCCAATTACAAGCTGACATAATGCATGTACCTACAAATTAGAGCGTGATGTAAACGAGTGTGTCATTTAAATACATCTCATTTCAAAACTTTTCATATAATCCAGCTTTTTTTTTTTTCATTTGAAATGTTATTTTTTATGTGTGTGTATCGCGGCGATGGCGACTGGCGCCAGTGCCACTAGTTTGTTTATTTGTGTGAGTGAATGCCGTATATGAGTCGTCACACAACTACGTCTGGAGTTGTTATAAGTCTGTGATTAAAAGTGTAAAAAGTGGTGTCGGACGCCTTTCCCTAAAAAGAAGAATGTAAGAACTAACGTGAGTCGCTGCTTGAGGAACTGTAGCCAGGCGGCCTGCACCAGCGGCCGCCCCCCTCCCGGCTCCTCCTCCTCCCCACCCTCGAATAACCGGAATATACGCTCCAGGAGATCCTGAAACCAGAGATACACGTTTTCATTTTATTTTATTGTAAATTTTACACAGAATTATATAGAAAAGAACACGAGTAGAAAGTACAGTGTGCTGCGTGGAAAAATGGTAATCTGTCGATAGAGGAAGGACACGAGACAGCGATCAAAGAGTGCCCGACGATATAATGATCAAGTCATAGTGTTTTCTATGATCCACTGTTATGTACATATTACCTGAAAATAAGACTTTATAATTATATTTTAATGCTGACCTTCTAGTAGACCATGACTTATAGAATGTTCAAAAGTGTGAGTCTCTCTATAAGGTACGTGATCCACCAGGGCTTTGATACTTGATAACATTAATCTACGTACCTACCTATAATAGTATTTAACACGAACTTTTTGATATCACTTGTATTAAGTTTTAATATTATTTTCACTTTTTCCTTAGTGTTTACCTCAGATATTAATTCTTCTGAAGTGTCAATTTATTTACAGTGAAGAGGGTAGTTGCAAGTATTTGTATATGAACTACCTACCGTTGTATAGGATATCGAAATTTTTTTTTAATGTATAAATTGCATTGCTGGGGCATGATAGCCTACGTGAAACATGCGTGTTTAGCGCCAGCGCGGCCTGTATTGAATCGATCGCCACTAGTAGCATATACATCTTGCTTAGAAAAGTACGTCAAGCCGATGATCCTGACTGTAGCTACCAGTTAACAGAACTAACGACAAAGATGGCGCAGCGACCCAAATTGAGTTTTGGCCTCCGATATAATTATTGTTGTCACTGCTGAATATTGTACAGAGGAATCTCCAATGTGTGACTAATAAACAGAATACACTTGAAAAAAATTACAGATATAAATTTAGGTAGGTGCTGGTTGCACAAAATATAATACATTTAATAAATTATGTACTTTAATTTTAATTTTAATAAAACACATTTAAAAATGAACTTGTACGAAAACATGACCTCTTATTTTACGCTTTTACGCGCCAAGTGCCAATGTTCTTATTTCTTTTTTATAAAACAACTGGTTTATTAGTTGCCAGTATTACCTTTCTTAATTTTCAGTGCAATAATAATAAAGAAGAGATTGAACATGTTTTTTTTTCTAATATTGTATCCATATTATTTTTAGATCAATACAAAGCTGGTGTGTCTGTCTGTACATCTAAAGATCGCCTTCCCGATAATACCTATCTGATAGACCAGGTGTTAGTATCACCATCATCTTACGATCGTGTGAACGTGATAATATAGTGAATGGTAGCAAGCAGACATAACATTTTGAAAATCATTTGTTTCGACAGACGCTCAGTGGTTATCTTTTATCTTTTATCTTTTATGTTGGGACGTGATGTAGAAAGGATGCCGCAATAATTCAGTTTGTTCGTGAACACAACACTGAAGTCAGATAATTTCCGAGCTGGATAACCTAGCGGGGCAGGCAGAGTATTCCTAATGATCATGCGTATTCATAATCATAATTATAATCATTTATTTCTTGTAAACATGTTGTAGAGTAAGGTCTTATAAATATATTAAGCTACGGCAAGCACTGTCTTGGATTAGTCGCCATTAATGGCAATTTTCTCCCCGTCAATTATGACTTGATTGCAGCATTAGGCCTTGTCAAATGTCTAGGCAGCCTAAAAAATCTGACAGCATTAGTGTTACACTTTTCTAGGTATTTAATTTATGTTTATATTGATCTGTTTTTCCAGTAAAAAGGGTAACTGAAGTCAGACGGTAGTCACTGCAATTTAATAACCTGCACCACCAAAATTCAGGACAAAGATTAGAGCACACCATGTGCTCTAAAGAGTAAGCCGCGCGCTGTTAGGATACACACTCGGATGAAGACTGAAATCAGATATTGCGAGCTGTAGCTGGGCCATTAGACGATCTAATATTGGCAAATGCTGATATAATAAGCAAGAATTTATTGTTCAGCGATCGTTCAGTCTGATAGTAATTGACTGATGACTGACGGGGTGACGGCGATCGAATAATTAGCATCGAGCTGATAAATAACAACTCGGAGCGGCTCGCGGGCAGACATTTGTTATAACTTTGAGACAGACAAATTATCACAATGAATGACAGCCAGAAATTGGTAAGTGTGACCCAGACATGAATACGTAGGTTCCGTACTATGTTAAAATAAACCATTAATACTTATATCTTTTGTACACTTTGTTTGAGTTTGTATCAACATGTATTTTTGTGAATCCCAACTAATATTATAAATGCAAAAGTGAGTTAAATGTGTTCATTTGTTACCTCTTCACGCTTTATCTACTGCACCAATCTATTTTAAATTTTGCTTACAAATACCTAGTTGGCAGTACTAATAAGGACATATTATATGATTTCATTCAACACGGAACAATGTATGTAAGTTCTCGTGAAATTTACGAAACGAAGCCGCTTGTTAAAGTTAGTAATAATGCTGAAGTAAGTACACAACAAATATACTTGAATGTAAACATAATATTACAAGTATTAAAATTCGAAAAAAAAATACTGTTTCTAGCGTGGGATTTACACAAACAACGCGCGTTTACGCGTCTAAGCTAGTCTTATCTAAAACCTTAGTCCAGTATAGCACCAGTCTGTCGTGGCTTGTTCTATCGTAATGCTGTCGAGGTAATGGCCATCAGGCGGTGGTGCAACCTCGAGCCTGCATTAGCAAGCCATTGACCCTGAACTGGACCATATGATATGTTCTTCAAGCTCATGTGCAGATTAAATTTATAGGTTAAGTTCGCAGAGGTATTACTAAAGACCCGGTCCAACATAGGCTAATTATTAATTATATAAAATATTTTTTAGATCTTTCTCTCTCATTTTCGCACTTTCTGTTTGCATTTCTGTTTTGCCTATTTCAAAATTTATTGTATCATGGTCAATTTTTTACAAGTACATGAGGGTTTTATTTAGTATTTCTCTTATTTTCTCATGTTAAAGAAAATTCACTTAAAAAGCTCATTTACAACCGCATTCAGCTTCTGCCCGTACTTTAGACGTATCTGTAAGCACGAGTTTTTGCGATCGCAGCAGGACAGCCCATAAACATGCAAAGTGGTGTCGACAGCGGACAAGCTGTTAGACATTTGAATTCATTAGCGAGATGGAGCTATCTACCATCAGCTTATGTAAAGTGAAGCACCGCTTTCTGCACTCAAATTTAGTATTCATAGTATAAACTTGGATCACAGAATTAATCATACGCTTCAAATATAAGTAGATAGGTACCCAGTACTAACACAGCTGATTGAGGAGCTCGATAGCTTAAGGGGCGTGACGTGCTTCTTGGTAACGATAGCAAGCGTCAAGCGACGGCTAATGCGCGGTCATGCTTGGATTGGCATTTCTATTTTTAAATCCTTCGTTCTAAGAAAGACCATTGTTCCCGGCTGTTATTGATAGAGTTATGTTAGATGCCTTTAGGTAGCATAAAAATCTGACAGTGTTGGTCAAGCACAACCGGATCATGTTCCTATTGTTCTTGTTTCCCAGTAAAAAGGGTTACAGAGGGAGATTAGATGGCAGTCGCTCCATTGTAATAGTACCTAATCAAAGAAAATCAACAAAAAGAAAGTAAAAATGAATCTATCCTTAGTATCATCCGGTAGTATCAACAAGAAATACCTATTAACAAAAGACATCAACGAGCCATGCACGTTGATGTCTTTTGTTCTGAGGCAAAGAAAAATTTCAAATATATTGCACGAATCCAGATAGAAAAAGAAACAGAAAAGAATAAATATACGAACAAGTATATGTACTAAACTAGATATGGGCTAGTTGTGCCTAGCGGTTTCACACGTCAGTGATAAGAACTAACAGCTTTTCGGTATAAAATCGCATTTTATCCAATTCATACTAATATTATAAATGCAAAAGTCTGTCTGTCTGTCTGTCACCTCTTCACGGCTAAGCTGCTGGACCGAATATGATGAAATTTGGTAGGGATGTAGTTAACGACCTGAGGTCAAACATAGGCTACTTTTGGGCGTGATATAACCGAGTCCCACGCGGGGCGAAGCCGCGGGGGAACAGCTAGTTATTATATAAATTGAAGAATGGATGAACAAATTACCTAAACTATGGTTCCATGGTGTCAAAGACCAATTAAAATTGAGTAATAATTTAAAGTGATGTATTACCTATAGTGTTGAATGTAATTGTGGCATCAGCATGTCAGTCAATTTGAATTAATCCAATAAGCATATGATAGCGAAACCATTCTGTCTCCGTAATAACGTAGATAGCCTAACTCGGGCAGTGCGCAGTAATATAAATAAGGTAGCGGACAGACAAGACAATGTATGGGCGCGCCTATCTGATTGAGATAGTACACGCACCTGCCGAACAAGAGGTACAGAATAATAATAGAATGGGAAAAACATAAATAAGTTTGTTTTTATAATTAACATTTTTTTTAAACGAGTAAAAATTATAATATGTATAGCTACTTATATCATATTTTTTAGGGTCAAGTTTCTATCAAAAGTCTTTTAAAATAAAAATAAAATAAGTAGTTTTGTTTTGATAATTTTATAGGAATTGATGCAACATAAATTACATGCAAAACAATAAAGTTTATTTTTAGTTTGTCATCCTTGATCTGTATCAAATAAACGTTTTCGTAAAAAGCCATTTTTTGATGTTCCATCAATGCTTTATTATTTATTCCTTAATATTAAGTTGTTATGTTTGCATTATAAATTTTAATTTTTTACTTTATCTTTAGGGAAAAATGTACGACTATTTCGAACCTGACCCGAAATCCTAACAAGAATGCGGCTTTTAGATGGAATTGTCAATTTTCACATAATATTATTTTCGTGTCGTTCAAAGTTAAGCCAGTAGTACCATTTTTATGTTTGGTCCACTGTACATTACAACTCACATGTGATAGTGATCTCTAGATGCAATTACGGAGGTGTGAGGCGCGCCACGGGCCGCGGGCCGCGGGCCGCCATTATCACCGCGCATGCGCTATGTCGTGACTATTTCTTTAATTAATTCTGCGTTTGGTGATTTATCGATCGATATCGAAGCAGTAATGTCACTTTTTGGAGTTCTGTTACTAAGATGGAAACAACGGAACTCTCATAATTGAGTTTACTTCTTCATTTAAACCATGTTTTTTTAACTATTTCAAGTTTTTTTTTACAATTGCTGCAAGGATAGAAAATAATCAATACAAATATGTTTTAAACAACTTGGGCGAAAACCAAACCAAAAAGTGAATTTTCTATGTTTGTATTATATGAGTGCACATGAATTTAATAAATAAATAAAGTTACTAAATTAATTAATAAAGTCATTAAAACCTTGCTTGCTTTTCTAATTATTTTTTGATCCCGTATGCGAAAAAAGAAAACAGGGCCTAGTAACCTAGTAACCATAAACTGTAATACACGCTAGTAACACTATATTTCCATGATCGAGAAATCCTATAACTAGTTGAACTATACCATTCTACTTGTCCCATCGAGGTACTGGGTCGATAGGTCTAGTTGGAAAGACAGGAAAAACGCTGAGAAGATGTCTATTGTTTCTGTCAAACTATTGTTATTATTTTCATTATTATCAATACTATTGAATGTATGATAGTCAATTATTTGTAATGAAATACTAGGTTCTAATGGTGTGTATCTGTCCACCACATCGCATTCCGAGGCACAGATCGTATGGTAATGACTGATTGATTGGGTTGCGCAAGCGCAGTGCGAGGCGTGGTGTATGAGAAACGGCACCGTGGTCTAGTGGACTGGCTGAGCGAGTGTCGAGTAAACGCGGAGCTAAAACTTTTAATAACAAATATTTAAATAAGTTTACGGAAATATTAAGGAAAGACAAACTAATAAAAAAAATAGTCTTAGAAAACAGTTGGATATCAAATGAAATGGTTCATTTGCATACTGAAAATAAATTTCAGAAACCATCTACGCCGGTTTCCTATCAAATAGGTCTTGCTACAAACGACGTCACCAATGTAGTTTAATTGGCAACCAATGTGACTTCGAAATGGGATTCTTATCGTAGCAACAGATTGTGGCTTCCAAAGTATAGACAACTTATGTCTTCTCTTTGCGTAATGACTTCTTGGTTGTATATCAAGGTATGAACCTCGAAGTCCAGTTAAACGCAATGTTTATTTTATTCCCTTACAAAGTAATTTTAGGACATGGCGCCGTCTTGATGTCATTCCTAGTTGGAAATTTTAATCCTTGGATGTTACTTTCATATCTCATGGAGTGAAAACAATAAGATATTTCATAAAAGGCCTCTAAGATATTTGTGAATTTCGGGTTACAATATAAAAGCTTAGAATGCTTTTGAGAAAATTTTGTGATGATCATGATGTTAATCACTAATTTTAACTCGAACAATGTGAATTAAGCGAGAGACCATATGGAGGGAGGGTCGGCAGCAATTGTGTCAGCGCGTTACACATGACATGCCGAAGGTGATCCGTAATCGATTTGAGTCCGAATAGATCCGATTGATCGATCGAGTTCAAGTTTGACAAATGATGGCGATGGAACAAAACTTCGGTTGTAATAGCTTCCAGGGGAGAAGTGTGTAAAACATTTGTAACTAATAAAATAATTAAATGCTTCGTATTACGAATATGACAGACGATTAATTTTATTATGTAATCAAAAGCTGATTTATTTTGTTTTACACCTAAGACATAACTACTTACTTGGGTTTTGGCTTGAGAATTCTTTTTCTTTTACTTTAGTTTCGTTAATGAAATATTAATATTTTAAAAATTAGGGATCAATACAGAACAGTTTCTTTTGGCGAATTTATTCTTCTTCTCAGCAGTGGTCGCTCTAAACGCTGGTAGAAAGTAGCTTTAAAAACATAAAACAATAATCATTGTATGGTTTTGAGTATTGGATCGTGCTTAAATTAAGCGTATAAAAAATAGACTTATCGTGTCTATAGTAAAAGTTGACTAAGGTCTAAGTTTTTTTTTGTACCTCTGACTTGTGAAGAATTTCCTTAACTCCTTGAAAAGTTGAAGTCAGGCAGTCGGCCGGTCATAACAATTATGCCAATCGGAGATGTATAGAATGTCTTCTCCACTTATTCGCCGCAGGGTAAATACCTAAATACCATAAAATGGCATGGAATCAGTTTATCGCTGCGGGATATGTGTTATTTAAGTAGCTAAGGATAAAACCACAGTATCTATGCCTTCCTTCTTAGGGTTCCATGCAAAGTGAAAAATGTGACCCTATTATTCAGCCCCGCTGTCCGTTCATCTGTCAGGCAATAAACTTCATCTCACGAACCGTATAAGGCAGTTTTTGCAGAAAATATTAGAAAAAATATACTGGAGATTCCAAATTCCCAAACAAACATCTTTCATACAAAAAAGTTTTGTTAACTTATAATACATATTCTAAAAGTTATTTTTTATCCGAGCGTGCTTCCTAGTTTCATTTTCAGCTTACGTTTCAAACCCAGGATAACAGTTGCAGTGACCTCAAGCGTAACAAGGGCTCTCTGGCGTTATAAAAATATTGAAAACCTCACAATACAAAAAGTTTGGTGCAGTACTGGTCTTAATAATAACCAATACCTGCGATGTAAGGCAAGGTCGCTTCACACGGAACGGAAAGTGCAGCGCAGCGGCCAATAGAAGCCAATTCAAGCAAGGTCGCGTCATACGGCTCGACACGGGGCGGCGCGAACGACTGATGCGTCTAACACACTTGTCTGATTGTGTCAAGTGGTGACAGTCACGAAGCTTATATGAACAGGGTGTTGGTTAGTAATTGCTAATGGATTTACTACACAAATTTACTAATTAACAAACTAACTCATTTTACCGAGCTCACATGGGCTTAGAGAGCTAACTTTATCAATTAAATTAAAACCGAAACGATTGTTTTAAATTGTAATCAATTTTTTTATTTACTAAAAACATCTATCTATACGTGTGATTCTCCAGTACACTGTGGCCATGGTTAGTAGAAAATATGAACAACTGTATACTAGATATGCCTACTTTAGCATGAAAATTTAACGATCAAAATCTTAAGTCAAGTGACCATGCACATTCTGGTGTCAGAGATTTTTAAAACCCTTGTGGTAATTAATGCCTACAATGTCCTAACCAAGCTGAAAATAACTAAAAAAGTATATACTCATGTGAACTACTCACTAAGCAGATTAATGTACTTATCAGTTGATGTATATTATGTATGGTCTGCTCTGCAAATTATCGTGTCCGCGTCGTTGCAATCGTCGAGGGCGGACGTAGTGATCGTGCAAACTGTCAGACAGTTTGTTTGAATAACTTTCCATATTTATAGAGATAATTGTTTAATTATATACTGCTGTATGAAAGCAATCAAATAGGAATATGTAGTGTGTTAAGAGATTAATATGAAAAAAAACCGGTAGGTGTTTACTCACTGTTTAGATTAGATAGTTTATAAGAATCTGGGTTCTTTCACAGCATTTAAACATTAAGATATCATATATTTGTATGTCTACAAAAAAATTGTGTTCACTGATAGGCGACTCCTCTGCCGAAAACATTACACCGCTAACATTATTAGCAATTAGATTGTTGGCATTTTTAATAAAATACGTATTGAATATTGTTTGTGGAGCCCTAAAACATTGTCTGTCAAGTTCTGAGTGCCACTGTGCAGTTGTCAAACAAGGTGTTACAGCCGCGCCCCTCGCATGAGCCGCGACACGGGCTGGCTTTGTATGCTAATGTGTGGTCTGGCCGAAACTCGTGACTACTCGTGAGTGGATAAAGTCTAAGTTACATATAGCGCTGAAGGGTCAAGGTATAAATATACTGATCCAGAGGTAGACGTTTTTACAAGAAATACAAAAATGTATGCGATGCTATTTAGGAGCAGAAATAGGTGAGAGGTCAATTTTGTGATCTCGCTTTGCTTCGACTTTTCCAAGCGACGATCGTGTAATCTACTATTTTACATTATGATCGAAAGTGAACCCATACAAAAGATTTGATCCTTCTACTAATCTTTGAGCCACTTCATACTGCTAAATGTAAGTCCTAGGATAACGATCCTAGGACTTACATTTAGCAGTATGGCGTGTTGTCTTATTGTTTTATTTCCAGCATAATAAACCTTGTCTGTATGTCTTCAGCCTAAGAATCTGTGGCCGCCGAACTGGTTCGGTTGTTATACAGCCTGTCGCCCTGTGCTATCAATATCACACATTGTACATATTATTGTCACAGTAATGTAATATTTAAAAAAATGATCATGATTTAAAACAGAACCTACATTGATTTTCAATGAATGAAAAATTCGCTTAATTTCACGCTGATTAATAATAATAAATAATCTTCTATAAATTACCTTTTCAAAATAACGAAATTGATTAAATAACTTTTATTTTAAATTTTCTAGTAAATTGATTACCTAATTAGAAGTGAAGGGACAAGAATCTTTTAAAAATAGACCTCAAATAAGACCGTAATCTTAAATATGAAAATAATTTCCGAAATATGTCGGAGTATCATGCGCAGCGAGTTTAACAATAAAAGTATTTCATAATATGGCATCAATCAACAAATTCATTATAAATAACTTTATCTTAAATCTCGCTCACAGATTAAATATCAATTCCTCATTTTAATCTCTGGAAATAATTGTTCGACTTGACGGACTTCTCTCTAAGATTGATGAAGTAAGAGTAATTACCATAAAATAAAAATTGACCATGCGTGAGTCGGCATGGTGCACCAAGTGTCCCGTAGCATAGAATGTAATGCAAAGTTATTATTTGTTATTAAGTGAAGTTATTGTATTGAGATTTTATGAATACTCACTTAAATGTATATACAACATAATCCATTAAAATTTCAAGCCGTTATATATACAGTTTTGGAGATTACAGCTCGACAAACAGATAAACGAACGGACATCGGAAGGAAGGAATTAGGGTCCCGTTATGACATTTTATGTACGGAACCCTAAAACTAGTTCTGCCAGTTCAAAGAGTCAGAAAAGACTTTGATTATTTATTCTCAAAGATTATTTTTAGAGTAAAACGCCGAAGTTTCTTAAAATACTTGTTGGAAAGTGATCATTTCAAAACTGGACAAATGGTTTTAAATCTAGAGCCATTAATTGCGGTTTGATTATTTATTTTTATATGAAACACTTAACACGTTCTACACTTTTTTTCAAACATGTATCGTCTCAGCATTACACTGCTTTTCTCGTTTTTTTATTAACCTATGGTTTGATCCAATGCTCCAATCTTACTTTACCCTTTTTAGGAATGCAAGTAAGTTGGGCGACAAAAAGACTGCTATATTTGTGACTTGCATGGAAAAAAGATGAAAATGTCTTTATCATTTGGTCGTCTTCTTTTCTACTCTTGAATTTCTTAAAAAGCTAGGACGTCTAGTGACGTCATAAACGCGATCATCATAATTAATATTGCCGATCTTTGTAATTTGTAATGGTAGGCAACACGCACATGACACGCCTGGTGATGCAGGGTCCATAGTCTACGGTAACTGCTTCCTATCAGATGTCTGTTTGTATACTGGTATAAAAAACCGCTAATGAAAAAAATGGGATTGCTTTTGAGTAAAACCTAGGCTCCAAAGCCATATTACTAAAGATGTAATAAGGAAAAGGCTGAGATGAACTGATGATCACTAGTGTAAATAAATGTCTATTTTCCTGTTTGAATAAAAAGGCGAGTACGATGACATCACACACATGCAATCACCAAAGTTGCCGAGCGACTTTCGATCGCCAAACTACGAATAAGCAAAACCAAACGAGTAATTAAAATAACTAAGTAACTCGTAAATATTACAACTTATTTGCTTTCAATTTTAATATTCGTTCAATTCATATTGTGCGAGTTCTATCTGTGGATTACGAGTAAGTCAAGCACAAGTTGACAAATCTGAAAAGAAAAATAATCTGTGATTATATTCTATTCTTTCTTTGGTTAAAAACTAGATCCTAGTGTAAGCATAGCATTCTTTAATCTATGCTAGTACAAAGCCTCCGCTATTTTAAAGATTAAATGTTTTTGCTATAATAAAAGTGATTTATTTTTAATCATTGCTAGACAAATTCCTTCAGCACCCTTGTGACAACATAAAAAGTCTTATTTTCGTATACCTTAACGTATTCATAGTTGCATCTTTAAAAAATGACTAGTAAAATAATGACTTTCCTACACATTCTAATTTGTTGGGCTAGTACTCTAAATACAGAACAAGTATTGCCGTCTGAAGCTACCTATGTGTGGACAAACATGGCGCCAGTACCAATATTTTTCGGATTAATCGATGTTAAACGACTTGCTTAACTGTTTTTGGTAATTTGTATTACCACCGCTGTAGTAAATAATTTAACTTAATATTGATAACATTTCGTAAGCTGATTCTTTTTAGCACAGTTCATTATTGTCGAGCAACAAACGCATTGCTATAAAAATATCAACTAATATTAGCTGTTTTGATGTGAAAATCACAACTCAGCCCAGAAACTAACCATGTAACTATAGGTTTCAATTTTTTTTCAATAAGTAGTAGTTTTGAAACTATTGCATGTAACAGTCAATCATCGAATATCAATTCATCGAAAAAAAAATTATACAAGCTTCTTAAAAACGATTGTTAACCCTTCTAATAATACCTTAACCTTAAAATAGTCACGTTGGCCTCTCGATGTAGTTAAAAATCAATTAAACTGCTATTTCCTGTCTCGTTCATTACCCACGAAAGGATTAAAATATGTAAAATTAATCTAAATTTTTGTTTACACGTTTCAACCAAAACACTACAGTGAAGTTCATACAGGCAGTTATTATAAACTATCTCATATCGGCTTCAATTTTGTGTTTAGAAATAAAAAGAAAACATATACAGTCATATAAGGAGGCCAATAAAAACTAAAACGATCATTACGTTGTATGATAATGTCATCATTAGCGGACACGAGTCCCCACCGCACCGCTCCGTTACTCTCACATACAATTGTACAGTCGCTTACGAAAATATACAATCAAGTTGTTCTACATTGTCTTAGTTTATCACTCATTGTATATTGTCCCTGTTTGTATGTATTGAGGGATAACAAAAAAGAATATTAAATTTATCGAATGGATAACTGTTCTTGCGCTGTCTATTAGCTTGGCCATTAAAAAATAAAAAAGGTATGTTCATAATTTGAATGAATATTTAAAACAAAATCGGAGCAAGTCGAGTCGTAAATGAATTCACTGACAGTACTTCATCTATATATATATATATATATATATATATATATATATATATATATAGGCGACACTATAGAGAACTTGTAGGGAGATAAAGCAGGTGCGACTGGAAAGAGATGCTAGTACAGCGCACTCTCCCGAGATTCGGCTCGTATAACCGAGAGGTTGGTAGAGCCATGGGAGGTGGAGGGAAGTGACAGTACTTCATCTACACTTTGATTTAAAACATTAAAAACGTCAAAGTTGCATTGCACTATTGCCTTAGTATCAAGATTTCCTAATGTTAAGTTTTTTTATATGACTGTTATACTGTACACATGAAACAAATAAATATTCTTGATGGACTGTACCAACTAGATTTCCAAACAATATTTTGGCATTTATGAACCTTATTACATCGATATACAATTCCTTTTACTTTAAAATTATGCGATCACTATTACTATGTGGATTACGCACTAGTTCCAATCAATGAGACAGCTTTAATACTGCATTATTCTGCTGATTATACAGAAATTATCATAATTGGCTCTTTTTCAAGATTTTATTATATCAGAGAGAAACTATCATAAGTTAGAATAAACAGGATTCTGCAAGCAAGCATGTTTTTACAAAACATCAAAAATTAGTAATTCAACGTAATTTCTATGACCCAACGCCAATATATCCGCCTCAGGCTTTAAGTCCGCCGTTTACAATTGTGTAATAAAGTTAAATAAAAAAATCACCCCTCTATGGGCATGCTATTTTTGTTTTGGTAGATTACATTGTCTGAATTGGGTAAGTACAAGTAAATAGACGACGAAAAGAGATGGAATATTCTTTTCTTTGGCCTATCTAAAATTAAAGAGCTGTGCTCTTGTCGGTGTAGTCTCTTCCAGGTGCATCTATCTTCCGCTAGATTTTTTACATCCTGATATGACACAACTCCCACTTTTTCCTTTATTTTGATCTACGTAACTCATTATTGGTCTGCCTCTTCTCTGCATTCCCTCTATCATGCCTTTCATGGTGTTTTTGTTAAAATTTGCCGTATTAAACGTTCCCACATATATATAGGATAGAAATTTGTGTTTATAAAAATAATTTTGTTCCCGTTTTGATTGCCCTCTGATAAAGGCATAGTACGCCATCTAATCTTTTGATGGATGACTTTAATTGCGACCGTTTACGGAAACCGGCTTGTGTCGGAATACCAGAGATTCAATGTATCGATACATGTTGATGGATATCGATTATCGAGAGCTTGCATCGGCCGCGCCTACGCCCTTTTGGAAACATGGATCAATAAGTTATTAGCTTGACTAAGTATTATCGACGAAATTATCGTTGAGGAAATCGGACAGATTGAAAATAAATTAAGTAAGTTCTGGATTTAATTTAATAAGAACAATAAAGTGAGAAAAATAAAAACTATCCAACTATAATAAACTATAAACTAATTCACAAATGTCGTAAAAGTGTCTCCGTGGGATTTTCGCGAGCAAAGCATTGGGTAAGAGCAAGTACATACCAAAAGACGTTTCACGTAAATACGCAAACGCTTTACTGGTTTAAATTTTAAAATAAAACAAATGGTGTCAAAGTGGTCAGAGGTGTATTCCGTTCATCACAAACGCAAAATTTTACTATCATTGCTATTATTCATTTAAAGCAAGAGAACGTTACATTTATCTCAAGTAATGTTAATTTGTAAAATGTCGATAAAAGCTAAGTGCAGCCGTGGGGCAAATCAAGTAAAATAAATAATCTCAAATTAGATAAATACTCCAATTAAATTGATACAATTCAATCGTAACGACCGTCACATGTTGCTCTGAGGACGCCCGCTGTAACGTTAATTGCGTTTATTTCCATAATTCATTTGGATTTGTAATTAGTCCAAACCGGGCCGCGTGAGGCAATGAGGTACAGAAGTGAATTGCTGGAACCCATCGATTCACCTTGGGTAGTTCCACTAAAAAATTCACACATTTCATAGGAGAGATTCACATTGTATCTATAAACCTCTTTAATCTCTCAAAGTGCCGAGATACGTTGAGGCTTGACGACCTTAGCAAGTTTCAACGAAAAGTTTAAATTGAAAAGTCTTCGCTCGCTTAATCATAAAATTAACGTAGTTAGCTCATTATCTCCTGTAGTACCTCCTGTAACTCACATGATAATGAATGAAATGGAATTATGCATAATCATAGGCTGTCTCGCTCCGAGGCTGCGTAATAGGAAGACTATATATTTAGAAAATGAAGACCTGTTAGAGCGCCCGCAATATCATATTTCTATGCACAACCCAAAATTGTATAAATTGGGGCAAATAAACCTGACCGCGGTCACTATGGTAGATATAATAGGATTATTTTACCTTAAACTGTACGTATACTTCAACCTCATTGGTCCTCCCTACATTTCGCTCCCATTATAGCCTATCAATACATCAGCGGAATGACGGAATGATGCATGGAGCGGGCATTGCAAACGCTGAGGTAATTGCTAATAAATAGTGCTTTCAAACTTTGTGAAGTGGTTACTAACTGAAAATACTAGCAATTTGAGCGTTTAAATATTTACTAGACTTTAGTTACAGTATCTATAGAACATTAAATTAAACTATTTTATACGGTTTTCTATCGCGTTTATTGCTTACTTATTTATACCTAACGTTTCAAGCACAGCACCACCAGCTTGGGACCCAGTTATCAATTTAATAAAATCTCAAACTCATCGGAAGACTACAAGTGTTTTTGATACTGTCAGCCAATACTGTGTGAATCGAAATAGTTTTCAATGATTTATGAGCTATGGTTTTGTATTCTTGTGACATCAGAAACAAATGACACAGACGAATGTCAACTCAGTCTGCCTGCGACCATGAGCTCTGTAAAGTGCTTGAAACGTTAGGTATAAATAAGTAAGCAATAAACGCGATAGAAAACCGTATAAAATAGTTTAATTTAATGTGTAACAATCGCGAAAACATAAGAAATCATTATCTATAGAACACTTCAGTCATACACTCAAAAGAACTACAGATATGAAGAGCCGACTTTGTTCTCGTGTGTGTGTCATGTTAATAGAACTTTTAGGACTTGGATGTCTAATATTCAAAAAAGTAAAAAATCTAATTTTAATTCTTACTTTTTAACAAGTTAAAGGTTAAGTTTGGCAAGTCAAGGGAAAAATATTACTGGTGTTGCACGCGTCCATATGCTACGGTTATCACTAATGATCTTAGGGTTATCACGCCAGCAGTTAGCCATACGCCTATTTGTTGAATAAAAAAATGCCAATGCAAGTCATCAGCACATCAAATAATATCGTTACGATACAGTAGCTGCTCATAGCTTACGATATCACATCGTTCATCAACTACTGACTATCTATCATAGACTGTCTCTTTCACACAAATAGAAATGAATTATATGTGAGAGAAAGAGGTATATTAATCAGCCAAGCGCGATTCGGATTCGCGCGTCGAGGTTTTTGAACTGGGAATAACTACTGGTTTGCATGATAAAACTAAATTTGTTGTTTGAGAATTACTTAAAATTTTCAACTTTTTTTATTTTATAGTATTTAAAAGCATAATCCAAGAAAATTTTATGTCCCTGGGTATTAGAGTCGGCGAGATCAACCTGTGCCAGGCAGACGGAACCCTAAAAAATTGCTTTTATCTTCAGATCTAAAGATCAAGATGATTGTCTGCGTCTAATGTGTTCATCGACCAACAGACGGCACTCAAATTATGATAGATATAAAAAAAAACTAGATACTTTTTATGTGAAAATCATTAGTGTGAGTATTCACCACATGCAATAGCTACCGCTAAGATGTCACTAACTAACTAGTAATTATGGGGTCCACTCGAGAAGAAATTTTGCCAACATTAGAGAGAAATAGACATGATTGTGGTGTTTGGAAATTCTATAAATGCTGGCTGGAGCTTGATTTTGAAAAGTTCTAAATACTCAAAATAACTTACTATTTATTATAACAATATTTAGTGAAAAAAAAAACATATTTTTGAATCAGGATAATTTAATGTTCTTCGAATAGTTTTATTTTATATTGGACAACATCCGAACCTATGTTCTTAACGCGAATGCTCCCAATCTGAACCAGCCCTTATTTAGTATTCCATTAACAGACGCGAGCCAAAGCACGTCTAATGAATCAAAAGCTTGATACTGCAAGTTGTCTTTTTGCTAGTTAAAGCTCTCTGTGTTTTTAGTAGTAGAGCTCATGACAAATGGCACCGCGGGGCTACTGTGTGGAATATTTCAAGATTTTTACACATCAGAATGACAGTCACGCATACGGCCCATTTACGAGGCATGCGAATATTTTGTTCATATTCCGTGTTAGTTACAAGGTCAATTGACCCTTAAGAGAAAGAAAAAAGAACGGTGCAAGACTGAGCGACTGTTTCAAAAAAGCTCATTTACGATCCCACTGACTCGCTGAAACTTGCGGCCTAGGGACGTTCTCCAGTGAATTTGCTTTTTAACCGACTTCAAAAATAGGAGGAGGTTCTCAATTCGTCGGAATGTTTTTTTTAATATGTTGTCATAATTCATATTGATCATAGACGTCTGAATAGATTTCAGACAAAACAGCACCATCATTTCATTGGAATAATTGGCTTCATTAGTTATTGATATAGGTATAAAAATATTTAATTGAACAATACGAATTGATAAATGAGTACACTCGCTAAAGTAAGATACTAATAGAATGCCGAGCTATTATGTTTTGAATGGAATGTTTAAAAATAACTAATTAAAGAGTTGAGACTGAGCGTAGGGACTGATTTGTATAAATTAATATAATATACTATTAATTTTATTTTAATTAAGGTGCAGTTTTTTGGAGGTCATAATCAACTTCGGGTCACTAAGCCAGCGAAGTATATAAGTAAGTTAGGTACAGATTTTATGGTCATTATACAAATCATGAGAAAATATTTTATTTTTTTAGGTCTACTTATATATGTAAGTAAATTTGAACGTCTCCTGATTTCATTCATTTTTGATATATTTTATCAGATTTGCCAGACAAAAATATACATTAAACATAGTAATATAAACTAAATAGTACTTTTTCTTCTATAGTCACAATCTCGAAAAATAATGCAGTTGCACTAATTGAATAAAGTACTTTCGATGATTTTTTTTCTATTTCGAAATTGTTTTAGATCTATCGACGTGGCTTTGACCTTACCTTTTATAAACTCTCGCAAAATTACGTCTTAATTTTTTTCTTTAATGTTTTGGCACAAAATTGCGCAACTCGCGAATTACTAATGGCTTAGCATTGACTACTCAATTACAGTGGGTTTGAACTAAACCCACTGGAGACGAGTCACGAGCAGACGGAGCAGCCTTGCAGACCGGACCATTACCAGAACATAAATGTACGAATATCGATGTAGGTAATATAGAGTCGATGATACCACATTCCAAGCACAAAAAGATTTTAAGTTTTTAATAAAATCAACGAAAATTGTCAATTTCGTGGTTTTATCTTGTGCAGAAATTGTTTTTTCAACTTTAAAATTAAGCGTTTTTATTTAGCGTCACTAAAATATTTGTTTGGTCACTTTTGGTGTTCCGTACACCAAAATGCTGCTTTTACAATAAAGTATATATAATGTATATAAGCGGAACTTTTCAGATTTAGCACTTTGTAGTTCATAATGAACCAAATTAAATGAAAAACCCGATCAAGTGCAAGGCAAGGGTTCCATTACATCAGCTGTTAAGAATACTTATTCTGAGTAAATAAATATTTTTTTGGAAAAAAAATATGTATGTAGGTTTTAATTAAGTTTGAGTATTTGTTGCTATTTTTTTAATAATTATAAAATATGTAAACCTTTAGCTGTTATAATTTACTAACAGACCAATTAAAAGACGGACAGGGAAGGCTTGGTAATTCGATGCAGTTTTTACACATTATGTATGGAACCCCAAGAAAGTATTCTACCTCTAATCCCGTCTAATAGAATAATTAGCAACTTTTGCAATTGCAAGCTAGACGTTCCCACGTAACTGTAGTAGGCAGTGATTACTCACCACCATTGGTCAGTCAGCGGACGAGGTCGACCAATCAGGTGGCTGCTGAAACTGGGGCACGCGTCACACAGTAGCACGTAAAGGTCTGCAGTCTCCGCGATAGATATCTAGTAATACCGAGGACAGGTAGTCATGTGATGTGTGATAGCAGTCACGTATTACATATACGAGGAAAAACAATATTAATACCCAAATCGCAATAAAATTTGAAGGGTTCCCTCGATTTCTCCAGTATCCTTTAAAGACGGAAAGACTTTAAAACAATAGGAAGAATCATTGTCGTGTCGGGAAGGATTACATTTTTAAAATGGTCCAGGGATGCAATCGAGTAACATACATAAAGAAAATAGATTTCAACTAATTGAGAACCTTCTTTCTTCTGACATTATGTCCATAAGAATTGGCTTCGAGCCTAGGTTCCGCCAAAACGCTCACTTAATATTTGATGATGGGTGCCGTTGACACCTGCATGGAAGGAATTCTAAAAAGTTTTTTGTTTCTATTTCTAAACTATTAATTGTGCAAACAAGCATGCAGCGGACCTGATGGAAACTGGTGACCGCAGCCTGTGGATGCCCGTAATATCGTAAGTATCACAGGTCTTAAGATATTTTTCACGCATTTCTAGAAAACAAGTTAGTTCTTCATAAGGTAAAACTGAAAACGGTGCAGGGTAAGCAGGAGTAAATTTCTCTTAAAACACTGTTTCGGCAAGAAGTGCTTTAAGTGAATTAGGAAATATTTTAAAGATTTCGCTGTCTATACATTCTCCAATATAACGTATCCATTGCCGTAAATCACCGACAATGAGCTGCAAGAGCTCTCGTTAGCGGTAATTATATAAATTCACACGCTCGCTCAGAGCTTTTTTTTTTTTTTTTTTGACAGGACCTACAATATTAGCTTCTAAGAGCTTTAATATTTACAGCGGGACGGTTTGAGGCGAGGGCTTGACGCCACTCAGCCTTTTCGGCAAAAGCGCAAGGGGCTCCCAGTTGGGACGAACCTCGGCCATGGGCTTTGCCTTTGATCAATGGCGAGCGATGCAAACTCGCGAGCGATGCAAACGCTCATTGCCTTAAGGGCCGACACTAGGGTGCCTTAAGGGCCTAAGAAGAGCCTACTGGTGGCGAGAAGCGCCCTGGTACATTTTGGTACCTGGAAAACGAGCTACTGTTCCTACTTCGTCGCACTCGCCGGCGAGTGCGGTGTGTCGGTGTGCCTAAGGAAAATCCCCGTCTCCTTTGAGACTGGAGATTTTCGTATGGCCGATTAGCTACCGTGATGGGGTCGTCGGGATCAAAGAGAACATTCCTCGGGCGTCGGTGCCGCAAGGGGACATCCTTGGACGGGCTGTAGTTAGCAGCTTGTTCCACTAACGGGTTCGGATGGGAAGAGCATTTCTCAAAGTAACGTTTTGACGTTTCTTTGAGGTATCTCAACATGGATGGGAGCTCAAGGTCCTTGTGTAGATCGCGTGTGCGTAGACCCCGGGGGGATCCCGTGGCTCTACGTGCGAACCTATTCTGAATGAGTTGGAGTTTATTCAGAAGAGATGGTGCTGCGTGTGCGAAAATAACGCTCGCATATGTCATGACAGGTCGGATGCACAGCTTGTAAAGAGTCAACTTATTTCTAAGCGACATTTTTACGTTACTGATCATGGGTGAGAGTCTGCCTAGATAGAAGGCTGCTCTGTTGCGTACTCTTTGGATGTGGTGTCCAAAGGTCATCTTGCTGTCAAAGATAACGCCCAGATATTTTGTGCGGTCAACCCATGGAATGGATTTTCCGAACAAAGATATCGTTTTTAAGAGCGATTGTGTGCTCCATGCCGGGGGTCGTGTTGCACCGCGGGAGTCTTTGGAGAAGAACACTGCTGCGCTCTTTTCCGGATTCACCTCGATGCGCCACTTCCTGAACCAAGCGCCGAGCGCGTCGACTGCTTGTTGGAGGCGTTTGGAGATAAGCTCCTTACTTGTACTGGATGTGAATAGAGCAGTGTCGTCAGCGAAAAGGGCTAACTCCACGTGCGGGGTCCGGGGTACGTCATTGGTGTACAATGCATACAGTATGGGAGAGAGCACAGACCCTTGCGGGACTCCAGCTCTTAGTGGTCGGGGGCGTGAAAGAGTTCCTTCGACTCTGTAGCGGAAGGATCTATTCGACAAGAATTCTCGTATGATGCGCACGAGACTGTCAGGCAGGCCCATGATGGCCAGCTTGGCTACCAAGCCGGCATGCCAGACTTTGTCGAATGCCTTCGCTACATCGAAGAAGAGTGCTCCTGTGGGTCTTCCGCGGCGGCGGTTGCCTAGGATGTGTTCGGTTAGGCGGTGCAGTTGCTGTACGCAAGAGTGTTTTGCGCGGAAGCCCATCTGCTCATTCGGGATCAGATTCATAGATTCGGTGTAAATCTTGAGTCTGGCCGATATGATTCTCTCGTATATCTTCCCGATGCAGCTAAGGAGGCTGATTGGGCGATATGAGGACGGATTTTTCAGGTCTTTGCCTGGTTTTGGGATGCCTATTACCGTTGCTTGTTTCCAGGCGTCTGGGAACGTACAATTAGCTAGGCAAGCATTGAAGATGCTCACTAGCAGCAGTAATAGAGTCTGGGGTAGGCATTTCAATATACCGTTAGATATTCCGTCAGCTCCGGCGGCTTTTCGGGGTTTTAGGGATTTGATTATCGATTGTACCTCTTCAATCGTAGTTGGAGGGAGTGCGGTCACGGGGGGAGCCGATGCGGAGGCGGTGATGCTCTCTACATGCGATTCTACCCGTCGTAGGTGATCTGGGTCAACTGGTTCACGACTAGGAGAGCATTGGCTTTCCAGGCTGTCTGCTAGGCATTCAGCTTTTTCGTCATCATCGAAAGCGATGGAACCATCCGGATATTTGAGAGGGGGAGTGGTTGAGATCTGATCGCACTTGAGACTTCGTGCCACACGCCAATAAGTGACGTGGGACGGTGACAGTTCAGAGAGGAAATCGCCCCACCTTTCGTCCCTGAGTTCCTTCATGCGCTCCTTAACTCGACGTTGAAGGTAGCGTAATCTAGAACGGGCCTCTTCGGTGGGGTAGAGGTCGTGTTCCCTTGTCGCGGCGTTTTTCTCCGTCAGCAACCGCCTTGCGTCTTCCGGCAGTTCGAATCTGTGGTTAGGGTCCACAGAAGGGACCTGCCTGGAGCAGTCCTTGATGGCTGCTTGCAAGTGGTTGGTGAGGGAGGAGATCGCCATGTCGGTCTGTTCGGTGGACGATATCCTTTCGGGTATCGCGTCCAAGTCGGGGGAGGGTTGGTTGAGTGCTTTCGCTAGTCTCTTCCAATCCGTGATTGTCCTTGTATGAGCGGGGCGCCCATTGTCGGTCTGTCCTAGTTGGAGAAGGACCGGTCTATGGTCCGAATTTAGGTCTGAGTGCACCTCTAATGAACACACTGTCAAGGTGATATTCTTTAGTAGGGCAAAGTCCAGGACACTGGGGTTTTGGCCTTCCGCGGTAGGATAGCGGGTCGGAGCCAGGGGCGCTACAACGTCGAAATCCAGGGACTCTTCGAGCCTCGTTAGGGTTTCGCCGTTCGTCGAGTTGGTTAGCGAATGCCACCTGGTGTGTTTACTATTGAAATCGCCAGCCAATATGGTAGCGTTTCCCATAGAAAACAGGGCTTGAAGGTCGCTCTCAAGCAAGCTTTTGGTGGGGCTGAGGTAGACGGAGGCGATGTTGATTGGCGGGTGGCCAGTCATCGCTATTCGGAGGATTGAGCATTCCAAGTTTGTTAGGGAAGGAGGGTCGAGTTTGCTGCAGTGCAGGGACCTCTTGTAATAGATTAGCGTTCCGCCTTTGGCGTTTTCTAATCTATCATTGCGAATGATGTTGTAGTTCGCAATTTTTGGGTCTCTGTGCGATGGTTTGAGGAAGGTCTCCTGCAGTAGGAGGATGTCAACCTGATGTTGGGTGAGGTACTGAGCAATTTCAGTCCTTTGGTCGCGGAGATTTCCGTTGGCATTGTAGAATGCCAAGGTCAGCGATCGGGGTTTGTTCCTTTGGGCCGTACTACCCATCACGGACGCTGGTTGGCGCGAAGATGTGCTGGGATGTCATACGCAGTGATCTTCGCAATTTCTGTTCTGTAGCTCCTAATAACCTGCGTCCGGGCGATCCAATCGTTGCCGGCGGCTATTAGGGCATGACCAAGTTCCTCGATGATGTCGAGGTTGACGTCGCGGAGGACATTGAAGCAGACTTCAATCGCCTCGTCGGCGGTTGCCACACGGGGGACCGCGTTCCCACGAGGGGTAGCGGGCTCCCTGCGGGCAGCGACGGCGGGCGGTTGGGCCTGCCTCGTTGTCTGGGGGCGGGGGGCTGAGGGTTTGGCAACCGCTGCAGCGAAGTTGGGGGCCTGCGGGGCAGCCAGAGGGGCTGGGGGAGGGGGGGGGCCGGTTGGCCTCTTGTCGAGGGCCGGGAAATCGGAGGGTGCGGCCGAGAAGGACGGCTTGGGTTTGGGGGCGGGTTGCTGCTTGGGCACTCGGGGAGAGCGACCGGCCGGCGCCTGCCTTGGTTTGCTCCTCGGAGCTTTCGGGCAACCGCGCCAGTTGGCCGGGTGCCCGGATTCCCCGCAGAGCACACACGCAGGCTCGCCCGGGGACTCCTTGGTGCGCTCGCAGTCTTTGGTTGCGTGGTCCTCCGTGCACTTAACGCAACGGGGGCGAGCGTGACAGTTACGGGCGGAATGCCCGTAGTATTGGCAGTTGTGGCACTGCCCTACGATTCCGCGTTTGCGGGGGGTCTCTACAGAGAAGCCGGTGAGGCCGGCGACGGACTGGATCTTAAAGATCTTTTTACCCTCCGTGGTCTTGTCGAGAACGACCATGACCATGTCGTAGGGGGTCCGAGGGGATTTGCCCTTGTACATCCGGTGGACTTCCCGGACGGGTAGGGCTTGGGCTACGAGCGTCTCTCGGATGAACTCCTCTGAGACGTCGTGCGGGATTCTCCTGATGACTACCCGGAGGACTCGGTCTTCTTCGAGCGTGTACGAGTGCCACTCGTACTTGCGCTCGTGGAGGAGGCTTGTCAGGGCCTTGTGGTCACGAAGGGTGGGGACTGTCACCCTAATACCTATGTCGCACTTGTGCGCCTTAGAGTATTGGATGTGCCTATCATTGAGAGTCCGGGAAATGGACTCCCAATGTTTGGAGTCGTGAATGATGACCGGGGGTGGGGGTTTCGGCTTAGGGCCGGTAGTCTCTGCGGCCGTGGAGGGGCCTTGAGTGGGTTTGTGCGGGGTGGGAGGGCGAATGGCCTTTCCTTCTCCATTTCTGGAGGTTTTGGAGGGCGGTTGCCTCTTGTTTTTAGGTTTGGGCCTGCGCTGACGCTTGCCACCAACCACGACGAATTCCTCGTCGGAAGAGGACGCTCGTGAGGCGTCCGAGTGGGACTTTGGAGGTGATGTGTCCATCGGACACGATGGCTCCTCGTCGGACTCCGGCTCTGACTCTGCCATTGGGGACAATGGCGAATCGCGGACGGGAGGACGTATGTCCCTAAGGTGGACGGGGGATGCAGGGGGTTGAGAGTCCTCGACGGGGAGGATCCCATAACGGTTGCGGGGGGCGGTCGCGGGCGCGGTCGGGGGTGGGGGAGGGGTTGCAAGGAGGGCCTCCTTGTAGAGGAGAAACTCTCCTAAATTTCCTTTCTCGGTGAGGAACCTAATAAATAGGTCCTCATCGGGAGGAGGGGTGGGGGCCGCCATTACGGCGACAGTGTGGCGATTGAACGCCAAGGGGTGGGGGATAACCCGAGGGGTCCACTCGGGTGTCCTAATTCTTCCTTCTGCCGGGTGTAGACAGAAGGGTGTGTGCCTATTGGCCCTACTACGTGCTGTCTGTAGGGGTCTGTTGCCAACCTTGTTAGGGTCAACAGGTGTGTACCTATCAACTTATCTACCTAACCGATACCCGGGGTTGACTAGGGGACCTCCCCAAGGCCAGTGGTTCCGGGCCCAGCCTGTTTCTGCCCGATACCCTGAAGGGGTAAGAGGGCTAGTGCCAGGGTCCGCACTACCTCCGGTGAGCAACAAGCTCGGCCTGCGTTCGTTAGAAAACAGGCCAATTTGCTCCTCGGAGGGCCCAACTAAATGTGGGACTCAACCACACTGAAGGCGTGTGGGCGTGTGAAAGAGGTTGACGCTCGGTATGCCCTGAAAAGGACGCTACACGAGCAAAGGCTTTCCCGTCCCTTAGACACGTACAAGTACGGTCTAAATTTCGGGGTCACCCGTCAGTCGCTCTTCGCGATAAATGCAGGGCCACGCACGCCGATACGGAAACCGCACCACAGTACGACGAGTCGTAGAGAAGTTTGATATTCCAGCAGCGACGATACGGAGCACCAGCAGAAATCGGTCAGAAATTCCAAGCAGACTTTCTTAGTGATAGACAGCCGCGACAGCACGTCCGTTCACCTCGAGAGCGCAACCCAGAATCTCGCTCAGAGCTGCGCGGGAGTATGTATCAATCGCTGTGGTGTTGCCGTCGTAAAACAATTCTAATAAAACGTGTTATACATATCAATCAGTGGCATGTACTAGTATTTTTTGGTTTATATTCATGTATACAGAATAAACATAATTTTAGTTCTAGATTTAAAACGGAACTTTATAATGCTGTATAATAGTAGTGAGTAGTTATTTTTAGACAATAATACATTATATACTATTTTGCAATTGATTTCCCAATGAAAAATTGAACGAATTGTGTTTTACATTACAATTGATAAGAATAATAAATACCTACGACAGTCTGCTTTAATCAATCTCCTTTCTTTTGATGGGTCTACTACGAAAGTTATTTTAATTATTTCTATTTTGCACAATTTGACATTTTCTTTGAAGAAGTGACATACCCTAAAATAATTTAAGGAATATCACTTTTTCAAGTCATTTGTTGCGAGAAACAAATTAAATGCAATATCTTGAACAACTTACATGTTCATTTCTTCTGCTTTCAGTTCCTCTAGCTCAGCAGTAATAAATCTTCAGATCATAACCACTCAATTATAACATCAGCAGCAATATAAATCTTGTTTTTTCTCGAAGTAGACTTTGTAGCGTTTTTGTAGCAAAAAATACATGTGATTCGAAGAAAAGCCCAAATATGGTAGCCGGGAACAGCCTGCATTCAGCGCATACTGCTTTAACGAAGGTCCTGTTTTTGTTACATTGAAATTCATTAAATATATAGTACTTCTGTGGAGACATCTCAATAAGGTCAAAATTGCAGGCAACGGACGCGACTGGACGCGGAGCGCGGACACTCGCGGAGATAATGCCAGAGTATTCGAAGCTGCTTTGTGGTTGCAGAGTAGGCAAATAACAGATATGGCATTTTAATATTTTGTTGCATAAAATAATTTTTTATGCTACAAAATATTAAAATGCTTATTTTTAATGAAAGAAGATAAGTAGGTGCGTACAAGTAAAAAAATAATAATAAATAATTAATTTTTATTATTTTTGTTTATCATTGGTGGCAATAAAAAAAATTTACCGTTTGTCGCGTCACCCGCGATCATTGTGCGATGTAAAATATAAAGAAAGATTTAATATTGTAAGATTGCTCAAAGCAAAAACCTTTATTTCCTTTTTATCTTACATAATTTCCTTCTAAGTACTTACTTACTGCGATGGCTTGGCGAGCCAAAACGAGTCCTAATCCTGGCCCTGATACAAGACACAACAAATGTACTAGAGGTACAAATAAAACACTTCCATAATCTGCCTCACAATGTTTACGTACTCTTGATAAGTATTTTTTTAAACATCAAACATCTTGTTTTTGCGTTAAATATAGAAAAATAAATAACAAGCTTCCCAACACGCCACACGTCGCCGTTCATACCGACAGTTCGGATTCCAGCAACACGTTGCGCGCTCGTCGCCGGCGCACACTTCGCCGACTTTTTTGTCGCGTGCCAGTCGCCCGCCTGTCGGAAACTCATTACTCCCGGTTTTAGCAAAGCAAAACCTCTTTTGTATATGGTCCGTAATTAACGGCCATCCTTGAATAGTGTTGCGCTTTTCTTTATAAGACATAATACAGGACATTAGTGTTGGACGCAGATAAAAGAAACGAGGAGATATGACTACGTCATATATTGTTTTGCTTACTAATGTAATAAGTATGGTGAAACAGCTCAATAAAAACATGATATCATCTGCTAAAGGACCTGATATGATACTTGGTTCATTAAATGGTAAGTATTCTCATTATGCCATGTTCGTAAGTACGTATACAGTTTGTAATGACTCGTAGTTATTTGCACGAGTGGTAATAAAGGCATAGTTTGATATTTGTACTCGATAACTCTTTAATCAATGTTTTGAAGTTATATTTGTAATTATACTTTTTATAGCCTAGTAAATTCACTTTACCGAATTAATTAAAAAATTATTAAGTAATAAAGAAGTAGGATCGGAATCTAGGTATATGTTCCGATGTTCCGGGAGTTTCTTAGAGCTTGCTCCTTTTTCATTTGTGTTTAAAAAAAATATGGACGGTCGAAGGTAGATAAAAGTGTCCATGCTTAACGTTTAACCAATAGAGATGAGTTGCTAGCCGCATCACCTATGTCATGATTCCCCATTCGCCGATTTCCTCAGTTGACTTTTACGGCTTGCGAGGGAAGAGAAGCAGCTGGTACATTCTACGTTTTTCTTTTTCTCCTAGACCTGCGTGGATGGATCTATCCCCGTGTTATTTAATTATATCTCCTGATTACCTAATCTGAGGCGCTGCATGCAAAGGCATCTGAATGGTGACAATTATCCCAGTTGCGGATTGAAATGCTGTCAGCCATTACATGTTTTGTAGTCAATGGCTGACTGTACCTGGTGTCGAGTTTATGGAAATCAAAACTAGCTGCTTGAGATACAAATAGGTTTTTCAAGACAAGCTTATATGTCTATATATTTAGAGCAGGTAAACTAAAAGCTAAGTAAAAAATCTTATTTATCAAATGCGTCATAATAATGGTAATTAAAAAGTTTCAAATATTTTTTGAAAATGAGCAAATCCGTAGGAGAACAAAGGTTGCCGACATAGCCCAGCGGATTAGCTCTTTGAAGTGGCAGTGGGCAGGGCACATAGCGACCACGCACCGGCAAGCGCAGCATCGGACATCCACCGACCAGATGGTCAGATGACCTAAAGGTCACAGGCAGACGCTAGATGCAGGCCGCATTCAACCGGTCGTTCTGGAAATCTTTGGGGGAGGCCTATGTTCAGCAGTGGACAGACTGCGGCGGAAATAATGATGATGATGGATTATTTTTTTAAGACTTTTCGATATGACTGAAATATCAGATTCTTTTCCAGTTCAACTCCTATGGCTGAATTTTATTTCTCCCATTTTGAAAATGTCTTGAACTGAATCAACAAAAAATAATTATTATCCGACAAAACTTCACGTAACTCGATTAAGGTGCAGAAGATTAGAACAGCCGGACATACATACGAAAGCATATTTGCGTAAGCAATAAATCATTCTGTCAAACTATACCATTAGGAGTGAGCGTGATAGATCATGGATCACAGATTTGCTATTGTTTCCATTCTATTGTCTATACCTGTATCTGACCGTAACCATAGATCTCAGACAAAGGGTAGATTTCTATAATGATATATTTCGTTGTTTATGACTTTGAATTTAACTTAGGAAGCACACTATAATATTTCAAAATTATAGTATTATGAAAATATGTTTAAAAAAGGTACTCTTTCTATTATAACAGAAAGAGTTAAAAAGAAGAAGAAGAAAGAAAAACAAGAACCGACTTTACTTTTAAATTAGAATATTGTTTTATTTATAACTAGCGACCCGCCCCGGCTTCGCATGGGCATAAAAAACTTTGGGTTGTTTTAAAGATTTAAGCATACAATGGGATTTAGCGACAGAGAAATTGACTTTTTTTATACTATCTAGTGATAGAACTTCCTCTTTTGTGAAAGATGGTTGAAAATCCATGAATCACTATCTCATGACACCCGGCCATGCTATCACCTTGTCTTATTGAGGATCTTAATTGTGACAGCAGGACAGTAATATAAATAATTTAGAAGTGCGAAAGAGACTAATAATAAAATGTATTCGATTTGACAGCTGTTAATTTAATCATCCATATTTGACAAAGTATAGTTGTGATATCTGCGACAGCGACACATCCGGCGCACGCGTCTTGTCATTCTCACTATGATGACAGGTCTTTACAACTATATCCTGTGCTAGTGTTTTGCACTCTTTTTAGTCTTATAATATGTAGAAATATTTGGACGAGGCCAATATCCCCTGATTTATAACATAATGATTGCATTGACAACCTCACAAATACAAATAACAAATACAAACAAACAAATATAAGTAAAACCACGTGAATCAATAGTCTGCAAAATATTTTTTTAATATTAAATACTTAAAAAATAGTTTGAGGCGCGTTGATGTCTTTTTCAGGAGAAACTTCGCGATTACATTCACTTGCGTTGGCCTGTTTGGAAGCTCATAAAACCAAGACAAAATCATTTCACTAATTTAGGAGACACTAAAAATATGGACACAATAATTTATAGCAACTTTAATATTGTTTTGGCCTAAAATTACAATAAACAAAATCGGTTTTAATTTATTAAATTTTTATTTTTTATTTTGGTCGTCTTGCGTTTGCGACTTTTTTAACAATTCTGTATGCGAAATAAGAGTATATAACGCAAGACAGATAATTCTACTAGTAAATTCTATACAAAAACCTATTAGAATCGCAGGCGACTGCGTTTATTAAATCTCATAGTAGAGGTGGTTCGTAAAGGTTGCCACACAAGTTTAATGTAGGCATATTAAGGGCTCGAGCATTGAGCATAACCTACCATATATCATTCAATGAGTAACATATCATCACAAAATATAGAAATAACAGATATTTTAATCATATTTTGTGTGTATATTGCTACAGACCGAGGGTCAAACATAGACTACTTTTTGGCGCGATATAACTGAGTACGACGCGGGCGGTGCCACGGGCAACAGCTAGTTCCTTTTAAGACAAAACATCAATGTGTATATAATCCTTCTCAACTAACAAATACATAGTGAAATGTAAGAAGATACATTTCATACACAGAATGTTATTAATTAATACTGTTATTTGAGCCCTCAAAATCTTATGGTGACTTATGAATGAGCTATCAAATAACAACAGGGATTGTGATAAATGTTTATATTTTATCTCTGTTCTTGTGTTTGATTTTACAAATACGTTTCCTAGAGATAATGTTTAATTTCCAATACTTAGATCGATTAATAACTAACAGTGCTAGCCACTAACATACCCGGATCATATTTCTATTGATTGAGTTTCCCTGTAAAAAGGGTTACGGAGGTCAGACGGCAGTCGCTGTACGTACCTTGGGTTCTTAAGAGTTCATCATCATCATCATCAGCTGTTCACAACCCACTGCTGGGCATAAGCCTCCCTCTGTCTACGCCATGTATCCCTACTGTGAGCCACCGCAATCCGCGCGTTAGCTAATGATATAACTGGGAAACGTGCTCGGATGATGACTTAGGGCATGTTTTGTCACTGAATATCATATCTACAAGGCGCCATATTGTAGCTTTATTTACTTTATGCTATAATGCAGCGTGTGTGTAGTGTGTATGTAGCCATACAAAGGCAATTATTACAATAGGTCTAGGCCGCCTATTGTTGAAACTAGAACGATAAGCAGCTTTGATTGAAGGTGTGGCGTTTGTCTGTTTATTAGCTTAATTGACATTATTTTTCAACAGATATTAAAACGAGCATTCTAATGTATGAATGCAGTATGTCAAATGTTTATTCTAGTTAGGTACATAAGAAAGATATTTATTGAGATGATTATATGTTTTAAATTGTAATAAAGTTTGAATAAATAAATAAGTGTAGTCGCTTTAAAATCAGTCGTTTTAAAACAACAAAAATAAAAAGATAAATAAACAAAAAAGTCATGTAATAACAGTTCGATATGAAAACATAGTACATAATTAACAGAATGTTTGTCCGATGATATCTTTACGTCATTAAATTAATCCAGCGCCTTTGGTGGGTCTTTTTAGTAGTCCAGCGTTCCGAGCTAACCTCACGACCGTTTTAGAGAATTTTTTCCTTTTATTTTTACAGGAATGTGGTGGTCACAGAGTACTTCAGGCAAGGATCTCCAATTAAACCAGAATGCATATAGTCCACGTTTGATATGATTATCAACTTGTACATCGATACTTAGTTATCTAAATCATCTTATATAAAAAACTACTTAAATATATTTAAATTGCTATTTGTTAGTCTCTCTTGAGACTGTCTGGACCGATTTGGTTAATTTTGGTCTTGAAATTTTTTGTGGAAGTGAGGGAAGGTTAAAACGATGAGAAAAGTACATTCAGGTGGCACGGAGTTCGCCGGGTCGGCTAGTATTTCATATTTAAAGCATAGGTACCTCCTTAGTAAGTACTTAAGTAAATATGTGCAAACAATAAATGCTCTCATTGAACTCCGCTCCGGATTTCCCAATCCGATAATGAGCATTCAACTCATTGGCGTGTGAACAGGTCCCAAATCCCAAGGCCACTGGTCGACCTCTGGTGACCGGCACCAGGAAATAGGGCAATTTGTGGAACCGGTTTCATTGTCTTCGGACTTGCACAGAACTGTTATAATGTTGCGGCTATAATCCTCTGAGCATTCTTACGTCCTGTACTTAATACCTTACTTACTTTATGGGAACTACAACGCTTTCTGGGTCTTGACCTCTTCTACAATCTTCCTCCATCTCGCTCTATCATCTCTGGCCTCCTGTCTTAAATTGAAATTTATTAAATACTAGTGTCCGGCCCCGGCTTCGCATAGGAATAAAAAGCTTCCTTTTGAATCACTCTATCTATTAAAAAAACCGCATCAAAATCCGTTGCGTAGTTTTAAAGATTTAAGCATACAAATGGACATAGGGACAGAGACTGACTGACTGACTTTGTTTTATACTATGTTAAATTAAATATATATAAATTAATAAAATAAATTTGCAGTTAAGTTACATTTAGATGTTTACATACAATCATTTATCTCTTTCTAGGTGTTAATCGGAGATTTTTCTGTTGTAGGACCCATTTAGAGTTTCAGTATACCATGTAGCTATTTTAGTAGGCAAAGACTAGATATTTCCACGCTTTTTCTACGCCTTTTACGAGCTCGTACTCAAAACTCGTGTACGTGTGTGTTGTAATGTTCTCTTTCCTGTTATTCAATGTACATCATCATTGTCCAGCACATTTTTTACAGATGATTCTTGCAGCGGCTGTATTTTAGTCATAATCATACTGTCGGTGGGTTTGCCACATCTTTGCTTATGGCTGAGGCGATAGTGACACGGCATTGTTGCCACATTTTTTACAAATAAAACATATTTCGGTAAGGGGAGCCGTATTTCTTTGAAGTCTTTTCTGTTTTTGATTGTGTAACCAGACATTATATTCTATGTATATGAATTCAGTAAGTAAATAAACAAAAATCAATATTTTTTTGAACTTTTTAGTCTTATATTTTCATATACCTGCTATTATTAATTAGCACCAGTTTATCATGTTTATTGCTACCAATGATACCGTTTAAGTGTAATACGGATTAGTGGCTGAGGTCGCCACGTCGGATGAAGGCTTCAGCTGTAGGCACTCAGCATGAGGTTGTTGGTACTGTGAGAAGCTGAGGCGGAAGAGGAAGAGGAGTAATGCAGCACACTTTTTATTGTCATGAAAATCAAATTGCAGGCAGTGAGATTATGAATACTGTTTAAAAATATCTTATGCTATTAGTTGGCATGATTTTCCTAATAGTCTGCTGGGTACAATGCTTTTAATATTTAATCCGCTAATTGTAAAAGTATTTTTTACTTATGGTACAAGATAGACTCATCAAAAAATAAAAATGCTATAACTTACTTAGTATTCTATACATTAATTTACATAAAACTAATTTACATTAATGATACAATGTGGTATCAAAAGTAAATAAATAAATAGGTAAACAAAAACCAAACATATACCTATCTATGACACACCACCAAACGTTTCTGTCGCCAAGCAATAGAGATTAATCAAAAATAGATTAATTATTCCAAAATTAAAATGCTGCTATTCCATAAGGTTTGAAAGAGATGGTAGGCAAATTTTTTGAAAACATATTTTTGGGCATAGATGAAAAATATATGATTTTAGGTTTATTTAATTTCTCTACAAATGTATGATTTTTTTTTTTCTATATAACGTTAAAACTCCAATTTACAGTAAACCGCTAACCGCTTCCGCTTCGCATATGTGTGTGCCCTTAGCCTTCACAGGTCGTGATCTAGCGGCGGGCGTGGTTCAAACGGGGACACACATGAAACCATAGATAATTTTATAATCTCTGTATGCAACCTATCTTTGAATCGAGCGTGATGTCACGTATATATATTTGATTCAAACTGATAAAGTTATAACTGCACTGATAGGGAATATTAAAACTTTGATGGCCAGAATTTGTATGAAAAATAAGTTAGTCGCTGAAATACAAATTTTTCACTTTAATTTAAATGTGATTACTTATTATTGTTTCCCCTCCATGTGATATATTTCATGGATCTGACTGTCTTCAAACCTGCTTAGGAAAGTTATTGTTGGTGAAATCCACTAACAAAGGTACCAAAAGACTTTTGATGGGTCGCAAAGCCAACGAAGTAAGTATTTGCACTTTATAGGCACCGTTTACACAACACTTACTGGTAGAAAGTAAGTATACCACGATTAAGCTACTATAAAATAAAGAAAAATAATTTATACTAATATTATAAATCCAAAAAAAAATCTTGTCTGTCTGTAACGCTTTCATAGCTAAACCGCTGGACCGATTTGGATGATATAGTTAAGAATCAAAGGTAAAACATACTTTTGGACACGATATAACCAAGAACCATGCGGGCGAAGCCACGATCAACAATTATTAATTGATAAATCGTATTTATGAAAAAAACGTCAATAATGAGCCCGATTAAACAATTTAAATTCAGTTCGTACACTCAACCATCGATCACCGCAACAGAGGAACACCGTGAGCATCAGAAACAGGTAGTTGTCTTGTTTTTTGGGTTCAATGGTCAAAAGGGAACTAACGGACCCTTTTAATACTCCATGATACATCTGTTATTATAGGGTTGTATATCAATAAACATTATACAATTAACAAAACGGTGTGACCACGAGTCTAACGGATAGTATTATGTATAAGTATAATGTTAATTGAATTCAGAGAAAATATAACTTAATATACAAAACCTTTATATTTAACTCATTTACGATAGTGGATACTCTTGAGGCGCAAGAAGACTTTCATTATTTCTCCATTTCTCTATCAGTGTAAATGTGCCCACTTTGTCAGTGGCATGGGCTAAAGCAAAAACTACATCCTGTAAAACATAGGTTTCGACTGATAAGTAAATACTAACGTCCAATGAAGCGCTCTTTTGCGGGGCATATGCTTAGTTGCCAAAGTGATTGCATAAAAAAGCAATAAAAATTATAGAGTTGTGTAACTTAAAAGCGAATCTTTAGACAATATCAACTTTGATTGGACTTTCAATAAAGATTCGTAGATGATGGTACGGAGCCCTCTGTGCGCGTATGAAACTCGCGCTTGGCCGACATTATCATTGTGTTGTTTTAAGGCAATATGTCCATCAATGTCGAATCTCAGACGAGCTGTGTCTTCGATCAACCTGAGTTTGATGGATTGCTTGTTGTAAGCACTTTACTGAAAGGTTTCTTCGACGTTAACAGTTTCCAAATATTGGTAGAGAGAAGTGAATAATTTATCTACAAGATTTTATTTTGTATTATATATTTTTTTTATTCCTTCAAATTTTATACTATAATTAATTATGTCTGTGGCTAAAACAATATTTTAAGGTGTATTTGTTATATCTATATTTTTTTTCAAATCAGGGTTTTAATAGCACCTGAAATATATTAGAAAATAATTATGATGCCGTTTATTTCTGATACCTGTTTACAATACTTTTGTTCCTTTTTTATTTAACTTAATTACAGTAGGTACTCAAAGCTGTAGGTTTTCGCACTAGTAAACCAAGATGGTATGGAGTAAGTAATAGTTTCGTAGAAAAGTTACAAGTATCTTAAAGATAATTCTAACTGCATAAAACGTTAAAATACAAATTCTTTGCAATTTTGTACTATTTTAGTAAGTAGACAAACTCCTTCTTTTTCTGTTAACAAAAAACTACTCAAATGAATGAACATTAAAATAAATTTACAGATATATACATACACACATAGGTATGTACGGATATATGAATTGTGAAATCTGGAATCGTCTACAATCACGATCAAAAAACAAGTTATCAACTTAATATTGTCAAGTCACGAGCAAAAACCTCGAAACCTGTTTAGCTAACAGCGAAATAGTTTAATAAACCCAGCTTCAATACTTTCTCGTTAAAATCTGGCGATTGCGGCCCAATGCCGGCCATCAAATTTATAGCTCCTGTTTCGAGACACCTGTACATTGTGTTGGCCAAGATTGTTTGCAGACATACGACAGTACATTCAATATTGAGTTTCGTTTTTTGCTTTCATCTATTTACCTTTCATCTTTGAATTCTCTGATGAGTTGCTTTAGAGCCCAGGATCCGTTTTCCTGCTTCTTCTACTACTTGTGGTTTCTAACTAACTAACTATTATCATTTGTCTATTTAATTTGAGCAGATGTAGTATATATCTTTGCGATGTACTCTCTTTAATGCCCATGTACTCTTTTTCCTTTATTATACAGGTTGACTGGAAGAGATCCCTGATAGGGATAAGTCCGCCTTTTGTTGTGTTCTATGTTGTATCATCAATGTTCTTTCTGTACAATAAAGTTTTTACATACATACATACATATAATAAAGAAAAATATCCAATATTTTTTTTTACAAAATTAAGTTAAAATTAGAAGTTTGAAAATAAAAATATTATCATCAGAATACTAAGTTGCTTTGTTTGTTTAGATCTAGATATAAAATATTGACTTAAAAATATGTTTTCAAAGACATTTATGTTCCCGATTGTTTCGCGTACGAATATTTCACATAAGAGTAGATTTTCTATTGTTTTTTAAATTCTAGGAGCTATCTTTTTCTGATTGACCTGGATCTTGGATGTTTTTCTATATATGTATTTGTTAATTTGTTATAAAATTATATTAAGTTAGTATCCATAACACAAGTCTCGAACTTACTTTGGGGCTAACTCAATCTGTGTGATTTGTCCCTATATATTTATTTATTTATTTAAGGGGAACAAATTTAAAAGTATTAACTCCATAAGTTTAATTTAGCCTAATGACCCTAAAATAAGTATATCACAAATTTCTATAGATAAAATTTCAACTGCAATTTAATGTATTAACAGCCGGTAAGAATAAAAAAAACATGCCACTCACCTCATCCTGAAATGCTTTATGTAGCGTCTCCTTCGTGAATTTTTGGTCGCTCTGCTTTAAAATAGCAGCGCATTGTTTCAATAGTGCTTGTCGTCTTCTCTCCTTTGCGCTTTCCTGCTCCATGAACGACTTTCTCTGTCCCCCACGTGGCACTGTCAGAAGACCTTTAGCGTCTGTTTTTTTTTCTTCATTTTTGATCATTTCTTCTGTGTCCTTTATCTTTATGCCATTAGATATAGTTTCATTATCTGTTGTTCTATTTTCAAAGTTAGTTTTAGTATTACCATTTAGTTCTTTACCATTGTTTTGGAATCCATTTTTGTCAGATTTGATAGATGTGAGTCCATTGGTATTATTTTGTATATTATTAACATCAGTTTCCATTACTTTATCGTTTGTATTGTCATTAGATTTCTTCGTTTTGTCAAAAGTATCTCCTCCATTAGGGATCAGTTCGTGATCTCGATCCATTTCGGATTCACTTTCACTCGATTTTATCTCACAACGTATGGCTTCACATATTCACTTATTCATTACTTTAGGTTACGATGTTTTGGCGTTGTGTTATTAAGTTTTAATTCCTTTTAAAAAAATCTAGCCAACAAAAAAATTACATTTGAAGTTTCAAGGAGATAATAAAAGAAAATGCATATACGTAATTGGGAAACGATTAGCTAATAACCACTCACTACTTCAGAAGTTATTCTTATTCTTAATTAGAAATATTTTCAAATCCAAACGTAATATTGATATAATGTAAAGTGAGTTTCGTTATCGTAATCATCTCGAGTTTCTAATATCAATTAATTCTCTTTAGCTCGAGATTGGTGTGTAATGGTGGCGACGGCGATCCATCTTAAAGCTCCGCAAGAAGCTTTTTATTTGTTTTTTATTAAAGCTATTGCTTTGATAGACGCAATCAAATTGACCCATGGCTGGAAGCTACTCTTTTTAACCATGTTAAGTACTAAATGATGAAATTCATTTTTAAGCAATGTTATTAATGAGATTTATTATTTGGATATTTTTGTACCCGAATAACTATTATCATAAGATTTTATGGAATGTTTGGGTTTAGATTAAGTTGGTTTTGAAAACCTCTGCCAACAACCTGTGCAGGGTTAATTTATAATCCGTGCAATTTGGATCAATAAATGAAATATAGATCGATTAAAAAAAAATTCGATACAGTATTATCTTTGCGTTGGTATCCCATAACTAACACAAGTCTCGAACTCACTTTAGATTCGCGTGGTGTATATTTTCTTTGCTTTAGGGCCAGCTCAATGAGTGTGATTTGTCCGCATATATTTATCTAACTTGTCTAAATTATCGTGTTTTAGATTTTAAACGTAATATTACTATCAAAACTTTATACAAAATATGCTGTTGGTATAAATAAATCAAACTACAAACGATAGCAAAATAATTTCATTCAAGGATCTGCAACTCTGGGAACTTTTGTCTGTCTTTGAACTTTATTGTTTTTTTCTGTTAATAAAGTTACATCTTCGCGTAGATCACGACACGAGCCGGATATCTAGTATTCATCATTTTTTGTTTAACCTTTAGCCATTCAAATGCAATGACAACTAATGTTACTATCTGTTAAATCAATCTTTGATATTTATGTATTTGTAAAAAAACTATTGTGTACAAGTGGATTTAAATAAAAAAATAAAAGAAAGAGAGGATTGGACTTTACATCTCTATAATATAAAAATGATTACCAATTTTTTTGGTCACGTCATCACTGAGTGACTATATCAATTTCATTTTGTTTTTGTAAATCATATTTAAGAATGAATTGAATATTCACAGCTAGATAGGACAACCGCTACTTAGTAAGTTCGTCAATTATATTTTAATTATCTTTTTAATTATAGTACTTTATAGTAGTCTATTTTTTTTTAATTATAGTACATTACTTATTTACTAATATTTCTAATTACTGATGTGGAAGTTCAGAATAGTTGAACGAATAAAATTTTGCACAGATATAGATAAAAATATATAGTCTGGACTGAAATAGGACGAGCCAACATTTTAATGCGATGTTACAGTATGCCAATATAAGAGAAGTCAAATGCTAGTATGATGATATTTTGATTTCGTCTTTATTAATTTTTCTCAAACTAGAAAATAAATCTCTTAGAATTGCGTTTACGTAATTATTTTGCCTCAATCTGAATTTTATCCGCTCGGCAATCACATTAATAATGCAAGCTACATATTATAAAGAATTGGCAATAAATTAGTGGTAAATTCGCAATCGGATTACATGCATTAGAGAAAGCCAACTGTTAAATAAGAACTAGTAGGAAATTGGTCAAAGTAATCATGTGAATGGCTAGATAATTAGCAAAATGTTAGAACAGCTTTTTGCTATCTTGCTTTTTGAGTTTTACCTATGTTACACGCAGGGCATTCAAAAATGAATTAGGCGCAATATTTACGTATATTTGAATATTAGTGGGAATCACCACAGTGCGATTGCGGATTGCGGCGCACCTGACCAGACCCTATCCCATGTGGTAAACGAATGCCCACTTCGCCGTTTTCCAGGTGGAATGAGGGAGCTTCACGATCCTACGCTTGCCGCTGTCAACTGGCTAAGGAATCTGAATATAGACATCTGATCCATGCAGGACGAATGCCATACGCAAAGATGATTTGAATATTAGTTTTATGAACATTATTTTAGAGTAGTTCTATAAGTTTCACTTACTCCAATTTCAAGATAATTTATTTATCTTTTTTCTTTGAACAGTAATAAATGTATTTCCGCTATAGCAACAAATAAAGTGTGTCTTCACACAAACTTAAATATCACTTCAAATAATGTGGAACGGAATCCTTAGTGCGTAAACCTGACTGACGCTTAACCGATTTTACTATAAAGGAAATAAGTTTTGCCAACTAACAATACAGGTCTATAGCACTCGGAAACATTATGATTAACATACAAACATATTATCGAGCCGTGGATCTTCCTATAATATTGGCATAAATATTGATATGTGACGTCACGTATTAGCATAGTTATGTACTGCGGAGTGGCTCATACTACCTGTACCACTCCTTTATGTATTATACTTTTAATATTTATTTAAAATTAATTTAATTTAAAGAGCTTGTATGATAATTAGGAAGTGAAATTGATAAGTTGTTGTTATTTGAAGTATAGATTGTAATACAAATGTTTTTTTTTTACCCAATATAATTAAACGTTTAACTACTTAACTATACTTCTATAGCTCGATGCATGCCACTCTAGAAGTCCCGGGTTCGATCCCCGGTCAAGTAGGAAAATAAGCTTTTTAGATTGAAATGGGTCTTGAATGTTCTATGTACGTATTTAGTATAAAATATAGCATTGTTGATTAACAACACAACATAACACAAATCTTGAACTTTGGGGCTAACTCAATCTGTATGATTTCTCCCTATATATTTAACTAGCTTTTGCCCGCGGCATCACCCGCGTGACATTTCCTCGGGAACAGTGCTTTTTCCCGAGATGAAAGGTATGTCCTTCTCAGTACTCCTAACAATGTGTGGGCGAAATTTTAGAAATATTGGTTCAGTGGATAGGTCATGAAGAGGTAATAAACAAAAATACAAACTCACTTTCGCATTAATAATATTTTTCAGCCAGGGCACACGCTAAATTTAAATACCCCTAATATTTCAAGCATTCAAAGTACTCTCGTCATCGATAGGAAAATAATTCTTAAAAATTAATTACGATTTCTAAGGGTTGTCTAGAAAAAATTGCTTATTTGTGTTTTTAATTTTAAGATTTATTCAATTTAATGTAATTATGGGCAATAAAGGGTAACTTTTGAATTGTTATTCACGTTTATTGGACTCATATATATTTATTTTTTTATAGAATATCTATAGCACCTCCACCTATAAGTTTGTTTAGCTATTTTTTTACATATTTTGTGTCTGATGAACAGAGCTTCGAAAACAAGCTTTTCAAGTTTTTGTCTTTCTTTTGTTGTACTATTTTTACTTCAATTTATTGTTTTACATTAAATTATGGCTTTTTAATAGTCTGGAGTTTTATTTTTGTTATATTAAATGCAATATAATGAGAAAAATATAATTTATATATATTTTTTCTTACAAGTATTCCATATATGACCAAAAAATTATGAATATTTTTTTTACGGTTTGTTTTTAAATTTGTTTGTTTATTTTTCTTTTTTTAATATATATTTTTAAATAGAAAAAAGACAAAATATCATGCAAAATTCGGCTTCCACAGCAACAGACACACTTAAATTAAATTACATTTTTTGAAAAAAATTCTTAAAATTTAAATTTATTGTTAAGTATTATAAAACGAATATCTAAGTTTTTTTTAACTAAGAATTATTATAATATAACTATTATATAAATATAAAACTTATAAAATTAAAGATCACATTCGCCACCACTACATATAAAAAAAGCCAAATTAAAAAAAAAATAACAAAATTAACACTGCACATTTAGATTACCACACCGCTTTTTATCGAGGGACGTATGGATGTTTGCTCACTTATTAAAAATCACTTAACAATTGTAACTTGTAACGTCACTGACACCCGCGCAGGTGACGACCGGCGGCGCCACTAGTTCACTCGAGACTACGAGCTTGCGTCTCCCGAGCTTTGAGCTTCGAAGGCTGTCAGCTGTTAGATGAGCCTGGGGCTTTCAGCACGTTGAAGTAATCTTGGAATTTAATTCTGTATCTATTTATTAATATGATTACTTAATTTTTTTTTTCTTTCTTACAAATTAATTCAATTTAAATATTAAACATATAACTTAATTAACATTATTTCAGGTATAATATATTTTAACAAGCTGCTAGCTAGCTAAAGCAATCTGTAAAATCATGAATAATAATAAAATTAAAATAAAACACTGGTGTTATTTTGTTTGTGGAGTTACCAGTGGATTAAGTCAGTAGGGTCTGTAGTAAGGTAAAATCATACAGAATGATATAAAAAAAAACAATTTCGATTCGAAATAAAATGATGAAGAATCATCTATATACTAATATAATAAAGCTGAACAATTGTTCGTTTGAACGCTCATAACTTTAGAACTGCTGGCCGCATTTAAAAAATTCTTTCTGCATAAGATAGCCTGAGTCTTGGGGAAGGGTAATAGGCTATCATACATACGACAGACGAGTGAAACCGCAGAGAAAGGCTAGTCTAGAAATAATAATAAATACGAGTACATAGCGTCCAGTACACCTATATCGAGTAAACTAGGAAAACTTGTGCTTAGAGAGATGCAAATAATACGAGTTTTCTCATCAAAATGTATTAACATGTTGTTATATGATCAGCGAGACCTGATATTATAATCTGATCCAAACATTGCCTTTAAGTAATAAGTATTTGGATCAGTAATTAGTATACTCGTATCGTTATAATGTTTTGAGTTTCGGGAATTCAATAATCAGGTGCCTGACCTTTAATCATATCATAATATTAGCCTCCCATGACATCGAGTGATGAAGCACTTGACACAGTAAGTAGCTGCCAAACAATTTTGATTATTACTCTTATAATAATAAGCTCTATTTACAAGTAGCACACGCTAACCCAAGACAGTTTGCATAATATTCCTCAATATTGGACATATGAGTAGATGCTACCGAAATATCTTTTGCAAGGAGGCAACACACTCGTCGTCATTTGTAAAGGACCAGGTTGTCAATATTAGTATAGACATTTAGGGTCCAAAGAATAAAGATTTCTAAGAATGGAACAGAAAAATTATCTGCCATGTTTTGAACACTTGGAAAGAATACGGGAGGATCAAGTTGAAGTCGAGCTCCAGATCACTAGAGCGATGCTGTGCAGGCTGACCTGCGTGAGATTGGCGCTGCAACTAACGACACGAGCCATCGCCATCAATAGAAAACTGTGGCGCTCTCTCGTTTCGAAGGCCAAGATCCACTTCGGGTCGCTCTGCTAGCAAAGTGAATTGATAGTAATTCACTTACTTATTTGGGTAATGTTAAGTTCTAACACTTTTGCTGATGCTGCTCACACTTGGTTGCGTAATGTCTTTCGGCGACGTGTGATGTGAACGCGTACAAATCTAATTATAATCGGTCTAATAATCGATTAATGTCGCCCCGATGTTGATTGACGGAGAATGATGTTGAAAGATTTTTTGTACCTGGAAAAAAAGTGGGAGTTACTGAGAGTAGTGAGATGAAATTCGATATATTTTTTGTCTTTTTACTGCACTTTTTAACATGCGGTCTGCTAATTTGGAGCCTTTTGGTTGGATCCCTAATCAGGATAAGTTGAAAAAGTTCCCTTATCTAAATAAAATTGGCCTTTTAGTTAGAAAAAGTATCATTTAGTTTGTGTCCCACAATACAAATTTCAGTTTCTATTGGGCTTAATCAATCTTTGTATTTTTCCTTATATTTATTTATTAATTTGCTGATTTAATGACAAGGTAGGTATATAATGCACAACTAAGTTTAAGAACATGAATCACTTTATCTACCCAACCTATTTCTACATTACTATTTATTTATTTATTTAACTTCATAACCCACAAATGTAAATAACAGACTTAAAGCTATAGGCTTTTTCTACCAGTCAACCAACTATTCCTCATAATTGTCCCTCTGTTCTTCTTACTACAGCGAGTACATTTTTATCTTCATACGACACAACTACTCTTCTTGCTTTACCTCCATATTTGTTTACCTTTGAGTAAGATGATGGAAAATAGTTACCAGTTTCATGTTGCAATCACTTTGAAAAAATCGTGACATGATGAGAGATGAATTTATATTAAGATCAATAGGTACATACCAAATTAAGATAACTATCAACTAAATACCATCAATCAGTATTAATCACCCTTGAGAACAGGTCCCTGGCGTGACCTGCCAGGAAGACCTTCCAAAACACAGAAACCTCTCAACTTCACGACAAGACTATCAAAACACGCAATGAATTTGCACAGCGGTCATCGGAACCATTAATTTGGTGTAATTTCCTTGAATCAATAGTTATGACGTAAACAAAGTTGAGCAGAATGTTCACTTCATTACTATTTTTTTTAACCATTTATTAATATGTCCCACTGCTGGGCAAAGACCTCCCCCTCCAATCATTATCATCTAATAATAATTCAATACTAATATAAAAAATAGAATTTATATGCAAAAGTGTCTCGGTTTTTCTGTATGTCAATTTGATATCTTAAGTATCTATCTCATGAATGGAAAATTTAAAACAACCTGAAATATCTGACAATCTTCTTCTTTCCCTTCACCGTATCCCACTTTTCTATGTGGGGTCGGCACAGTATGTAAGTTCCTTCCATTTAGATCTATTTCCAGCCATTTCCCGTGTTACACTCCTCTTGACACAATCCATCTATGTCTTTTTTGGTCTTCCACTACTTCCAAATCCCGTTACCTTCCAGAAATTACTGACAATATTATCTACTAAAACATCCGGATCATGATCCAATAGTATAGTTTCCCTGTAAAAAAGTTAAAAATGTTAGACAATAGCTTCTTTATAGTAGCTTCATCACCAGTTCGTCTCCATCATAGGACACGCTCGGATGAAGGAAGAACATTTTTAAGAATCAAAGCAGACGAATCTATAGTGTATGTTCTAAATATGTTGTGTTACAGTTTCTAGGCATCCGCCATTTTTAGGACACTTAAAATAATGGGAAAAATTAAAGAATCAAGGCAGATATCTACGACATGAATCTTCTGGTTTAAATATGTTGTGGCACAGTTTTTGGGTGACCAGGCGGCTTGACTTGTGGAGTGATTACTGTCGTCATAGAACTCGCCGCGACCGCGACTGCCACGGGGCATGGCGGGTACTTAAAGCTCGGCGTGTTGGGAAAGCCGTGTGAATGAAGGTTAATTTGTTTGGCATTATGAGAGTAGTAGTAGTATGTAGTACCTGTGTACAGGGGAAGTAATTTAGCTGTTGCCCGCGGCTTTGTTTAACCCCCGGTCTTTAACTATAAACATACCAAAGTTCATTAAGATCGTTTAAAAAAGGGTTTAGCTGTGAAAGAGCATAACAGACAGACATACAGACTTTCGCATTTATAATATTAGTATGGATATGGAAGTACGACACTACGAAATCTAGCTACGAAATGGGACTAAGGGATACGGTCCCTTAGAGATACAATACTAGTTGTCGGCTACGGTAATCACTTTTCATCACCAGGGAGTGTATAGTCGATGGACCGTCACCAACACAACTATGTCGTATCGTAGGCATAGAGTAATCTCACCGATTCAAAAATCAACTGCCAGGCTGTAATGCACAATTATTAAAAGCAGTTAAAACTTTTGCCTGAAAGCCCGGAGGTCATGGGTTCAAAATTCCTTATAGGCTTGAATCACCCGGTCATCTGACAATATAGATAATTGCGTGCTTAGGAAGGCGGGCATCTTTGGGTTTGTTAATTGATTATGAGTGATGCAATGGTTTTGTGCCTAAATACATGTTACTCTTTTTCAAAGAATTTGGAGTACGCTGACCTTATAGGTATTATTATAATTTTTCTATTGGGGTGGAGGGTTATAGCCTGAGATACAGGAATCATCCTAGTTCAGGTATTAATCTACCATAAATGTCGTTAATAGTACTAGAAACACTAAAATCAGGTATGTATGTACTTATTGTTAACACCTAGTTTTTGGTATATTTTGCGAATTATGTATAAATCATATGGTGCGCAAAAAACTTTATTATTCTTATTCTCATTCTTCTATTGAGTTAAGCCCTTGATTTCCCCTGGTGCTAGTCAAATAAACTACGTCAGAGACAGAGAGAAGCGGTTTCGAAAAACACTAGTATACGTGGGTAGTAGTCCAAAGCAAGCGAGCATGTGATCTCGTGATTATTAATTAAAAAATTGATAGCGACAGATGCATATAACTTACTTATTATGTACTAGATATGTGTCGGGCACGCGTTGTGTAGGTTTGTGTTTACTTACACACATGTTTAATATTTTGGGTCTCGTACTTAAAGGGTGATAGATAATATAACCGTATTAAAAAGTCTCCGAAGTCATTCTGTTGACAAATATTTTAGTAACATAATGAATCGTTTTAAACTGACCATTGACAAAATTCATACTTCCAATTATAAGAAGGGCAGCAGCTAGTGCATTCTATTTAATGTTTTCGATCGGTTCGCGCACTAAATTGTCGCATAACAATATTTTTTCTATTGTGTCTGGATTCTGAGAGCTAATGGGTTAAGTAAGTGACGGGTGAGCCCGTAAAATAAAAAAAAATAAGCAAATAAATCTTCATAGGCAAATATAAATTAATTCCAAAAGGCAAAAAATAACTAAATTCAGCATATTTTAATTCCATTAGTGCTCCCAAACAACCATAGACTTTCTAAATTAAAAAGACATCAACGCATCACAATGATGTTGACCGGTAGGTAATCTACGACTGAAGCCGATAATTATAATGTTTGAATGTGAAACAGGAACATAGAAATCCTAAATCATAAATTTTGCACTACCCCTTATCTTTCTCTGCATTACTCATTTGGTTGACTGGTAGATAAAGCGTCAGGCTTTAAGTCCGCCGTTTACAATTGTGTAATAAAGTTAAATAAATAAATCCGAATCGAAAATTCTGAACCGTAAAGCGAGCCCCGATATCAAGAGATATAACATATTGATTAAAGTTATTAAATACTATTGATTTAATGACACGACGACATCGACGACGTCTTACTGGCGTTAACGCGACTTTAGCAACGTTAAAGTTGGTATAGAACCCACTACCGGTCAGAAAATACTTGAAAATGTAAAGGTCCCTTAGTCACCTTTCATGATACTAGTTCTTTCTCGCGGTTTCACCCACCATGATGTGTACGTACATACCTTCCCTAAAATCTGGCAAGCATATTGCAAAGATTTTTTTTAAATCGCTTTTTAGTTCCGATGATTATGCCCTCTACAAACAAACTCACAAACATACAAGCACATCCTCCTTTTTTATACCATTTATAGCAGGCAAATATAAATTGGTATATATTTCCCGATGGCAGTAATTCGCGATATATTTTTTATTTAATATATATATTTAATATAAATAATTTATAATTTATAAATTAGACCATTCTTCCGACAGTCAGGTAATTATGAAAATACGTAATGATGCTCTTCGGTTGAAAATTAGACCACTCTTCCTCTTCCCTTAATCAGTACATCTTTTAATGTCATCCTTTTTACGTATTTTCATAATTACCTGTCTCGTGGTCATATCACTTGCTGTCAATCTACTTTCACTTGTATTGTTTTGTAAGTGTCCTTAGCTAGGTCGTGACTAACGGTCTATACCTCACTCAGTGGCTGCGGATTAAGGAATAGAGGATTAAACTACTAGTAGTAGACCTTTGTACAAAGGTCGTCTGTTTGGGTACCTCACTATGGCCTAAAACAATATATAAAAACTATTTTAACTTTTTTTAAAAGCAACAAATCAAAAAAAGAAGAAAGTCTTCGAATTATGTTTTTTTTTTCCTTCAAAGTTTATTGTGTTAATGTAAAAATGTATGTTCTCCATCAAAGCTACGACTCTTTTGTTTATGAGCATCCACTGCTCAAACGCTGAACAAGAAAGAAGGGTAGCCTCCTAGTATTGGCGGCTACAAGCAGCTTGCATCGTAATGTTCCGGTTTGAAGGGCGAGAGTGGCACTGAAATTACTGGGAACTGTTGATGAAATTCGTTGAGGATTTTTTTTTTTAATTTTTGTCTGAGCCTAGTCATCACAATAAAGGATATGCGTACTTATGGTGTCACAACCAAGGATGACGAAAACCAGGCGAAGTACAAAAAAACCAGTTGACAAAATATGTACGAAAGCGGACCTTGGGCTCTGAAACATCCGGGAAAACGCTAAGATGAGAAAGAGAGAGAAAGAAGCCTCTCACTCTATATCATCTTAGCGACTTTTAAATATATCTTTAATGTCTAGCCTGTGTGGCTAGACATTAAAGATATATTTAAAAGTATAGTCATTTAAAATGTAATAAAAAAATTAATTTTAGAAAATTTGTAAAGCTCCTCGTACAACTATTACCTTAACTTAAAGCTGTCAGCTTACACGAGCTTATTGCTTAGAAAGTAAACCAACAGGTGTATGATAATCCGCCATAACGATGTTAATCCTTGCTTGTCGGCGGATTAACTACACGAGTACATTTCAAATGTTGACACTCTAATTGCATGACTGTCACGTGTAGGCTAATAATTTGTTAGTTTTTTAACTAGCGATATGACCTGGCTTTGTGTTGATTAAGAAATTCTCAAAATAATGATAAAAACTGCCATTAAATCTGTTGTTTTGTTTAGAAATTAGCGTGTATGTACTAGCGAACAACTTTTGCACTAGTTTCAATTATAAATATTATAATTATAATTATTTTTTAATGATGGTAAAAACTACCAATAAAATTCCCCAGGGTGCAGCGCGCTAGTGACACCCTCAGATTATTGCGAGCATAGGGCCTTACACCCATCTGCAGTGGGTCTTGGACGTCACCTAATCATCTGCAATACCAGGGCGTACATGGTCTATTGATCCTCCAGCGATCCAGTTGTAAAGTTTATCTATAGTCTATAGTAGATAGAGCTTAGAACCAGAAGAAGGACATAGGGTACCTTTCATCCCGGGAAAAACTCTGTTCCGTAGAGAAGCTCACCGGGGCGAAGCCGCGTGCAAAAGCTAGTAAGACATATTGCTTAAGCACTAGAAACTTATGATTAAAATTTTATTGGCATCTAGAATATAACCTAATTATATTAATTCTGTAACCACGTATAAAACGGTGAATATTCTAAATGCCGATATGTAAGACTAGTTTTTTACCGATTACTCGCGAGGAATTTTGCTCGTAATCGATTTACGGTAATCTAATAATCGGATTAAATCGCGCCGTGTTCTCGTGTTCAAAAACACCGCATCAATCACCATATACATAGAACATTTTAGAATGTTTGAAGAATGAATGATTTTTTGCCATCGGGTGTTAGTTTTCGTGACGTAGTTCCTTTAACGACCACCAGATGTCAGCAGGGCCCAATGGCTTAACATGCCTTCCTAAGCAAAAAGCTCAAGATAGAATTGCTGACAGTAGCGACATAAGTTAATAAGTTTGACACTTGTGTTGTGGGATAATAATTCAACGATACTATATAAGTATTATATTAAAAACTTATATAGATAAACACCCAAGACTCAGGCCAATCAGAAAAATATAATTTTCATCTTGACCGACCGATCCCTGACTGGGGATCGAACCCGGGACCTTCTGAGTAGCGGACAGGCGTGTTAACTTAGTAACAAATAGACATAGTAAATTCTTATGTCATAATAAGTCTATGGTATAGTGTAGGGATGAAATATAACGAAGTTTCCACACGTTATTAAGAGCGAGGTCACCGAGTATCGACGATACCAATTTAATATCGGCACGAGTTACGGATACAGTTAAAAGCAGACGTTTCCGTGATAATAAGTCATGTTTAATGCTTCCGATTACTTTAAATTATTGAGTTGTTTTGGAACGGATGTTTGTTGTCACGTATTATTATGTTTGTGTTCGAGCAAAATATGGTTGCACACAAATAAATAATACTAGCTTTTGCCCGCGGCTTCGTCCGCGTGTACTTCCCTCGGGAACAGTGCTTTTTCCCGGGATGAAAGGTACCCTATGTCCTTCTCCTGGCTCTAAACTACCTCCCTGACAATTTTCAGCTAAATCGGTTCAGCCGTTCTTGAGTTATAAGTGGAGTAACTAACACGACTTTCTTTTATATATATAATTATGTTTGTGTTCGAGCAAAATATGGTTGCACGCAAATAAATAATACTAGCTTATGCCCGCGTCTTCGCCCGCGTGTACTTCCCTCGGGAACAGTGCTTTTTCCCGGGATGAAAGGTACCCTATGTCCTTCTCCCGACTCTAAACTACCTCCCTGACAATTTTCTGCTAAATCGGTTCAGCCGTTCTTGAGTTATAAGTGGAGTAACTAACACGACTTTCTTTTATATATATAGATTACTACGACTCACTACATATTATAAAACAAAGTCGCTCTTTTTTGTCCCTATATCCCTTTGTATGCTTAAATCTTTAAAACTACGCAACGGATTTTGATGCGGTTTTTTTTAATAGATAGAGTGATTCAAGAGGAAGGTTTTTATGCCCATGCGAAGCTGGGGTTGGTCGCTAGTAATATATAAAGAAAAAGATTTATGCTGTTCCCATCTGACCACGATCTGACCATCAAGTCAAATATACTACTTATCCTCTTCCCGTGGGTATCGTAAAAGGCGATCATGGATAAAAGTAAATATCTTTGTATCTTTATCTCTTTCTAACTAGCGGTGTTCTCCAACAATAGCTTTAAGGTTTGACGGAAACGTAAGTAAAAGGTAATTCCTGAATGTGTCGTATAATACCCGGCGCATAAGTCGGCCACAAACGGGATGTGCGGGGGGCTGCGCACGATAAAATTTGTATGAAAATCGGCTACTGCTGCGCATTCATTCATCATTTCAGTTTATTGCCAACTTATATACCGCGAACTATATTTTACTATAATGTAATTTTTAAATAAAAATATTTGTTTTTATCAAAGCTTGCAGGCCCGAATTAAGAGCTTTCTTATCTCGAAATCGGTTAATAATAAACCTCTTAAGTTTCTATTTTAGTCTGATAGTCATCTAGCCAAGCTAAGATATAGCGGTTAACAATAACAGTTATAACGTTAAAACGGCGATAACTCGCAAAAAACGTTAATTAGTTGATAACATGTTATGCTGACAAAAAGCGGTCCAGCTTGTCTGTTCATTACTTTAGTTGAAATATGTCTTCACATACATCCTTTATGTTCGTACAAAGGTACAGGCTCATTAATGATGATAATGATAATTAGCGAAAATCCTAACAGAGTCGTTCAACGTCATCATTTCGTGTAAGTGATACAATCAATCGACCATGCACACCCTGGTGTTAAAGTTCTTTAAAACCGCCTCTTGGCCTCTGAACTGGTTCTTTTAACGACTACCAGATGGCAACCGGGACCAACGGGTAACCGTGCCTTCCGAAGCACGGAATCATCTTATTATCAGACAATCAGGTGATTTAAACCTGCAATATCCTAACCAAACTGGAAACACTAAACAAAGTATGATTCCCGTGGGAATCTTTAAGTTGAATGAATGAAAAAACACTTTATTGCAACAATTACATACTCGTAAATACATCATCGCATTGTACAGGATCTAAAATAAAATTAGTACGCATTAGCCAACCTTAGGGTGTAAGGTTGAGAATTAACAGTGAGCTTCTATACTCTCGCTGTTTTGTGTGGTAGATGTCTCTAAATAAGGCTATCATTAGTGGATATAATCACGTCGTTGAACAGAGACTGCTCACATGTAAGTTTACCGAGTTATTACATAAATAATAAATAACATGCACTACTGTTTAGCGGCAGATATGGGTGAGTGTGGTATCCAAGCAGATGACAATTGTACAGTGGCCACATAGTAAATTAAGTTATTAGTGTAAGGATAAAATGGTCTGGTTTTATATGTGCCCACTGTACACGTAACAAGCTAGATATTGGCTTACCACATTGTATTTCGTTATTAAACAAAATAGTTCAGTCTTAATTATTACGAAAAGACAAGCATTCAGAGGTATTGAAATGAGATTAATGAATGTAAAGACAGACATTGAGACGGGCGAGATGAGACGCGACAAATTAGTCGCTTATCTGATCGGATCGACTTGCGCGGTGTGGACGGTTTGGAAGACTCGTTTTTTTGTCATACGTGTTTACAACTGGCTTAATCTTTTTTGAAACTGTTTATAAGCTTTTGGAGAAAGGCCAGAGGGATATACCCGACGACCCCAAAGGTAAGATTTCAAGATCTTCCCGCCAGGCCGGGTGTTATGCCTGGGGATCCGGGACCGACAGAAACAAAGTATGCTTTCCATGTAACTCGAACCTAGGCCACATGGGTCTACAGGCAAACGCCTTAACCATTAGACCACGGAGACAGTTCTACCTAGCATAACATACCAATATCATTCAACTAGAATCAATAAAATATTAAAAACATCGATTTCATCAAAGGTTTCATTTAAATAACAAAAGATGGCGCCCTTGCCAGTTAACTGTCAATATCTTGTCATATTTTAGTGCTTTCCCAGGCCTTGACAACTTAATGAAAACAATCTGATGTTGATGTGAAACGAATCGATTCTATATCGATATCATTGGCATGCAAACAGCGGCATTGTGACTTCATTAAGATATTTTATGACGATAGTTATAATGATTACTTTTTAAATTCTCATAATGTCACATGTCATGCAAAATTGATCAAATTAAACTTTTTCCTCAATACGTCATTCCCAAAAAGGGCAATCTCATATCAAATATCTCATAAGATACATATTTTATTATAGAACAATTAAATGTGCAAGCTCTGAAAAAAAGTGCAGAACGCCGACGGAAATCATTAAAATTAACTGACTTTTATTCTCTTTCTCTCATATCGATATTTAAATTGAAGCAACTTGACAAAACACATTTTATTCTATATAAATCACTATAGAGGTAAAGTTACATACCTTTAGAACCCTTTTTAGGAAACTCGAGCAATATTTTACGATCTAAAATTTTTCAACTAACCTTCCCATGGCTTCAATTGCAATCTTCTCACACAAAACTCCTTGTCTGTTATCTATGCGACTTCAATAACCCATAAAGATCCCGATTAAGACCATAACTGGTGCAATAAAACGCTTGCCGAGCTATCAGATCCATGGCCACATTCTCGGGGATTCGAGAAAGCTATCAAATGAGCAATGAATCCTCTAATTGTGGATATAAAGTAGAAAATATCCTTGGGAATTGTTTCGCATTAGTTTTTGTTAGTGTTTTAGTGTAGGCACAATACACATAAGTGTATTGTGCCGCCATCTAGTTATGATATTTTAAACTGCTTAATAGGTTACTTGACTCGTTCTTTGCTAGTTAATCTTGATGCAATAAAATGTTTATTTCCGTTAATTAAATATTTATTTAGTTTTTATTTCTTTATTGTTAAGCACATTGTATCAATGTTTTTATTTAAAATTAAAATTACTTACTTATTATATTTTTCGGAGTATTTGTCTCACGAAACTTGTTTTTTATTTATAGTCTTGTGACACAAATACTAAAAGCTTTTGAATAATTTTTTCTTTATTATTTAAGCTGCTTTTTGTGACTTGTACTACATTGTTCTATTTTATAATAAAATAATCCAAAACTTCAGAGAAAACTGAGTTTTTATTAAAATATTTCACTTTATTACAGTCTTCATTTAATACTTTTTTAATGTCTTAAAACTATTTAATACATAAGAATAGTCTACTTGAAATCATTATTACAAAATACTCTATATTTCTAACCAAATAACAATTTATATTAAATATTTCAAGAGTTTATATCGTAAAATACATTTTCTCTACAGAAAAATATGCAAAATTTAGTAACAATTACTAAATGACATCTTTTAATCGATAAAACCAAATATAGGTAAAATTAAATAAGAGCAAAAATCAAAAGCGAAAATTAAGTAAATACTTAATCTTTCTATCTAATCGACAAGATGAAAACATACTGTTATTTTCTTTAGAAGTACCAGGACATCATAACTCTACAGGAGATTAACTCCTGGTGAGGTATTCATTAGCGATGGCCTTCCAGTTGGTGGGGTCGTCAACCTCAGGCTTCGACTTGCGCAGCTTGCGCAGGAGTTCCCAACCGTTGGCTTTCTCTGTTGAAGACACGTACTGATTCTTGGGATCCTGTTCCCTGGTGTAGGCACCTAGGACCAGGCTTTGGACCAGCCGTGAAGAGATCAAGGTCTGGAATGGAAATATAATAGAGATATTCAGTTTTTAATGTATTCGCACATTCATATTGTAACACCATCATTAACCGACTTCATTTTGTACATACATTCATGCAAATAAAGATATTTGATTTGATTAATTGTACACATCCATGCGGGCTTTTGTTCATTGTTCATGTAACTTGACAGGAAAAACGATTGCATTCATTTATCAAATGCAGAAAAGACCGCAGTGTCTCATGTTGTAAATCTTTTTTCTCGCCATCTTCAATGTAGGTTGACGTCAAGCGGCATTTTGACGTCTGATTCAATCATATCCATTCTGTTTTTATTTTGTTGTGGTTGTTTTGTTTTTGCTGATTGTGGTACAACAATACAAGCTGAACGACCGCACGATGAGACTAACGTTCGAGCCAAGCATGACAACCTACCGCCATAGGTGGCGCGCCCAGCAAATATACCAAAACAGTGGAGGTAAATCCCCTGCCATTACCTTCAATAGACGGTACTCGTCGTCAGGCAGACGTCTGTTGACGGTGTACCCGGCGAGCGCGTACCCTCCATCGCGGGGATTCCCCGTCAGCAGCATCACGTACGTCATGGTGATGGCCAGCTCGAACACGTAGTACGAGTACTGGATGTCGCCGAAGTCGATGATGCCGCTGATGCGGTAGTCGCTGTCGCTGGAAATAACACCTTATGTTAGATGTAGATTGAGCTTAAAACCGAAACGGCTGGAGTGCATTAGAGACCTCTGTCCTGCAGTGGACGAATTAGGCTGGAAAATAAGAAGTTAGAAGTGTATGGCATTTGGTTTTAGTATAGTCAATTAGTCATGTATCATTTTTTTTTTCTAAGGTCACTACAAAATAATAATTTAGTTAAGATCCCGCTTGTTTTTAGCAAAAAAACTGCGTGAATTATTAAAACATAATTTTTTTTAGTATCGTTATCGTAACACTAACTGATTTAGTGATCGGATTTAGAATAACTGTCTCGAGTGATCGATAGATAGCGTTGATATGCCTCAGTATGGAGAGACTCTATTGGTACACTAAAAATTCGGCGAGTTTCTTTGTATGGCAATTGAATACCTGTACTAGTATAGTATTCTGTAATCTGTGGTACAAGCGAGGATGCAAGCGAGCATGCAACGTTTAACATAAATGGAGTACCGTCATCATACCCATTGCTTGCTTTTCAAGGATCGCCAAGAGTCTCATTCGTATTTGAGTGGCGATGAAAGCCGAGACAAGCGAAGAAATCAAGTCAATGTACATATTGGTATAAGGTTCAGTGTTACCTAAGTACAATCCCTTGGAGAATTTGTGTGCAAACCTTCAGAACTGACGTGTGGAGACGCCTAGTGCATACAGATATTTGTCAGTTTTTTTGTGTACATAGATCATTATCATATTGGCCACAAGACTTCCACTGCTGGACATAAGCCTCCCTTATGTATACGATGAAAATACATTATTTATTAATTTATTATTAACTAGCTGTTCCCCGCGGCTTCGCCCCGCGTGGGACTTGGTTATATCGCGCCCAAAAGTAGCCTATGTTTGACCTCAGGTCTTTAACTACATCCCTACCAAATTTCATCACAATCGGTCCAGCAGTTTAGCCGTGAAGAGGTGACAGACAGACAGACAGACAGACTTTCGCATTTAAAATATTAGTATGAATTTGGAGTAGAACAATAATGTTAATCATTTTATCCCAATAATATATTCTTAATTGGAGCCACAGAAGTAGAATCGGTGGCAATTTATTGCTAAAAATCTAACTATTTCAAAATATAAGAACCATTTTACATCCGAAAAAAAAATATTAAAAATAACCTGATTAAAAGTAAATAAACACATATAACTGCGGTAAAATGCTACTAACTAATACTTCAAAGATTCAGGTATTACTTTGCGGAATTTTAAGATTGATTGATTCTTCAGACTTTCATTAATCTTTTGGAGTTATTCTTATAAATTGTATCGACATACATATTTTTTTGGTTTAATTGTGCATTACACTGTATTTTTTTTTCATTATTATGCAAATCGGCAAATGAGTGTCCTAATTATATACATTTAAAATTATTAAAAAACAACGACTCACAATAGAATAGTACATACATACATTACGTGAAACATTGATCAAACATACAAAGCAACAAACATACATAAAAATGTGAAAAATATATCAATCCAAAAATGATTTGACGCAAAATTGACAAAAATGACGAAAACTATAAGGGACCGATGCCGTAAAGGGAAAAGACAGAGAGAAGAATAACAATTGAATTACAGATAGTGGAGAGAGCAAGCTATTTTATACAATTTTCGTTGCCTCAATTACAAATTTTACTATAAAAACCACAGACATAATAAACTATAGTCGGATCGTCGTGGAATAAAACAGTGAAGCCGATCAGAAAAACCTTTATGACAATGTAATAAATTCGCACCAACTGGGCTGGGACGCGATGCTGACCGACGGAAAAACGACCTTATCACTTTGGCATAAGGTTCAAACCTATTAGAGTTACCTGCCGCCAGGCTTGTGCTCCACGAGCACGTTCATCTCGTTGACGTCTCCGTGGATGACACCGCGCTCCAGCTCGTCGAGGCGCGGCACCACCGCGTACTTGAACTCCTCGATCACCTGAAAAAAGTGTTTCAAGCATTACTTTGGATAAGGTGAAACCAAGGGGAGAACGGACACACCGGCCAATTGTCAACCCCTCCTGCACGCGCCGGATGGCGGCGGTGACCTACTGGTTATCGTGGTGCTCCCTGCTGGATAACAGACGGGGCAATGGCGACCGAGCATTGGCGGTATAACCACACTCCTGGTGAGGCAACTGTCCAGAAGAGGCCTCAGCAACCTTGGGGATTAAATACCCCCTAAAACGTCTGGTGCAGAAGACAACGGGAAACCACTGCACTATCCCTCCAAAGTAAATCAGCATGACGGTAAATGTTGCTTGTGTGTGCAGGCTGTTCATTCATTCATTTCGTGCAGGAGTTTACATATACGATGGCCGATGGGGCAAAAAGGTTCTCGAATGGCGACCACGCACCGGCAAGCGCAGCATCGGACACCCACCGACCAGATGGTCAGATGACCTAAAGAAGGTCGCAGGCAGCCGCTGGATGCAGGCCGCTTACAATCGATCATTTTGGAAATCTTTCGGAAAGGCCTATGACCATCAGTGGACAGCCTTTAGATGAAATGATGATGATGAGGTATTTACTGTCAATCTACTATGCTCACCCTGGTATCATGTCAGATTTCTTTGGAACCGCCTCTCGGCCTCTTACGTGGTTCTTGGTTCTTGTGGTTCCTCTTACGACTGAGCGATGTCTGATTCTATCATATTTCTTACCAAACAATTAAATGATTCAATTTCAATATTGTAAGCTAAGCGCCTAAATCTCTACGCCACAATGATGATCATGAATGAATTTGATATAACCTTTTTACTACAGGCGCCTGCATATATGTTACGGGTATTTAATAGTTTGTATATCCCAATCCCAACTATCCCAACTAATATTATAAATGTGAAAGTGAGTTTGTATATTTGATTGTTTGTTACCTTTTTATGCCCTGTCTACTGAACCAATCTTCTTGACATTTCGCATACACATAGCTAGGAGTATTGAGAAGGACAAAGGGTACCTTTCATTCCGGGAAAAAGCACTGTTCCCGAGGGAAATTCATACGAGCGAAAGCTAGTATTATATAAAAAACCCTCACCTCCTCAGCCAGCTCCTGTTTATCGGAGTCCTTGACGGCAAACTTGAACTTGTCGAGTTCGGGAACCTTGGTCAGCATCCAGATGTGTTCGCGGGAGACCAGCCCGGAGTGGTTGAAGTGCTGCAAAGTAAAAAAGACCATTAAAACCTCAGTACCCAAGCGGTCACTGGTGGCCGGGTAATGTTAAAGGTTTATTAATATTTCCGTTAAATGAATGAGACAATCGGCCTATGGATAGTTAATTTTTATTCCATAACCCCTGTTTCAAGTAAACCAGATTTATAGGAAGATAATACGGGTGCGGCAGTGTCAGATTTTTCAAGCTGCCTATAGATAACTTACTCAACCAAATCAAATTGAGTCAAAAACATAACTAAAGTATCTATTGGGCAATATATTACACCAGTGTAATCATTATTACTTGTAAAAATTGGTCATTGAAATTACGGTAATGAATAGTTCTGTAAAGAAATTATCTGAACAATTTATGTCGACATGAGCTCTGAGTGCGATATTCACATTTGTCAAGTCTATTGTAATGTCTATTATTTAGATTCTTTCATTTATACCGTGATGGTTTCACGCCAAATTGACCCTGTATACCTTGGTCAGAGAGATTTTCAAAATCGCTTTTCAAACTCTGACGTGGTTTCTTTAACGACCACCAAATAGCAGCCGCGACCAATTTAACATGCCTTTCGAAGCACGGAATCATATTTTATCAGACAAACAAATCTTAGGTATTTATTATTTGAATAATTAATTGAAACTTAATCAAGGAAAGTTAATATAAAGCATATAAAAATTAAATGAGAGGATATCAGAAATATAGTAAAATGGCACAAAATAAATCTATTGAGAAAGTCCCACAGATCAAAAGAAAAATTGTTGACAATATTCTACCAGTGTTTAGCATATATCGCGCTACTATACTATAGTAGCTCGACCAATGTGTACTGAACTCGATAAATAAAACTGAACATAACAATAGAATGTGTCAGCGTACGTGATGTGCGGCCTCGGCGACCGTGCTGCATGCTGCGAGGCTGGGGAACCAGGCCATTACTAAGGTCGTGTGGAAATTGATCTTTATTATTGTATACACATATCTCTTACCCTTCTGGTATCCTCTCTTGGGTTTGCTGGAAGGAAGTCCTTTAGAAATAAGCAGTAGCCTTGTACTTGTGTTCTTTTTCAGGGAAAATCATGTGTTATAATTATTGCGTACATAAATAATTAACAGGGGAGGTTACTACAGTCTCTTAAAACCATGCAAGATCCAGTGAGTAAGGGAGATGTCGCCTTACATCATGTATTGCGCTGTCTCGCTTACTCACTGGATCTTGCATGGTTTTAAGAGATGATAGTAGGCCATCATATAAAGTTTATCGTCGTCAAAGTATCGTCGCTGTCACATTTGACTATCATCGCTATTATAATTAAATATCTATTTAGTATTAACCAGCTCTGACCTAATGCAGATAATACACTAGGAAAACATGACCATCCTGTAGTATTTCAGATCGGCTAGAACAATGCTACCGAAATTTTAAGTGGCCTACAGACCATAGAAGTAAAAAAATCAGTATTGGCACCGCGATTTTATAAGATAGCAGGTAGTACTTTAAAAACATATTTATTCGCATAAACCAAGCAATTATGGCTAGCCTTGTAGTATATGGCTTAAAGATAGATCACTCACTGTGGATGTCGAATTCTTATAAAGTAAACTTCAGGAGTACCCCAAGGATGTACTAGAGTTAGGCTATGAAGGCGTTTAAACATAATAGATACTAGGCAATCATAACTAACCTGCAGATTGTTATCTAAATCGGCAACAAACTCAGTCAACTAATAGAACAATGCTACCATCATGCGATGTTATTATGATACTAGGCAATCATAACTCACTTGCAGCTTATTATCAAGATTGGCCACAAACTCCCCCAGCTGGTAGAACAATGCTTCAGTCTTGGGGACGTCCTTCAGAAGTTCTCCAGGAACATATTCAAGGAGACGGACAGCGTGACGTTGTCCATTGATGGTCTCGATGGAGTGGAGATGGCCATACACGTTTCGCACCGGCTTTGGGCATACCACTGAACGCGCATCTGAATAACAATACATAGAATTCTTTATTGCACCTATAAAATAAACAATGAAGAATAAACGAACATGAATTACAGAAAGGTGACATTGTCGCCAAGTTCTGGCATTTGTCGAGAAATTTGTTAATTTAGTTTTAGGAAGCAATTAGGCAACAATCTTTGCTAAAGCCATAAGATATGAAGTAATTAGTAGTTACTTTAATGGTTGTCTTTATAATCGACTAATTTAAAATTTAAATATGTTTATATCAGAAGGTAGTCCTTAACAGCGATTTCTTCATGTCAGCAGTTATCTCTTGTTATATAAAATAAAAACACTTTGTATTACATAAAATGCATCAACAACAAGAAAAAGCGAGATGTAAACTTTGTTTTGATTGATTACCTATCAGATAAGTATTTCTTATCATCTCAAGTGATCCAATATAAGAAAAATAACCAAAAACGTTTTATATTGCTTGGTCTCTGAGCGAGATTACAAAAAATTCGTTTAATGATTTATATAAAACTAGCTGTTCCCCGCGGCTTCGCCCCGTGTGGGACTCGGTTATATCTCACCCAAAAGTAGCCTATGTTTGACCTCAGATCGTTAACTACATCTCTACCAAATTTCATCACAATCGATCCAGCAGTTTAGCCGTGAAGATGTGACAGACGGGCAGACAGATAGACAGACAAACAGACTTTCGCATTTATAATATTAGTATGGAAGTATGGATACTTATGATTATGTATTTGAAAATACGTTGAATGTTATTATTTGTGGCTTTTCTATCGAATTGGTGATTACTGTAATGATGGAGTAAGTTGGATGATAAATAAACAAAAATAAATAAATTTACTTTGAGCGACCTTGACTTTCTAATGACACCCATAGTCAGGGACTATATAGACGACATGTTAATAAAAGGCAACTCACTCAAAAAGTTCATGATCTCATTTTGCGCCTCCACCACGTCGACGTTCTGCGAGTCCATGGAGTTCATGATCTTCAGCACGTACCCGTGGGGGCTGTGGGTGGTGATGAGCGGGTTCTTCATGTTCGGGTCCTCGGTGATGCGGAAGTTCCTTATATGGTAGTAGAGCAAGCATTTCATTAATCAATATCTATAAATATATTAAAACAGTAAAAGTATTTTGTCTGCTTATTTAGTAATTCCCGAAGTTCCCACGGGAACGGGAGCGAAGCCCATGCGCACGAAGTCGCGGCCTACGGCTAGTTAACTAGGAAATTTACACTTTATGTCAATTGTTTATCTATTCATTTCCTGGTCTATTTGACCAAATATTATTTCAAGTCATATCTTAATCCTAACTAATACATATTACAAATGCGAAAGCGAGTGTATACTTTTTGTTACCTTTTCACGTTATAAAGTATATTTTATGACTTGAAACAATTATTTTCTGATTTCTATTTCTGGTATTTTAATTCATTCTTCTAAACTATTTATTCATTGTTCACGCAGCCTCTTTTGTGCATTGTTCAAAAAAATGACTTACAAGGGCAAATTCATAACCTATATCAAGAACCTACCTGTCATCATATGCATTCAGTTCACTCAGCTTAACCATGGAATAGCTAAAATATCTACATGAGTTACAAGGACAAATCAATGATCAATATCAAGAACCTGTCATCATATCCATTGAGTTCAGTCAGTTCCAGCACGCTGATCCCGTACAGCCTCTCCGCCAGCAGCTGGACTCCCTCCGCGTCGATCACCGGCCGGATCACCGCCCCGGGCTGCAGGGTCGAGCTTGTGTCGGTCATTGTTACTGGAAAGAGCAACATAAACAACTAATATATCTACACTAATGTAATAAAGCTGAAGAGTTTGTTTGTTTGTTTGAACGCTTATAACTTGAAAACTACTGGTCGGATTTGCAAAATTCTTTTTGTATATGAAAGCCTGATACTTGGGGAAGGTTATAGGCTATAGTATATAAATAAATAAATAAGACATAAATATATAGGGACAAATCACACAGATTGAGTTAGCCCCAAAGTAAGTTCGAGACTTACTTTGGTATATACACACGAATGGCGAGTGAAACCACGAGGAATAGTTAGTATACAATAATACCATACGAACACATCACATAGATTGAGCTAGGCCTAAAATATTCAAAATCCTTTTTGTATATTGGTAAACGTGATATTCAGCTAACAAATTTTCAATAAATAAAAGAAAAAAAAAATATTTGTATAAAATACATCATATAAGATCTTAAGAATGTATGATGTAGTCAGCCTGCATACAAGCAAACAAATATTTTTATCTAATTATTACTTTAGGTAATTTAAGAAGATCTTTGGTTATGCATGTCAATGTCAGTTTGTTATAAAATTTATATCTTTTTATAAAAATAAAGCAAATGTAGAGCAATATTGTTTTCTTCCCTGATTGGTGACCACTGATCTCACAACTAAGGATGCCGAAGACTAAGTGAATTGGAGGAGAAAAAGCAGGAAAGCGACCCTGGGCTCGGAAATAGTCAGCTGAGGAAGCAACAGAGAAAGCACTAAGATAAGAGAGAGAGATCGAAATAGAGAGAGATATGTTCATTTTATCTGTACCTATCTAAAATCTGTAGAATAGCCGGTGTACCTACAGTGTATGTCACCGCACGTCATGTCGTCTAGATAACTAATATAAATGATGTTTGTTTGCGCGCTCCGGTAATAGATCTGGTAAATTGATGTTATGTAACGATGGCCGCTTATTGTGTAGATGTGGATGCGTCATAGAGTAGAGACGTTGCACGGGAAAATTTATACCATTTAAAAACAGGTTCTCTCTTGTAAAAAGACATTTTCTATTGTATCCACAAACACTAAATCCGTGTTGCTCAAAGATCTTGTCTAATTCTAAAGATGCTTCTTTTAAAATGTTAAAATTGTGTAGTAGGTAATACATAAATACAATCACGTCTTTATCCCATACGGGGTAGACCGAGCCTAGAGCCATTAGACCTTAGGCCACGTTTAGCATGGTGATAGTTGAAACAGGAAATCAATAGTGATGGGTTGCAAGCCGCACCGGTACGACGGGCGCATATGTCATGATTCCCCCATTCGCCGATTCTCTCAGTCGACTTTTATGGCTTGCGCGGGAAGCAGCTGGTATATTCTATGTTTTTTTTTTTCCACCACTTTTGCTAATACCACTTAATATAATTAAAGATTACAGAATACTAGTAATACTAACTAACCTTAATAATCTCAACTAAGACACTATAGCGAACGTTTGTATGTTATTTCTTCAAGTTCAAACGGAAAGTTTTTATAAAATTTGAAATCAAGACGGAGCAGCGCTTGTATTGTTTTGAAGGCGAGGATGATCTAGACCACAAGTTGACAGCCTGCGAGCGGCATCAAACGAAATATTATAAATAAATATATAGGTTAGATAAAATCACACAGATGGAGTTAAAATAAGTTCGAGACTTGTGTTATGGGATACGAACTCAACGGTAATATATTTCATAACAAATAAATATAATGTAAACATCTAAGACCCAGACCAATCAGAAAAAGATAATTTTTCATTTTGACCTGGCCGGGGATGAAATCGAAGCTGTACAGAAAATATGTCATCATTTGTTATAAAATATAGTAACGTTGAGTTAGTATCCCATAACACAAGTCTTGAACTTACTTTGGGGCTAACTTGATCTGTGTGACTTGTCCCTATATATTTATTTATATTTATTTATTTATTTATTTATTTAACCTGAGAGACACGAAACCAGTGCACTGCTGTTTCACACCTACGGGACAATTTAAATCTCACGATTTTGAATCGTCCATGAATTTACAATTATCACTATTTTGGACACGGATCTAAATTTCCACAATGTTTAGCTTTTAGCACACTTTGTTTTATATTATTTTGATAAATTGTTATTAATATGACTAGCGAAAACCTCCGAGATAAATATTTCCACGTTTCTTTTCAGGCACATTTTTTTGTGCGTTTGTAATAACTTTATTGCACAAAATGAACAAGGGCACTAAATTTTAAGAGATTGTGAAGTAAGGCGTTACATACATACATATGTATGTATAAGACGTGACTATATGTATGTACATTTAGTCACGTCATGTACATATAGTCGCCTCTGGCGGATAGAAAGGCAACTAAGAAATTCCATACAAAATCGTAAGGAAAAATTCACACTAGGGGCACAGGTGTTTTGTCTGCAATAATAGTATTTGTAGTTTGGTATCTCTTTCGCCCTTGAAACCGGAATACAACAATGCAAAGCAAACACCGCAGCACAAATAAGTGATTATGACTTCATTTATTTCAGATAAAAGTCTGTCTCGTCTGGTCATTTGTTTTCATGGCAATTTACATAATTCGTATTTTTTTAGTAGATCCCATGTGAGTGAGATCAGTGGCGCCGCCAAGCGGAGATAATTTTCAAACTCTGTCACATGAATCACATGATTAAACGCGCGCCGGTTTCCATGACATTTTATTTTTATGAAATATTTAATTTAATTCCCATTTAAAAACAAAATTGTTTTGAGGATAAAGAGACCAATGCATATCGAGTTAAATATAACCAAAGCAATAAAGTAGATATCTGGAATCTTAAAAAAAAGTTTTTTTAAGAAGTTTTTTTCAAGCACCACATTTTTTTTATGATGGTCTTCTAAGAAGTTGTTTGAGAAAAACAAAAACTTGAATTTATTTGTACTCATTGAAAGATTTCATACGGAGTTTCAAAGTAACAGAGCTATAAACAGCAACAGAACTACATTCAGACTTTTGGTTTCAGCCTCAGCAGTTTGGCTAAAATTTAATTTACTTACTAAAAATCATAAATTCTTTGAATCAAAGAACTACTGCATATTTACTTAAAATACTAGATGTATTTGAAATAAACATATAATTATAAAATACGTGCGCACACGTATAAAACATATAAAAATAATTGTGAAAAAAACCCTATAAAACAAAATTGAAAATTATACTTACCTACTTGGCTCACACCACAAATAAGAACAAACACAGCACTTATTTAACACAACAAACAAACAGACAATCTTTCCTATTACTAACCGTAGTCTCCTCGGTCCAACGGTCGCGAGAACACTGATCACAGACACATAGACACACAGACACACACACACAGGAGAGGATCGTTATCAATTGACTGATAAGTGATACGAAGTGAGATGGCCCTTAGTGTCTTCGTGGGAGTTGAATGTCCTCGACATCAGTAGATGCATGTTTAGGATATTGCGGGCTTGAATCACCTGATTGTCTGATTGTAAAGATGATTCCGTGCTTCGGAAGGCACGTTAAGCCGTTGGTCCCGGCTGCCATCTGGTAGTCGTTAAAGGAACCACGTCAGAGGTCGAGAGACGCTTTTGAAGAACTCTGACACCAGGGTGGTATGGTAGATTAACCGTGACACCTACACGAAATGATGACGATGATTTGTAGATATTTAAATGTTTTGGTGTGGTTTGCACTTTTCTCTCTCTCTTCTTAGCGCGTTTTTGGTTGTGTCTTCAGCTGGTTGCTTCAGGATTATCTTAGCTGCTTCTGCTTCTCCACTTCGCTTTGGCATCCTTAGTTGTGTTGTGAGACCGTTCAATAGTTTATTAGATAGAGCCGCGTCACAAACAAGGCGCGTATATATGAAATATGTTCAATGGTTTTTATGGATGCTCTTCATCATTATCTAATTGCATCCTAAACCGTGTGTCTTTAAAGTCAAGCATTTGCTAAAACATACAGTTTTCTTCATTTTCAAAATTAAGTATCATACCCCTGCAGCATGTTATATCATCATTATCATAAAGATACATGAAATAATTTTCCGAATAAAATTAATTTTGATAGGTAGTTGAGAAGTTGCCTTTGTTCGGATGTTATTATTAGATAGTTTCTTCATCGGCCCTATCTTCTAGGTAGCACGGTGTCCTTCGTGCTGACAAGATGAGCGATCGTTCGGAGAGGTCGTTAGCACTTGATGATAGCTCCTTATCTGAACAAAATCAGGCAACTAATGGCGTTGCCTCTTTAATATCTGCAAAACAAATCCAATGTTTTTTCATAGCACGGAAGATTGGAGTCAGGTCTCTTCATGCATTTGCACCAGAGGCATCTACTCTTTAATTAATAATAACTCTGATCATAGTTACATATAACATATTGCCTAGAATTTTTGACGTAGCAATGACGAGTTCTCGAATCTTCAAATGCGTTGGTAAAATCGTGTTAAGTTCTTAATACTTACCTTCCTATTATGTATACTTAGTTACAAAAACGGTGATAATTTCCGATGTCAGTGAAAGCATAATGTCAATGACACATTTTATCGCTTTCTCGTCATCCTTACTATGTGTTCGTTTATCATATTTTTGCACTGAGGAAAGTACGACGAATCCATCAAATTGTGGCAGATGGCCGATATCGTAAACAACAGATTTATTTTGCAGTTAGTTCACCGATAGGCAATGCACTTACTGTGCCCCTAGTATGAGTTTTTCTTAACGCAGACGCTAGCGACTACGTTAGCTTTTTAGTATGGCAAACCTGTACAGCGCCTCTGGCGAAGAGTAAGGCAACTAAGATATTCCATACAAAATCCTAACGCAGTCGCTAGCGTCTAAACTCATACTAGAGGCACTGATGACATAGTTACAAAAATTTATTGAAAAGTTGTCTAAATTAGGAAGGTATCTCTAGATCACAAGTACTTACATAAAACAATCTTTGGTTGTATTGTTATCGCTAGTTTAACTTTCTATAATCTGTGATTGTATTTGCTAGTAAGTATACTTAGTATTCAGTAATCTGTGATAGTTTTCTATAACTTGTGATGGTATTGTAGGTATGCATGGTTCTGTAGCAACACCGCGCACCGTGTGTGTAATCACATAATCAAAAGCTTAGGTATCTATTAGGGCTTACAAAAAAAAGGTTTAAAGTATACCAGTAGATAATCTAATTAATCTAATAATTAATCTCGAAAGAGATTGTGATTGCATTGTAGAATGAACAAAATTGTATTTGTAAATATTGTTAAAGTAAAAAAAAAAAAAGGCATCTAATTTAAGCGCCATGTATGGGATAATCGTCGAACTTTTACAAACATATAAGTTACTAATTAAGGAAATAGATGGCGCAATAAAAAAAAATATATGTATAGTTCAGAAATGTGTCAATAGATGGCGTAATATATTAACGCCATCTATATTTGATAATTGTAACTAAAATAAAAAGTATTTGTATAGTTCAGCTACTGCACAACAGATGGCGCATATAACGAAATTTTATTACTTGTGACTACTCGCTCATAGATGGCATTAGCAAGTTATTGTAAATTAGTAAACACTAATAAACCATCCGAGCGATCGAGAGGAATGGAAACAAAAAAGGGAAGCTTTTGCCCAGCAGAGGGACCTAAATAGCTAGTAAAAAATGTGATGCGCAGTCATGATCATGAAGAATTGATTCTTTTTGTTAATTTCTTATACAATGAAAGCGAACAACAACGAGGAAATAATAAAAAATCCTTTTTTCACAATCTGCTACCGAAATATTACCGCAGATAAGAACAACACTACACCTACTAAATACTCTTATTACCTACTTGGTTATAAAAATTGGACCCAACTTCCCCATCATTAACTTTCCAATTAGGCGCCAATGTTTCCAGAAAACAAGGGCAAACCCGAAATTTAATTAAAAACTACACTTTCCACTCACGACCCCAACAAGTATATCGTCGTTGACAACTAGCGCCCCCTAGCGGTAATCCGCGCCACGCGTCGACAATACTAAATTAATTTGTTCTTCCCGATTTTTAATTTGATCTTAAATGGCAAGCTTGTCGGTGACGGGTCAAAGGGTTGATGGTGACGATAATGCGACAAACACACGAATAATCACACAACGTACGCCAATTCTAATGCAATTAGAATTTAGTTTTGTAAAAGGATTTGCGTTAAAATAGTTTTATGTTCATACACTCATAGCCGATGCTTGTTAAAATTGGCAAATGTATTCCAAAGAAGAGTGATGGAGAATGAACGTTTATTTATTTAGTAAGTAGATAATCTTTTCACATTACATACAGTATTCATCATTAATCAGATCAATCATCAATCAAAAGAAAAATCAAATCAGAATCATCATAAAGTACAAGACCACTAGGTGCAATTTGACGAAGTAAATATAACATGAGGTCCATCAAAAAGAAATTGTAGGAGTTGGTAACGCGCCCTTGGTACGTGACTGCAGTTGCAGGGCTACGGTAACCGCTTTCCATTGTGCCGTATGCCTTTAGGATTTGTTTTGCCATTATATCTCTTTTCAATATTCTACGTGAAAGATGGTATGTCAAAATAGTCTCTCTACTACTCAAGTGAGTAACTTGAAATAATTTCGATAAAAAGACAATATAGGTACTTAAGTACTTAATTCACTTTCGGCACAGATTTACATATTAAGGCAAATCCACTGAAGTTTTAATATATGGGCAAATCTGATCAAACAGAACGTTAATAATCCACTTAAACACATGACTCATGCTATTAAAATAGTTTTTTTGAAGTGAAATCTCCTTAAGTATATATTTCCAAAGATGATTTAATTTAGCCGAGTATTTCGACGTTACAAAAAATACCAACCATGGAAATTACTTTGCTTTAGTAAAAATAATAATTGCTTTTAATAATCATAGAATGAAATTTTAACAAGATTCCATGCTTTTTGGAATTAATACATACTTATACCTTTTTCAACTTTTCTTGATCATGACACTGTCTATATATTCACTGTTTCTTGCTGGTAGTTAGTTCAAAATTTAAATTAAAACCACACGAAGATATTCCACTTGAAGACTTCAGTGAACTGTGCCTTTTGGCGACCTTATCAATATCCAGTTCATGATGACCTCTCTCTTAAAAACTCTCCCTCAAATTCACAGTTCAAAATAAACTGGATCAAAATAATACTTTGACAAAACCTTGTTTTACGCCCGACATGCGTTCACAAAGTCTCTTACACATCACTAACATTTCACATTCTGTTCAGAAAATCAAATTCACACAAGTTTAGACTCTATTTGAATCCAAATAAGGAGTATGTAACAATTCTTTGATGTATAAAATACCGTTGCAAAAACATCCTCAGGCAAAACACTTGGCAGATAGAAATCTTGTTAAAGGAAACGTCTTTTTCAGCTTCCATTGTCTACAATTACTTGGCTTTGTGGTCTGATACGATTTTGCATCTCTTTCTGCCGTAATATTGTTCGTATAAGTGCATCTTTGTCTCGTCTTTTGATATAAACTTGAGATTTCCGCCGCGGTTCGAAGGCTGTCTTTAAATTTGTTTTATTTTTTATTATTTAGAAACGTGAAGCAAGAAGATAACGGAGAGTAGTAATATAATACACTAGCAGTCCACTTCGGCTTCGCCTGTGGTTCATCGTAGCCTATCTCAATCAGTGTGAATGAAGCTTTCCAATGGTAAAAGAGTTTTAGAAATTGACAAAATAGTTTTTAAGTTTACTCATTACTACAAACATACCTACACACAAAATTACAAATCTTTTCTCTTTATAATATTAGTATAGATTGGGCCACCCTAAGGGTAAAGCTAATAGCCGGGACCAACGGCTTAGCGTGCCTTCCAGAGCACGGAGAAGCTCAAGACAATACCACTAGTGGCGACCAATCCTAATCAAGCCGCGCTCACCGTCGCTTGACACGTGCTATCGTTCCGAACACGCATGCCCCTCTAAGCTATCAAGCTCCTCAATAATATGACAGTCACGCATCAGAAAACATCGACACCACATCGACTGTTTCTCACAAAGATGCGCCCCCTCGCGGCGGGTCAGGACAACAGATATAATTGCATTTTTAACCCCCGAGTGTACGTGACAGATGACCCTAACGGGTTAGGGTTGCCTACTTCTGAGAATTAATCCATACTTATGAATTTAGAAATGTGTGTTTGTATGTATGTCCGTCTTTTACGTCGAAACGGAACGACGGTATTTTTTAAAATTAAATTTGATTTTGAATCTTGAATGAAGGATGGATTATTGTCTCATTTAGTTATGAAACTTTATCACTTCATAGTATAAAACAAAGTCGCTTTCTCTGTCCCTATGTTCCTTTGTATGCTTAAATCTTTAAAACTACGCAACTTATTTTGATGCAGTTTTTTTTTATAGATAGAGTGATTCAAGTGGGAGGAGGAGGAGGAGGTTTTATGCCCATGCTAAGCTGGGGCGGTTCGCTAGTAACCAATAAGGCTTTTCCAGTAAGGTGATTGAGAAAGTCTTACTCAACAGTAAGTGCAAGAACAATAGGAATAATTTCTTTTGTATCACAGGTAACGGTGACCACTTTACATCAGGTGGGCAGTGTTACCTATTAAATGGTTTTTAAAAAAACTTAGGCATTTTACAATAATTTAATGATATGTAACCCTTAATCGTCAACCCTACCGCATATCAATAACTGACCCTAGGGATGTTAAAAAGATATAAAAAAGATATAAAAACGCAATAAAACGCAGCTACAGCAGCCACAATGAGACGGCACCACCTTCTAAGGGTTTTTGCGAAGGAGTCGCTACCATTAGCATTTTTACACAGTTTGTTTGTCCGGTAAAGGATTCGAGTGGGTTTTATGGCCACTTGGTTTTTGTACAATTTCTTCGGAGCTGCAGATGATGGTGAATTGATAAGCACGATCAGTTTTTTGAGAATTTTTTATTTGAAAAAGTTGGCAACTAAGAATGGCCTTGTGAGAATGCTGTATATTGATTTTGCCCAACACTTGGCTAGCTATTGCGGCTATCACCATCAATTGACCATGCACTGGTGTTAGAATTCTTCGGAACCGCTTCTCAGCCTATGACGTGGTTACTAACAACTACCAGATGAGCCAGGATTAACGGCCTAACGTCCAAAGCACAGAATCCTCTTATTATCAGACAATCAGGTGTTTCAAGCCTGCATTATCCTTATTCCTTATAAAACTGGAAACAACTAAACAAATATGCTTCCCGTGGGAGTCGAACCCACAATCCCCGGGTCTACTGGACCACAGAGGCAGTTAGGTATGACTAATTGGCCGGCGATATGTCATATTAAAAGTCTATTTTGTATTAAGGTGATACCTCGGTGAACACTAGCGCCACCGTCATTTAAAAATCATTACTCACTGAAAACACAAGTTATCAAGCTCTCTGCTGTAATTATTGTTCTGGATCTGAAGTTAATTTTAATCATATTCAATTATTAAATTATAGTTCCATATAGTTACAAATTGCAAAACTGCTAAAAGTGGCCGTTTTAAGCAATAATGCAATTTGTAACTATAGGGAATTATAATTTAATAATTTAATATGTTTAAAATTAACTTCAGATCCAGAACCTTAATTAAATAATACGGATTTTTGATAACATGTATTATCAGTGAGTAATGATTTTTAAATGACGGTGGCGCTAGTGTTCACTGAGGTATCACCTTAAGTATTAAGTAAATTCAATATAGTGTAGTCTGTAGCCGTTTCCTTTTCTGCTTTTACGTTTTATATCCTGACCCTGATCTGATCATAATTTAGTACAATGGAGCGTCTGCCGTCTGACTTCCGTAACCCTTTTTACAGAGAAACCAGACTTAAGACGATACATTGGTGAACAGTAGCGCCACCATCAGTTAAAATTCATTATTCACTGAAAACACAAGTTCTCGTGATATATCATCATCATCAGTATAGATATGACTGTAAGAGAGTTCGCTACATGTGTGTTGAGTATCACGCGAGCGCTGCAAGAGTTGACGTCGAGAGTGGTGTGCCCGAGTGCTGCAGGGCCGGACTGAGGGAAACACTAAAAGATAATGGAACATATACTATTAGGGAGTATATGTAATAAAAATATTGGGACAAATCACACAGATAGAGTTAGCCCCAAAGTAAGTTCGAGACTTATGGCATACTGACTCAACCACGGAGAATATTATAGAGAATTTCTCTGTAGACTCAACCAAAAATACTATATTTTTTTTTATAAATAACTTTAGTCTGCAATAACGATTATCTAATTATATGATACACAGCTGTTTTAACAACACTTTTAAAATTATTTGTTTTTATATATTCCTTCGTAATAATACATGAAGAATTAATTTTCCTAAACTGTAGTAGGTACCCACAGAGTTTTTTTTATTTCCTAAATATAATTTCCCTAGAGTCCGCCCCTGCAATGCCACCCTGCTAGTATTTTGTTAGTCGGCCGCTTTGTGTCCACTCGCGGCTACATCTCAGCCCTGCCATCTCTTTCCCTCCTCATACATTAGAGGGAGACAGCAGACCAGTCACGGGACACTGCACAGTGACAATATTTGGCCACTCATTGGCTACAATGACCGCAAGGTTTTTTTATTTGGTTTCGAAGTGTTTGGCTTCGTTTTTGATATTTTTCGGCCGCGGCCGCTGCTGTTGTGTTAGGTTGCGCAAGGGTCAATGTTTTCGATGAGTTCGTTCGAATGTGACTTGGCCGGGTTTTGGTCACGGTTTCGTACACGTCACTAAATGTTCCTCAACTGCACAGTAACTTTACCATGAGATTTTATAAACGCAGACGCTAGCGACTGCGTTAGCGATTTTGTATGACAAATCTGTACAGCGTCCCTGGCAGATAGTAAGGCAACTAAGAAATTCCATACAAAATCGCTAACGCAGTCACTAGCGTCTGCGTTTATAAAATCTCATACTAGGGGTACAGACTTCAAAAACTACAGGCGGATCGTTGTCGAATTAAAAATAGCCGCCTACGCTGTGCTCAACTGACTATATACTCATCATCATTTCGAGTAGGCAACACGGTCAATCGATCCTGCACACCCTGGTGCTACAATTCTTCGGATCTGCCTCTCAGCCTCTGCCTTTAACTACCAGATCGCAGCCGGGACCAACGGCTCAACGTGCCTTCCGAAGCACGGAATCATTCATCATTATTATCAGACAATCAGGTGATTCAAGCCTCTACTATATTTTCATAGACTATATACTTATTCGAGATTATAAAGAAACTCTAGCTTTAAGTAATTATTCAATACAGATATCAAATTATGCGACTTGATACGATCCTTACAGACTATACTTACTAACTGGCTCCGTGGTCCAGTGGATAAGGCCTGTAGACCCCCGGGTCTACAGGACATGGTGACCTTCTGGTAGTCGTTGGAGAAACCACGTCAAAGGCAGAAATGCGGTTTCGAAGAACTCTGACACCAGGGTTTACTTGGTTGATTGCTCGTGACATCTACACGAAACTAAAACAAGAAATGGTGATGATACAGACTTACGAGAGTGATGAATAATTGATGTAGGAACAAAAACAGCAAAACTGAAATGGGACTGGGCAAGACATGTTTGTCGTATGCGGCCAGTAAGGTGGGCAGCAATGACCCCTTTTTGGTTACCGGACGGCCGGCGAAATAGAGGCAGACCAAGGAGGAGGTGGCGTGACGATCTCGACAAATTTTTGGACAAGTGGCCAGAGGTTTCCATTGATAGGGATGAGTGGAGAAGGAGGGGGGAGGCCTTTTCCCAGCAGTGGGACACATTAATTAGTAGGCTAAAAAAAATGCATATTTTTTAAATTCTACCGAATAAAATCCGCTAATTTGTTTGCTAGTAACAGACAGACAAACAGACAAGTGCGAGCAGACTAATGATAAGGTCTCGGGTGTCCCACGGTTGGGCAACTGTTTGCGATACGCCGCTGAACTGTAGCGTCCGCAAAAATGAGTTTGAAAATAAAATACTTAATGAAAATGAATTAAACAATAATAAATCAATCAATGTAAACGAAAGATCAAAAGCTAGGATTAATATTTTGAATGATTCCTGTTTATTCATAATCACAATCATGTATTTTGTCATACACAGGTCACAACAGGTTGTTAGCCCTCTGTGTGCGTCGGCAGGCATACAAGATTGCATTTTTGGTTAGATATTTAATAACATTCTTGACATAAATCAAGTTTGATATGCATTCATTATATTAATATGATATTAAATAAGGAAATGGTTTTGTGTTGGACTTGGTAGACTGGAGTCTTCCTGAGGAGCTCTAACGAAGCTCCAAGTGTTCCCAGTGACAAAAATATGACAATAATAGACAAAATATAAAAGCACAGCGGAAAGAGCGTGTTCGTAACGAAAGCGCACGTCAAGTGACGGCGAGTGTGCGGACATGTTTGGATTGGTCGCCATAGTGGCAATCTTGAGCTCCTCCGTGCTTTGGAAGGCATATTAAGCAACATACTTAGCAGTTGTCAGGCTGTGTCAAAGGCAACCTGAAAAATCTGACAGTGTTGGCCATTAACACATCCTATTGGTCTGGTTTCCCTGTGAAAAGGGTCACGGAAGTCAGACGGCAGTCGCTCCACTAAAAAAAATAGGATCATGATTAAAAGCGTACCCTGGACTCTGAAGCGTAAGCTGAAGTTGAAAGTACAAAAACACGCACTAATTATGATGATAACGTTTACACAATAATAATTCATGCAGGACAAAATGTCCAGGAGTAATACTTATTGTAGCGTTAGGATTAGCCCCAAAGTATGTTCAAGACTTATGTTACTCAACGATACTATATTTTACAACAAATACGTATAAGTACAGATATACATCCAAGACCCAGGCCAATCAGAAAAAGATTATTTTGCATCTTGACCTGACCGGGGATCGAACCCGAGACCTTCTAAGTAGCGGTCAGGCATGTTAACCGTTACGCCACGGAGGTCGTCAAATAAAAAAATCCAATTCGTCGCACTATAACTGTTCTGCCGACGGTCCACTTGAAATAATATTAATCTATCGAAAAACTGGAAAACACATTAGCCCGCGAGGCCTCGTCGATATTCTAGCAAGTGACGCAACGTGACTCCAGTTTGCTTAATTCCACTGTTTGTGGACTATTAACCCGCTTCAAAAGACACCAATTTGGTACAGGCGTGAACTAAAGTTATAACCACAGAATTTAGAAATATTAACAAGAAGTGGCACGTATAACGTGTCACTAGTTTGACTTGCAAACGTTTCACACAGAAAAAATGGGCGGGGAATTTGATTGCGTCATTTATTGTCGTCTATAATGTTAGGTGGCTTTATTGTATACTACGTAATACAATTCTAATAAGGTGTGGTGTGGTTTACATGGGTTTACATGTATTAATTGAAAAAAAAGGGATAATACGCTACCACACTGGTCCTAGAACTAAATCCGCTACAAAACATTTCTATTTGGATAATTCTTCTGTTCTGTGGTTATAACCTTAATTACCTGCAAGCCGCGGCGGTGTTACCCGCGGTCTATCTTACACAGCAGCGCCATCTACTTTATAAAGCACGGTTGGTTAGTTTTTGATCAAACTAAAGTTTTACAAACGCTGACGATAGCGAATACGATAGGATTTTTTATGGAATTTCTACTTGTAAGTTGCCTTTCTATCTGCCAAGGGCGCTAACGCAGTCGCTAGCGTCTGCGTTTGGCTAGCGTTAGGCCTAGAGTTGGTTTTGAAGAACTCCGACACCAGGGTACATGGTAAATTAACCTTGTAACACACGATGATGATAATGAATATGTACAATAATGTTCTAATAGTATTATAAAAGCTAAAGTTTCTTAGTATGTATGGATGTTTTTTTACTCTTTCACATGAAAACGGCTGTTCCGATTTGGCGAAATTTTAGATTGCTTAGACCCTGGAACAACACGTAGGCTATATTTTATCCAGGAAGCGGCGCCCTGGGCAACAGCTAATATAAAATAATGTATCCCTTTTGTGTTCACCTGTCCATAACTGGTAACACGATAGCCGCCCGATCCCCTGAATGCCACGCGGACGCGGTGTTTGTCTCCGCGTGTTTAACTTCCACTGCTCATCACAGAAATCCCCTCCAACCAAAAACATAATATTTGGACATTTTAGAAACTTGAATCTCCATTCGTATGTGACGATACTTAACGCGTTTTAAAATCTTCATTTTAATTTAAGTTTCAATGCAATGTGCAGAGGAAAATATAACCTTTGACAATAATTTAAAAATGAAAATTCACTGTGATTCTGTCCATTGACAATATCAGAAATATGCGCTTCTACATACATAATTTTTTTATCCCATCCGGGCAGACAGAGCCTAGGGCCAAAAGACCTTAAGCTACGCTTAATAGTTGAAACAGGAAATCAATAGTAATGGGTTGCAAGCCGCATCGCCTATGTCATAATTCCCCCATTCGGCGATTCCCTCAGTCAACTTTTACGGCTTGCGCGGGAAGAAAAGTAGCTGGTACATTCTATGTTTTCATTTTTCTGCAAGACCAGCATAGAAGAAAGGCGCTTATACCTCTACTTATATCGACGATTCTAACACTCCCTTGACTCTACCACGATAAAGTTTCTAAAGAACTACTTCTACCTTCTGCCAGAATTTTCGTAATTATCTTCAATATTCTTTAAGTCAGTTATGTTTTACTAAAGGTTTTGCCGTTTTATTTTCTACTGCTTAAATAAACTGAGAAAGAAACCCATTATTCATCGGATTGTAGAGCTATGTTGTTACAATGGGCCACAGAGAAAAGTATGATACCTCACCCTTAAACTTACACCTAAGGTGGTATACTTTTTCTGTGGCCTACTGTACATTAAATAGGTATGGACCCACCACAGCTACCACAGGCAAATCCATTAGCAACAGCTAGTTCTGAACAAAAAGAAAAAAAACCATTCATCTCAAATTAGTCTTCAAATTCTATTGAATTTATTTAATACTCTATTATTCTAATAGAAAAAAAACAGCATTTGTATCCAACAATTGGTTTACAGTTGTAATCCGATATTTATTTGAACTTTCGGAAGCTGATATTATTGAATGTTTTATAAAGAACAATTATGTTATTATAGTTGCTGTTTGTTTTGCAAACAACAGGCAATGAAGCATTTATAATGGTACGGTAGTGGTTTTAATTGTACTAGTTATTGGTAAATTGACAAAAAAATAATGACTTAAGCGGAAAAAATATTATTTTGAATATTGAATGAATGAATGAATGATAATTATATTACAAGTATGAAAGATCCTGTGCTACTTTTGGTCTTTAGCAAGAAATAGATGACTTTCTTCTTGTATATGTTATCTAAGGCAGTTTTTAGTTGGTTGACCTGCATGTTTGTATGTATATTTGTCCGCGACAATCTCGCATTAAAAAAGTGAAAATTGTTTCCTTAAGAGGTTTTTTGCATTTCAAACGACTTTAAAAAAGGTTCGTTGAAGTAAATTACTTTGGTATTATTTGTAATCAATTCTATTTTTTTACAATTATCCTTGAATCCTTCTAAGGAAAGAAGATGTCAAGCTGGCCTCTGAGAATGATTCAAAACTGTACTCGTAAGAATCTAATTAAATACTCGAGAAAGATGATTTAGAGATTCTTACACAAAAGGCATATTATCAACACGATATGAACACACTTCAACATTATTTATTCACTTGCTTAATACAATTATCAACGATAGCCTTAAACCCATACAAATAACCAAATATTTGTTATAATTTCACAATTTAATTCAGTGAAGTCGCAAAAACTTTAAATTTTTTGCGCCAATTACTAGTGACCCCCAATCCATACAAATGTGAATGGCTTCCGCGAAGGGCGAGCAAACCCGTCGCATCGCGTTAGTTTGTAACAAATCATCGCGGATACTGTGTAGTCAGCCGTGACTAAACGATTGCTAGGGGTGGCAAACACGATTTTATATCTACGATGTATTTTTTAAAATAGTGATTTAGACAGTGTCTAGATATGAAATTCAAGAATTCTTTAAATGGCTGAAACACAGTATGACTTTTTAACGTGGGTCAGACCTTCTTTATTTTTTTAAAGACATTTAATTATTAGCTCTTTTGTAAATTTCTTGTTTAAATAATTTGAATAAAGATTTATCTATTTATTTATTAAAAACTGAGAAACGTTGTAGGTGGTCTTATCGCGAATGCAATTTTTTGTCATATTTCTCACTGCTTAAAGCTATATAGTCGATTAATTCTGTAATGATATAGCAAATAAATTTCGTCAGTTTCTGCATTATGTCCCAACGGGCAATAAATATATTTTTTATTGTATTGTATTGTGCAATAATTATCGATGAAATAGTTGACAACCCTGACAGCATGCGACGATGCGAAAAAATCGCAAATAGTGCACACACCCGCCACCGAACTGTCTGCTAGCGCCAAAATAAGCGGATTTACTGTAACCATAGCCACACTTTCTAAGAATACAATCAATCATAATTTTTTCATGGTAATTCAAGTTGTCATTTCGAATTCCTCGAAGGTATTGAAGAAATAGGTGTGCAGTAAAGCATGAAATCCGCGTAAGACAGACACAACACAATACCATAGGTAGCCAAGTAGACTAGTATAAGTTCGTAAAAGCTCAAACATTAGACTCAGCTTGTGGCCTAGATGTTTCACCTCTGTACTAAGTAACGTCATTGCCTCTCTTACCCTTCAAGAAATAATACAACAATGCCAGAACTTCTGTTTGGCGACAGTAATAGATGAGTATATAGCTATTTAGATGTCATTTGTCCTGTTCTTATATTTTTTGGAATATTTTCATACATATTGTGAAAACCACTAGTCCTCTCTTCTATAGCTTTTTTTTTAATTTGTCAAAAACGATATCAATAAAACTTGGTACAGTAATCTTAGTACATAGATAAATTTTTGTGCGATATTCAACGAAACTTACAAAAACTAAGCCATATCGACAATTAGTTTAAATACATTTGTCAGTAATTTGTGATAAAGGAAGCTCTAGGGCATAAATAGCAATCTTTAACACCAAATTTCCACTACAAAAAGCTCTAACTTGTTTCTCAACCGCGGACCGCCAGCTTCACTTCAACGAAAGCTCAACAAACCGCTTAACATGTCAATACACAACAAAGAACATTATAATAACAAACAGACATACAAAACTATCTCCCACGCAATAAAAAACTTAAAAAACCATACGAATTTCAATCTTACAAAGATATTAATAAAATTGATATGTCTGAATGGGGATGTTAACAAAATATTTTATTAAGTACAATGGGTACAAAAAGCATTTTTTTCGGTCGATTCTGCAATCATTTCGACAATGAGTAATTGATATGCTTCCAATGGTTTCGAATGCCACGCCGTCCAGCATTACTTGGAACACCTCACCCTTGGATTTTACTACGAATTCAGGAGATAGAGGGGGATTTTCAGGTGTTTTGAGAGATCAGCTTAAATTGGTATTTTGTTCAATGTTACCTGCTATTATGTAGAAATTTTCATTGAGTGGTTTACAGTTTTTTCGTTTTTTTGTACAATTAAAGTTGGATTGCGGTTCGCAAGCCCACAGCCCACAGCTGGGCATATTAGATGACAGTATCTTTGTTAGGAAACCCTTTTTGAGTTTTGTTTGGAGATAGAATGTGGAATTTATTGAATTCAATGAATAGACGTAGTAAGGAAACGAGTTGAAAATAAGTAAAAGGTGTATTGATAACGATCACAAAGTAAATGAACTATATTTATGAGATTCATCAGTGAAATTCACTTTTACCAGCTTCCTTTCGATTTCCTGTAGGTAAGAGGAAATATAAAAACATAATCTATTTCGCCAATTAGGCGTAGTTTTAGTGGACATAATCTCAGAAACAACATTTGGGCGCTTTTAAACTTATCCTGGATGACCCAGCTAGTGTACCGGTAGAGACTCCGACACACGAAGAAGGTAGGTAAATGGGCCTGATAATAATTAAGAGTTTATTTCAAACACTTTGTTTTCTGTTTATTTATGAAATGATTACAAAATGAATAGCAAACTTACAGTAGATGTTACTTCTGTGAAATCAATGGAAGGAATGGATTCATGAGATAGAAAAACGCCCAAATGTTCGATGCACGAAATAATTTTGAAAAATTAAGTATAGAGGTATGAGAAATGAAGAATAATGCTTGCGCATCGTTACAAAGTGACGATATTTATCGTATAGCTTACCGTAGGTTCGCAACACTAGAGTTTGACTAAATGTGAGTTTAAAAATGGCTTATTTTCATAATTTTCTACCAATCTTAAATGTTAGAAACCTAATAGGTACTATTTTAGGAAATTATTTAATATTCAATAAAATTTTGGTGGTCTACCAGGCAGAAAAACAGATCCCGGGCTCCGAAGCTGTCTGAATCAGCTAAGGACGCAACTGGGTAAGCGATAATATATGACTATCTCGTAAAGGATAAAATCGCAAAAATTTAATATTACAAAAACCTATGGAAATCTTTCACATATCATTAGTATCACTTCCATGTTGCAAACAATAATAAACCACATCTGGTTTGATTATTTAAGTAAATACCTATAAACGATATTGCAAAATGAAATTAATCCTAAACCACATATTGGTGTTCCCATCAACGACTTTTACCATATAAAATTTTCCGCCAGTCACTTCACCTAGTCTACTGTGTCAGCCTCATTATGCCAGACAATGGAATCGAACCCCGATACCATACTATGTAGCTCCACACGACACCAATTGACTGCACTCAGGGGCACTTGCCATTGTTTTATTATTTCTTTGTAATGCACTTAAAAGTTTAAAGTATTTATTGGTTGTTCCGATTAGGCGAGTCAATCAGGCTAGTAGAATAGTGAGTTACTTACTCACGCGATCACTGAAGTGCGATGGAAACTACAAAGTCTACATACGACAATTTTTTATCTTAAATGAATCCTTAATTTTAAATATGCAGACTGAAGCTTCCATTGTTCATAATAATTGATTGTCTATTACTTTAATTAATAATCATTTCCACACCAACACATTTTCTTTAGATAGAAAAGTGCGAACTCTGTGTACAGTGCTTTCACCGAAGATTTAAAATAAAGTTTAATAAACTGTTATATTAAAACAAAATGTGTTTTACTTCCACACAAGCGTTTGAAAGAATTTGATATTGAGTTGTAGGTAAAAAATGACAATAAAAACTTTAGTTTTGTTTCGTTCTGTTTCGGAAAGAATATTGTTTTTAAGTTTCAGTTGTAATTTTAGTCTTGTCGTCATTTAGTCTCAAAGTTCTTAAAACTTAAAATGGAAATTTATTGGACTTCAATTGTTTTTATTTTCATTAAAGAACATTACATTATACATTATTTATTGACATAAAATATATTGATTACTCAAATTATTGCCCAATTAATGAGCAAATGAAAAACTGCTCGACTTTATACTCTTGTCTATTTCACTCGACAAATGTGATCCATTCCATCTCGGAAGCCTTCACAGCCCAATAAGTTAACAATTGAGTTTAATTCACGTGTAATAAAGACTATAATTACTCATAATATAATAGTAAATAGGTTTTTGAAGTATTTTCAACAATGAACTTAGTGTAAACTTGTGTTATTGTGCTGAAGGGCGTGGATACGGTTTGTAGGTTATTATAGGGAGTGGTTTTTTTAAACGATTGTTTTATTTTTATTGAATGACAAATTGTTGTTTAATTTAGGTTTTGCCCTTTCTAAATCGCTTTAAAGTTATATATTGTACTAGCGACCCGCCCCGGCTTCGCATGGGTGGCATATTATGGGTTTTGCTTACATAAAATCCTTCCTCTTGAATCAATTTATCTATTTAAAAAAAATGCATCAAAATCCCTTGCATAGTTATAAAGATTTAAGCATACATAGGAACAGACAGCGGAAATCGACTTTGTATTAGGTATACTATGTAAAGATTCTCAACTTTACCATATATTTATTTAAGAATTAATTCTACGAAAGATTTGGTATTGGAAGAAATTGTATAGCATTAAGTTTTACTGTTTTAAGTTTATAAATCACTATCACTACATAGTATAAAACAAAGTCGCTTTCTCTGTCCCTATATCCCTTTGTATGCTTAAATCTTTAAAACTACGCAACGGATTTTGATGCTTTTTTTTTAAAATAGGTAAGAGTGCGAAGCCAGGGCGGGTCGCTAGTAGACTGTATAGAAATAAATTCTTAATACTATTCATTCCTTTTTAATAGAGTGCCTGGATCAATAATAGGTTTCTTCTTATCAGCTCGATAGTTCCTACATTCTATATTACCCAAAGTTTTACCACCCATATTGCATTTGTATCATAACTTTTTAAAATAAATAAATACGTATTTTTTGCAGAGAGTCTAACCCTACACCCTGTGTGAGTATCAGTATCCAGCTATCTCGCGATCTCCCGCCCACTCACTATTGTAACAGTCCCACAAAGGAAGCAGCCACTTGTCTGTCTGTCTGTTTATCTTCACATCGTAGATAATGGCGTTTAAACTGTTTGGAGCGGTTTAAAAAGTTATGTTTAGGCATTATTTATTCTATGTTTGATAAAAAAATCGTTATTTTATTTATTGTCTATTTTTTTCTCAGCCGTGAATATTTCGGTATATTATTATTTAAGTTATAATTGAAAAATACTTCTTCCTATTTTTTAAAGAATTGTGAATACATCATAATTATAATTTCGTGTAGGCGACACAATCGATCGACCATGCCCACCCTGGTGTCAGAGTTAACTGCCTCCGTAGTTCAGTGGTTAAGGGGTTTGACTGTAGATCCAGGGATCATGGGTTTAATCCCACGGAAAGCATTTATGCTTGAATCACCTGATTTTCTGATAATAAAAATAGTTCCATGCTTCGGAAGGCACGTCAAGCCGTTGGTCCCGGCTGCCGTGTGGTAGTCGTTAAAGAAAGTCATAGGCCGATAGGCGGTTCCGAAGAACTGACATACAAATAAATAAACCAAAAATACCAACTTTTCGGAAATACGACAAAACTAGTCTTTTGTAACTAAATACCACTAAAATCCACCTACACCACTAAAAAAGCAATACCAAAGGATTTGTGTAAAAAAAATGTATTCCCACGCGACTTGGCATTCTATTGCTAATCTGATCGGTGAATACAATACAATACAATATCACAAGTGCATCTTTATATTAATTGTATTGATTTTATCGCTCGATCAATTCGACATCGATACTCCAAGGGTTGTGTCTAACCACGGATCAACTGATAACCACAAAAGATAACTAAACATTTGAACAAACGATTTTTTAGTAGTTACTGCTAAACTTGCGCATTGTATTTTTTTTTCTAAAAAGAAGTAAACCAAACCTTTAACATCTGTCTATAAAAATTTCCAATCATTGCCAAAATAGGTCAAGCAATTTTAAAGATTTTTTACTTATTTTTATTTATTAACTGAAATAAATACAATATTATTTATTACACAGGATTTTCTATAAAAAGAGCACGAGTTCAAGATTGCTGTTATGCTTATTTCTAATAAAGTATAAGGTATGGATGAATCTGTGTTTTACTATAAGTTGTACAATGCTTTGGTAGTTAAATGATTGTATTTGTTTATTGTAATCTTTCTATAATAAAAAAATTAATAATAATTCAAATTGAATACTAGCGACTCGATCCATCTTGTATGATAATAAATTCCTGTTTGCATCGTTAGCTTACGCTTCAGAACCCAGGGTACGCTTTTTTTATTAAAATATGGAGCGACTGCCGTCTGACTTCGTATTTCGTGTGGCCAACACTGTCAGATTTTTTCAGACTGCCTAAAGGCACCTAACGCAGCCTTACGTCTGCCATTTACCATCTAGCGATAATAATCAGAAACAACGGCTATACATGCCTTCCGAAGCACGAACTAGATAGAAATGCAATCAGTGGCGTCCAATCCAAGCTAGGGAGCGCTCGCCGCCGCTTGACATGCTCTATCGTTACAATCACGTGCCCCGCTAGTCTATCAAGTTCCTTGCAAACCAATTTATTTACAAAACTTCAATTAATTTGATGCGAAATCCAATAAATAAAATAATACAATAAAATAACGTTGACGGGACTGTCCGACGGTCGGTGTTTCCATCAGCGATACTTGTGCCGTACATTATATATTCACGAGTTGCTGGCAACACCAGTGGGATGAAAGTATGGAGACGGCTTTTATGGGTTTCTTTATTATATTTTGGTTTGGTGTATTTATTTACGTACGCATTAGGTATGTTGTTGAACAGTATTAGTTGCCATAAGAAATGTGTTTATTTTCTAATAATCGCAGTGAGAATGTGATAAGAGTTGCATGTTATACTATTGTTTACACTTACCTAGTATACGAACGACATATTATACTTACAGTATGTCAATATGTTCTCATGTAAGTGACTGTCTTTTTTGAGAACAAAATTTCTTTAAACCTATTTATTTTAAACATAAACCTAACAATAAGTAACTTGTGGTGCGGTGAAATAACTTATCTCTTACACTAGAGAATTCTAATATGGCCAATCACCGGTAATACAAGTAGCCAAGTATTGGACAAATTTATTTTAATGTAGTCTATAGCCATTTTTACTCGAAAAGAAAAAATATTTTTGACGTGACAACGTCTTATAATTCGATGGAGCCGGCTGCACGCACGAAAAAACATGACGCAATGCGGCGTTACCTCGCTCTGAGGCGTTCCATTTAAGGCTTGAAGTGCAAGCGAATTTCTTATGACGTTGTCACGTTCAACTATCGTCACCGATTTTTATTATTTTCTTCGAAATGGCTATGTTATTTATTTTTAAGTTGACTTGGACTGTTGCATGGCCACGTCCACCGCTCTGTCGTTAGCGTTTAGAGGAATCTGTCTCCATACTGCACAGCCGCTACCCGCTGTCACCGACACTCGCAGTAATTATTTTTATTATTAGCCCCCTCACCCCCGCACTCCCTCACCCCTGCCCCCTCCCCCTCTAACCGCGTCGTGTTGTGGCGTTTGTTATTTATCGGAGTCGCGCCTCGGATCATCGCTAATTAAAGAATTTTATTTTGTTCTTTTCATTTTTGTGTTTATTTTTTATAAAAAAAAATATTTAGGGGTATTCTAGCCTGCAGGTATCAGGCACGACAGTAAGTATCATGTCTATGAAGAACCACACTTGTAGGTATTATCTTTCGTTTCGTATAACATCATCTGACCAAATTAAGACCATTAGCGGTGATATAAAAAAATATATACATTTCTTGTAACTAGTGTGTAAAAAAGAACTAGGTACAATGAAATACTATTTTGGCACGATTATGATTAAAGTTAGCAGAATCATTGGGCTTTGAAGAGTATGCATCTGAAAACACGCATGTATACGAAGATTAATGTTCATTTTCGCGTAGTTATTTTCCTTTTTGTTTTAGGAGTCGACACTAGCTTAGCTTTTAACTATGCTTCTCTTAAAACATGGTGAAACTTGCCTTCAAAAGCAATAACAGTAGATAACTGCAGGGTGTGAGGGGGGACAGGCCAGTGGGGGGAGGGGGAGGGGGGGAGGTCACAAAGCGCGAGTGCGGGTTATTGTACAACTTTATGTATAATTCATCCGACACTCAGTTCTCACTGTGGACCGGGTCATGTAATAAGTGATCATTTATTTCAAATATACAAAATGAACAATATAATGTAGTGTATACGAAATTTATTCTCTTGCATTATTTTAATTTTAATAAATAATTGGTATTATAAAATTAGACTTCTTTTGTATTAAGGCAGATTCGTGTTCTTGGAAGGAAATAACTTACGATTTAATGATAAAAAGTAAAGCAAATAGCACAAATTATCTTTTTTCAGAATGTATATCAAAATATATGAGTATAATAGAAGGAACTTAATGGGATGTTTGGCAATTGGAAATTTGACTACATTAATACACAAAATTGTAATTTAAAATAAATCATACATTTAAAATTTTTTAAAGATTTACTAAGTTGCCTATTCAGAAACAATGAATATTTTTTTTCCATTAATTTTTACTTTAGATGATAATTTATAGTCTGCTATTAATAATCCTTCAAAAATTATGTGACGTCTTGCATGAGGCTATCCCCGAAGGCGGCATAATTCAATACTTTCTTCTGACTTAGCTACCACTATTACAATAAGTTCACCAGAGCAGGACAGCACTACATGAATCTAAATAAGAGCAAGCGAGACAGCGAATCATTTATAAGAAGTTTCAGCGCTTGGGATGAAAATTGCAAAATTGTGGAAGTTCTCGTGGTTTTGTGTTAGATTTATTTTTGTTGGCGTCGGAACTTCGATTTAACTCCAGTCATTTCTAAGGCGGGACTTGTGATCAATTAATTGGGAAATTGAAAATTTAAGTAAACATTTACTTAGTTAGAAATTAACAAACATTTTAATAAATCTGTAGTCGGTGCCTATTATTTAAATAAAATATACTAATTAACGAGCGAGCAGCTAGTTAACGAATTCGTAAAATTGGCCCAAATTCAAATTTATCAAAATGTTTGATATGAAGCATTTTTAAACAACAATGTATTAATTATTTCATGCTTTTTTAGTTGAGTAATTGGAGTCGGTTTTGTTTTTTTAGCAAAAACAATTATTTTTTTACTTTTCTTTTACATACGCGGCCGCAGGGTTTAGTTTTGAATACGCAATACAGTATAACTTAAAATTCGTTAATACGTTGCATTTTGGAAAGTCGTCAAGAAACGTCATCAGTGTCGTGTAACCTTATTGACATGGAATGTATCAAAAATACTCAAATCGCAATAAAACTTGAAGAGTTCCCTCGATAACTCCATGATTCCATCATCAGATCCTGATCTGATGACTATGGCACTATCTATAAAGTATACCCTTTCTAACAAAAGTGAAAAAGTATGCTTGACACTTCATAATAAACCTACAAAAAGAAGATGAACTTGTCTTCAACTCCTACATATTTGTTTTTATCCTAAAACAAATGCTTCACTACAAAGAAAAAAAACAAAGTCGCTTTCTCTGTCCCTATGTATGCTAAATCTTTAAAACTACGCAACGGATTAAGATAGATAGTGATTCAAGAGGAAGGGTTTTATGCCCATGCGAAGCCAGGGCGGGTCGCTAGTATTTTATATGAGAAAATAGTAGTATTTCTTTCGTCTTGCTTTTGTTGACAAACCGTCGTAGCAAGTCTACGCGCGTAGCGACCTGTAGCCTGTAGCGCAGCGTTGTAGCAGTCTACGACATCTGCTACGAGCGTCTACGAATATTTGACCAATATTTTTTACACATTTTGGTTAATAACACGTCTTTATACTTTACGAGATAGATAGAACCTCAATCTTAAACTAGTTTAATTGAGTCTTGAAATTTATCTATATAATTTATGTTCATCTATATATTGTAGATATTATTATTAAATACATATAAGTATTGTTAAGGTATCCCATAACAAAAGTCTTAAAATTACTTTGGGGCTTATTAAATTCGCGTAATTTGTCTGTACTTACAGAAAAAAAAAATTGTAAAAATTAATACTTGTATATTTTTTGCACTACCCATTATCACCCCTTCTATTAAAAAAAAACCTATAATCAAAATACTGCGAACCCCATTTGCGTACGACTTGGCACAACCGCAAAACAATTAAAACTAAACCGTTCCCACGCAATCCGATTGCGTTTACGCGATTTAAATTTTGAATTTGGAACAATGCGGCGGCCATCTTGGCGGCGCGTGGCGCTAATCTGCCGCGAGAGGGCGCCCGGCGGCTGACTGATTTGACGTGACATCTCAATCATTGTCGTTGTGAATGATTCCGGTTTAAACTGTTGATAAATCATTAGTGGTTGATATATTCAGCATATAGGGCAACACTTTGTGAATTATTAACTAATTTTTTTAGACTGGATGTGCTTTTTCATAACATGTAGTGGGACTACATGTTATGAAAAATTGCATAAGAAAAAGATTTAGTTCCTTTTCTTATTAATAGTTGGCGCTACATTAACTAAAAAAAATGATTTAGTTTTTTTGGCGAAAAAGAGTGTGAGTTATGATAACATGATTTTTACAAAAATAATCAGATTTAGAATCACAATTTCTCAAGTGATCGATAGATGGCGTTAATATAGGAGGACTCTATTAGTACACCTAAAAAGCGGCGCGTTTTTTACTGTACTAGTAGAAGCTTTTGTATGGAATTTCTTAGTTGCCTTACAATCCACCAAGGGCGCTCTTGACAGGTTTGTCATACAAAATCGCTAACGCAGTCGCTAGCGTCTGCGTTTATAAAATATCTTACTAAAAGATAAAGGTATTGCTAGTATTGCGTAATCTAGAGGTAAAATAGTGAATCAGTTGTGTAAAATAGTACCTATCACCTGGGAATATGGTAAGATGAAAGATTACGTACAGCCTGGACTGATTCTTCATTTAGATCATCATGATTATCATTTTGAGTAGGTGACGTAGTTCCTTTAACAACTACCAGATGGCAGTCGGGACTACCGGCTTAACTTGCCTCCCAAAGCACGAAATCATCATTACCATCAGACAGTCAGGTGATTCACGCTTGCAATTTCCAACCAAACTGGAAACACCTTAACAAAGTATGCTTCCCGTGAGAATCGAATCCACGGTCCACGGGTCTGTACCCCTAGTATGAGTTTTCTTGACGCAGACGCTAACGACTGAGTTAGGATTTTGTATGGAATTTCTTAGTTGCTTTTCTATCCGCCAGAGGCGCTGTATAGGTTTGTCATACTAAATCACTAACGCAGTCGCTAGCGTCTGCGTTTAGAAAAACTCATACTAAGGGTACTGTAGGCAAACGCCTTAACTACTTGACCATGGAAGCATTTTTTTAGCTGTATATATTTTTTATTAATATAACAAACTTTAAACATTTATTTTACAAAGGTTTACAGTAGAAAAAATACAAAACACTTAAAGCTTACCAAATCAACGCTGTGTTTGACAGAGGCACAAAAGGGCTACAGCTATTTCTAATAAAATTTTATACGTATATATACCAAACAGGTCAGTGTAACCTCGGCATTATGCAGCTTAGACCTGCCTTCACACACGGCACAAACACAAGATAACGTTTGACGTCGCCATAGAGCTGGCTGATTGCTTCGAGACGAGGACAAAGGGCTTGGTTCATGGGGGTTTGGTCTTAGACGGAGGACAGGTGATGGCTGAATGATTCCGGTGATATCTGCATTAATCCTAGGCATCGGCTGACTTTGCCAGACTATGTTTAAATGGCAGAAAAGTAGTCTATGTTTTAATCTAGGGCATCTGTGAGTGTAATTGTATCTAAATCAGGCCAACGGTTATAGCGTGATAACATACAATCAAACTTTTTTAGAATTTGTTTAAGTGCAAAAAGAAAGATAAAAAAACTACTTTTGGGCGCGATATAACCGAGCCTCACTCGGGCGAATCCGCGGGAACAGTTAGTGAATCCCAACTTATATTATAAATTTAAAAATGAGATTGTATATTTTTTTTTATTACCTCTTCCCGCCTTATCTACTAAACCAATATTCCTAAAATTTCGCGTACGTATAGCTAGGAGTATTGAGAAGGCCATGGGTACCTATCGTCCCGGGAAAAAGCACTGTTTCCGAGGGAAATTCATGCGGACGAAGCCGCAGGCGAAAGCTTCATATTACTGACAAAGAAAAAAGAATTCACTGACCTTCTATGTGTCACAGCTACTCCATTAGGTTATAAGGTCGTGTACGCTGGTCTTTGTGTCCTGTACAACGCATAGGTATTAGGCTCCTCTGTCCACTCCGATTGCATTTCATGTGTCAACTGCACTCGCTGCTAATTGATTCCACCAAGATTGGTCATTGTCATAGCCGTGTGTATCCTCTATTTCGTATATTGTAGTGTTTATTTAATGTATTTTCAGAGATAAACTAAGCAATCAATAAATTGAAAGTTTACAAAAACCTCTGAAAAAGTTATTCGCCATTTTGTGGTGGCGGCCATCTTGGATTTGAAATTTGTCATAATGTTTAGTTGTTATAGTATTCTACTACTCGATCTGTATTATTTTGATACGTTTATAAGGGAGTTGTGAAAAAAAAAATGTAATTTTGTGGTGGAAAATTACTGACCAACTCAAGACTGTCAGATTTTTCTTTAAAAAAAAAAAAAACAATTCAAAATTGGTTCATCCGTTCACAGGACAGACACGTCAACTCTCAGAAACTATAACACCTCTTTTTGCGTCAGGGGTTAAAAATCTGGTACGGTGTTAGATTTGATTATAATGATGATGAGGATCCCTTTTTCCTTTGTCTGTGCGTCAAAACTTTGTAACGGTAAGGTATAAATTTAAAATTATTTTACTTACTTTTTCTGCGAGTACGATCGACCCAAAAGGTAACAATGTTACTTACACATTTACAATTTTCACTATTTAACTTTTGCACTTTACACTTATTATTTAGATTTTTTAGATTTTGGTAGAATATGAAGAAATTCAAATATGCCTGTGAAAGAAATCTGCTTTCAAACATTCAAAAGCTTAGCAAACTTTAAGGTTACTGAATCATTTGTTGTGACGTAGCTAAAGGCATTACGACTACGAGTAATTGCTTCTGTATTATTTGTTTGACGATATAGGGTAGGTAGAAAATTTGCTTTACTAACATTGTTCCACAATTCATCCTAGTGTACTGTATATATATTGACACAGAAAAGCCAATGAAAAACGAGACGAATGTCCTCAATAGCCCTCGATCTAATTCTAACGGCTGCACAGAGCTGTCATCTCGACGTCACAGACCCGGACGGCTGCCGGACGGCCGGACAGCCGGACATTCGGACGGACAGACATTCGGCCGTCGGACAGAGAGCATCGATTGCGCTTTGTCTGTGAAATTGGACTACGATATTGTTGAAGAAGTGACGTTTGGGAGTTTTGGCGCCAAGCTAAAGTCGCTCAGTTATCGTCATTGTATTTATTTTCTAATATTTGTGTTTTTTCGAGTATTTGTGCATAATAAAGGTGGATTATTATTCGCTAAGTGTTCGTGAACAAGCGTGAGTGTTGGGAAGTGGTACAATGTCGTATAAGTGACTTTAATCCTTGTCACCAAAATCTCCCAAGATAAAGCTTAGTGAAACTTCCACCGCTTCACTTAGCCCTTGAATAACTTGACTAGACATGACTACTGACTTGACTTGAATGTGACTCGACAAAATAAAGAACATTTATCTATAAACTTGATACTGGCAAAAATAAGCTTTATGTTTGCCAAGTTTAAAATACTTAGTCATATCAAACTTGACTTGGGATATTGATGTAGGTTTATCAGTCAACAAACTGGATTCATTAAAAAATCATATGTAACTTTATTATTTTGAACCTAAAATATATATGGAAATATTGTTAACTAATGTCGTGGCCTTAAAAATTGATTCTTAAAGGAGGGACTAATCTACTAACTGATCTACGGATTAATTAATTGTATAAATACAGTTAATTAATCCTTAGATCAGTTACAGATTACAGCTACGTCATTCAGGGTCCTTTTGCCGTGGTGCTCCTGGCAAAACACTCGATTTCATAAATATACCTACAATATTATCACGCCTGTCTACCGAAGGGGTAGGCAGAAACTAGATATTTCTAATAGCTACGATTATATCAATTGGTATTGATTTATATCCATGAAGTAGGTCCCGGTCCACGTCGGAGGCTGAGAGACGGTTTAGAAGATATCTGACAATAGGGTGTGCATGGTCAGTTGACCCTGTCGCTCACATGACATGTTGATAAGTAAAAAACAATGTAAAGTTATTGGATTTATTGAGCGTACATCATTAATATACCTACGTCAAGGTAGTTTTTATCTTTAAACGGTAAGCACTGGAGACAACTACAATTAGTGTATTTACATTATATTTATTTAGTTTAAGTTGAACACTAGGTTACAAATAAGATTTATGTCTAGTTTACACGAGATTAGTTACACTCAGTCACAATTTATGTTAGTACTGACTCACACAGCGCTTAACTTTGAATCTATACCAATATAATATCTTGGACCAAAGTCACTTTTGCATAGTAATTGATGTATTTGCAAAATATTTAAAATAATGTAAGAACTAAATAAAAAAATAATTGTTTTTCAATTTGTTTAGATGATTTCATTTATATTTCGCACTGTTTTTGTTATACATGGATTTAAGGTACGAGTATTATATCTTTTAAAGTTTAACAAAGTCAGTGTCAAGCGCTTACTAAGCTCATGTAAACCTGGCACTATTGGATAATCTGAGATATATTTCATCCAAAATCTACTTAAACTATATTAAAGTATTGTTTCATTGTAGGTACTACATTTCCTATTTACAGATTACTTCAAAGCAGATCCGACATTTTTATTTTTGTCCTTCCTTCTCCTGGCTCTAAACTACCTCCCTGACAATTTTCAGCTAAATCGGTTCAGCCGTTCTTGAGTTATAAGTGGAGTAACTAACACGACTTTCTTTTATATATATATAGATTACAGAACAATCAGAATTAAAAATATTTAAAAAGAAATTACGTATAATAGGTACTTTTTGGTAGTATTATTTACATTAATTATTCATTATGACGTCAGACGCCTAATTATACAAACTCATAAATCAAAACCGAAATTATATAATGGTGGTTATTCTAACTTAATCTACTAAAACTCTATTAATTATTTTAAATATATACATCTGGTCTAAAATTACAGATAATTATAATAGATTATCCTAATCTAACAGCATGTTTGGTTTATCAGAACCATTTCACTAGATAATGAAAAAAGCAATATTTGCTATTTATAATGTTCTTATCGGTTAATGATTGATTACCTATACAAATGTACGCAAAATCAGCATTTAAAGCTGTAAAGGCTTTATTTCATTAGGATATTTATTATATTTTACTGAGGACATCAAATTCAAATTAAATAAAGTGATTGATTGATGAGACAAAGAAATTAGAAATGGTTGTAAGGAAACATTTTTATGTATCATATGAGTATTTCACTTTTGATGTAAGTAAAATATATTTTTAAAAAAACTAAAGCGATTATTTGAATAATATTTAGTAAACACTGGCTCCATAATGTCAAAAATATTTAAAACATTTTATATATGTAGAGTGGTATCTTTTTTTTATGATAAATTTAATTTAAACTTAAAGTGGTAGTCATTTCTGCTCACAATGCTTGACTATGGACTAGCATTCAATAAAAGATATGCTCAAACTTTAAATAGAACTATGTGACGTGTTGCTATTTTGATACATTCAAAACCTTTTTGACATAAGCGTCGCAATCGCAATTAAAACATTCAAATAGTATAGTCTCTGTATTGCGCCACTAGTCTGTAATTTCCTAAACCACTCCAACACGGCCATCATTACTAGCACTCCGTATGTACAAGTCAATGTGGCTACAGCACTGTCCAGTATTTCAGGTACCCCTAATCAGAAAAACCATCATTATTAGTGTTATCTGATGTCGGAGATGTACCCGGAGATGGTACTTGTAGTTGCCTTCCATACATCAGCTCCGCTGGTGGCATGAACGAAGATAAGTAGTCAGGAGGAGGTCTAATCACAGTGGGTAAGTACCCTGTGCCACTGTATGGAGGCGTTAGGAATCTTCTAGAAGGAGAGAATTTAAAACTCTGGTTTGAGAGCGGGGAGAACGCAGATTTTGATTGGTAACTTTGCAAATATGGTGGGGATTCTTGAGTTACGTTATAAGCAGTCTCAGTCCCGTTTACCATCATATCCATGGCCGCTACCACGTCACCTTTGCATCTCGTAAGTATAGCTTCGATTTCCGTGCGACTTCGTCTAGGAAACACCTTGATGAGAACATCAACAGGTGATTTTTGGTACGAGGTGGAATCTTCTGGTTCAGGGATTGGTTCAGGTTTTCTGTCGCGTCTAAACATCTTATATTTGAATTCTGGGTCCCACTTTTCCTCATCTTCCTTTTTGACGACGTCTTCAGTTCTAGGTTCTTTCATCGAGAGATTTTCTGGTGTGAGAGATGTTTCTGATTGGTCTTCAAGTTCTTCTTCGACGTTGAGCTCATGGTCGGAAGGCGAGCGAGGGGGTGGGGTGGTGAGAGGGGGCGTTGGGACGGGGGTCTTGTCCTGCTGGTCAGGAGGCGATGGACTGGAGCATACTTCGGTGATGCGGGCGCGTTTCTGTACTGTTGACAAGAGAAAGAGGAACTTTAGTATTTTTAATAATTTCAATGTTTGTATTGAAAAATTTAAGAAATTCGCTTCGCTCATGTGGATATGGACTTATAGAGATCTTAAGAAGTGGTGAGCAGCATAGAGACATGTTCATTTTCACCAATTGTTGTAGCCTAATGGTCACGTGGGCATTTGAGTAAAAAATAACAAAAAAAATGTGTAACCCTATATTTCATCGCTACTCCAAAAACACGTTCCATTTCGCACAAAATTTATTTTTAAATATTTCACAAGTTTGGAAGAGGGCGGAATAGAATACACAAATGAGTTTTTAATTTCACCCCCGAGTGGAACGTTTTGAGGGTTGTAGGAGTCAATAACATTGAACGCAACAAACAATTTTTTTGCGTGTTTATTTCAAATACTTTTTACAATTACAATGTGTACTTTCATTGTGTATTGTTTTTCTTTCTTGTATAATAGGTGGCTAATAGGTACTGGTGTCACATTTCTCTAGCTGCCTTAAGACATTTGACTGACTGCTATCTAGCAATTATGGCCGGGACCCAGTAGTTAAGGTGCCTCCAGATTGGAAATCGTAAAAAACTTCATCGTTGTATTGTTACCTAACCTACTCATATAACCTAGACCATTACAGTGTAAAAGGCTATATATTTTGATTATATTGTTATATTGTGAAAAAACTATGGCGGTACCCCATTATAGTAACACAAGAGTAAATATAGGATGAAGGTATTAAAAAACAAATCTCTACAAACTCCAACTAATCAATTTAAGAGTAAAGATAATATAACACACGGTTCACTGCCGTAAAAAGAATTTTTAAACTACTAATGAAGTCAATTGTAATGTCATTAATTTGAAAGACCATTTATACAACAATAAAACAAAAACTTACAATGCTTTTTTCAAAAAACAATCCAGCATTACAATACATTTTCTCACAGTAATGAGTACACTCATAAACAAAAACCAAAGTATAACGCCACATAAGGACAAAGTACAATATACTCATTTCTGTAAACAAAAACTGTAAAGTAAAAAATGCCACATAGAGCACATTTGGAAGCCAAATCGCATTAGTACACTCGCGTGCACAAGTCATTGTGTCCTTCCAATTACAGTCGGGGCAGTCGCGTGAGAGATTTTAATGGCGATGTATTGTTTTTGCGGTGGAGGGGGGGGATTCGATCAGCGATCGTTAACACTCGCTTACTCGAGTGCAGTTTAATAGTTCCGCTGAACTGATATTGAAATTATATACGTGGTGTGTGACGGTTTTACATTTTGGTTTATTATTCAATTTATGTATGTAATGTATGATACATAGTACTTTTCTTTTGTATTAGTGTTAGTGGAAAGCGGATGCTTCTCAGATGCCCATGTATTCAATGTACGTATAATTTATGTAACTACAATTATATAAAAAATAGACAGATAGTGTTAACAACAATGTGTAATCGAATCTCACAGCCAACACATAAAAAAACAATATCTTTCAATAGACAAATAACTGCTCACAAACATAAATGTAAAGCAGCCTAAAGAAATGCCACAAAGAAAATAAAAATGTACTCCTTGATACGGATTCAAGTGTGTTCATAAAAGCTACGCCCTCGCTTCAGACCTCTACAAAAAAATCATTAAAATAATACGCCATTTTATTACACAATACACTTTTCATTTGTAAAATTACAATAAAAGGAAATACTGGCCATTTTGAATATCATTATGTGGGAGTGAGCGGGATAGTTATATCGTTTTGTTTGAGTGAGAAAGGGATGCGTGGTGCTATTGAATTTGGAATTGGTATTAATAGAGACATCTGCTTGTAAGTTATGCTATATACGTTTGTGCTTAATTGTTCCATAACATGTACCATTGTGTGGGGATATTGTTTGCTGAGCGGTGCATCGAGCCCCGAGCTCTATATTACTATTAATAACTGTGAGTGTGTGGACAACAGAATAAAGTTTCAATGTGTAAGTACACACATTTAGAGAAAAGCCGAGGAACCAGCTCTGACTCAATAATTAGCAGAAGTCATCATCAGAGCTATTAGTTGCATCTTCAGCTTACGCTTCAGAGCCGACAGTTCGTTTTTAATTATAGTTATAGATTTGGTGGTACTGCTTATTACAAAATAGCGGCTATAGTCTGACCTCCGTAAACCGTTTTATATAAAAACCAACCAGACTAATAGAATTATGTTTCGACTGTATTAGTGGCTACACTGTCACTGTCTTTTTGTAGTTTATAAAGGTTTTTCTAGATTTCTTTATGAAATGCTGCTAAAAATCACTATAACCATTTAATTTATCACAATGGAGTACTAACGTTTAAAGTCTACTTAATTGGTCATTAAATTAAAATTCAGTTGCGTCGACCGACGGCCGCGCGATGTTCGATTGTGATTTACTGTTCTGTTTATAACACTGGCCGCAGTTGCGAACAAAAGAAGCATTGTATTGTACGCCAGCGATGTTTTCGAGATATAAATCATCACTATCGCCGTTGCATACAAGTTGTATATTTGTCTGAACTTATTATTTCCGACGTAAAATTGAGTGTTTTGACGTGACTGTCAAAAGATATATTTCTTTGGATTGTATCATGTCTTAATTGTTTGCATTTTCTAAGAGAATAGTTAACCGTTTTGAATTATTTATCGAACTTGATTGAAAGTTGATTAGAGGGCATATTATGATAAATAAAAAGGTATAGAATCAGCTTTTTGTATTTTCTAAGTAAAAAAAACTTTTGGCTATATCTGTACAATTTTATTTTAAGATTATTACACAGTGTGTAATTGTTTTAGAAATTAGATATTTTGACCAAGATAAATAGTAAAACGTAAAAAGCATATTCAATAAATGCTTCGTCTATTACGTTTATTTTGGTTACATAAAACAAAAAATACTTTCTTAAATTTTCACTCAATCACAAGCCAAAACAAAAACAACAAAAAATCTATATCATAAAATACGTCAAAGCAACCCTTCGACATACGCCAAAAACTGCAAAAAAGTGCGCTTTATTGCTTCACATTAGCCGGAATAGCCGCTAAAAGCCACAGAGTAAAAACAAAAAGAGTTGAACACTTTGTCCGGTTATAATTTCAGAAGGACCATTTGCGAACGAAGTAATTAGCCGTTTTATAACTTCTGTTCCTCTGTTGCAGACTTTGATTTGTGCGTGTTTATTTTAATATAAAAGTGCTTGAGTTTTTGTTAATCAAAGAGTCATTTGGCGCATTGAAATAAAAAATATTTTAAAATTACTTTAGTTTTTTGTAACAGTATATATGGGTACAAGTACCTGTTTTGTATCAATTTGTATAAAAATGGAGTCTTCCTTTAAATTAAACTAAAATCAAAAGTCAGTTATTTATATCATAGTAAAACTTTCATACGAATTTCACTATTCCAGAGAAATAATCCATAGTTAATAACCAGTACCGCCAAATCAGGACCATGATTAATAACGTACTGTAACTGCTGCGATGTACAATACTGTAACTGTAAGCGTAAGAGAAATAATCCCTAGTCATTAATTTTCTCGGAGTTCTATATTATTAAATAAAAGTAGTATATAAATTAATTTAACAGGAACTGTATCTATATTTTAATGAAATAGGTAATAATTACGAAGTATATTCATTTTATTATCGCAAGGAGCTTTTTTAACATTTTTATTTAATTAAATTTATCTCATACCAAAATACAAGACTTTTATCAATAAAATCCTAAGAGATCGAAATCTATTATATAATATAATCTATCTAATAAGTCTAAAATTTTATTAGACATCTGTTCACATCCCAAATATAATTACAATGAAACTTCCATAAAATAAATCATGTAGTACATTTTCGCATGAATAATAATCTCTGTGTCAGTACTCGCCGCGCGTCATCCGCACTCGCTACTAAATCACTGATACAATGCGCTGGCGCCAGCCACTCGCCAGTGGCAAGTCGCCAGCGCGGATCTATATTGTGCAGTACACTGTGTTTCAGTGTCACGTATTATAATGTTCTTAAAAGAGAATTGTAAGTGCATTTTAAATTTTTACGTTGCTTTTAGAATTTTTAACCATAAATGAGTTCCGGATCTGTAATTGTGTTGTACCACACTGTGTTTCAGTGTATATTGCGTACTGTGCGTTGCGTCATATTTATTTATTCTCACTCTATGTTACTCATTCCATAGAGTTTCTATCAAGAAAATATAATGACACTTTTGTTTGTAATGGTAGCAAATTGGCAAGCCTAAAAAGTGCTGGCTCGACGTCGCAATAAACGATATGCGTGCTAATGGTCTCACAACTAAGGGAGCAACCGGAAAACCTGTACAATAAAGATATTTTGTATGGAATAGATAGAGCTTATTCTTAAAAAACAATTTTCAAAATTCAACATCACCTAATTTATCTGTATGCCAACCCACGTGTCTAAAATCCTCAAAATCGAATTACATTTGACAAATGGTGGCGTTTAAAAATTAATAAAACATTTCCTCCTGAGTTACCGACTTCATTCTCCGGTGATTAGCAATCTCTCGACCCTCCCAATTGTTGACGACACCTATTATTTACTACCATCACTAAACACAGTAATCACAACCTTATTTCAACAACTGTAGGGCCTAAAACTCATTTTTAGGCGATCACTAGTTCCAAATCAACTCCGTAACTTTGAATCGGCGGGTGGTAACAATAAAACCAATTGTTGGGCGCGTCTATTATGAAAGTGTTCCGGTGAATTTCAACTTTTTAATTAGAGGGCTAAAGTTCAGATTGGAGTGGCGGGGGATGATCGAGCTGGTTATGCATTCGATTGAGGAATTAGCAATCTATTGCAACGCAATCATACGGCGTTTGACAGTAGGGCTGCTCCACGAAGATATTTAATTTATGGTATTAGTATAAGGGTGTGTATTGTCGATTGACCGTAAAACCTACTTGAAGTGAATGAATGATAGTATTAATGTTGTCAAAACATCATCATCATCATCGTTCTTCGGAACCGCCTCTAGCCCTTTGAATTAGTTCCTATCCTGCCCAACCCAAAATCAATATTTTACAAATTGGCCTACGACCCACCCCATGGAAAGTGGTTACTGCAGCCTATGAGATGAGTGCAAAACCAAAGTATAAATAGTTAAGCATAGAATTTTAAAAGTAAACTGACATATAAGTAGTTAAGAGTAGAATTCGATAATGTTTTTATGCCATACGCCCATGGGCTATAGACATACACATGTATGTGAGAAGAAATACCTATATACTGTGTAAGTGCCAAATTTAAATTTTATAAATCCAGTCAATTCAGAGAACAACGGCAGAGAGACACAAAAATAATCCTTTTCGTCAGTTTTATGTAGGAAACCCTTAAAACCACCAGTCACATAAAAATCAAAACCACAAAAAAATCTTAGCAGAGACAGCCCTACGTGCAGGGGTCACGAACATTCCAAATTAAATTACGACTGTATTTAATATTCCCGCGTTCCATTGTACGCGGGATTACGGATGACAAATAATATCCACAACAGATATTTCAATATAATTACAGTATATTAAAAGCGATGTGAGGGACATGTTTAATAAAATGTCGAGTGCCAAGCAGCTGTCTCTTTGTAATGTAACACTTTTATTGGATAGAGTTTGTTTGCAAACGTTGCCTTCGGGGCATTGTTGGAGGTTCGAGTGAAACGGAACGTGTTTGATGTTAGTGTGAAAGTTTTATTTGATTTTGTAAAGTGCCGTGAAGATCTTCGTGGTGTGATGGTTTGGGCGCTGCTGCTACTTCGGATATTGAACATGCTGCGTGTCATATGTCTAAAAAATCTCATTGTTGACCACTAATATACACAGATTATGATCTTTTTAGTAAAGTGCTATAAAAAGTGTTTCAGTGGTCAATCGCCAGTCGCACTATCGTAATAACCAGTGCGCCATATCTAAGACCATACCTTCGTCTTCTTTTGGTATCAATAACGTTGAAACGAGGAAAAGTGTTTGAGTTCTGAAGCGTAAGCAGAGGATGTAACTGAGAAACACGCTCGGACGATGATGACAGGACCAGCCTCTTATAATGGTTTCATCGCCGTCGGGTAACCAACCATTTCCGTAAAAGAAACAAGACCTAGGGGCTTGTGGGAATCGACAGGGAATCCCTGCGGGCGCTCAACAGTTATCTTTCCGCTTTGCCGGACGCATGGCAAGACCACGCGAGTAGAAAACGGAACAGAGAAAAAGTTCATGCCACTGCGCTGATGAGACCGCTAATGAAACAGAGATAGCAAACTACACTACTGGCAGTGCCTGTGACATTGCCCAAAAATGTGCTCGTGCTGCATACTTGCGGATTTTTCAAGTTTTCTTTATCTGGAGGTTATCTGAAGATTAAATTTTTAAATTGCTTATACTAGGAAAACTACCTGCCTGCGTGCATTTTTTACTCGTAAATTATATACTTATTTTAAAACTCATTCGAATAAAAAAGGGCCCCAAATATAAGGCTTTTTGGCAATTTTTATTTTCGTGAAAATCTGATAAGAGTCGTTTTATACAGTGTGTTTTGCTGGCAAGCCAGTATTCTATAGATGCTACCAATCGACAATTTTTCAAATGCTTGTGAAACTAAGCATTGTGTGTGACTACAACATGGTGACTTCAAGAAGGGTGTGAAAAGATTCCTCCAGAGTCGGCAACGCGCTCGCAATGCTTCTGGTGTCACAGGCGTCTAATTAGGTCATCATCAGGTGGGCCGTAAGCCTATTTGCCTACTTAATAGTATAAAAAAATAAATTCAGGTTTTAATATTGATTCTGATACCAAGGAATCCAAAAAGTTAGTTTGTGGGCAAAACCGCCAGTTAGCATCACACTTGTGAGTTAACGACAACACAGTTGCGTTAGTCCTTTTTCTCTGTTCATTTATCAACTCACGATGCAAGACAGACCATGTTGCAAATGACGTCACTGTATCAAACAGTCCCCTCGCCCTATTATACGCTGCAATGGATGTTGTTACTGATGTTAAGTATCTGTTTATCAAGCCTCACTGAAGCATCTTCTAAATCACATTTTAAACTATTTTCATGCACATTAAAATTCTTATCGTGACAAATTAAACTGATATTTCTAGTATACCAACCAGCCATTTTTATCTAAACTAATAAAGCGAAGTTTTTGAACGCTTATAACTTTAAAACATTTTTCATTTATTTTTATTTATTTATTTACACAGTAACCTGCTACAAAAACATTGTACATATTTTTCGATGCCTTACAATTTTATTCGAAATTTAACCTGCATCGGAGTTGCCATATTGTTTTAAACATAAAAAAATATATACATTTTATATATTAAGCCTGGAGGGTGGTAATTATAAGACTTTGTGTTGCGTACTTGCGTTATCGTAGACGCGGAGTGCAAACTTTTTAAAAATTCTTTCTGCATAAATGATAGCTTGATTCTTGAGGAAGGTTATAGGCTATATATATTTATATAGCATTCTCTATAGGAAAAGCTAGTAGCTTAAAATATGCGACAATGTGTATTCTCACCCAGGGTGAATCTCGGGAGCACCAATAGTCAATCGAGTAACTCCATTTGATTTTCAAAAACTTTTCACAAGGAAATCATATCCATTTTATAATCATTTTTTAAGCTATCTATAAGGCAACACGCTCAAGCTTTGTCTCTGTAATCTATCTACTCTACTCCCGAACCCCGGTTCTCGGCATGGCTTCTTAAATTTTTATTAAACCGGTCGCATCGCCATTTTTATTTTGGTTTGATTAAACCAGATCGTGTTTCCTTTTATTAGGAGTTACTTACATGCGCAGTCCATTGACTTAAAATAAATACAGACGGATCGCTGTCGAATAGACAATGAACCTCGAAAATAACCGCCAATGTGTGAGTATCGCGGGGATTGGCGTTAGCGTGACTAGTTGGTTTATTAGTGTGAGTGAAAATTGAAAGAAAGACAGAAAGTAAATATTTATTTGCATTGAATATGTAAAAAAAAGATGTCAAATAATAATTTATTTATTTATGTCTATCCCTGAGGTTGGCTGGAAGATTTGCAATAGTTTGTAATAGTGTGTTTGTGTTTTTCTTTACTCGAGTTGTATGTGAGACTACGTCTGGAGTTTTAAAAGGTCTCTGGCGCAGTCTTACAATGTCTGTTATTGTATTACCGAATTTTCATTTCTTTTTCTTGCAAACTTTATGAGATAAAATAACTTCTTTTGTAGTCGATTGGATTGTTTTTCTTGATGGTTAGATTGAAGGGAAGTAATTTTTATTTACATTAGATTAATTCCAGGGTAGTTTTGTTACAATAAGAACTATTATATATCAGGAAAGTAATAAACTAAACAGTAAATAAATTTTTCACCTTACGCTTATGTGAATGTAGCGAAATGACCAAGTCACAACATATATTGATTAAGGTATAGAGTTTGTGAAGTTAGGTCTTGTAGAGTAAGGGCGTGTAAAGTTAGAAGCTTGACTCTACATAAGATCTGATAACGTTTTTGACAGTGCGAGTCATATGGTCACGTCTTGGTAACATCCTAATAATCTTAGAAACGCAAAAAAAATATGGATGTTTGTTACTCTTTCACAGGAAAACGGCTGAACCGATTTAGCTGAAATTTGGAATGGAGATTACTTAGACCCTATTTTATCTCGTTTTCACGGAAGTGTGGCCCCGGGCATCAGCTAGTGTTACATGAAAGCAGTGACGTGCACAGACATTCTCCTTAGGGTAGGCAAAAACCTACCTAGACCAGAACTATTTAGTTACAACTAAAACAGTGACGAGCAAGTAGATAATAAAATTAAAATATATTAATCATGTAGGTAGTTACCAGGCCCTGAAAATTTTTAAAAGGCGATCGCCTTATCCTCCGCTCCCGTGGGAGATTTGGAAAAACATAGCAAACATGTTAATTTAAAAATAATATTAAATAATGTTGTTGTTAGCTTACCCTTCACTTCAACTAAATCCAATCAATCCCGGTTGATAACGTCCATTCATTATTATTACCCTTCTTTCGTTAAATGAAAGATTACTTATTCGATTCATTTTAAAATTTTTTTTGTAAACAATCACTCGGTTTACAACAATCACATGAAAATTTTACAATTTTAAACTACAACTGAGTAAATTTGCTAATTTAATAAGTGCTATTTTTTTCACCTCATTCATTGTAAACAATGCACTTTGCAATTATCAATTAATTAAACATTCAAAACAAACAAATGTACGCAAGTAAAGCAAACATATTGTTGATTTCGATACGGAAATATAACCCTACGGAATTGGGAATGTCATCTTGTTTCTATAAAGTCTTCGAGTCTATGCGTTTTTAAATTTGCAGCATTACTCGTTTAATATCCAATAGTCACAGTTATCATGTTGCTGCAATCGATCGTAATCACCAATCAGATTTAAGTATGTGTAACGCGTACCTCTAATTGGCCGTAACAAAAGTGAGAGCGAGATGAAATGTCATCTCATAGCATTTTGTTTCATCTATAGTGGAGGTCTTAAATTTACTCACACAGGCGTAATTTAGCGCATATGTGTCTGTTCATGTAAGTTTTTTACTTGCACTACTACACGAGCAAAAGCACATCTATACATAGTGATTTCTTTGTGGGAGTAGTAAACTTCAGACTTTTTAACTGTTTTTAACTGTCTGGAAGCTTATTGTAACTGTATACACTATTACAATAAGCTTCCAGAGTCGGTCCTTAGTTTGCCTGACCGAAAATTCAAAGCACATGTTAAGAATTTACTTTGTAAAAAAGCCTATTATAGCGCTAATGATTTTCTCAATGACAAGGATGTGTAACTTAAGCTTGGTGCGGAGTCCTCCAAACTATAGCTAAAAATTGATCATATGTACATTCAGTACATTATTTATTTATTTTTTTTTTTTTATTTTATCATGACATCTTTTATTACTTGACATTTTTATTAAACTATTTCAATAATCCTCAATATTTATTTAATAATAAACTTATGGTAATTATAAAAATATTCAAATGTAAACTCGTCTGATTTGACTCAAATTTTGTGAATTGACGTTTTTGAAGAAAATGCTGCTGTGGAGTTTGTGGCGCCACTTCTTCTCCACTTGCGCTTTGGAAGTGGTGGTAAACTTAAAATAAGTAACAATTGACGTCAATAAGTGATAAGAATATCCTATATTGAAAATAAACAATTTGAATTTGAATTTGAATTTGAATACTTTTGGCATTAAATTTGCCAAATTGCATAAGCATTATTTACTTGCGGAACAGTAAAATTTTTAAAAAGAAAAAAATAAATTTATATTATCTTATAGACTTACTTATGTTTCTTTATCTTCCTTTTCTTGTATTTAAAGGTATCCCAAAACTTAACAACCCTTTCCAGTAGAACTGACTCTCAACAGTGATATCAAACACATTCCCCCTCTGTCGATTACTCGACCATTAACCTAACCCAGCCTCGAGTACCATCCTCGAAAACGGACCATCCAAAACCCAATCCTATCACACATTACTAAAGTTGAAATTCAATTGATGGTTAAAAGTACCGTCCTCGAAAACAGATCATCTAAAACCCAATCTTATTACAAGTTGCTCAAGTTGAAATTCAATTGATGATTAAAGATAAAGTAGTTTCAAAAGAAAGGTTAGCAGGGTTATTACGAGTACGTATCGTGTGATAGTCAAGTTATTGGCGAACGTCCCCGAATCAAAAAAGATTATTTTTTTATTTACATATGATATGTAGCGAATGATCGCTCTATCTTTGTAATATTTTTCATCAACATTAATTAGTGTTATCCCGCGGACGTATCATATCATAACCAAAGCTGTATGGTCGTAGGTCAGGGTCCGCGAAAATGCAATATCTTATTTTTTCTTTCATGAGATTACTAGGTACTTAAGATATTTAAAATAAGATTCATTATTATGATCGGTGTATGACTATTCTTTTTGGGAACGCTTTTATCATTAGATTTCGCCACCAATCAGATAAAGATACAAATAAAAATAGTAATTCTGTTATTGAGGGCGTCCATCATTATCATCGAAACATACTATTTTTTCCCACTGTGTAGCATTGGGCCTTGTTCACGTATGTCAATTGGTAAACATATTCGAAGATAAATTAGCTTCCCTTCTCGCAGCCGATTTCCAAAGTACACTACCTTTCTTCAAGTGAGCTGCATCAGCTGCATGCGTGTTGCCTTTCTCAATTAAAAAAAGTGTGATTGTTGCTGATAAAATAACGTAATCACCCTGCCGATTTTTCTAAATTTAAAATCGTTAGAATTTGTAAATCTCTTACCTCTCGAATACCGTGGTCAGTTACAAGTGGCTACGAGAGCTCATTATTGAGTCCAACAATTACTGTACAAGTGTGTGGCGGCCATTATGTCGAGCGTCTATAGATACTTGTGTACTTCGAGGGAGGACTTTATTTCCGTTCAAATTGGAGAGCTGTCTTCAAATTTACATTTGAGTGGATGTGAAAATATATTTTATTAGGAGTTTGTTTGGATATATTTTGGATTTGTAAGGGTTTTATAAATAATTTGAAGCGCAATTTTATAAATAAAATTTAGAATGGTTAATGTGATCCTAACACAAAATCTTAATTTAAAAATATGTCAAACTATCTTTAGCCGCGGCTTCGCCCGCGTGAATTTCTCACGTAGTATTAAAAATGTTCTATGTCCTTCTCAATACTTCTATCTATGTGTATGCGAAATTTCAGGAACATCGGTGCAGTAGGGCGTGGAGGCGTAACAAACAAACAAACTCACTTTCGCATTTATAATATTAGTTAGAAAGTTAGGATACAATTTGATTATGTTACATTAATAATGAAAGAATGTGATTAAAAAACAAAAATAAAAAAGTACAAAATAGACAAAAAAATATTTATACGTTACATATCTTAACGTTCTTGCGTTATCGTAGATGTGATAAAACGCGATTAAGGGATAAACAAAGGTCTAAATTAGTTTGACATACCTGTTCTATTTTGATCTCTCTATCTTTTTATGAATATAAGTACTTAAGTATATTTTTTATACCTAACTTAACTGTAACATAGTTATTTTAAATTTCAAAAGCAAAACTACAATAAAAAATATGAATTTATCCTCAACGCCAGCGCAGGTATCTCGGGACGAGAATAAAAACATTTGAGTTTGCTAATGAGTGCGGTGTAAACGTCGAGGGTTGAGTCCACTCAACTCAAACTCAACCCGACCAGCCTTTATACTGTATACAACAGAGCCAGGTCATCCCACACTGCCCTCGGACTCGCTAGGGCTGCTAGCGCTAATACACTTTGGTAAAAAAATATCACAGTATTGGTTGTACGGTACTTTAAATATCAAGTCTATTCACTATTTACACACCAATAAATATTGGTGAAAAGATGATTTTTCACCAATAAAAAAATTATTATAAACTAACAAATCACTCGTGTTATGGGATACTTACATTTATCTATTCCGTGCTCTAGCGTAGATATAAAAAACTATTAAATACCTTTTTTGCGTAAACCAAGGAAACACGACATAACGACGAAAACAACCAAGGAAAACAGCGGTTTTTTAACGGATAATAGACTAAAATATCTGTTATTTTAAAGGTTAAAATAAAAAATGTGTGTAAATAAAATTGTATAGCTCTGAGTGCCTATGTTTGTTAGCTCTAACATTATAAATAACATTAGCTTAATATGATAACAAGTAATATAACACACAGAATGATTATACAAGGATACATGGATTATATGAAGACTACACATATTTTATTTATATATATGTTCAAAAAGAAATATTTCTATGAAGTGATAACCCTACTAGATTCGTTTAGCTCGCAAGAGTGAGCAGGACGGGTATAGAAGACGAGTACCACTTGAGATATAAATGGTATCGGATCGAGCTGAGCGAGAGGCGAGATCTTACTGGAATGTTTAGGACTTGAGAGATGATACTGGCCGGTTAATCTTTGGATATTTAAAAACATTTTTTTTTCGATTTTTCGTTCACGATAATCAGCCAAAGGACGAATCATGATATAGGCGGTACGGCTAGAAACCTTTGGTATTGATTTCCTTTCTTTCTTCCTGGTCTTATGACCAAGACTCCATCTTTCCAGTATGGGACAAGTAGTGATTATATGTCTTTATAGTATCTTTTCATACTATATCATCAGATTTTACTTTTAAAATATAACAGCCTTGCAACAAAAATAGGTAAGACATTGGTACGGTACTTATTTATACTGATATCTATTACAGTTTACTTTCGCTTTCTCTCATTGATGCATTCATCCAAATCACAAAAAAATCTCTTAACAGTGACCACAATACCTAATATTAAAAAGTATTTAATACCTATTATTCGTTCCGTCAACATGTGGTCGTCACTTGATATTTGTCACCGACATTTGGAGCTATTACCGGATCACGTTACCCAAGTATTAGTGACACAATGGTTGCAGAATTGTCCACTACTGGGGTAAAATTACCCGAAATTGGTCTACTTCAAAATAATTCCTTTTTTGAAATTGGATTAGGTACCTAATTTAAAAATAATTAATTTGTTTGTTTTTTTTTTTACAAAAAATACATATTTTGTACGATTGCTAATTGTACTTCATAGTTATTAGACACCTACAAACTTTTAATGAGAGTGGAATACAAGAAATTATGTTATTAAATAAAAACCTTTGTATGAACTGTATTTTTGCAAATAAATAATTATCTTATCTTTTACACCCGGCAATCCTATGGAAACAGTACATTTTTCCGGGATGAAAAGAAAAATGTGTCCTTTTCAGTACTCCTAATGAGCGAAATTTCTAGGTTAAATGAAGCTGAAGGGATTATAACTGTCTCTTGGCTAAGGCAACGTCGTAAGAGGTGAAAAAGGCAATAAAAGTCTCAATTCAATTGTCTCTGTTATATTAAAAACAATTCACCATGCCTCACCACCCAAACGGTCACTGGCAGTCGCGTAACTTTATTTCCTCCGGTAGCTGAGGCATTACAAAATACATTATTCTAGTATTGATACGCGGGCGAAGCCGTGCACCAAATCACTGGAAGTCGCGTGACATTTTGAGTTCTATTCTTTTCTCCGTTACCTCAGCTAAAAAATACATTATTCTAGTGGTGAAGCCGCGAACAACGACTTATACCACTGAAACTATAAAAATCCCCAATACCCCTCGCCCACGTGTCAGTGCAGCCCCAACCCGCAGCCCTATTGCTCTTCAGCTAAATTACAAACACAATACTCGATCGATGATCACTCCCCAACGCGAAGTTAATTTGATTAAAAATTGACTGTTATTAAACGATACAGTCATAATATTTTAAAAGGCATTAAGCCTACGGCTTGTGGCCTAGGATTTTTGTTCTAAAATTTTACTATTAATAACTTTATTGAAAAATATAAGTATCTATATAACAAACCGCTCGCGACACCATTGGTTTTGAAGGCGTCTCATACTAGGCTACGGTAACCATTAACATAATATTAAACAGTTGCATAAATTATTAACCATTTATATTTTCGCCACAAAATTTCGTAATTTCACCGCCTCACTTCTACCACAATCCAATAATGCTTGCACTACCGTTTTGCAAAAAATATGTAAGAAAGAGGTACAAACCACCTCGAAACAAAACGTGAAGAAATACATAAGACAGGCAGCTAAGTGTTGTATCGAAATAAAGATTTCCGTATTTGAATCAGTACGCCAACATAAAATTGCTATTAAATTTTTTAATGAAGTCCTAGTATGTATTATTAATGAAATCTATTTATTGTAAAGAAGATATGAATTTGTGGGAGAAATAAATAAATTTGAATATGAATATTGGCTTGTAGTAAGAGGCTGGAATTGACAGTCTGTCAGCCTTTATAAGAAAACGCACAGCTTCCCTGATTCACCGGGTGCGGAGCAGCACCAACATTCTGGTGAAGATGGTGGCGGCTAGATTGGACGTGGACAGTGCTATTATGAAACACTGGACTCGCGTTCATCTAGCCAAAGACACTACACCGTCAAAAAACTATAATGTAGATTTACTAACATAGTTATAAGTTCCTCTGTTACTAACACTTTATGGGCTATGCCTGCAATAAATGATTTTTATTTTATTTTTATTTATTTAGTAACTATAGCTAACAAGCATAAAAAGGTCCTGAAAATCCCGGAATCCAATAGCGGCAGAAGATGCTACGAGGAAGATAGTTTGCATCGATTGACACCACACAAGATTGACACTGTTACCTAAATGGCATAAATACTTTTTTATTGCCGCATAAAACGGTCAGACGATAGAGAAAAATATTATTTTTAACAAGTAATATTTTAGATGATGTCATAGTGAAATCCTTTATATGAATCCTGTGGCAATAGTAGTGTCACATACCGCCACACAACTATGTAATATCGACGCCATACAGTGTAGCGCGATATTTGAAGGCATTCCTACGCGTGCCGACCGCGCACAAGCCATAGACTGAAGCGGAAATTGCACGCAGAAAGTGAATTTCAATTGACTTAATGCGAACACATTTTTTTTAATATTGAACAAATAACAATATAAGTAGTCATAAATTACTTACATTCTCTACTTAATTTGCCAACTCAATTGTAAAAATAAAATCTAACGCAAACAAATCTAACATCAAAAACAACGAATCAAAAGGCTTGTTCACTTTTTAATTAAAACAAAAATCGCACATAATGAAGCAAATATAGAATGATTAAAATACTTTTCTATTTTATATCTTTTTTAATCTTGAGTAGGATTTAGTCAAATATTAAATTATTTATAGTATAAACTTTCACGCACACTCAACCTCTTTGTCCAATTTGGTATATATACTGCCCCGTCATGTTTCATCTTTTTCCATCAACCACCATGACCTTACGGAAATTCACCTTTATTTTGTACGGAAAATATCTAGGTCTGATTGACCCTTTTATACTGGCTTGTATATTTATACTAGTGCAATAAATAATTTTAGTTTTGGCTTGTCTTAACCCTCGTTCTGGTACATAGTTTTTCTATCGTTTCTGGATTCTACAAGCCAAATTATTAAACACAAGATAGGTAGAGTGGACCATGTCATATTCCCTCTACATCGTATGACATGTACCAGCTCCTCGTATTATAAGAACGTCCCCCTTAATGTGGTCACATTTTATCGCCGCATACCATCCTTCTCTCTCCCCAGTTATATAATCCTCGTTTAACTATTACTTATCTCACTTTATTAATAACTTAGATTTAAATGTAAATGAAATGAAATACATTTATTAATTTTTATTTTAATAATTTCATGTAGATGACACGATCAATCGTCCATGCACACCCTGGTTAGAGTTATTCAGAACCACCACTCGGCCTCTATAGCGGTTCCTTAACCGAATACCAACCAACGGCTTAACGTGCTCTCCGTAGCACGGAATCATTTATATTATCAGACAATCAGGTGATTCAAGCCTAAAATGGCTGATAATAAAGTAACAGAATTTGAATACAAAATAATAAGGAATACAGACTTAGTCAGTGGTGTTTTAAAAAACCATTTAGAGGCACTAGATTGCGTACTTATATATACCCGGGCTATATATTTTTTTCTTTTCTGCATAAGATGGATATTAAAAACAAAATAAAAAAATTATTTGTTTGTTTCGCTTTCATGGCTTAACTACATAGATCTTGTAAATTATTATTTTCTATGGAATTAGGAACAACGGACGCTGTTTCTATTTCTATATTATTTCCCTTTTTATTAATAACTGTAGTACTTTCTATTAAGTACATTTATAAATAAACCAATTCGACGTACGACAGTGTATTTAGTCACTGAATATCACACCCCCTACTTTTTATGAAATAACCATTCATTTCAATGTAAACATAGTCGGAGAGGCGGGTGCAAGAAAAACGCGACAAATTAACACGGACGCTTGAGGCCAAAGCGCGAGCTAGTTTCATACATTTTACAATTTAGTAGCAGCAATTCAGCTTTGAAGTCTGAAGGTTTCAGTTAAAGCAAATTACGAGGTAGAGGTGGCAACAGCCCCACAAGTATTACAGATTTAATTGCTCCTAAATAGGACGGTTTACACTGCACGATGTCGACTTTTAATAAATATGTTGAATTACAGATTACTGGTGATACCACATCACCAGTAATCTGTAATTCAACATGATGGCAACTGAAGACAGATGTTAAGGTGTTAAGAGATATCGTGGACCGAGTTTTGTACAAATGAATCGATATTAAAATAACTCTACATCTGATAGCGCCTATCAACCACAATTCAGTCACGCATTTTGACCTTCTTCGGTCATATATCTCGTCGCGATAATAACTTCATAAAGCGTCTCGTAATGCAGGGTAAAGTTGAAGGCACTAGACCACGTTGTAGATCCCCAATGAGATGGATAGACCAGATCAAGGCCGCAACTAAGTGCTCAGTTAGCGAATGTACAAGGAAAGCTGCAGTCCGCGAAGAATGGCGCCGTATCACAAGGAACATCACTCACCGTGATTCACTATGATGACCACAATGATGATGGCACAATGGGCTGCAGAGAAACCTGACCCCCTTTCAATAGCGATACTTGTGGCAGGGGGGTCAGATCTCTCTGCAGCCCACTGTACACTCTGGCAAGAGTGTACCGACTAAGAAGAAGAACAGATTACATAATACTATACTAGTATGAACTCTTTAGATTTCTGTTGTTTTTACACCAAATTGCAAAAGTTTTTAAGCTATAAAATTGATAAATTATTTTATCAATCCTTTGTTCATATGTTTATTTAATTTTTTTCAAAGATTCCTAAACCTTACAGTTGGAATAGAATACACAACCCGTGCGAAAGTAGAGCGAAAAGCTAGTTTAAAAATATTTAACACTTAGGTAGTTAGAATGAAGTTTTAGTAATTATAGACCAGAATGGAACCAAAAACCAACGACAAGAGCTCAGCTCTTAAAATTTTTGAATAAAATTCGTATGGTGTAACGCGTCCTCGTTTTGACTTCTTTCAGTCAACTTTAGCATACGCTACACTTTAATTTTCGCCGCTAAGAAATGAACAATTTAGTTTGAATAGGGGTTTACTTTACCTTAAACGTGTAGTTTCCTGGTGAGAATAATACCACCCCAATCCTTGTTGCAGATGTTTTAAAATTTGACAAACTTAATGTTCAACTTTCTTGAACCTTTGAAAATTTTTTTTTTTTTTTTCAGCAAATTAGAACCTAACGAAAACTGACGTTATAGTTTCGATACTAGAGGGGTTATGCATAGTATTTTTAGATTGATAAACACACACAGAGACACATAACGTCTGCCAAAATCTAATGTCTTATTTCTTTTCCACTTTCATGAGGAACTTTAGATATAATAAAGGTTGAAATCAATAATTTCGTACCAGAAACACACATGCAAATGTGCAACAGTGCACACAAAATGCGACACACTCCTATACACATCTACACAATAAAACACACAGCGAGACTTAAAATGTCACTTGGCATTTTGCGACGGTGGCGCAGCCGACACTCTGCTTAATTGCTCTAAATGTTCTTTTCTCCACAACTTCTGCTTTTCATTTTGTTTCCTTTTCATTTTCAGTTAACCCATCGTTAGGAAAGTTAACTGGCTGTTATTTTGTGCTGTTTTAAGTTAGGATTTATTTTTCTGGCTGTATTCTGTATTTAGCTAATTGATGTTTTGGGTTTTTAAACAGACGACAGTGCTTTATCAAGTCTACAAAATCCATTTTTTCTAATTTTAATTTGTCTTTTGGATATATCTTGTAAGGATTTTATGCTACAATCTGCAATCTCACTGCATCTTGTATTCTTTCTATATATTGAAATTTATTTAGGAACAGTTTTGGAATTTCAATTACGCAATGTTTGATAATACTTTTACCAATGTTCTTAACATTTATAAATGTTAAATAAATATATAATTAGAAAATTGATTAAACAGTCAATTAGCAAGAAAGCATTCTCGTGTAAATGGCAAACTTACTGAAGTATCAACAATCTCTACACACACTGTTACTAATTGCATACTAAAATGTTGTGACGACAAATCGAAAGTAGTAGGAGACTTTCTATGTGAGTATAATTTATATTTGTATAATATAAGTATTATACATATAATTAGGTTAAATAAAATAAAAGAGCCAAGGAGTGGTTTCCTTACATGAATTGCTTCCACCGAGCCATAATCTGCTCTGCAGGCTTAGCCAAGTGTCAAACGCTCAGGGAGCAATGCTCACTCATACTTCGCTAACGCTTAAAATCTTCCGTCACACATATAGAATACTCACTGCGAATGCTTTCTAATCGCGAGTATATTCGCTGCGAATAGATTCAATCGCAGCGAGTTGAAATTTGCCGCGGTTTAAATTGAACATATTCTATTTTACTCGCTGCAAATGCGCATTTGTCACGATAATTTGCTATGTGTTATAAATTAAATTAAAAATTTAAAAAAAAACCCACGACACATTTTCTTTGTAGTGGTGACGGTCGACTGATTTACCCCCAAATATTATTTGCAGACATTAGGTATTTTCCCCACTTTCACTCCCACAACTTCTAAACAGCTCAACCGATTTTCATCAAACATGTCTAAGAACACTCTCCCGTATGTCACCTTTAATACGAAAAAAACTAAATTGAAATTGCTTCTTCCGTTCGGGAGCTATTATGCCAGAGACAGACACGTCAAACTTATAACACCCCTCTTTTTGCGTCGGGGGTTAAAAAGGTGCTCGTTGCGAATAGCCACGACAGACGACTATGTTTGAAATTGTGCACCAAAGACTGTCGAAAATGCTCGTTTGGAACCCGCTGTGTGTGACAGGCAGGCAGTTGTGACTATTATTCGCTCGCTAAGTGTGACCAGACCTAAACTAGAATCGCTTCTGAGCATTCGACATTGACACTAAGGCTGCTGGTCTATACTCGTATAAGACTTCGTGTATTTCAGCATTTGTTAGAAGTTGTGGAAGAGAATGAATATTGAGATAACGTCGCTCTGGGCCAACCATATTAAAAAAAAAGAATAAGAAAGTTAATGTGATGCACCTATATTTTACTATATTCGGTCACTTATTTGCCGGTTTTGTGGACCTTGTAGTTGGAGTCCGACGATCCGAAAAGAAAAAAGAATTCTGTGCTTGTTGTACCCTTTTTTTCTTTAGTTCTTTAACGGCCATATTTTGGCAGCCACTAATGTAGCTGGTAAAGAAACCACGTCAAAGTAACCCACTCGTATTTAAAAACAGATAAATCAAAATTTCGATATATTTAATCCACAGAATAAGCCGAACTCTACCGAAATTGGAATTCTAGTTGATTAATGATACTAATTATTAAATAAAATAAAATTTGCACATCAAGATTAGTCAAATTTTCTTCTTTCTTTCAACGTAATTTTTTGTCACACTACTATTTGCCTACTTAATGGTGTAAAATAGTTGCATAGTCAGTTTACGCTTTAGAGCCAGGATACACTTTGATCATGGTCTTTATGTTAAACATTGCTGACCAAAGAAATAATGAAATTAAATTAACATAAGAACATAATCTTGATTTGACGTCTGAGGAAAGCAATTACATATAAACAGCAGGATACCGGGTCATTACCGACGGGAAACGCCGCGGGCCGCTCTAAGATCAGAGTCTTGGAGATATGGTGGAATGAGGGTAGGAATGGGACAGAGGGGAGGGTGTTGTATGTAGATATTCAGTGAGGAGTTTGATAGCCTAGCGGGTGTGTTCGTACTAGTTTCAACATTTCTTTGTAGAGTTTGTGAAGTTGAAAATTATAGATTTAGGATGAGAAGCTTGGCTCATTAAAAAAATATCATCAATGTATCCATTCAGAGAGCTCCTAACGAGGGAACTCCTCAACGGCACGGCGATTCAATATTTGTCGCATTTAATACCCGCATATCTCCCTGCCGACAATAGACTTGTGCCAAAAAAAACAGAATTTCCCTATCAGCCAGCATATTTCCGGACATATACAACTTGTGTCTTTTCAAGGCAGTGGTTTAATTAAGCCTTGGGTTATATTTAATTAAACTTACCAGGAGCGTTGTTATCCTCGGCAAGGTCGGGATAGTGAGGCTGTGCGGCGGCCGGCGCTCCACCGTACAGCAGGTTCAGTTCCCGCGCTTCGTTTTCTTCTTGAGCTTGCTGACGTCGCAGCGCCACCTGGGACATAATCTTTATCATTTTCATCATCACCATTATTATAATCATCGTCAGTATCATCCTCATTGATATCATCTTCACTATCATTGTCTATCTTATTCACATCCACAGCTTACGTTTTAAATATCAGTTTGCGCATTCATCATGGATCTATTATCATTATCAAAAATAAAGGTCCATTTCGCGCAATTACTTCAGTCCCTCCAACGATACTTCTTATAACAGACTGACTATTCCCATCAACCACTTTAAATTTGTCTTTCCTGGGCAGCCATAACTCTTTGCCTCTCAGCAATAAGGATGCATTTGGCGCAGTCACAATCCTTTCACCAACAATACCGCTAATTGTAGTAACTACTCCCATCAAACATCATAATTTTGACATATTACCTGAGCAGCCATGACTCTTTGCCTCTCAGCAATAAGGGTGCATTTGGCGCAGACGCAGTCCCTCCACCGGCAATACCGTTTGTGGCCTTTAAGTGCTGATACGACGCCGTGGTTGCGACAGCGAGCGCACTTCGGTGTCCTCTGGTGGACAAAAGGAGGCTGGTTAATGTTGTAGTAGTGTTGTTGAACCATCGGGCCTAATATCATATCCTTTGGATAAGAAAGGAGTTTACCAAGTCAAGATGCTTAAAGATCTCAAAGAATATCGAAGACTGGGCGAAATGGATAACGAAAAGCATAAAAACACAGTTGAGAATGCAACAAATTAAAGCTACTAATTCAAGAAAAAGATAATAATAGAAACAAAATTAAACATTAAATACTTATAAAAAAACAATGGCGGACTATTATCCCAAGAAGACCTTCGAGTCTACCAGCGAATAATAGAGAAAACAAACATTCATCCTATTTCTGTATCATACATATAAGATTCAATACATAATAATAATAAACTAGCTATCATATTAAATAGAACATGTTTTTCGGTACAAATGCTTTGGGTTTATCACAAAATTGTTGCAAGTCAATCAACATAAGTACTTTTATACATATTAAAATAGGTATTAGGTTAGGTTTTTGGCAAATGAAATTATCTTAATCTACTAAAACTAACTTACAGTTCTTCACAGGAATTTTATTAACTTTCAAAAAATCAAGAAATTTCTAGTAAAATTTATACAAAAGACCTTCAACCGATAATAACAGGAAATCCATTGAGTCCTACAATGCATTCGCAAAAAATGTTACAACCGAACTTCTAACACCCTTATAATCCAATAATGCTACATTACAATTACGTATATCACATTACATTACAATAACAATATTACAAATTACATTACAAATTATAATACAGCACGTTTCCCAATTGGGCAACTGTGTCGACTCAGGTTACTGGGTCGGGATTACATTCGTTTGTAAAATATAATTGTCAGGCTAATACGCGAATTCGGTTTATAATTTGCAGGAAGTGTAAATGAAACCAATAATACAATGACAGTTGCAGCCATTTAGTTTATAGAAGAGTTGTTAATGTGAAATGACGGACAAATGATAAAGTAATAGTTGATTAGGAAATAATTATAAATTTCGTTATTCGTGAATTACAATTTTAAGTTAAATTAGATGTAGATATACCTACATATGATATTTCTCGTATTTGAATTAATAAAGCTAATTTTTAATTAAGTTAATTACCCAAAATTTGATTCTTACTAACTAGTTACTAATTAAAGAAAACCTAGGTAAGTTGTAATTACCCAAATTTCAAATCTTTAAAAATAATGCGGGTAGATTGTTTAATTTTGTTCTTATTTAGATAACATGAAAATATATAATTTTATAAACATTTAAGTGTTTAAAGTATACAAGTCCTGAGTATCAACTTTTCATAAACTATTAAGATGATAAATATGTTCATGATTGATGAATATTATGTAGGTATTTGCTACACTTACATTTGAATAAATTTATGTGAAATTGGATGATCCATATTTAAACGTTTGTTACAAGAAATGTAATTTATTCTACCGAACTTTTCATCCATATATTAAGGTGTAATATATCACTATAATGCAGTGATTAGGTATGGATAAGACGAAAAAAATATTTTATATCAATTTTTCTATGATTACAATAACAATGTAACTAGTTACATTGTTATTGTTATATGATGTAGAAAATATTAGGCTAAGCAGGCAATTCATTTTATTTTAAGTAGCTTATCTACTTAATCCAATTAGAATTTTTTATTGCTTTTGTTGTTTTGACTTATAACTGTTTTTATTCAGCACATTTGGTAGAGTCATTTACGGAAGAGTTCTCGTTAGATTTAGGTAGTTAATGTGTCTTCTCAATAGTATTTATATGGGGATAATTGTTATTAATTAAGCAAATACCTAACTATTTTCTTTTTTTAAACATGTCATTATAAATGGTATTTATTGATATTTTTATTTCAATTTTTCGAAACGAATCATCAACATCTTCACATGTTTTAGATTGAATTTTAAATCATTGTTAAATATATTTTATCATATATTTAAATGAAAAAATGTTTGCTATCTAGATGACATCATAATTAAGGCATGTAACTTACACGAGCAAACTTATCTCTTGAAATCTTAAGTTTTTGTAAAATATTTACCTGATATCTCTCGGAAGCTCTGAGGAAAAACGGCGGCAACGCGGCCAAGACCGGATGCTGGACTAACTGCGAAACGTCTACACCGTTCGGAAGCGACATTTCCATAAACACGAGAAACAGTAACGTCCTAAATCACGAAATCACACAAACATATCACAAATAAAAAATTATAACTGTCAATTTCAAATTAGTAACGTCAAAATTCGAACGCGGAACGCAACAGTTAAGGCGACGTGCCTCTACGAGTTGTTACCGACACTGTTGCTTCATTTTCGGCGCTGACAGTTGCCGGGGATTCGCCAGAGCGAGACGGGACGAGTGCGAAACGACACACTGTATTCTTGCGATAGCTGCGTCCCACTCTCACTATAGTGTTAACTGTATATGTTGTATCATCCGGTTATATAAAATGTTGTCAGCGGAGAGAGTTGCAGCAGCCAATGGCTTCGCGATCCGTCCCGCCTCTGCCCTCTGATTGGTGGCCGCAAATGCTGAAACTTAATTTATAAAGGTGACTTTTTTGAGAACCAGTTTTTGTGTTACCGGACAAAGCTCCATTGAATGAAGCACAAAAAACACAATTATGTTTGTTATTCGCGTGGATTCAGATTCCTTTTTATTATAAGTTTATTGTTGTGGGTTTGTTTAATTGTTTAGACTGTTTGTTGCGGCGTGTATACTAGCTATACTTATTTGGAGAGTATTATTTTATAATGAGATTGGAATATACGATATTGCTGTATGAACTTTCTATCTCTCTGTTTATCTTGTGCGTTCTTAATTGATTCTGACGTTGTCTATAATATTTTATTATTATCCATCACAAAAAAATATGAGCAAATTTTTGGGGAAATATTAATAAGTATCGTACTTTAAGTATATTACATGCATAGTAATATTGACATTGGTATAATGATAATGGTAAAATGTAGAGCAAGCATTTTTTTGTTATGGTACTGTGGCAAGTACTTAAGTTTTTAAAAATATTAGGTTTTCTGGATGGATAATTAATTTATAAACTATATTTACAAATAATGTAAAAAAAATGTTACAATTTTGATGTCGATGTATATTTTATAAAGCTTACATACATGTTATAAGTGTTATAAAGCTTTTAGGTTTCGCTGCCAAAGCTTTGTCCAGTTCGCGAGGACATCAAAGAATATCAATTAATTTGACTTTATAAATTACAAACTAAAAAATCTATAATGTACATAATATAATCTCTACCTTTGTTCTACTACTAGTATAAGTAGTTTATATTCTGTAATATATGGTTCTATAATAAATAGGTACATTTGTGTTTGTATCCTTACTACACCAACAACGTACACTATACTTATTATACTTCCGTGTTTACTAAAAGGTAATGACAGATTCTTAGATCTTAAATATATTAAGCAATAAATCATAGGATTCTCCCTTAATTTTATTCCTAATTCGAATGTCGAACGCTGGCGGAAGGTGCGTTCAAATTGAAATATTTCAATTTACTTGTCGGAGGGAATTCGATTTAAATTACAATGAGAGCGCGAGTGGGAGGGGGAGGAGTGTCGGGCGGAGGGGGGGAGGAGTGCTGTAATTATCAATGTATAACTGAATATCTGCGCGTATTGTGTTCAGCCGATCGGGAACTACAGGGCGCTTCAAATTTGGAACGAATGACTTTTTATATCGGATTTAGACGGGTTTAGACAATGCGCCGATTGATTGGGGCTCGAGTTTGTGACCATCTGTGGGTCTCTGTTATTGGTGGGCGGGTCGACTGTTTTAGTTTACAAATTGTGGGAGGGCTTTTTTTAATTGATTCTATAAAAATAATTAATGTAAGTAAGGGTAAGTAGTTATTTAGCTTGTCAGACTTTTATTAAATTATTTGAAATCTATCCAAGGACTGAAATGGTGAGGAAGGTACTTTTTTGGGATAGAGTAAGTCTATTAGTTTTATTTTTAATTTTATTTATTAGTTTTCTAACGACAGTAAATAACTTGATTTGAAAAGGAATAAATTGAAAATTAAGGCGACATTAAAATTTCTTAAATCTGGGTGTTTTGTGACCACACCAACAAGCATTTAATAGAGATCCATCCCATTTTATAATTAATACACATAAAATAACAGATGTGTTACATTACATAGTACAAATATGTCCCACCAAAAATATTTTCATGTAAAACATTGCCAAGTCGAGCATACACCGTCAAAAATTTGTCAGATCTCCTAAAGGTAGATAGTTACCAGATAATAATATACTTTATATAATTATATTCTATATATATATATATATATATATACTATATATCTGATACTAAGATAGTTATAGTAGTTAGTATATGTGTATAGCTGTCAAGCTTTAACTCTACACGCCCTAACTTCACAAACACTATATCTAAATCAGAAATTAGAAGCTTGACTCTACATCCGAACTTATAAATGCGAAAGTGAGTGTATATTTGTTTTTTTGTTACCTCTACACGCTCTATCTACTGAACCTTCCTGTAATTTCGCATACACATAGCTAGGAGTATTGAGAAGGACATAGGGTACCTTTCATCCCGGGAAAAAGTCATGTTCCCGAGGGAAAATCATGCGGGCGAATTCTAGTATATATTTTTGGTCCATATATTTTAAAGCTTTTATAGTTCTTCTTCTTCTCTTCCTACTAATATTATAAAGAGTAAAGATTTGATTGTTTATTTGCATGGAATATGCTTCGAAACTACTGCACCGATTTGAAAAATTCTTTTACTGCTGGAAAGCCACACTATCCCCGAGTGTGTACAATGGGCGAAGCCGGGGTGGACTGTTAGTTTTTTCTATATGTAGTCAATGAAGATATTTTGTACTTATTTGTAAATTTGAAAGCCAAAAGAGGATTTCATTAGTAAACGAAGTGTATGCAACTCTTAAATATTAAAGTAAAAACCTTTCCACCTTCAGATCTTAATTCCACTATCGAGGTCACCTCCCGCTGAACAGATACAGGTGAGTGAGGCGGGGGTGGGGGTGGGGAGTGAGGGGGGGACGCAAATGAGAATTCCGCCGCGCGACGATCAATTCGTGAAATGTTCACATTTCGCAAACGTCTCAACTTGGCCTGTGAGGACTAGGGATGCGGTGATGTCGATAGTTTTAATCAGTTTAATTAGATATTTACCTACAAAGGTACCTATAGAGTGCAAACTTTTCATCTCTCAAATAAATAAGATCTACTACTTAAAGTTTTATATATAAAGGACTAAGTAGGTAATAAATCAATAATCCATAGAAATATGGCACAGTTGTGTTGTGACTGCGGCGTGGTGTAGTCGATGGCTCTCCTCCTGTCGTGTCCTAGCTGCACAATGGGGGACTTGAACGAGGCAAACGACCGGGCGGTGGAGGTGGCAGAATACTGGGCAAAGTCAATATAGAGTCCATATAGCCATTATAACTCAAGAAAAGATGAATTGAATTCAGTCAGTGTCACCGTCTTGCACGGCACTAGCGGTATAAGGTAGTAAGTACCTATTTAACCGTTGGTGAGACTTTTTTTATTTGCTAACGTGACTGTATAGAAAGAAAGCGATCATTGGGTTCAGAAGCAACAAGCTTAAGACGCAACCGAAAAGCCATGCTTAGACAGGGAACTTTTTTAAAATTACTTAGGTATAATATTTTTTTTCGATAACCAAATTCTGTCGAGCATTGCACTTCCCTCAAGAGCGTGAGAGCGGACTGGAATATCTTCGCAAGCGTTAAAATGAAATGTTCGCAATTTGAATATCGTTCGTACCTCCCCCCGCCCGAGGGGGGAACCCGCACCCGCTTCAACATATCTTCGAGGGACATAGTACGTAAACTTCAACTTATTATTAAAATATTTTCTGAAATAAATTATTTTATATTTACCTATTGACTAACTATTTCCTGCGGTTTCAATCGCCTGTAGTGTGAAAGTATAGCCTATATCTATAACCTTCCTCAAATATTAGGCTATTATATTCAGAAATATTTTTCCAAATCCGACCAATAGGTACCAATGGTTCTTAAAACTTTTCAGCTTAACATTAGTCACTGTTACTTAAATAAAAATAAAAAAATCATTCACTCATTCATTAGAAGTAACAGTATTGATACTTACTTGTTCCACAGTAATTTATACTTATATATGTACTTACAGCGGACTTAATGATAAAAGCATTCTCTATTAATACTCTAAACACCGAATAACGAAAAAAATAACGGTCTTAACCAGGTATTATCCCAAAAATCACTATTTTATTTATCTGGTTAAATAGATACTCACCGTTATTTTTGGGTCAAAAATACCGGTATTTATCCCTGCCCATGGATGCAGCCTCTAAATCGCCAGCCGTAACAATTTACGTCCTACGTCGGCACCGCGAGCGCCGGATATTGTGTTGTACGAGTAATTTCAGACACCGGCATCGCCATATCAAACAACTACTATATGACACACACACGTAATATAGCAATATAGCGCTTTATTATAACAATGGGAGAGAAAGACGTGGCTTTTTGTTAGCGCTTTATTGCTTGCGAGAGAATTTACGCTTTTGTTTGTTTCGCGTGATCATTTTGAATTGGTACTTATGATGAGTACTTACGTTTTAAGTAGATAATGTAGCACTAGAAGTTCAGGGTGCGTCATTATCCCAAATCTTTTGAGTATTTGAGGAGCTCGATTACGTAACAGAGAAAGTACTTACCTCTTCGTAAAGTTAAGCTATAGCTAATAGCGAGAGTCAAATGACGGCGAGCGTGATGTGACTTGAGTTGGTTGTCATTAGCGGCATTTCTATCTTGAGCTCGCTTGTAAGACACATCAGTCCCGGCAATCATCAGGTACTGTCTGTCGCTGGCTGTCTCACCATCGTGGTAATAGCAATGCTTTGGTCATCGTGGTAATAGCAATGCTTTGGTCATCTTGATTCGATCCATTTAAGCTATAATTAAAAATCTTGTGAGCTAAAGTACAGAATAGTCCCAGAGTCTATACCCCTAACATATTAAGCCTTATGGTTCAGCCTTATTTACAGTCTAATATAAAACCTTAATAGGCAATCCCGCCCATCCGAAACAGTTTCATTTCCCCCTCCAATCCGGGCGCAGGCAACAGTAACGAGGCTCCCCATTGGTCGCGACGACGCTCGCTAGGGCACCTCTTGATACAATGTTATTAAACGTGGAGGGGAGGATGTGGGGCGGGCTTTGTTTTGGTTCTAAATATAATAACGTGAATAGTTTTAAATACAAACTTGACAAACACTTAAAAAAATTAAACCCACAAATGCAGTGATATAAGGTACCTAACCTACCTACCTACATGAACCAGTAATAAGCTGCAAGGTGTTAAAATTAAATATAATAATAAAAAATATCAAAAAATACTTAAAGATTCAAACTCAATATAAATCTGAATTGGAGGCTAAAGCTTTCTTCATCAATTCTATGTCAGATCGCACAGCACGCTCACTTCATCCATTATATACCTAGACTGGATAACTTGGCGAAGAAGTTTTATGTAAGAACCCTTGTCTTACAAAACTAGTAAACTCTTTAGAACTATAACAAGGTCCATTGTCAGTTATTAATTCTGCTGGAATACCATGACGAGCAAACTGATCTTTCATAATTATAGGAACACAGTTATCTTATAGGTGTTAAAACTTGCCATCTTTCAAGTTTTACCCCTATATTCTGGGGGTGAAGGGTATTTATTTTGCCATCTCCTTCTTCATCGCACCCTCACTGCTGAGGATCGTGACCAGTCATGTGCTTTCAAGTTATGCGATCACCAGTGCTATGGACCGCTCTGTAGATGCTGCCCCCAGCTGCTCCCCTCACTCTATCCACCCATCTGGCTTTCCCCGGCGCGCGTTCCTTATTTTACCCAAAATTTTAAGTTTTCCAGACAGTGTCTAGGAGACCGCATGATGTCCGAAATTGAGGGTCCTTTCATGGCAGTGCAAGGAGAGACTCTTGACGCCGAGCTCAGCAAGAATTGATTCGTTTGTTCTCATGGCAGTCCATTATACGTAAGTATGCGTAGTTATTTCAATTTGCCATCAGAAAAAGAATATTTAAACATGCCATCACTCAAAATTTTTTACAACAGTTTTAACTGCCTCAGTGGTCCGGTGGTTAAAAGGCGTTCGTCTGTAGACCCGGGGGTCGGCGTGAGTTCAATTTCCACGGGAAGCACTTTGTTTAGTTGTTTCGTTAGGAAATTGCAGGCTTGAATAACCTGATTGTCTGGTAATAAGATGATTACGTGCTTCGGAAGGCCCGTTAAGCCGTTGGTCCCGGCTGCCATCTGGTAGTCGTTAAAGATACCACATCAGAGGCCAAGAGGCGGTTCCGAAGAACTCTGACACCAGGTTGTGCATGGTCAATTGACCGTGTCACCTACACGAATTAATGATGACTCAGGATTTAACATTTTTAATGTAAGTAAGTAGGTATATACTAACTCGAATTTTGACTCACCGTGCATCATATCACATTTTACCTATTTCAAATCCCAAAACCATTTGAATCCAGTTTATTGTCGGCCAGCTTATAGCCACAGAGAAATGGTATAGCCAACAAATAGCCAAGCCAACAGTCATTGCAGTCGTTTGCAAAAACCAAAAGCGAAGATTTGGCAGCGTACGGCAGCGGTCAGCGCCGGTTTATTATGAGCTGACCAAGCAAAGGGGAACGATTATATAGTGTGGACATGCCTCCCTAGCATAAGATTTTATGAACGCAGAAGCTAGCGACTGCGTTAGAATTTTGTATGGAATTTCTTAGTTGCCTTAGGAGGTAGATACTGCTATCCGCCAGGTGGCCTACTATCATCACTAAAAACCATGCAAGTTCCAGTAAGCGAGACAGCGCAATACTACATGATGTAAGGCGACATCTCCCTTACTCACTGGATCTTGCATGGTTTTAAGAGATGGTAGTAACCCCTCTAAGCGCTGTACAGGTTTGTCATATAAAACCGCTAACGCAGTTGCTAGCGTCTGCGTTTAGAAAAACTCATACTAGGGGTACAGTATAGATGATGATAATGAGAGATATTGAAATGCCTCCGTGGTCCAGTGGTTAAGGCGTTTGCCTGTAGACCCGGGGTCGTTCGATTCCCACGGGAAGCATACCTATTTGGTTTATAGTATTTTCTAGTTTGGTTAGGACATTACAAACGTGAATCACCTGATTGTCTGATAATAAAGATGATTCCGTGCTTCGGAAGGCACGTAAAGCCTTTGGTCCTGGCTGACATCTGGTAGCCATACATGGTCGATTGTTCCACCTACACGAAATGATGATGAATCTTTGATTTCTATCTAACCCGGCCATGTCCACACTTGTCTGTCGGACCTAAAACAAAACGGTGCCGTTTTTTGGTCTGCGACTGAGTTTGATGGAGGGCCGTCAGAGGGCGGGCCGCGTGTGTCGTCTGCTAACTTTGCTTGTTTGGCGTTTGCACTCCGTGCCTCTACCAAAATTATAAAAACGCTGAAAGAGGCGACTAATAAATTTCATACAAAAACTTAACGTAGCCGCTATAGCTTCTTCTTTTTCGTCGAAACGTGTTCCCTGGTTGCGCATCTTCGGCTTAGACTTCAGATACCAGGGTACTTACGCTTTTAATCATGGTCCTGATTTTGCGGTCCTGGCTATTACATGGAGCGACTGCTGTCTGACCTCCTTTTTACAGGGAAACCAGACTAAGGAACATGGCCAACACTATCAGATTCTTTAGGCTGCCTAGAGACAGCCTAACGACTGCCATCTGTCGATAACAACCGGGACCAATGCCTTAACGTTCTGAAGCACGGAGAAGCTCAAGTTAGAAATGCCACTAATGACAACCAATCTAATGGTTCCCAATGAAATCAACATAATAACACTAAAACAGATTGCGGGCCATAAAAAAACCCTTTTTTGTGGCAACAATCCACACCACAATATGCTTCATTTTGCCAGTATCAAGTTTTAATGTTCTTCTTCATTATAGATTTTAGCTCTGGGTTTTAGTCAAGTCAAAAACGTCAAGTCAGTAGTCATATGTACCTACCTAGTCAGATTCTGGAAAGTCTTCGAAGATTTTGGTTACAAGGATTACAGTCCATTTCACATTGCCAACACTCACTCGTACCTACGAGTAAATACCTATTTATGCACAATTACCGAAATATAAATCCACCATTATTATGCACAAATACTCGAAAAAACATATTTACATTTTTAGAAAATTTATAAATAGGTAGGTATACTTAGGTACTTATACGACGATATCTTGCGACTTTTACCTTCCCGCCAAAACTCAAATCTCAAGCAGGTAGGTGGTAAATGTAGGTAGATAGTATATAAAATACTATCTACCTACATTTGTAGTATTTTTTAATCTGTGTCCTTACATGTATAATACAATACATGTACATTTCGAAGGTAAACATTAAGAAATCTTTTTTTATGCAAAACTAGGGCTCCGAACGACTTGGAACGCCACCAGGAAATCGCTAAGATGATGCTGAGGAAACTTTATCTACTATTGATTCTGTCGCTGAAACCAACTGGACGACATTTTCGCCAGTCGCGACATCTGTTATGCAATAGCAAGAACTGTTTATTACAAATGCGCCATCTAGTATCGAATAATTATGTACAGCGCTATCTAGTGTAAAGTTAATATATCTTTTTCTTTCTCTTTCAAATGCTTTTGTGTAAAAAAGTATGCTTGCCTAATGGTATGGAATGGCAGCAATAACACTAAAAGGCATTAGGTACTTATCACTCATTTCCTGATTTGATTTATAATTTATAACTGTTTTATAAAATGCTACTTTTGCAGTATAGAGGTTGACTGGTAGAAAATGCAGTTACATCCTAATAGTACCTCTAATATGAGATTTGTTACCTTACCATCCGCTAGGGGCGCTGTACAGGTTTGCAATAAAAATAGCTAATTCAGTCGCTTGCGTCTGCGTTTATGAAATCTCTTAATAGGGGTAAAGGATATGTGTGATCAATGGTGTCATAACCAAGGTTACCGAAGACACCAGCCAGCAATCAGCTGAGGACGCAACCGGGAAAGCGCTTAGATGAGATAGAGAGAATAAGAAGGATGTCCGTAGACTACTCAATTGTGCGTATCGGCCGCATAGAAATCGAAAAATTAAATCAGTCAATAAATAAAATTAATTAATCAATAAATAATAAATAAATTTATTCATTTATATATTTATTTATTTATTTGCTATATTTTATAGCGAATAAATTAGCGATTTTGTACAACCTATTTTGTAAACCTGTATAGCGCCCCTGGCGGATAGTAAAGCAACTATAAAATTCCATACAAAATACTAACACCATCGCTAGCATCTGCGTTTAGCAAAACAAGGGGCACAGGAAAAAATATAAATTCTATGCATTACAAAGGGATTTTGAATGGCAAGCAAAGCCAAGCGACAACACTAAAACCACAGCATCCTAACTTAACTCGCACGTAGCACTTTGTTGTTCAAATCACAAACGATTATACAACGTCGCAAACAACGTTTATTTCAATAACAGCGCGTCAGGTTTACAAACAGGGCCCGGCTTGGCCGGCAGACTCCCACGGACGCCAGTCAAGTGGTGACCGCCAAGGCTGGAAGTCTTTCAAGAAGGTTGGTAATTACCACGTCACTTATATTTTCTAGCTTTTAAGAAGGTAAGTAAAAAATAATTTTACACAAAAATCAAGAGAAAAAGGCAGTAATAATTAGTCGAAGAGACCGCGCCGCATTGCCTGGATCGCACCAAACCAAAGATACTTAATATATTTGTACTACATAATTGTGCACATAACGCTTGCAGCGTTCCCTCGTTTGTATAACGAGGGAAATGCGCTGCACCAGGGGGGTTACTACCATCTCTTAAAACTATGCAAGACGATTGAATAAGGGAAATGTCGCCTCACTCATTGTGTTTTTGTGTAATCAATACATATAATAAGACACTAAAATGCGAGTGTCTGTACATTTAATATTTTTCAAAAAAACTGATTGAGTACCATTAAAAATGAGTAACAGAAACCAAAAAGACAGTTTTTGGAATTTTTGTCTGTCTGTATGTATGTATGTCGTCTGGTACGTTATAACTTCGAAAATACTCAACGGATTTAAACGCGGTTTTCACAGTTGGATTACATATAATTAGGAGCGTTGTCAAAACTTTGTTTCGTCAAAATCGGTTAAGGGAAAAAGAAGTTATGGTCGATAGTGCTTTTCTATTCGCAGGTTATCATTCCGAAGGCCTCTGGTTCAGTCTGGTCAGCTGGGTCTTGAATGTTTGTTTGTCTTTTTGTAAATTATAGCATCGTTTAGTTATTATCACATAATGAAAGTTTCGAAATTACTTTCTGGGTAGCGCAATTAGTGTTATTTATTCGTACTTATATGTTTATTAGTTTTTCTTGGTTCTATATTGTGTGGGTTAAAAGGTTAATTGACTTCCAACCAACTCTGAGAGTTCTATTCTCGACCGATACCATAGGCCAAGCCGAGACCCTAATTTTCGAAACACAAAATGTCATAGCCAAACTGAAAACAACTGAAAAAGTATATTTCTCGACCTCCACGACCCTCGGGTCTACAGGCAAACGCCTTAACCACTGGACCACGGAGGCAATTCAATATCCCTGATATCAATATCTCTATACCGGAATATCCACACACCAATGGTTCCCCTTTGCTTAGTCATCATGTTTATTTAATTATTTATTTATTTTCAAATTCATGTACACAGAAAAATATACAAAAGAATTTTTTTTACAAACGCAGACGCTAGCGACTATGTTAGGATTTTGTACGGAATTTTTTAGTAACCTTACTATCTACCAGGGGCGCTGTGTAGGTTTGTTATACAAAATCGCTAACGCAGTTCCTCTAAGGATCTAGATTACTTTATAAAATACTGAGGTATGTGCTACTACTCACTAATTATCATTTTTCTTTACAGTTCCATGAACCACAACCAAAAGACCAAACATGGCCCGACTGCTGCTCACTTTGCTCACAACAGTGACCCTGCTCTGCAAGATCGACAGTCAGGCCATGATCATGAGAAACAACGCACTAATAAACAAAATGGTGTCCAATTTCCAAGATAACCACGTAGGAGAGCCTCCACCCGAACAGAGAGACAAACAAAAACCAGGAAAAGTACTTTCTATAATGCAAAACGTGCTATGTCGGAATTTCCCAACAATCCCATGCGATCTGATCGTAGAAGACGAAACGCTAAGAGTTTTGATCGAAAAATCGATTCAACAGCTCCAGTACAAAAGACTGAAGATTGAAAAGAGTACAACGAAGCCTGGCTACCCATTGACGTTGTTCCCGACGATGGTAAACAGCGAAGAGCTATCGAACTTCTTGCAAGTTCGCGACCCCCAATTCTACGGAAATGATAGGATAGATGAGAGAAACCATAAAGCAAAGAAAAGCTTTGCAACCAGACAATGGTCGAAAGAGACAACGAACAAGCATTCGAAAAAGCATAAAAGTGATGGAAAGAAAAAGAATTTGTATTCGGGACGTAAGATGAGGAAATTTTACCCTCACAAAGTGAAATATAAGGACAAGGCTGAAAAACATTCAGTCATTGAATCTGAGGAGAAGATGTCTTTGTCAGTAGAGATCCCAGATACGGGGATGAATAAAAGACATCATTTGGAGTACAAAGCTGAACCGGAGGATCCGATATGGAGGATAGATTACATGAAGCATGGGGAGCCAAGTTTAAATAAACTTGGCTTTTCTGATAACATGAACCCTAAATTTACGAAGACTGGTCCGAATGTCATCTTAGATGAGGGTATTTTGGAGCAAGGCGCGAGAAAGGACGTTTTGCACCCAGACGTTTATATTAAGAAGAATTATGTAAGGAAAAATGTTGATTTAGTTAATAATTCTGAAGGTATTGAATAAATTTGTTTGTGAATCCTGATCGTATTATATTTAGCACGCTAGTTCACTTTTATTTATATGTAGGAAAACAGGCGTGGGACGTATAGCATTCTACATCTGTAATGCGATCTTCTCAATGGGAAGAGGTTACCGTACCGCGAACTAATATGTATACACTTGCACCACCAGAAGTATCACGGGTGCGTTGCCGATCCTACAAATATATTTTTGACCGAGCGAGCGAAGCGAGCGAGAGTCTCCATTTCGAGACTGGCAAATTTTGCTTTTGTCCGGATGTCTGTCTGTCTGTCTGTCTGTCTGTCTGTCTGTTTGTTCCGGGCTAGAGGTCGCATTTCTGAACGGATCCTAATGAAACTCGGCACACGTGTTCCTTGATTTATTTGCAATTTTTTGTCGAGAGATTTTTTTGATTGGAGGGAAAATGGGGGAAAAAAGGGGGAAAGTTTTCTGTGATATTGTTTACGAACGGATCCTAATGAAACTTGGCACACGTGTTTCTTGATTTATTTGCAATTTTTTGTCGAGAGATTTTTTTGATTAGAGGGAAAATGGGGGCAAAAAGGGGGAAAGTTTTCTGTGACATTGTTTACGAACGGTTCCTAATGAAACTTGGCACACGTGTTCCTTGATATTTTTATTTTTATTAACCGACTTCAAAAAAAGGAGGAGGTTCTCAATTCGTCGGTATGTTTTGTTTTTTTTTTTTATGTATGTTACCGGATTACTCGGAGACTGCTGGACCGAATTGAAAAATCTTTTTTTATTTCGAGAGGGTATACTTTCCAATTAGTCCCATATTCACCAGGTCAGGATTCGATGATGGAATCATGGAGAAATCGAGGGAACTCTTCAAGTTTTGTATAGGGCATGGGTATTTTTTGATATATTCCATATTAGTAAGGTGAGACGTAGGTGAGACAATGCTGGAAAATTTAACCCACCTTCAAAAATGCGAGGTATTTACAACTTTTTGATTGCAATATATCTTGCTCGATTACTCGAAGGCCACTGAATCGATTTGTAAAATTCTTTTTTTGTTAGAAAGGTTCAAGATATATACATTCAAGATGGTTCCATAGTCATCAGATCAGGATCTGATGATGGAATCATGGAGTTATCGAGGGAACTCTTCAAATTTTATTGTTATTTGGGTAGTTTTTGATATATTCCATGTAAATAAGGTGAGACGACGCTGATGACGTTTACCCGACTTTCCAAAATGCAAAGTGTTTACAACTTTTTAGTTGTAAATGCCTTACAACTAAAAAGTTGTAAACACTTTGCAGTTTCTGTGTTTTGCGTATTCAAAACTAAAAAGTATAAAATAATTGTTTGTGCCTAAAAAACTAAACCGACTTCAATTCCTCAACTAAAAAGGATGAAGCATATTTAAACAACAATGTATTAATTATTTCATCCTTTTTAGTTGAGGAATTGAAGTCGGTTTAGTTTTTTAGGCAAAAACAATTTTTTTTTTATTATTATTTTCATTTTTTTTTTTTTTATCCTATTGAATATAGACGTGGAAAAAGTATTAACAGAATGGGAAATACCTATCTATAGAGATATGAAAAAAAAGGGAAAGGGGGCTAACGGAGGAAGTTCGCGAGGTCTACTGTTCACAGAACCACTAGTTATGCTATTTTTAAAACCAATATTACAAATACGAAAGTGAGTTTGTATATTTGTTTTTTTGTTAGCTGTTCCTTCACGCCCTACCTATTGAACCAATATTCCTAAAATTTCGCATACACATAGCTAGGAGTATTTCCTAGCTATGTGTATGCGAAGATTGGTTGGAGAAACATACCTTTCATCCCGAGAAAAAGCACTGTTCCCGAGGGAAATTAATGCGGGCGAAGCCGCGGGCGATGTTATAATCACTAAGAACAACGTTGATAAGGAGTTAATTACTAATGGTGTATGTATTGTATATACTTAATTTACTTCGTTGTCGTCATTATCTTGCGGTGACATGTCAAGTAGACCGGGATCCCGGTGCAAGATGTTTTGCCTCAATTTACTTCTATCATATGTATAGTCCGGTAGAATGAACGCACGACCACAGAATAAGAATAGTAGCACGGCCCGGTTAGCTGAAATAGGAATATAAAATTGTTACTTGAGAATATCATGCGCCACAGCAACTATATACAAAGTTTACAAGATATAAATGAATCTGAAAAATTAAAAAAAGTGTACTTGTACTTACCATCAATGGTAGAAATTTGTACTTATGACAAAAAGGAAATTATTTAGGACATGAACTCTAAAATGTTTGCTTCCGAATTATAAACTCAACATTTTATATTGATTTAAGGCAATTTGCTACTAAGGTATTTTGTTTTTTAAACAAGTTAATAAAAATTGAAGAGGTTCTCAATTCGTCGTAATGTTTTTTTGACGTCACGCTTTTGAGGTATTCAGTTAATTTCAATGATAATGGATTATAAACGTTTATGTAAACGAACTTACGATCCCGGACTACGAACGTCAACGCTCGCGAGAGAAATCAGTCGTTGATAACGAAGTCAGTTGACAACACTTTGAGATGAAGATATAGGTTAATTTTATTTTTTAAATCATACTCCTAAGACTCGCTGTCCGTCCGTCTGTCCGTATGTAAAATTTCATAGTAGGGATACAATTTCAAAGAAAAGAATAGAATAAGTCTTTATTTGCGTTTGCATAAGGTAAGAGTTTTGTGAGTGTAGATACTTATATCTATTAACTTCGTCTTAACGAATTTCAATAACAAACTTATCATTTAAGCAATAGCCAGCACTATAAATCAAATTATTCAACTACCATCATGTTTTGTCATAACACTAGGCTCTGCCTACCCCTTTTGGCATTAAGACGTGATTATAATATGTTGCCGTTACGATTCTGTACCTCTAGTATGAGCTTTTATAAACGCAGACGCTAGCGACTGCGTTAGGATTTGGTATAAAATTTCCTTTAGGGAATTTCTTAGATAACTTACTATCCGCCAGGGGCGCTGTACATGTTTGTCAGACAAAATCTCTAAAAAGCGTTTATAAAATCTCATACTAGGGGTACTGTTTACATTCGTTACTACTTCACGTAGGAAATAGGTTAAACCTGAACTTAAACCAAAATCAATACTATAAAAACCATGTACTTACTTAAATAAAAATGTGTTTTTCCACTCCAAAGCCGAACCATGTAGTCACCCTACACATAACCTCTCACGTCGTAAACACGCAACAAAACAATAACAAATTAGTATTCCTCCCGAGAGCACGCGTTTTGTTATTCTCTTACAATGTCGAGGCCTGTCCTATCTTCACATGTGCTAGATACGTCTGTAGGCAAACCTGCAGCCGGTTTATTCGTAGATTTGTTTAAGAAAAAGGAAAATGATTCTTGGACACAATGGCACAGTGCAGCGACGAATGTCGACGGAAGAATAAGTTTCCCGTTTACAAGCGAATCAATGGCTCAAGGGACGTACAAATTACATTTCAAAGTTGGAGACTATTACAAAAGTGTTGGGAAGGAAACTTTGTACCCTTACGTAGAAGTAAGTACCCTCATCTCATCATGTGACACCTTAAAACAATGTAGACGACAGTTCAATTTTTCAGAAAATACATTGTACGGTCAAAGATCGTACGAAGAATTTCGTTAGCCGTAGCGTCATCTATTGTCAAGTAGATGTATTTTAAATAATCTATTTTAGCACCATCTATTGTTAAGTAATCTAACTGTTTAATAAATAAAAAAGCGCCGTCTATTGACAAGTAGATCAACAATTTAATAACTTAAGCGGCATCTGTTATCAAATCTGTATACTATTTAAAAATGTTTTGTCGACAGATGGCAGCACAATTAATTTGCCAAGTTTTTAGTGTGTCTATACTCAGCGGGAACACATGGTCTTTTGATATAGGTCTTTCCGTGATATACATCTATATAATTAGGGCTATCATTGGTGAAACAACTGAAATTAGTTCCGTATTACTTTCAGTTTTATCAATTTTTGAAAAAAATCCTCTAGCCAGCGGGCAACTTTTTTTCTATGAAAGTGATCAAGTTAAAATATGGTTATATAATTAGGGCTATGCTAACTTTATATATATATGATAAAAAAAATATAGATTTCATTAATCAAAACTGAAATATTCCGTTACGAAAAAAAACTCTAGTCAGCGGGAAACTTAATACATACGCAACATACAGCATTAGAAAACAATCCTCAATTAGTGCTATTCCCGTGTATATTTTGTATGATCTTGCTTTTTGGATACCGCTTTCAGAAGTGCAGATATATACCTAAGGTGGTTTTCTTGCTGATACATATACTTCGTGAGATCATCCATATAAGCTGAACAGTATAATAGCCAACTAAAAATCCACTCCTACCGATGAATCAAATTTAGCTTTACCCTTTTTACCCGACTACGGCAAAGCCAAAAAGTAGGGTAATGTTTTGGCAGTCTGTATGTATTTGTGTATGTATGTATGAATGTATGTATGAATTAATGTTATGTATGTATGAATGTATGGTTAAAGACATTTATACACATAAATTAATCTACAAAGTTCAGTTATAATGAGAACTTACAAATTTACATTCAGTGAACGTGTACAAAAAGTCGGTAGGTAGGTAGGTAAATAATAAATATCAAATTTTCGTTCCGTGCTGGCTGTGTGCACAGAACTAGTTTGTTATATCTGCATCTTCGATGCACAGTAAGGTAATGTGCCAATGTGTGTGTATAAGTACTGTCTAATGTGAAACAGAATAAGCGCAGATGTGGCTTGCGATACGAACATTATTAATTTTAAATTGTTTTAATATTTATTTATTTTTCGAATGTGCATGTTATGTAAAAGGTACCTATGTCCGTATGTTTTTGTGACTGGTCATATAGCTTGATTATTTAGTTTTTTTATTTAGTTTATTTTTGATAAATTGTATGAAATGTAAAATGTACGAATGTATGTATGATCCACCATATCGCCTGTATTTGTATGTTCCACTGAACCGATTTTAATGAATGGGGTGTCAATCGATTAGTAAAAATGACCCGGGTGACATGGGCTACATATTTTTTTATGTAGTCGGGTTTGTTAAACGTAATTCTTGTTGCCATTTCTATTAATTATACAAAATTTGTATTATAAACAGAAAAAATAAGTACGTCAGTGTTTCAAATTAAAGTGAACTGATACTCTGAAAGTAACCTGTAGAAAATTTTCATTTTGTAATTATTTCTAAACTCACACTTAAAGTATTTGCTCTTGGTAGAAACGTTATATCACATTTATATTATAAAGAAGAAAGATTTGTGGCTACAGTATACTTACCGGTTACCAAGAAGCCAAGAACCATTACATTACCAGCACTGAGAAGAAGCTTTTGTGAACACATCGTATATCAAGAAATACAGTTACAGCGCAGTTCTGATAAGAACTGTTTTGTCAAGAAAGAAATACAGATAGTTACGAGGTAGCTCTGATAAGAGCCCCGTGCGACCGAGAGGAAAAAAGCGTGGAAGCGAGATAGCAAGCGTCACTCCTTCGAAATAAATCAACCGTTTTTTTATTGGTTAAAAATATTATAATTCAAGTTTTATTATTGGTTGATGACGATTTACATGGTAAATATTTTGTATATAAACTTCGCATTTTTGTCAATAAACATTCCATTCCATTCTATTCTAATCTTCTGAATTGGAGTTTTAAGAGTTTTTTTTAAGTTTATAAATTTTAAGAGCGGAATCAGTCCTTGATACCGATAAACTTTCCCCATTGACATATACCGTGATATGAAAAGATTTTTATTTACTCCATAGAAACTCGGATTAGCTACTTGGGCAGATTTTACGGGTGGACACTTTTTTTTCATATTTCAATGTATTCCTTGGGGAAAGTTGATCAGTAACATGGGCGCGGGGTGAGCCCTTAAAATGGTTTCAGTATTTTTACACGACTGCTCAAACAAAGGAGCGTATTGTTTTAGAGATCATGTATGTATGTAAGTATGTATGTACGTAAGTAGGTTAGTTTATTTTTTCCATCATAACTTCTAAGCGGCTGAACCGATTTGGATGAGTGGGGTATCATTAGAATCCTTGCGTCCCCACGAGTGACATAGGCTATATATTTTTTAGGATGGCAGTCGTGTTTTTTTAAACTCGTTTTTTACACGTTAAAATAGATATAAACGTAAACTTGCACTTCAGAAAGCGGTATCCAAAAAGCAAGATTATACAAAATATACACGGGAATAGCACTAATTGAGGATTGTTTTCTAATGCTGTATGTTGCGTATGTATTAAGTTTCCCGCTGACTAGAGCTTTTTTTCGTAACGGAATATTTCAGTTTTGATTAATGAAATCTATATTTTTTTTATCATATATATATAAAGTTAGCATAGCCCTAATTTTATAACCATATTTTAACTTGATCACTTTCATAGAAAAAAAGTTGCCCGCTGGCTAGAGGATTTTTTTCAAAAATTGATAAAACTGAAAGTAATACGGAACTAATTTCAGTTGTTTCACCAATGATAGCCCTAATTATATAGATGTATATCACGGAAAGACCTATATCAAAAGACCATGTGTTCCCGCTGAGTATAGACACACAAGTTTTTAATCTGCCAATAGATAGCGCTACGGCTAACAAAATTATACAGATAAAACAAAAATTCGTAATCTGTCGTTTGGAGACAGATTTAATAGAACAGAAAGTGTTGAACTTTAAATTGTTTTCAGATAGTATTCGACATTAAAGAAGGCAACCACTACCACATCCCGCTGCTGCTCACGCCATATGGCTACTCAACCTACAGAGGAAGCTAAAATCCTCCTAATAAATGACCTAAAACACAAAATTAGATACTTTTTTTACAACCCTACATTAGGTTGTCTTGGGAGGGTGCTAGGGTGAACCTTAGCCCCCTCAAGTGTTAACACTTTCCTGCTTTGTATCTCCAACGCAGTCTGATTGCGTTTGCGAAAACCTATGGTAAAAGCTATTGTCATTGTACTTTAAACGAGAAAATAAAACAAATCAATATGACAACAAGCTGTATTCTTGTCTAATAACATACCCTACAGTATTTACAATCTATTTACAATATCGATTTAATTTCATTGTGAGCCAGCCTATAGCGTATTATACTAACATCTTTACTATCTAAACTAAACTTATAAATCTAGGATCGATACCTCAGGCTCATTGTAGGGAAGAACTGTAGATACCCCTAGTACTTATAAGATTTTATAAACACAGACGACGCTAGCGACTACGTTAAGATTTTGTATGGAATTTCTAAGTTGCCTTACTATCCGCCAGGAGCACTGTACATGTTTGTCATACAAAATCGCTAACACAGTCTCTAACATCTCCGTTTAAAAAATATCCACAGAAAATCTCATACTTGAGGTATGTACTGTGTAATAATTACAAAAGTAACATGAAATATCATTGGCAAAATATGTGGCGTAAAACATGAATTATTATCAACATGATTAATAATTAAAACACATTAGGCGATTATGCTAAAACTCTTGTACGTACGATTTAATAGCATATTGAAAAATAATATTTATAAATTCCCAGTAACTATGATAATTATTAATCGAGAATGGATTACACTCGCTTTAAATAATACGCAAACAGATTTTAATATACTGATGACTGTGATCATTCCCGTTGTCCCACAAACGCTTGTCCACCACTGGTGGACAATGCGCAGTTGTACAGATTCGACCAAGTCCATTTTCGTCAGAAAACAGCCTATAATTCTGACGAATGTGGCCCAAATCCAGCGGGAGTTAACAAAGACACAGGTTTAACTTTTGCATACCCAATTCCCGATGTCCACCACTGGTGAGCAAGTTACACGCATTTATAGATCGTTTTCGTAGTCCACCACTAGTGAACATAGACACAATTTTAAAAATTTGTGGTTTATTCCCTGTGTTCTATAAAAAGATATTTTATCTAAGTACTCTGTAAAAATGATAATAGTCTAATTAATTATAAATGAAGACTACCTAAAAGATTAACATTATTTTGTATAAATCATACGTAAAACTTTAACTAAACATACATAAGTTACCTACCTTATCTTTTATCTTAATTTTATTAGATACTAGGTTCATTTTCAATGCGTATTATTTAATATAACTGCAATATTTTAGTCTCTGGCTCCTATGTACAAGTCAAATTTCCTTAAATGAAAATTACAAAATAAAATCTTACTTGCACAAAAAAACGGCATCTTCGTTGTTGAATATACCTACCTAAATAGTTTTTTAAATGCAAAAATAGTTGTTCTAATTTAAACCTTCTTTCAGAGGACCATAAAATATTCATTAAAATAAAGAACAAATACTTAAGAATTAATATTGAAAAATAAAAATATTTAAGCAAAGTAAATAAGCTGCATATATTTTGATATATTGACTTATATAAATTAAGCAAAATCGTTGTGGAAAACTTCTCATGTTAGATATATTTAATAATTGCGAAAACAAGATAGTTCATATAATTCAAAGAACATGATGTAAATCAGCGTTGAATATGTATCGACGTTTTTCTTAGGCGCAAAACTAAACTAAAACCTACATGACAAAGAGAACTAAAACTTTGTTGTCAGTTTTAATTAACAAATAAAATTAGTACAAAATAAATATATTAAACGGTGGATACATTATTTACAACATATATTACTGCAAGTCTACCTAAAGGGATTCTAAAGGATAAAAGGGACACGTTTGACCATTTTGGTTCAAGAAGATGGTGTCTTTACTTATTTTTAGGCAATATTTTGAAGATTATACAGCTACCACTTATTTTACCAATCTCTCTCTATTATTATCGATTAAGCTTCTTCTCATGTAGGTATGAATTGCATAATTACATCATAAAAAAAAAACGCGGGAAATTCTCCGTTTTCAGACCGTATAATGCGCTCATAACATTACATAACACTTAATTAAGGAATTACAATAATATGAATGTATTATAATACTAAACACACTGGTATTTGTAAACAACTTTGGCACGTGGTCCGGTCCGGGCGTCGTTTCTGTAATGCAAATGGTCATATTCATCAGTAAAACCATAATGTATCACGTTACCACCGTTTCTTCATCACATCACTAGAAAATATCACAGTACTTTTTATCACAGATATTTTTGTCCAAGTATATTGTCTTTATGTCCATTTTTCGTGCTGTAGAACTGTAGGGCTAAAGCTAGAATAGTTGAAACAAAACCCTCTTACCCACATATCATTGGCTGGAAGAATTCATTAAGGTGAACTTACTAGTCATTGGACCATTTTAGATAACGGACAGACATCTAATAGGCAAAAATATAAAATGCATAGCAAGGTAGAAATAAATATACCTGTATTTTTTATTTAAAAATGTTCACGCAGACATATATATTATAGAGAGTGACTTAAGTCATTATGACTACCTACTCTTTTTTTAAAGTGCAATAAATATTTATTACATAAATAACATTATTATAAAAGTATATTTAACTAATTCTCATCTACTATAGTAAAATATAAATTTAGAAGTTTTGAATGTCACAGCCAAATATTCCTAACCCAAAAAATGTATATTTCTGAAAAATGGTAAATATCCAATCACTATTAAGTTACCCCATAGAGAAATCGGTGACAGTTTTAGTTTTTCCGTACATTCCATCCATAGTTTCCATTACAACTTACCTATGGCCACCTGTATGAAAAAAAATGTGCAAAATGTTAGTCTATGGTACCATCTAATACTTACCATGTGTTTGGAAGTCCTATCCCGGGGCTCTATGGAAGCTTGCTGCGCCTCATCTAGTGTGGTAAAACCAGAATCAAACCATTAGAGATTGCAAATAGACCACCTTACAGACCTTTACCCCATTCATGGAAAATAAGTTAATTTCTTCATTTGTTTGATATTGGAATATAATCTCTTGCTGTTGTAAATAAGAATCCATACTAAAATTATAAATGCGAAAGTCTGTCTGTCTGTCTGTCTGTCATCTCTTCACGGCTAAACTGCTGGACCGATTGTGATGAAATTTGGTAGGGATGTAGTTAACGATCCGAGGTCAAACATAGGCTACTTTTGGGCGCGATATAACCGAGCCACGCGGGGCGAAGCCGCGGGGAACAGCTAGTAAGAAAATATAAGAATAAATTAATCCTGACACTAGTTTCTGCCATTTGAAAGTAGTGTCAGGATTTTAGTATTTTTTTTGTTTAATAGTATAATTGTATATTTCGAAGGGACTTCATTTAAATATATCTATTCCAACATTACTAACACCTCAGAAATTCATCAATTGTAGCTCCTCAATTTAGGGCATAGTTTTCCAGTGTCAATTTTGTGGAAAAAGATTAACTCGCAATATTTTTTCTAATTTAAATTGAAACTATAAAATACGGAAAAAAATAAAATTAGGAAAACTGCCTTCATCATTAAAATTTAAAAACATTTGCTAAGCCCATTTTATATGTTCGTCCCTTTCTCTCAAAACAACATCATAGCACACATTTGTTAATTTTGATGAAGTAGTTTAATTCTTACTTAAATTCCACCAAAATGTACCACATCTAAATCAAGACAAATTATACTGCTTATGTTCCTAAAGTATGTAATATGTTATTACATTTTTATACCCATTAGTGAGCAAACAAACGGTCTTGATGGTGAGAAGTGGCTGCAGACTAAATGGCCTATATTTATGTTTCTTATTAGAGGTGTAATTAAACTTAATTTGAAGTCCCAGTTGATTTGTCATGTAAAACAAAAAATAAACACTAACCTTTTAAAATCCGTACCTGTGAACAGAAAAGGTTAGATAACGAAAAATAAAAAAAAGAACCCACCTATTTGCCCTCCTCTTGTCCAACCACCTCTTTGTATCTCGCTATCATCAGCTTCTTCACGGTATCCCGGTACGTTTCCCCAGGGGTTGGTGTGTATATACCTCTTTTCTGCCCGAGGCCGGCCAAACTTGGCCTCTGTTCAGCTTCAATAGGGTTTATTCTCCCTTGCTCCTCTTTACCAAGTCCCCGGCCTTCAGACCAGCCCATTTTCTGCAACATTTTGCCTCCAATCGTATCTACTACGTTTGGAGGTGGCGCGGGCGGCATTGGTGGATGCATAACATCGGGTGGTTCATACCTCTTCCTCATCGGTGGAGGGTCATCCTCACCAAACTTCAGTCTCCTTTCGGCTGCCCTATCTCTGTAACCATTCATCTGAGGTTGCAAGTCATTCTTCTTACGGAACTCTGCAAGGTTCTGCTTGTGTAAGTCTGATAATGTTTTATGCTTATTCAGAACGTCTACTGAAGGGAACTTGCGTTTACATAGAAGACAGGTTAATTTCGCCCAATCAATAATGCCTTCATCACTCTCAAACATTGGTTCAGAGCTGGCAACTTTTTTCATCAGAAATTCGTCTGTGGAGGCTATGGGTGGGGATATTTCTCTGACATGTGTTTGCGCTAATGAGGGACCAGCCCCGAGAACTGAGAACCCTATATCAGCCGAGCCCTTACTCGCTCCTGTATCTAAAGGCTGTTCCATGACAATATTACTACGAGCATTTTCTTTCTTTTGATTCAAAGTGCGAGCCCAACGCTCCATATCTTTGGCTATCTTTTTAGCAACCTTTACCTTATCCTCTTTGTCTTTCTTTTTCTTTTCTTCGGGCTCTTTAGCAATGGTATTCTCAACGGTAGCTGTCGGTGGGTTTGGCAATTTAGGTTGCTCCGTATTTTGTTGAGCTTGAGTGGCTGCTATATAAGTTGAACTAGAGGCATCCCAGTACATATATTGTGAAGTTTGGCTGTTGTAGAAATATTGGGTGGTCCCATCATAGTATAATCCAGAATTTGGGTCGTAATAGTACCCAGAGGTCTCATCATAAAGGAATGTTCTTACATCAGGGGCAGTGTATTGTGTTTTACCATCTCCTGTTGGTGCTTTGACTGTCGGGACCGTCTGTACTGTGGATGCGACAAAAGTTGGTACTGCTACAGGAGTCCAGGCCATTTGCCGAGCCTGTGCTGCAGAAATGGCTGACTGAGCCACCGCTGCAGCAGCATTTACTCTGTCTGCTTCTGATAAAGCTTGTGATGATTGGTATTTTGACATTTGAGCATAATACGCAGAATAATCATCGCTCTGCTTTTGAATCTTTTTAGGCTCATGGTAAAATGTAACCAGGACTTCTCGCCCGTCAATTTCCAGAGGTGGCTGTAACGCTAACAACTCATTGTGTGCGGCTGTGGAATCAGCAATGGAATTAAAATTGATGTACGCTAAACATTTAGAGGCACCAGTTAATGTCTCTCTACCTATAGTGATTCCCGCTATTGAATCTATGACAGTTTTCGAACATCTCTCTTTCATTTCATCGAGAATTTTCTCCTCAGTAGTCAAAGCATCTAATCTCCTAAAAAGCAGCCTCTTAGTTATCCCTGCAGTTTCATTAACTCCTCTTTCAGAATCTCCACCGAAAACAATGCCTTCTGATCTTTTGCCGTTGCAATTGCGTCTGTAACACACCTGTCGTCTTTTGAAGTTGTACAAACCACATTTGCAGAACCAATCCCCTGGGGAAGCATTAATTGAAGACTGGTCTACTTGATTGGTATCATATTTAGCTTCATAACTCTCCTGATCTTGTCTCTCACGGCTCTGCGAGCGGCTGGAGGACCTAGAAGGTGGCTTTTCGGGCTCTCGACTGATGGTAGGTGGGGACGGCGGCTGCGGGATCTCGCGTTCCTTTTCCTCGTCTCTCCGCGGGGAGCGACGGCGCTCGCGTCTGTCGTAACGATCGCGTCGGTCGCGGTCACGTTCTCGATCGCGGTCGGACCGATCGCGGCGGTCGTGTCGGTCGTAGCGGTCGCGATCGTGCCTGTCTCGGTGGCGGTCACGACCGGGCGACCTGCGGTCGGGACTGCTGCTGCGCCGTGTCTCCCACACAGGCGACCTCTTCCGCTCGCCCCATCGCGTATCGTCGTTCCACCTCGAACCTCGCTCGTCCCGACGCCACGACATCGCCTGTGAACATCGACATTGTCAAAAAACACTCACTCGCTTCGCCCATGCCTCGGATGCCCGGAATCGCCGATCGATGACCTTTCTCCGCCCTGTTTTTACCTGTAGTGTCGATAACACGCTCTGACAGTAATTTATCACCACTTGTATTATAAGATTGAACACGGCACAACACAATTGTGGTTATTCTAATGTGATGATATCAGAAGACTGCGTGATTATTTTTTCACAATCAATAAAGCGTAAACGACAACGCCATTTTTCTAAAATTCTTTTTTTTTTCTTGTTCGATTTTTTGACAACAAAGTGACATTTGCCGGGTTGCCATAACTTGATTCTTTAAATACTACCTACCATTTATTGATTGCTTCAAACAGCTATGTGCTGTGTGTGGGATTTAGCACCGCCAACACCGTGGCCATCACAGACGGCAAACGGCATAGATAAATTTGTTCAACTTTACTTACTATAAAATATAGGTAACCGTAAACTACCTTGGGCTCTGAAGCGTTAAATGAAGATGCAACCAGGAAACACACTTGGTCAAAAAAGTCTACCCCTAAATGCTACTAACTAACTAAAGAAAAACTGCTGGCCTGCCTGGCCTGTGTCACCTAGCTCAAACAGAATCTAGCTAGATTTAAATGTTATACAAAATACTTAGGTATTACTTACTTACATGGTATAATCATTTTCCCTTTTTCTGATCATACTAACTAAACCATCCGTCCGCTTTATATGTTCGGGTATTCACGCGTTTTGCCTTCGCTGCCATATTTTATATTTGTGCCTTACATGTAGATGTGGTGAGGTGATACTATTTTATTTATACTTCAAAATCATCATTTTATCTCACTTTAAATAAAAAAAAATTTTTGTATTTGGAAATATAACTTTATCGTTGCTGCATCATATTCATAACCAATCGTGAACATACTTGTACATACATACATTACATACTCATACATACCATACCAGTGCTCGAGCGTGAGTGCGTAAAAAAGAAATAAAAAAAGATGAATCTCATAGATTTAAAAAAAAATGCCTTAGAGCCACGCGCGATTCCTAGTTCTATGGGTGAAAGTAAATGAAATAGAAGCAAGAGAAGTAAAATAATTTTATTTTCAGTAACACACATTGTAACAAATACTTTAAGGCGATCACTATACAATATTTACCGACTTTAATGGAGATGTCGCAATTTTAAATGCCATATTTAATACTATACATTGTGTATGACTTTGTCATATTTACTGCGTACCGAGTCACCTAGTACCTACTTACTTAACAATTAGAATGAACAGACATAACTTATCTTTATTTTAAATACATGAATTTTAAGTAGCAACTGTTCTATATTAGATGAGTTACTTAATTCAATGTGGATGAATGGAACTGATCTTAAATATTCCTATTACTCATAATAATAAACAATATTTGTACATTTTAGATTCTTATTAATTGAGCTTTTATTGTAAAATCATCTCAATAACTAGTATCGTGGAATGCTGCAAAGCTCAAGCGGAAGTGATATTTAGGAATGGCAACACTAGCATTGTTTAGCAAAATCATGAAATACCTGAAATACCTATAAAATTAAGCACGGATAAATCTATCGTGTGATTCGCCTAAATTGCTAATAATAAATAAAACACTGAGATTGCAACTTAAAATAAAAGTTAAAATATTCAATTCTTACATCAATTCCATAAAACTTTAAATCTTAATATCATAATCCACATAATTTTACGAATTTACAAATAAATCTGTTATCAGTAGTACAGCAAAGAAAAGTTTACCTCAAAAGTTTTGAATTCGGCCGTTAATTTTTGCATCTCCTTTATTTAACTGCCTTATTTAATTCCTTCAGTATAATCTTTTGAAAGAAAAAAAATATAACCGGTTCAGTTGCAGGTATAAACCAAGATTTACTTGACAAGACAGTTTTCTATTTAAAAGCAAAGTTACCTACTTATACAGGAAGGAACCTGGCATCTAAATACCACTGATTTATCAGATAATATGTTTTTTTTTTAAATCCTGACTATCCGTCAGGGGCGCTGTTCAAGGTTTCCATACAAAATCGCCAGCGTCTTAAATCTCGTGGTATTTATGTCTCCTCTACTTATGTCTATTACAAAATTGACGAGCGAATTTGTATCGTCTACGGTATCCAAAGTATTTACTGTAAATCCGCAAAATTATGGAGACAAACATCCATCATAAACGATCGACACGAAGCTAACAAACATACTTAGTTAAGAATATTCTAATCTTTTCTCCCGGTCAGCAAGTGTTCCCGTAATGTACATATTTCTCTTTCAATGTTCTCCCTGGCTGCTGATTCGAAGCATTCGAACTCTGGTGTGTGGAACAGTTTCGGGATTTGAGAGAACTGGTTGAGAACCTGTAATTAATCATTTATGACAATACCGTATTTTACAAAATACCCTAAGGCATGGGTGCTTTGCGTGACAGTGCTGAAATTGAACCTGAAATTCCACAAACTAGTTTTATTAAGGCAAATCTTAACTAGTACGGAAGGTACAACGACACTTTTAGGTAAAATTCACGTCTTAAACACAAAGGTTTTTAATATACTCTGCTACTTTATGAATCAACCTTGGATTAGAACCCAGACTATATGAATAAATGTTTGAAAACTACTGATCTCATCGTTGGCTGAAATATATGAAAAACGAATTCGTTTCTTACATCAATTGATTTTTTAAAACTTCCTATCATACTTTTCAATATTGATGAATAAAACAGTATCTTCCTCCGTGTCTCGTCCCTTTATTTGGCATCGGTCCAAAATATAATGTCCGGAGAAAATACAAGAATGTCAAATTGTAGACATAGAAAAAAAACTGTGATAAATAAATATCGCGCGAGCTATACCTTCAAGGTGGATAGATATATTTTAGTTTGGAAAAAAGTTGCAAAGTTTGAGAAATAACAGTAATTACCTTTATCCTCAATTCCACATAATTATCATGCGTCAACTTGGAATACTCCGCTCTCACCAGTTTAGCATGAGCATCGTACTCTTCTCTCGAAGCCGCTAGCACTGGAAAATTAGGAAGAATGTTAATATTTTTGTATTGTATGTAGAACGGAGTTTTTTTCTGTATCCTTATTAATTCAGGATTTAACTTTACTCCAATCCGGTTGTTCGAAATACTCAAATTTTTACGTTGCTGAATTTTGAATGATGTTTTCCAGTGAGTTTCCAACTGAACAGCTGTAGGTTGCGCGGCGTGCTGTAGAGACATGCGGCCACGCACCCGCGAGCTCGGCGTGCTGTAGAGACATGCGGCCACGCACCCGCGAGCTCGGCGTGCTGTAGAGACATGCGGCCACGCACCCGCGAGCTCGGCGTGCTGTAGAGACATGCGGCCACGCACCCGCGAGCTCGGCGTGCTGTAGAGACATGCGGCCACGCACCCGCGAGCTCGGCGTGCTGTAGAGACATGCGGCCACGCACCCGCGAGCTCGGCGTGCTGTAGAGACATGCGGCCACGCACCCGCGAGCTCGGCGTGCTGTAGAGACATGCGGCCACGCACCCGCGAGCTCGGCGTCCCCGAACAGCTGCAGGTCCCGCAGCGGCGCGGGCGCGGGCGGGTCGCCGGGCGAGGCCGCGCGGCCGCAGCTGCCGCAGAACTGCGCCTCGTCGTCCGTCAGCAGCGCCAACACGTACGACGTCAGGTCTTGCTGCAACCGACAATACAGTAAAGGCGGCTGCAGGCAATAAATACTCCAAACTCAATATAGTGCAAGTAATCTTACAGTCGATCCACTATCATATAAAATTATACTAAAATCGATTGCCTCTCCTATTGTTGGCAACACCAAGACACTCGTTTCGTTTCTCCTGCTACCTCTTTGCATGCTACAAGTTGTAGAGCAGGCAAAAAGTCATTTGTGTGTTTGTTGTAGCCTACAACAAACAAACAAAACAAATGACGGAACGGAAGTCGAAGTCGGAGCGAATCGAGCCATCGCGTAGGTAGTGTATATTTTCTTTGCCATCGTCATCGTGCTCCGCTGCTGTGTTGAGGTGTGGGATGTTTTCTTTGGTTTAGGCAATTGTATAGTTTATGTGGTTGAGGCACAGAATACTGAGGCAAGAGCGGGACTATCCAGAGTTTTTGCAAACTACAGTTTTAAGTCGCTAAGATATAAATTCGCAAAGCGATAGCTCCGTGGATTACTAGTACAGACAGTGTGACGTATACGTACACCACCATTCCAGTTCATAGTTACTTGAAAAGATTTTCTAATACCTTCTGTTAAGTAAGCAAACAAGCCACCTAATCTGTCCAATCCCAGAATCTGTCCTATACAGAATAAATGATGGAAAGCGGTGACCGTAGCGTAGTAGAAAGCGCATTGCCGACCCTGAATGAATCTTTTCATGCCCTTCTTGAAGACCCCCATGTTGTAGTACTTTAAAGTTTTAATTTATACAAAAAAAGAATTTCGCAGAACAGAACTTTACCAAATTCCAAATTTTTTTGGCATCTCAATATGGTGTTGCTACGAATTTAAGAATAATCCGTCATACTCTTTCTGTAACAGTCGGATAAACAAAAAATCAACATACCGACTGCGGATGCAAGCGTAACAAATCAGTGAGCAGCCTCACTACCAATTCAGAAGGCGTGTGCCGCAATACGATCGCGAGCTTGAATGCGGCGGGCTGCATCACGTCGTCGATGCCTTTCGATAGCAGGTTCTGCCACACCCCCGCCTGGAAACAGCAATGGATGATGTACAATTAGATGCAGCGGTTGGGAGTGAGTGACGGAGTAGGGAGGAGAAACTGGTTTGTTGCTTATGTGAGAGTGGGAGTTGCGAAGATATAGAAAAAGTACTAGATGTGTTTGCCAGATTGATAAAGGATATTTTTTTTTAAATCTTATTTTACAGCGTTTCACCTACGAAAGTCCAACCTCAATTAAATCATCTTAACAATCCAATGGTTATGTCAGAGGCCGAGAGGCGGTTCCGAAGAACTCTGGTCGTTCGCCTCGTCCAAGTCTCCCATTGCGCAGGGACAGGGCAGCTAGGATGAGTAAGTTAACCGGGACATACGCTTCCATGGTTAATCTGGAGATCCCTAAACTATAAGATCCCTAAAATGAAGCGCACCAAGGTTGTCCACTGCAAATTAAACCTGCAGAAATGGGCATTCAGACAACCTATAATAAGAAGAGACAGTGCATACAATGCTCCACTTTTTGAAGTGTCTCATAAGCAGTAGAAGTAACCTCAATGGGGGTGACAACGGGTTCTGCCCAAGTGGCAGTGTACTGGGCTCACAAACACTTTAGTTGATCAGAATAGAATACTTTCCAAAATTAAAATATGTGATCAACCAGTTGTTTAGATCAGAAAAAAACCCTGTATATTCCATTCCACACAACCAGTTGGTCGGTTTATTTGGTCGGAGTGGAAATACAGAAATGTAAGAGACAGACACGACGAAGAAGAAAATAATTAAGTTAACGTCATGGTACGTTAGATACCCAATTAGACGAGCTCGAGTCCATTATTTTGGGGAATAACACTTAACACATCCAGGTGCCATATATCCATGTAACCTGTGAAAATAAAGGGATCAATGCATGTTTTTATATCATGCATGTAGGCATGCGATTGTATCTGAGCTGTGTGTGAACCAAACTGGGCATTGTTAACTGTAGATTGTATGTATGTATGTATGTATGTATGGGGCCTACTTTTACTGCTTCTTTTATGATTCAACGACGTGAATTGTAAACGCGATCTGGTTTAGCCGCGGTTGGCTTTTAGGGTTCCGTACTAGGTTCGAAGTGTGACGTGTATGCTGAGGATTTTACTGGGAAACACGCTCTGATGATAATGATTTATCTTCATAACGTATTTTGACCTAATTTTCCCTTACCTCATGCCTCAGGTTGTTACTCTGAGGTGAAAAAAGATAAAAATTTTGACAGCCTAGGTCATTTGCATATTGTAGACCTCAATATTAGTATTTCGTCTAGCCCATGGTCAATTTTTTCGATCCGGGAAAAAATCTGCCTGAATTATATTTTTATAGCATAGAAAATAAGAAATTAAAAAATAAAATTAAAAACAAGCACTAAACTTAACTAAGTGTTCCTTTAAAACGGTACTCTCTGGTTCAATGAAGCCGCTGTAAATAAGCCTTAAAACGAAAAGCCAACTCGCGCTTGCCCGTTTTGAAGTTCCCCAAGGCGGGTATTGCCGTAAGGTAACCACCTTCCCTTGACCTTAACAGGTCAAGTAGGGTCAAAATATTGGTCGGAATTTTTGGTTTATTCCATTTTGATCACCTCCTTTCGTGTCCCAAACTATTATTTTGCAATATAGAGGAGGAAGGTTGCGAAGTCTAATGTTCACAGAACCACTATCCATACTATCTATACTAATATTATAAATGCGAAGTCTGTCTGTCTGTCTGTCTGTCACCTCTTCACGGCTAAACTACTGGACCGATTGTGATGAAATTTGGTAGGGATGTAGTTAACGACCTGAGGTCAAACATAGGCTACTTTTGGGCGCGATATAACCGAGTCCCACGCGGGGCGAAGCCGCGGGGAACAGCTAGTTATTAATATATAGGTAAAATGTCAGGGTGTCGATTCTGCTAACGTTAAATCACAATCGTGTCAAAATAGTGTTTCAATGGTAGTGCTTTTTACACACTAGTTACAAGAAATGTATATTTTTTTTATATCACTTCTGATGATCACACCACACACTAAATTCACATCACATCCTACTGTCATAACTCTTGTAAATAGTATCTAAAAAGCACTACTATTGAAACACTATTTTGATACGATTTTGTCTTAACGTTAGCAGAATCGACGCCCAGTTCTTATCACGCGTAATACAAAAATAAACAATATTCTAATTTCCTCAACGCTACATCGAACCAGAGTTAAGAAAACCTTGAAGTTTTTTGTCACAATACATCACACTTTGTACAAATAGTGGAAGTAGGCATGTAGTAGTAAGTGTATGGGAGTATCCTATTCCTTAATTCCATAGATTATTCTACTTCCTGTCAGATTTAGGTATAATTTTATCCGGCTAGCCAAAGGAAGGTTTCGACCATTTCGGTTTTGAACATGAAAAAAGTAGTCATGTTGTGTTTGTCTACACAACATGACAATTTGAGTTGTCTACTTCCTTACAATTTTATCTATCTGTTTTTGGTTATGTAAAGCCTCTTTGCATAATTATATGTACGATTTTACAGTTGTGATACTTATTAGTCTTATTAGATAAATGACAATGGTTTTTTTTTAGTGAATGAATGAATTAAGTAAATAATACTTTATTGCACCATTCACAAAAAAAAATACAACATTAAATAATCTATCTTTCGTTAAATTCTTTATAGAGATAAATTCTTCCTGACTAAGTACTTGTTTAAAATTTTGACGCCATAGCAGGTCGGTAGTATATTATCCTATCCATACTAATATTATAAATGCGAAAGTCTGTCTGTCTGTCTGTTAGCTCTTCACGGCTAAACTGCTAAACCGATTGTGATGAAATTTGGTAGGGATGTAGTTAACGACCTGTGGTCAAATAAAGGCTACTTTTGGGCGCGATATAACCGAGTCAGCTAGTATTAGTATAAATACATATCTGCAGTCAATGTGTTCGACGAGTCATCCGCAAAAAATAATAGTAAGTATGTCAGACTGACATTATAATTCACACAATGTTCTAGACGATCTAGAGTTGTGTATCAGACCGCTGAATAAATTGGAATAGGATTTAACGATACCAAGGTCACAAGAGGAACAAAACAGAATTTTTCTTAACAAATGGCGTCGGAGGCATCGATGAATAAATGAAAAATCTGTCATTACATTACCATAGACACAGAATCTAATGTCACAGATTAGATTTCAGCAGAAGCAAAGAAAATGTACACTCAAGATATTTAACGAGTTTCGTAGTTTCCTATAAGTAGGTATAGAGTTAGTTACAGCCCCTCCTCCCCCTCCAGTCGTTTGCTCTCGCTCACTACTGAGCGTCGAGATGTGCCTAAACTATCTTCTTTACGCTCGCTCTCCCCTTATGACGATCTTTTGCCCCGTGAATTACGTTGGAGATCTGAACGTTGCTTAATTTGGTCAGACCATCGTATCGGACGGGCTACGCCCTCTGGATCTCTTTCCGTCCATCCTGCCAGTGACTAAGAGCTTTTCTAGACTGTCGTCTGGTTTTGGGGGTATGTGACCAAAATACTGTATCACTCTTTGAAGGGAAGTACTTAAAAGCCTTTACATAGAGTTACCAAATTATAGTCGTGGTTCCCTCTAAATATTTGTCGTATCATCGAGTGAAATTATCCATAAATACTCACAAATATGTAAATGCTTTTGCCGATTTTGTGCCATAAAAATCAATATCTGGTACTCAGATTGCGTGTATCAAAACAATGCCGCCATCGTCTTTCTAAAACTTGTCAAAGATTATGGTTATATTTGTTGTTAATAAAATGCCTACTGGTTGAAATATCGTGATCTTAATTCAAGTTTGAAAGATAAGTAGGTACCTACCTAACCTACCTAGGTTTGCATACGAGGAGTGCCGAAGTTTTATTTATTTATTTAAACTTCATTGCACTTTAAAAATACAATAGGTAGAGGTGGTAATTATAATCGTCAACAGAAAAGGAGCCATCAATAATTCTGTAAAATGTCTTCGAAGGAAGACAACACCATATATTATCCTGTTCTGTGACCAATTCAAAGACCAGATTGCAAATACCTTCAAAATTGTCCATTTCGAGAGTGACGAAGTAGAAAAAAACAAAATCGTTAGCCTCCTGCAAATTGTCAAACATGCATGAGACTGGGTAATTGGGGCACATAAAGAGGTAGACTGAACATTAATGTGACGCTGCTACCACTACTCCTGCAGCCCGGACCAGCCGCCAGCACCGCGACGTCCCGAGCGCCCTATAAATGGCTCGACTGGTGGTAGACCGTCCTCTCTTGGTCGACATCTGCCAGTTGAATACTTTTACTATTGTTTTCAGTCCCCAACTTTGTGCTTGAACTATCCGCGACCTCTTGAAATCCAGCGTTACATTCCTATTTGACATCTTTTATTTATCTCATACTTTTGTATAATTCAAACGTTATATTATTTAATATGATATTCACCTGATAAGCGACGCAGTTCCTGAGCGAGTGCCACATGGCGTCAGGAGGCGAGGAGTCGACGATCTGCTTCCAGGCGTCGTCCGCGCCGGGCGCCACCAGCGTGCCGCACGCGCCGCGCCACATGCGCGCCGCCGCGCAGCCCTCCCGCTCGCCCAGCGGGACTGTCATTACAATTACTTGTATTGTATTTCAGTGTTTCTACTTAGACTTGTTGCTAATTTAGGTAGTCGATATTTGTGAGAAAATTCGTAAAGCGATATTATAATTGTATTGCACAATCTTGCTTACTCACTCGTTTTTGAATCGGATCAGTTGCTTTTCCACCATCTCTTAAAACCATGCAAGAACGATTGAGTAAGGGAGATGTCGCCTTACATCATGTATTGCGCTGTCTCACTTACTCCAATCGTTCTTGCATGGTTTTAAGAGATGGTAGTAAGCCACCAGGTTGGCTGAAAGAGACTTTTCATTAAATAAGACCGATCACCGGAAAACTACAAGCGATCAGGATGGCTACTATACCATTCTTAAAACCATGCAAGATCCAGTGAGTAAGCGGGACAGCGCAATACATGATCTTACTCACTGGATCTTGCATGGTTTTAAGAGATGGTGGTAAGCCAACAGGTGACCTACTACCACCTCTTAAAACCATGCAAGAACATGTGAGTGAGCAAGACAGCGAAGCACCCAGATGTGAGGCAATACGTTTTCATACAAAATGACTTTACTGATTAATTGTCATCTCATCTAAGTCGTAACAACATAGTTACATACTTTCACTATTATGTCCATGACTTTCACATATAAGTTGATTTATAAACAATGAAGATTCCAAAAATACTACCTTAGTCAAGCAAGGTATGTCTTAGTCCTTAGTCTTAGGCAATGAGTTTGATGATAAATAAAAAATTAAATGAATATAAAAAATAAGTAAGTAATCCTTTACCTTCTTCGTCCGAATCCGAATCAGACAACATAATCAACTTTTAAACTTAATATTTATCCTATAACTTTTTTACAAAATACTAAATAGACACAAACAAAACTTCTACAGTTAATAAGAGAATAATATGTCAAAAGGATTTTCACCTACCTACAATACGAAAAATAAAATAAAAAATAACAAAAGGAGGTAGGTATATATGCAATTTCAATGTGGCAACATCAAAAGAATCTATAACCCCCGCACCCCGCAAGGGTCAATCTGGTAGAAAATATGCCAAAATAAAAACAATACCATTTCTTCTAATGAGTTTTACAGAGAAAATAAATAAAAAGTATTTAAATAATTTAGCAGCATAATGCCATTTACCATGGTATTAATTAAACCTCGGTCGAGTAGGTACAAAACGCGGACTTTCTGTAAATTAGGTTTAATCATTGTCCATCAAATCCAACGATAGATTACTCTACGTTAAATCGTAAACGTCGTCGTAATGTTATTTATTAAAGTCTAGTATACCTGTATTGATTGGTAATAAATGTATTCACCTCCCATATCCGGTTCCTTCCACCAGTTTATCGCCAGTTTGAATAGTTTGCGGCCCTAGAGCCTTCACGTCGGCTGAAAAAAATACACAAATCATTATACTTCAAGGTTACGTGTAACCACTGAGTTACCTAACTCCAAACACGGCTGAAAATTTATAATCTGGAGGAAAACAAGCGAGAAAATATAATGATAACCGTACTGTTAATTTTAAAACAAATTTTAACAATAATGTGTTGCCATTGTTTTAAATAAAATAAAATAAACTTACGTAAATAATCCAGTATGTCCTTCGACCAGTTTAATGCAATAAAAAAAACTGTTCTATTTTTGAACGTGACAGTCTCGTAGGGCGCTCTCGAGTGTCATGGCGCGACAGAGTCGTTCCGTGAGCGAGGGGAGGAGGCAGTCAGTGATGTGTGTTGCGTGCATAAAAACTTTATCGACTGTCGATAGTGTGAAGTGTGAACTCACAACATTGTTATGTGTATACGCGACACTATTACGACATACTGATGGTTATGGCTCGTTAAATGAACGACTAGATTTTGTTTAACAACGTTTCTACAATACGTGTAGGCGTTCATTGTTGGAGCTATATTTAAATTGGCTAAGAACACGTTTAGACCGTACTAAATATAAGAATTGGGTTAGTTGAAACACAATAACAATGTTGTAATGGATGGTAATAAAAGTAAATAAACCAGACAGAAAGACGTCCAATTATTTTCGATACTATATTATTATTCTGATTATTTATTTTTTTTAAAAGATAGACAAACAGCAAAGTTTAAAGGTGATTTTTAATAATAAAAATATATTATTATTTAATTTATTCTTAAATACTTAAAATAATAGCTACAAGTAAACTTATAAAAATATCTACCTATATATCATGTAAATAAATAGTTTCATTTCATTGCAAGCAAAATGAAATAATATTTTTTCTTTTTTTATTTTACTTTTTATACATATATAGTTTTAAGCTTGTAATTTACTTACTTGGAATTTATACAAAATACACCACAATTCATTAATTTTTGGAGTGATTTAGATTTTTAGTTGCAGCATTTCTTTTGTTTTTTTAACATTATACATAAATATACTAAAACGTAATTGTACAACTTTTGTTTTGGTTTTGAATGAATAATAGTTCTGTATCTGATGATCAATAAGATGACGTGGCCATTGTGCCTACTAATTCTTGTATGCCATAGAGGTTAAGCATGTTTGTTTCCTACTTAATATATTTATAAGACCTTACTGTACAACATGTTTACAAGAAATAAATGATTATGATTACTGACTATTATTGTCGATATTGGAACGCATAGTTTTTGCCCCACCCTATAATAGAAGGGGGAGGGAAAAATTGAAGAATCTACGCATGCGTGAGGGAGGGCTGTTGAGGAACTATTTCTATATAGCTAAGTATACCAATTATTCTCCTTATTTAGTTTTAGCTTTATTATGATAGCAGGAAAGATGTTTTTCAATTATAGTTTAAAATGTCAATGGTGAAATTTTGAAGTTGTTTTATTGCGAGTCTTATCACGTGGATATAAGGTTTATATTTAGAAGTTTATTTTTATAAGGCTGACGGCTGACTCATAATCATAATAGGCCTTCGGATAAGCGTTGTACTTGGTATTTCATGGATGTATCGTATCTAGAACCATTTTACACTATACAACGTGAGCACTATAGTAATCTGTGACTACAAGTCTGTGCTTCTACCATGATTTTTGATTTTGGAAATTATTTGTCACCATTATCCGCCAGGGGCGCTGCGGTCGTGGTCTGAAGACGTAGTGATTACATACTTCAGACCAAAGAGGTCTGAAGGATGGAGTCAACAGAAATAAAATACTCTTATTGTAAGAATAGAAAAAAGATATACGTAGGTATTAGTAACATTAGAAATTAAGCAGGTACTATAATCAAAGTCATCACCTACGACGCTACAGCCTACCACTTTTTAAACAGCAATAATTCATTTCTGTGTTTAGTTAGGGCTCGCACAGATATTGTTCGAAATCTTTGAAGTGTAGAACTTAGAACCATGTCGAACTGGGAGGTCCAAAGAAGAACTTTTTGTTCTGCCGATCAACAGCAATGAAGCGAAGGTGAACTTACTTATGTTGTGCACTAGTTATTTGTTGGACAAATTGAGATTTATTTTAATTAACTAAGTAAAGACCATACAATATTTTGCACCTTCTTATCTTTGATTTAATTATAGCTGTTTACCATACCTACACATCAGTATGATAATAAAGGTAATATTAATATAAAGGTTTAATTAACTGAACCTCTTTTTTATAGTAAAGATATTGTCGCTTCGCTTCCTTTGATTTGACACTGCTATCTACTGAGGAGAGTTAGTGTAAAACAATAATTTGCTATATTTTTTTACTAGGCGTTACTGACTTAATAGACTAGGTTAAGGCACAGATTACAAAATACTATACTAGGTTTAGATAGGTACGTCACGTCTTCAATGAGAGAAATAAAAGCTTTTTTACAATAAATAACTTAAGTTATTAATTATATTTATAGGTACTTACCTAGGTATGTTCTTAACAAAAACAATTCAAAAATACAACTACGGCCTTGAAGCAATACAATTTAAAACGTTACTAGAAATACGCTATGATGAGATGTCTTACTGCAATGATATAGGTGATACTGCATGGACCTACATCAACCTACATATTTCTGATGCAAATTGGAACGCAACGATGAAGATAAATATAGTGAGATCACAGTGTGATAAGAGGAGGTTTTGGTGTGACAGTCTTTAAAACTCACACCCATATTCTCAAACATTTACTCAAACTCGACTCATCCTCACTCGACCTCAATGATATTCATAGTTGACACTAGCTTACTCACCTTAAGGAAATTACTCAATGGAGGTGAGGAACGAACTGTCAAATATAAGAAAGCCTCGATCGTTTCGTTTAACGAAAGTTAGGTGCTTTTATTGAGGACCAGATTTACAAGAACTTGTACCTACTGTAATAAGTTCTTTGTTTATTAAGTATTTTGTTGTTTTATAATAAACCTATGCCAGTAAGCTAAAATTGAAAAAGAAACTTTGTCAAAAACTCTCTTTACGTCAAAAAGTTAAGCGGTTTACCAACATACAGATATAAAACGGAAGGTCATTCCTTGACTCATCCTCACTGGAGTTTGCTCAAGGAAACAATTAAGAATACCGTTTTCAAGGAAAGTTGGAGGACTTCCTTGAGGCGTTCTCGAATAAGGTTGAGTGGAGGAGACCTATAAGGTAACGTTTAAGAATATGAGTGTCAGTTATTAAGTAGGTGTGATAGTTGGACCTTCGCCTGTATGACATATCTGACTTTTTCGGTTGTTGCAAAGACCGTGGTGAGCGCTGAACTAACTTAATTATACGGCGGCTTTTGAATCAGCTGTTGAAAGTGTTAAGCGCCTTAATTATTTTAACCAGTTAGATGCAACACATATACCTACACGTTTTATTGCGGTAAAAAATAACATATTAGGCTCGTTATTCGCGAGACAACAATGAAGGCACGGATTGCCACGGTTATCAAAATCATAATCATGTACCTAAATCACTTATGTTTTTAATTGAAAACAGTCACGGTTAGTGCAAAACCAATGTCTTGGCTACTCAAAGCTTGCTACCATAATCCATAGCAATAACAATATGATAACTTTATCAGTAATGATGTAGAGACAAAAATTTGTGCTTACTTGTATGTGGATTAGGTTCATTTGTCTGAAGATTTGGTAAGCTTATAAGTATTACCTACCTATGTATTTTTCTTTTTGTATCAGATGTCTGCTATCTGCTTCACTTGCCATGCAAATGTATTAGCTGGGTGCTAACAGCTCTATAGATATCCTCTCTCCGTTCAACATCCCGTTCTTTCACCGCGATCGGCAATGGCAGTCCACACCGCACTTCCAAACGCACGTCACGTAAAAAAGTTAAAAATTAAAAAGCTAACCTGTCGCCGCGGTAAAAAGTGCGACGCGCCGAATTCGAAAGTTGAAATTATTAAAAAAATAATTCGCTTTTTTTATAAAAGATAAATGTTAAGGTGATTGTGCTACTTTCTGACTTTGTGTGTTGAAGGCGGGAAAATGAAGTGGTTCATAATTTTGTGTTTGGTGAGTTTGGTACTAGTTTAATTTTTTTTTATATGCTAATAAAATTGCAGTGATTTAAAGAAACCTCTACTTTTTTATTATCCTGTGTGTGTGTGTGTGTAGTGGACAGTATGCATTTTTGCCAAATAAAATTTTGTTTGAAAAAGAACGCCGTAATGAACGAAAAATTTGCCGGAATTGGCGGGAAGGTCGTGATTTTAAGCTTTTTCCATAATTTTGATCTTTAGTGTTGAGAAGTGGTAGTAGGTACCTCAACCTAGTGTGAGATTTTATAAGCGCGGACACTAGCGAGCACATTAGCGATTTTGTATGACAACCCTGTACAACACTCCTGGCGGATAGTAAAATAACTAAGAGTCGATACAAAATCTCGTGGTAGACATTGCACCATAGATACCACAAAGTTATCATTATCTAAGCGCGTTTCCCAGTTGTTTCTTAAGCTTGCGCTTGCGCCAAGTCATAGAGTATTATATTTGGTATGGAAATTCTAAGATTCTAACTAAGTCAGTAATACCTACTTTATAGACTCTGTGGGCACAAAAGACTTTGGTAGAAAATGGTCAGTCAACCGTCCCGCTGCTTCGACAAAACGAGATCGTCTCGCCAAAACATTACCCGATGGCTTTCTACTATTCAACGATGTGCTCAGTCTCACTGTCTTTGGTTTTGATTTCACCATGGAGACTCCATACTCCATAGGCTTTTTTGTGATGGCGGCCATCTTGGATTTTCAAATAAGGATCATGTTCTTAAGTATAGTTTTCCTGTAAAATTATTAAGGGAGGTTAGATGGCAGTCGCTCTACTAATTGTAGTAAGCAAGTACCGCCAAATCTATAACCATGATTAAAAGCGGACCCTAGGCACTAAATCGTAAGCGAAGTAGCAACTAGGAAACATGCTCGGATAAAATGACTTTCCTTCATGCGCTGTCAACCTTATCATTCTTTTAATCCTTCGTCACATAAATCGATGTAGGTTGTTTCCCTACTTCTCCACAATTTGGCAAGACCTTTCCTACCATGAGGTTATATAAACGCAGACACTACAGACTGTTTTAGGATTTTTTGTGGAATTTCTTCCTACTTTATTATCCGCCCGGAGCGCTTTACAGATTTGGCATACAACATTGATAACGAAGACGTTAGCGACTGCGTTATCAATTGATAAAAAAAAAGCTCATGGTGGCTACTTGATACATCGGATACAAAAGTGGGATATTCCTAGGTCAATGGAAATTAAATCTACTTTTATGAAGTTTTAATCATTGATTTTAATTTATATTTTCCTGTCTATTTGGAACGGAATTAAGGCCTCTATCACACGCGTGGAATGCGATGTATTCGATACCGTTCCGACCGTTTTCCGTTACCTTACCATGAATATTGCATGAGTGGGTTTCGGTTTAGGTAAACGCCTAGCGCTTATGCTAATTCTGACACCATTGTCTTGATCCGAGCGATTACTAAACATGAAGAAATTGGGAGGAATAGGGGAGACCCCTTGAGAGAGAAACGTGCTTCGGAAGGCACGTTAAGCCGTTGGTCCCGGCTGTCATCTGGTAGTCAGAGGCCGAGAGGCGGTTCCGAAATACTCTGACACCAGGGTGTACATGGTCGATTGACCGTGACGCCTACTCGCAATGATGATGACGTAGTAGGTACCACTATAGTGATTCAACCCACGATTCAACCCTATATTACGTAGTAATATTACTAATTCTGTGCCTATATACCAACTCGAATGCAATGGCCTAATCAAACTGGAAACAAGAATTGATTGGGAATGACCCACGATGGAAGACCAAACAGAGAAACGATCAGTCAAAGAAATTTGGGCTTGGTCAAGTTCCTCCTTTAGCTAATTGTCGATCTTTGACTTCTATATGGCCATAGAGCCTTAATGGCTGGTGCCAATGTCACCACGCCTGGCAAGCGGGTCAGTGAGGCGGTCCCGTTATACTTTCACAACTTATTGTTTTGATCCTACGCAAGCGAGGATGTTTGGCATAAGAATGAGAGAAGAGAAGGCTAAATATGGCGTAAACACAGACACTTAATATTTTTATAGTCTGTGGTCCTTAGTTCAAGTGTCAACATGGGTTTTCTGTCCCCCTCTAACTTTTAAACTAAGCAGTAATAAAATTTTTGAAAAAATTGGGTAGGTATCTACTTAACTTACCTACTTATATAGAACTAGCTGGTCCCCGCGGCTTCGCCCCGCGTTTGACCTCAGGTCTTTAACTACATCCCTACCAAATTTCATCACAATCGGTCCAGCAGTTTAGCCGTGAAGAGGTGACAGACAGACAGACAGACTTTCGCATTTATAATAATAGTATGGATTAGTATGGATATGAATATTAGTATGGATGGATTCAGTAAAAACTTCAAACGAAAATTTGTATAAACAAAATCGATCAAGTGGGTTACGACTTAAGGGATAATTTCGATATTTACTTACGTAGGTAGCTATATAATCCATACTTCCATACTAATATTATTAATGCGAAAGTCTGTCTGTCTGTCACCTCTTCACGATTAAACTGCTGGACCGATTGTGATGTTTGGTATGGATATAGTTATGCACTGGGAGTCAAACATAGCCTACTTTAGGGCGCGATATAGCCGAAGCGCACGCGGCCGGAGCCGCGGGCAACAGCTAGCATAAAAATAAAAAAATGTAAAAGGGTTTCTAGATGGCGCCAAATGTCACATTAAATGTACGGCCCATGATTATTTATAAGGGCATACTTTTAGTAATTGTGGTAGTATGGAACCCTCAAGCCATGAGTCCACCTCGCACTTGACCAATTTATTTCTATAATTTTTGAATAGGCGAGGGGAAAAAAATATGGGGGCAGAAATATAACTTGAGGCACCCGGGCGGCATTTTTAGAGGGCGCTAAAATTAGGTTACCACCATTTTCAACGATGACATATCTTTCCAAGATTAAAACTTTACGCGAAATGTAAATAAATTGTTTGTCTAAAAATTCTGAATTCGTGAAAATTTTTAAACCTCCATATTTTATAATCGGCTTCTTTGTTTGGCGGTTCAATATCTGTACTTATTAGTATAGTAGGTATTCAGTAATCTGTGGCAAGTAGGTACTATAATATTATTATCTATTTTGATTTAACAATAATACAATTACAAGCTTATAAGACATAGCTACACTTAGTAGGTAAATTATATTTGTAAGAACCTGCCACTCTGTTGCCCCAATTTCTCTGGGTCAGTGTTAATACCAGAAAACCAGCCAGGCGAGGTGAGTGACCTTCGGGACGGCCAGTGGGTGAAGGTCGCTTACGGTCACCATCATCGTACCTGAGTATGACGTCACAGATGAGTTGAGATGAAAGGAGGTATTCATAATCAAAATAGGCCACTCTTTTGAATAATTTTGAGTGAGCATGACACGAGTTCGAAATTTAATTTCCATGTAGTTTTGTTAGCAAAGAAGTTCAAATCACTCGTCTAACGCATTTTTTTTTTAATCTATGTTTGTTAGGGATTTAGTTTATACTTAACTAGCGACCGCCCCGGCTTTGCAAGGGCATAAAAACATTTCTCATGAATCACCCTATCTATTAAAAAAACCGCATCAAAATCCGTTGCGTAGTTTTAAAGATTTAAGCATACATAGGAACATAGGGACAGAAAAAGCGACTTTGTTTTATATAGTATAAAACGTAGCGATAGTGATATAGTTTAATTTCGTTTCTGATATTAAAAAAGTATGTCAATAAAAGTAAAGTAAAGGTAATTCTCAGTTAGGGTAAAAGCACCCGTAATGGGTATTGATCAATTGATGTCAATAATACTTTTGTTAGTAGTATGTTGTTGTCCATCACTGGTGTTAGATTTAGATGACTAAAGTTTACCTAACAACGAAGCTCGTGTGACGATTATATATTATGCTCCGTGCACTCACTAGTGGCGGTATAGGTAGGTATAACAATTCCAATTTACAGCCGTGTTTCGTTGTCTTATGTAAATAATTAAATACATGAATGAATTTAGGTAATATTTGAAGAGTAATATTTAGGTATTATATTGAAGACTTAATTATTTTCATAGATTTTTTTTTATTTTCTTGAAGAAATTGTTCAGGATAGTATCAGGTATCAGGACATAGGATTATGGTTTGATTTTCTCGGTTAACACTATAAGAAATTAATTAGATTTAGAAACAAATATAGTAAAATAAATCAATAGGTTTTTTTAGGGTCCCGTACCTCAAAAGGCAAAACGGAACCCTTACCTATAAATTCAGCTGGCAAATCTTTTAGCACTGTGTTGTGTGGTGGTACCTACCTAACCCGGGCGCGAGTCTTACAGACATTTCGCCGTTTTTTTCTAAAAAATCAGGTCCAAAAAGGAATTACATCACAATCTTTTTATATCATTTACATTTGATACCAGAAATAGCTCGTTGAGTTGAGACCGTGTTTACAAGCAGGCTGATCCAGTCCACTTATAGACCGGTTTCCTTGTGGAGTACCGTTGTTTTAGCTATTGATGGCAATCGTAAATGTGTACCATGCAATGGCTGTGGTTAGGATAATTTTAATATTTTTTTTATATTATTATTTACTATCTGTCCCCATAGCACGAGGTCTCTATGTCGTAAATAAACAGCTGGAAGAATTTGCAAGAATTTAGCTATTAATCAAGGGGTTAGGTGTAGAATAGAATAGAATAGAAAAACTCTTTATTGCACCAAACAAATGTGTAAACTTGCACTCGGCGAAGACGATTGAAATTCATGCGAGTTTACACCTAAGCTAAGCTAAGCCATACTGGTCAGCGCGAATCGGTTTGCCCACCATGGTTTCGTACTAGTTGGCTGTCTGAGAGCTACTGTATTTTACCCGACTGTCTGAAAGAGGCTTATGGTTCTCGAGCCTATGTTTTAAGTATGTTTTCTTTGTCGTTCTCTGAAGTTATAGCCTAAATGGCTAGACGAATTTTAATATAAAGTTCAGGAAAGTACAGGAAGATCATCTTAGTAGATTTTTGCTGTGCGCTAGTTTTGCCATAAGAGGTATCATTAGATTTATCTATTATCTATTTACCATGTGAGAGCGACAATGAGTATCCGAGCGTGTTTCCTAATTGCATCATCAACTTACACTCATGATCCTAGATTTGGCGGTTGATAATTATAATGGAGCGATTACTGTCTAACCTTCGCAACCATTTTTACAAAGAAGTCAATCAAACCAATTGGAACATGATTTGGAAGTATTGGGGGCCAGCAATTTCACTAGTATTTTAAAATAATATGGTAGGATAATCGCATCATTGCTTATGAAATTCGTCCAGCGAAGATTAAATATCTTAAATTTTAATTCATTAACCAGTTTACAGCGAAAGGCGTTAAATTGTGAATTTCATTCTACCTGCAAAACGGCAAATCTGATAAGATTAAAATATTTTTTCATTTATTATTCCTGTTACTTAACCCAGAAATTCACAATCGTCACTACCAAATTGTTGACAGTAATGCACATATTAGGGTAAACTGCCTTATAATCGTCTCACCGGTTCTTCACGCATGGTTATCTTTCCTGCTCTGTTTATTATTATAACGGTGTACTCCGTGTTCTCTTCATACATCCGTGGTAATTGATACGAACGTCTTGTGTTACACCTTATTAGAGTATTGTTAAGGGTTATAATAATGTAACTTGTAGTAGACGTCTGAATATTTGTATTGAATAAGTGGTAATTGGTAATAACAGTTGTTGAATGTTATTGTACTCGGGTGTTATTGAGTTACATATAATTTATTATCATATTTCTAATAGTTGTTCATGTATCGTCAATCTAAAACAATCAGCAGATAAGCATACGGCCACCTGTTTAATGTGATAACTGTAGCTTAAGAATACCTACCTGCAATACATTACATAAACTGAATTGATATTTTGTTCTCAATACATTTTAAAATGCACTATTAAAATCATGTACTTACTATGATATGCAGTGTTGCTTACTGAATGTAAAATAGGAAAATGTAACCTCAATATTTAGAATTCTCTCCACGCTACGAAAGTCCGCTTCCGAGAAGTGAGTAACGTGCGTCATTTGTTTAGAACTATCCAGAAGTTTCTCTTAAACTGTTTGTGACTGCCAGTTAGATACATAGTTATGTTTCCACTGTCATAGAAAGTCTCACCGTATGACCAGACTTCAGATTAGTGAGTTCAGTAGATTAAAGAACAAAATATGGCAAAAAAATATAATATTGTACCTAAGTAGCAGGGTTTTTGTTTGTACTAGTGAGTAGGCAATCAGACCAGGAGTGGCACGAGCTCGTTGCCGACCTTAAATAAATCTTTTCACGCACTTCTAGGCTATAGTAATTAATAGGCTTACAAAATGAAAAATCCCGTGCCTTATAGAATACTAGCTGTTCCCCGCGGCTCCGCCCCGCGTGGAACTCGGCTATATCGCGCCCAAAAGTAGCCTATGTTTGACCTCAGGTCGTTAAGTACATCCCTACCAAATTTCATTACAATCGGTCCAGCAGTTTAGCCGTGAAGAGGTGACAGACAGACAGACTTTCGCATTTATAATATTAGTATGGATGTTTAGACTGGACTAAAAAAATAAAATAAAAAATAAAATGACAAAATTATATTCTAAAGGAATAAATTATGATTTTTGTACCATCATAATCGCTTTGTCCTAATATTTTCTTTAACTTTACTAAAGTATATTAAATTCGTCATTCAATTTCTGTGTCCATCAATCGTACTTTCATACGATTTGTATTACTTACAGCAAATTGTATGATTACATATAATTTGGATGCGAGCCCGCTGTTTACTATAATTGAGTACAGAATTCGCGAACTATCATCAAAACGTCTCGATTTGGGTCATATAATTACAGGTGTCATTTAAGAGGTTCCTATTTGATATCAGTGATTTGCTGTCTGCAGATGTAATGAGGTTACTAGTTCTGCTACTGTTAGTTGTCCAGTTTTTATATAATTACTTTTCTACATACATTTTTAAAAAATTCTTTAGTCTTCTTAGCTACTTAGCGGCTGTTTATGTAGAGATGTTGTTGGGAGTAAAATCTTTGATGTTATAAGACTGCCTACAAAGTGTAATGAGCATTATAAAATTATCATCATTCGAACAAGTGCATCCTCAGTTTTCTATTCGGAATCAAGGTACCCTTTTTAATCATGATCATAGATCTGGTATTGATCTCAGTTACCCTTTACCAGACCAATAGGATCATAGTCCGAATGTGTTAGTGTCCAACACTGTCAGATTTTCAGACGGCATAAGGGTCATAACCTTGTCTACCAATCTAATGAAAAAACCTGACATAGGGCTGATATTCAGCAGCCAGAGCTGTTTTTTGATACTGTCTCTTGTAGCAGAGTACGGTCATGTCGCAACTAAACAGCCATCCACATTCATGACATGGTGGTAACTCTGTAATTACGTGTGTCGACAGTCTTCAAATTTTGTCTCTAATGGCACCGCGTGAGGCAATTTTATGTGACGTTGTTTCGTGATGAAGGAAATTGAATTAACGCTACTTTTTACCCAACTGCGCCCGCGAAATGTTATTCATACGTATCTATTATTAAATGTTTTAACCAAAACCATAGTATCGGTTATTCTCAGCTCAGCTGAAGCCCTTCCATACCTTACCTTAAGTGTAGAAAACATTCCTAATGAGTATTAGGTACTAAAGAGACTAGCTTTTTATTTCGAGCAAACTGTCGTAAAATGCTCCAGTTAACAAAAATATTTCAGTATGGTGTATAAAAGTAGCTAGGTAACTTAAACTTAATCATCGACATGGCACCATTCACAGTATTGTCACACATATTTGGCTAATGGTCTAATATTAGTCTTGTGGGAACTGGGCTTCTTTTGTGTCGTCGATAACTGCTTTTAAGAACCGTATAACTAATTCTGAAAAGCTGTTACTTAACTACTAAAAGCATAAAGCTGAAACACATTAGATCTATAACAGGTTGGATATGAATTTTTTTTTGCACATTATGGGATCCTTACGTCATTGTGTCGTATCAAGAAACAAAACATGACAGACAAAATTTGAAGGAACTCCACGGACAAAAGGCCTGCTCTTTTTATAATGCTACTTATAGTACCTAGTTACACACAAACATACTACGTGGAACAGCTCCTCATTAATTATCTGTCCAATACAGATTACATTCACAACATTGAGCCTATCCTTTTAGACTATTGTAGGTCTGTAAGTCATTTACACAAATTCAATTCATTTAAATTCATATTCAGATTTTTTAGAAGACCAATTTCGTCTCGAGGGTCATTTAGCTGGAATCGCGTCAAAACGTGAATTTTAATTCATATGTGGTGCGAGTTCCTACTTCGAACCTAGCGACCTTCACTCAAGAAGATTTTTGGCCGAAGAGTGTCGTTTTCCGGCGTTACCGCGGGAGGCTATCCGACACCGTGACATAGTGCAGTGCGTCACACCAATACTATTCTACGCACGAATTATTATTGTTTTAATTATAATATTCATAAAAGGATATTCTTATCACTCATTGACTTTAAGGTGATACCTCGGTGAACACTAGCGTCACCGTCATTTAAAAATCATTACTCACTGAAAACACACGTTATCAAAATTCCCTCAGCTGTAGGTAATTAAGGCTCTGGATCTGAAGTTAATTTTAAACATATTAAATTATAATTCCCTATAGTTACAAATTGCATTATTGCTTAAAACGGCCACTTTTAGCAGTTTTGCAATTTGTAACTATATGGAACTATAATTTAATAATTGAATATGATTAAAATTAACTTCAGATCCAAAACCATAATAACAGCAGAGGGAGTTTTGATAACTTGTGTTTTCAGTGAGTAATGATTTTTAAATGACGGTGGCGCTAATGCACCGAGGTATCACCTTTATCATTACTCATATTATGTTAACCACTACTTCTAAAGCGCAAGTGGAGAAGAAGCGGCGCCACAAAATCCACTGCTGCATTTTCTACAAAAAACGTCAATTCATAAAATTTCAAATTTACAAAACCTATACGCAACCTGTTTTTGTTTACCACGATCGAAACGGTAGTAAACGCGTGTTATTCATACATACCGTAAGGTCAGTGTCACAGCCGCGGGCGGCCGGTATGCAGGTCAGACATTGGTAACGGTTGAACCTGTACGATAATAGGGACGATTACCTTACGACCTTGGAATTTTCGCATATTAATTTTAATGGAATTATTTATACAATTACGTTATCTATACATATTTCCTCCGTGGTTGCTTGGCAGCAGAAAAAGGTGAGAGTGAGGCTATGAGTGAGGTCACAAGCAGACGACCTTTGTACAAAGGGTTATATCTGGCACAGATTATATATAAGAATGCTATACTAGCCTTAGGTAATAGCGAAATAAAATACAGAATGGCTTTAAAAGTCTATGAAAGCAAGCCGTTGTCTGCGGCTATAACCACGTATTACGTAGCTGTGTGTGTAGTCTATAAAATCCAACAAATTAATGAACTTTTAAAAGTATTTTCATAGCTTCAGTGAATGATAATGGGAGATTTATCAGCTCTATGCAAATTCTTAGCTATTTTAATAACTCGACATGACAAGCTGATTACTATGATTCCAGTTAGGGTAAACGTCCGTATTGCACGCGTGTTACCGTTAACCGGTCACTAACAGCGTGGGGCAGGTCTATAATCGGTCTCCACGTAGATGTTATTTTAGAATAAGATTTTTTATTTACAACTACTACTAACCCAGCGATCTCCATACCGCCTGAACGCACTTTTCTCTTTGTTGAAACCTTCCCTGAACATCCACAAATATTTCCATACCAAAGTTCCATACCAAAAAAAGTATCAAATTTGTCCAGCCATTCGAGTTTTAGCGAGGCTAATTAACAGCAATTTATTTTTATATATAAGAAAAAGAAGATAAAAAGAAGAAGAAAAAGAAGTAAAAAGAAGATGACATTTATGGCCAAAAACTGGTGCAATTTCTTAACGCCAGTTAGACACTATACATGTATATTTAGGTTTTATTATTTTAATTAATAATTATTCTATTTTTAAAAAAAGCCTTATTAGTTAAGCCATGAATTCCATTACAAGCCTTTACCTGTGTGAAGTGGAAAGCTGGCATAAGATTAATATGACTATTTACCTGCCCTGAATTCTAGCACAAACTGCATCATTTTATATGCAAGTAGCTTAGCGTTGGACAGATCTGGGACTTAGATATAGGCTACTGATGTAGGCGAATTGAGTCTACTGTATAAGTATCTATTTAATGTATCTCTCTATTCAACAACAATTCTATTGTAAACTAGCGACCCGCCCCAGCTTCGCACGGGCATAAAAACCTTCCTCTTGAATCACTCTAGGTACCTACCTATCTATTAAAAAAACCGCATCAAAATCAGACATAGGGTCAGAGAGAGCGACTTTGTTTTATACGATGTAGTGATAGTGATAGGTACAACCTATTTACAATAGAATTGATTTCGTGATTTTTATGGTACCATAAGACGTTGGTACTGCCTGCCATCTGGAGGTCATTAAAGAAACCACGCCAAAAACCAAGAAACCGTTTCGAAAAAGTGACACCAGGATCTGCAGTCAATTTACCTTGTGAACCAATCAATGTACCTATTAGAATAGATAGCTTTTTTTTTACTCCCGGCTCCTAACTAAAAAGAGGGGTGTCATAAGTTTGACGTACCGTGACGAACTTATCTTACAATCCGTGCTTTAAGGATTTAGCCACGGGATTCAAACAACCAAGCAGCAATCGTTTCTTCTTGTAGCTAGAAGCCTTTTATCGCTTTGAAATATGATAGGCAGACCACCACAGAGAAATTATGTTCTGTGCAGCCGATTCTGTAAATTTCAAACAAAAACTCGTTTCTCACGTCGTTATCACTCACACTTCGCATAGGGTTCAAAGTGACAAGTGAGCTTCGAAGTCACGGGGAAATTACTTTACAGAATGCCACATCTTACGTCATCTCATACAAATCTCACGTCTAATCTAGTTCATCTCGCTGACACGCTCGCTTATTATCTGATTAGGTACTTATCAACCGAGTTTTTAGAATTCCAATCAAGAAACCAAGATTCAGATTCGAAGTTTTAAATGAAAGCTAACAGAATCAAGTAGGCCACTAACAAAACGAGCATAACGATATTGCATTAGTATAAATATACAAAAAAGTAAAAACACAATAAAAATTTGATTGTGATTCCAGGGCGTGTTATCCCTAACATCGCAAGCGCTCCAAGAGACGTCATCGACGGCAGCGCCCGAGGCGGCAGCGGAGCCCCGCGCCGAGGAAGGGGACACCAGCGACGAGCCGCCCGAGGGCTACTACGCTTTTGTGGAGTCGCCCAACGCTACGCCACCTCGGTGAGTAGCTTGGGTATGCTCATAATTGGGTATGTGCCTCCGTGGTCAAGTGGTTAAGGCGTTTGCCTGTAGACCCGGGGGTCGTGAGTTCGATTTTCACGGGAAACAGTTTTAAGTTTGGTTAGGACATTACAGGTAATAAGGTAGGTATTAAGGTTGACTGGAAGAGATTGCATTAGCGATAAGTCCGCCTCTGTACCTTACCTAGTTTTTAACAAAATTATTTATACATTTGTTTGGTGCAATAAAGAGTTTTTCTATTCTACAGGCTTGAGTCTTGTATTGTATTGTATTTATTATTTACTAAGTTTATATATTTGATGAGTCACCTGACTGTCTGATAATAAAGATGATTCTATGCTTCGGAAGGCACGTTAAGCCGTTGGTCCCTCCTCTGACGTAGGTAGTCGTTAAAGGAACCACGTCAGAGGCCGAGAGGCGGTTCCGAAGAACTCTGACACCAGGGTGTGCATACTGTGCATGGTCGTTTAAACGTGACGCCTACTCGAAATGATGATGATCTATTTGTATTGTGGTATCATATTAAATGCGAGAGAAACTACATGAATCATTCAAGTTAAACTACCCGGGTTGTCAATAGAACTTTCGCTGCAGCATAAATGCATCATGATTGTATGATATGTTTATTGTGAAGAATATAACAGCTTTTGGACAATAGTTAGACGAGGTGCAACAGCTGCTCAATAGCCTAGAGAAATATCGTGTTAGTAAATAGCGCTTGTTAAGCGCGGATTAGATACTAGCAAAAAAAGTTGCGCGATGATTTCTGATAAGCTCACTTACAGATAGAGAAATTAACTTTGTTTGGGAAGTGGCGCTAGTGAAACCGAGGGAACAGCCTTAACCGCCAACGTTCATCTTACATGACGCGACCTGGGTGCCTTAACCACTGAGTAAGGGAGATGTCGCCTTACATCATGTATTGCGTTGTCCCGCTTACTTAATAGTTCTTACATGGTTTTGAGAGATGGTAGTAAGCCACTAATAGTCGGGTTTCTTATTATGTAGTGTCCGCCCCCCGCCCTACCGCCAAGTGTCGGCCGCCTGCCCCGAGGCGGGCGAGCCGCGTCCGCGGGTGAGCGCGCACAACCTGTGCGGGGACCTCAACCGCGGCAACATCCCGCGGAACCCCATGGGGCAGAGCCCCGGCGGGGAGCCATACCCGTTGTAAGTATATACTGATTTATTTATATATTTTCTAATTATTGTACACAGAAAAATATAAAATATAGAACACTATACACACACTCCCTCGGGAATAGTGGTTTTTCCCGGGATGAAAGGTACCCTATGTCCTTCTCAATACTCCTAGCTATGTGTGTGCGAAATTTCAGGAAGATTGGTTCAGTAGATAGAATGTGAAGTGGTAACAAACAAATATAATAACTCACTTTCGCTTATAATATTAGTTGGGATTAGTACCACAAGGGTGCTTATTTCTAAAGAAATCTCTTCCTACAGACCCAAGAGAGATGACGCATTTCGTTCGTTTACTTTTCATAGTGTTTATTACAAATGTTTAAATATGGTAAACCCAATGCAAGACTACATCAATAGACATCAAGACAACCCCCAGAACAGCTTTCCATCAAATAGGCCGTAAGCCTGTTTGCCTATTCATAGTAAAAATAAATTTTAACAAGTTTTATTTTTGGCACTAGCCTTTATTGTCGTGAGGGAGATATTGGTGCATTTAAATACGTGACAAAAATTAAATGTCCGTGCTGTTAACCGTTAAGGAGTTCTCTCGTTGGAAGCCGTCATCTTATCATAATATAATACATTTTCATCGAAAATAAAGCCACATGTAAAATTTTAACTGTGGCACAAGCGTAAGTCTTTACCTCGCAAGATTTGATTACAAACAATAAGACAGGTAAAACTAATAGTAAAAAAATCAACGGGTTGCGCTCCGGGAGTGCCGGCAGAAGTAAGAACAGGAGCAGGCATATATACCCCGGCACATAAGTTGGCCACACAGCGACGTGCGGGGGGCTGCGCACGTTAAAATTTGTATAAAAATCGGCTACTGCGCATTCAACGTCATTTCAGATTATGGGAAACTTATATGTCGCAAAGTGTACATTTTCACCGCACGGTAGAAAGAAAGGGGAATGTTACTTCCTCTCCTACGCCTCGGCATTTGTTACCTATCCCAAAAAGTGCACAACGCCGCTAAATAACTTTTCAAATCAAAAATCTGTGTTTCAGCGAACTCATCCGTAACCAAACCCTCCGGTTCCTGTCTCGAACATTACCGGTGCTCCGAGCAGACGACACCTTGCCGCGAGTGGCCCATCTCCCCAACAACCCCGCCAACCCCACCAACGGGTTGGCCAACCCCGCCAACGGGTTCGCCAACCCGGCAAACGGCTTCGCTAACCCCGCCAACGGCTTCGCCAATCCCAATGTCGGCACGCCAGCTTCGATGCATTATTCGGCTGACGTTACTAACGAGTGAGTATCGTAATTATTTGCTATTGGTGAATTTCCCAAGGGAACAGTTTTTTCCCGGGATGAACGGTATTCTATGTACTTTTCAATATTTCTATCTATGTGTATGCGAAATTTCAGTAAGATTGGTGCAGTAGATAGAGCGTGAAAGCGTAGGAAACAAACTCGCTTTCGCATTTATAATATTAGTTAGGATGAAATAAGGTGTGCCTATGGTAGGATAATATGTTTCTGTGATCCAGGGATTAGGGCGTTTACCTAAAGCCTCCGGGCTTTTCGACCTCCTGGTCGTGAGTTCCAATCCTACAGGAAGCAAAATTTGTGTAAATGCTTAAATTTAAAAGTTTAATTAGTACATTGCAGGCTTGAATCACCTGACTGTAAGATTCCGTGCTTCGGAAGGCACGTTAAGCCGTCGGTCCCGGCACTTCCGGCTGCCATTTAATCTTTATCCGGCAAAATGCCGGTCCGGCTGTAGTGCGGTTTCGCTCTAAAGGTTTTCAATTTAATGGAATCTTATTATTTTACTATAATTTGTAGCTTGGGCGAGCGCGGCAAGCGTTCGTTGTCACCAGAAGTGCCGTCAGACGAGATCCCCTCGCACCAGCTGCCTGTCGAGCACCGCGCTCGCGACGAAACTCCGAGAGAATCTAGAAAGTTCTGCGACGGCGGCGGCGTGTGAGTACCCTCATGTTTACTAACGGCTATTCACTTATTCTGCCATTAAGAACACACTAGCGCCACAATCAGTTAAGAATCATTATTCACTGAAAACACAAGTTATCAAAAATCCGTCTTATATAAGTAGCGAACCGACCCGGCTTCGCATGGGCATTAAAACCTTTCTTTTGAATCTATCTATTAAAAAAACCGCGTCAAAATCCAGCGCGTAGTTTTATAGATTTAAGCATACAAAGGGAGGATATAGGGACAGAGAAAGCGACTTTGTTTTATACTATGTAGTGATAGTGATGTTCTGGATCTGAAGTTAATTTAAAACAATAAATTATAGTTCCATATAGTTACAAATTACACAACTGTTAAAAGTGGCCGTTTTAAGTACAATTTTACTACTACCTAATAAAACAAAATGTACCGTAATAATCATAATTTATTTAGTTAATTTAACAATGCTTACAGCTACCCACAAAATTACGATAAAAATTCGTACAAACGCTAACAATAACCCACAGTTCATGTCAGACAATCATCACAACATACAAATGTATGAGACAACATACAACATAGTATATCTTAAATTTTAGCGACCTCAGATCATTAATTACCAAAAATATAGTTATCGTGCCATATTAAGTATATTTCGATGTGTTTTTAAATTGAATAATTAAGTAAGTCGTATGCAATTCATAGATTAGATATATAAATAATATAAAATTATGAAAAGACACGTTTTTTGCATGAGCCGTTCTAAAAATATTATGTTTTTAAAACAGTCAGGACTTGTTTTATCGTTATAAACCTGGTAACGTTATCTCTAGCCATGGAGGATATTTAGAGGAGCGCTTTTTTCCTTGGAAACACAGTGATGCCAAGGAGCGGAGAAGTGGGAGGGTGATCGGTTTTGTAATTTTGTTTCATGCCATCTAGCGACGATTAAAGAAGTTAAAAAGTATCGCTTTGTGTTTGCGCGTTAAATAATTATTATGCGTTGTGTCGATTCGTTATCGGTAAAAAGCCGCTATTTTAACGATAGCCTTTAAAATGTGTAATTGACGATAATTACCGCTACTTATAGTGTTAAATTGTAACGGTATGATTTTAAGACTGAATACACTGACTGCACATAAATAGCACCTATAAATTGCATATATATGATCAAAATTTACGATTCCGATTCTGAATAGTAATAAGCCTAGCTTACAATGAAACTACCCTAGTTTCATTGTAAGCTAGGCTTGTTGCGCAGGGTCGACAAACCTCGCCAATATCTATGTGAATGTGTCTAATCGACATCGACTGCTCCAAGCGTGGCGATGTCTTGCATAACAGTTTCAAATACCTCAGGCCGAGTTCCGTCCAACATGGTGACTCGGGGATCTTTCTCGATCTGAAATTGATTTTAATATTATATGTTTACTAGCTGGCCCCGCAAACGTTGTTTTGCCATATAAATTACTAGCTGTTCCCCGCGATTTCACTCGCCATTAGTGTGTATGTACTATAGCCTATACCTTTCCCAAAAATCAGGCTTTCATATATAAAAATAATTTTGCAAATCCGACCAGTAGTTTTCCAGTTATAAGCGTAACTCTTCAGCTTTATTATATAAGGTGGACACAAATCAACTGCAAATATTTTTAAGGGCAGATTCAGACCGCTATTCTAAACAACTTCTCCAAATAAACTTATATTGAAATATGAAAAAAAAAAAAATTATTGACCTCCCATACAAATCGATAATCAGCTGATCTACTTTAGAATTGGGAGTGAAAAAAAAAAAAACTCGTTTTTCGATATAAGTACATTTGGAAAAGTTGTTCAGAACAGCGGTCTGAATCTGCCCTTGAAATATTTGCAGTTGATTTGTGTCCACTTTATATTAGTATTAGTATAAATTGCGTCAGCGCCATCTATCGTCGTCAGTCAACACTGACCTCGGCGCGGTAGTTGGCATGCGCGGGCCACACGCAGCGCTCGAAGTAGCCCGCCACGTCCGCCGGCACGTACAGCCGCAGCGCGCGCCGACACAAACATTCCGAGTACTCCAGGATGAAGTAGTACCTTTCAATATACAAATACAACTATTTCACACATTCATATTCAACTAGCTTGGAATTTAGAAAATTTTTGCCGGGAACAAAAAAAAAAATTAGGTTATATGACCGATATTTGTGGTACACATACAAATATTCCAGTAATCTCCTTTGGGTACTTGATGCTTTTTCAGGACCAAAGGTAGCCTATGTTACTCTCTCCCTTTCAACTAACTCTATGCCAAAAATTAGTTCGATTGGTTGCTTAGCTACGGCGTGAAGGAAGGACAAAAAAACAAACAAACAAACACACTTTCACTTCACATTTATATTATTAGTATGGACTAGCGACCAGCATCGCATGGGCATTAAAAACCTTCCTCTTGAATCACTCTATCTATTAAAAAAAAAACCGCATCCTAATCCGTTGCGTAGTTTTAAAGATTTAAGCATACATAGGGACATAGGGACACTCCCTCCGCCTCCCATGGCTCTACCAACCTCTCTAATACGAGCCGAATCTCGGGAGAGTGCGCTGTACTTGCATTTCGCATCTCTTTCCAGTCGCACCTGCTTGCTCTCCCTACAAGTTCTCTATAGTGTCGCCTATCTATGCAATCATTGCATTTTAATAACTCGCCCCCATCTTTAGGGGGCTTATGTTCACACATACGCCTCGCTTGCCTTCACAGACAGACATAGGGACAGAGAAAGCGACTTTATTTTATACTATGTAGTGATAGTGATTGGCGAACGTGTTTAGGCAATGGAAATCTCTGGTCTCTGCCTACCCCGGAGGAAGACAGGCGTGATGATGTGCACGTGATGCGCTTTCATTTAAGACCCCACTCGAGTATATTTGCAGACATTCGGTGATTCTTCCCCACATTCACCCCCACAACTTCGAAACGGCTCAACGGATTTTCATCAAACACTAGCTTTTTGGCCGCGGCTTCGCCCGCATGAACTTCCCTCGGGAACAGTTAAGCGGGATGAAATGTACCCTATGTCCTTCTCCTGGCTCTAAACTACCTCCCTGACAATTTTCAGCTAAATCGGTTCAGCCGTTCTTGAGTTATAAGTGGAGTAACTAACACGACTTTCTTTTATATATATAGATGTCTAAGAACACTCGCCCATAAGTCACCTTTAATAAAATAAAAAAAAAACTAAATTGAAATCGCTTCATCCGTTCGTGAGCTATGATGCCAGAGACAGACAGACAGACACGACAAACTTATAACTTAAAAATAGCTTTAAAGGCAACCTAAAAAATCTGATAGTGTTAGCTACTATCGCACCCAGTTCATGTTCTTATTGGTTTGATTTCCCTGTGAAAAGGGTTACGGAGGTTAGACGGCAGTCGCTCCATTGTAATAACCAGTACCGCCATGAAAATGCAACCAGGAAACACGCTCAGTCGAAGGAAAAACGATATGCGTGATAATGGTCTCACAATCAAGCATGTTGACGGCCGGTCGAAGTGGATAAATAAGTGGAGTCCAAAACAACCGGGAAAGTGCTAAGATGAGAGAAAGAAAGAGAGATAGAGAGAGAGAGAAAAACTAACAAAACCAAAAACTCACCTTAAATTACAAATCTCCAGAATAGGCTTATAATTCAACGCGGTGAACCCTTCAACGATCAAAAACTTCTTCCCTTTAATCTCTTTCTTCCCCCGAATCCTCTCCAAGTTATTGGCGTGACTCTTGTCCCTCCCGTTCAGCGTGTCCACTATGTCTTGGTACATCTTCTCCATGTCCAAAGCAGATAGTATGTCGTAGTTGTTATGGTCCATGCCGGGGCATTTTATATGTTTCGGGCTGTCGTCCGGGTAGAAATACTTGTCCTGGTGGAACACGTACACTGGTACTATCGCCTCTTTCAGTTTGTTCGCTAGGGTCGTCTTACCACCGCAAGTAACGCCCGATATTCCTGGAAATTAATTTGTAATTTAAAGACTGAAAATAACACAAAAATTAACTAAAATGGAGCAGTGACTCAAAATGCATCTTTGCTTCTGTAAGGATGATTAGAATTATCGAAGAATGGAGAACATACACGAAACACATATAAAGTTACTGACTCTCATTAACTAGCTATGAAGCTGAGATTTGGCAGGTAGGTAGTACATTAATAAAATGTCCTCTAATTTTCCGAAATTCTCATGGGAACGAGATCTGAGACTCCGCGATTTTTATAGCAACATTTTTTATGATCATTGAATGAACGACCGACGAAAATAAAAATCGCGCTTAGTACGTGTCTACTTGATTTTAAAATTGTGTATAGTATCTGTCTTCTTCTATTATTCTTACTTTAACATTTAAATTTTTTTTTACATTTCAACACAAAATGGTATAAATAAATTTATACAAAAATCAGCAACATTCAATAAAAGACTGATCTCATGATGGGTATAATTGCTGAAAAAAAAAAGAAACAGAGTCACACTAAGTCACACTGACCGATGACGAGCCAGTCCGCGGCCATGTTGGTCACAGATGTTCCCATAGATGACACAGCGTGAACGACATGAGTCCGCCGATGAAGCAGAGTCCCCAAACCGCGCAGAACAGCAGAAACCACTGTGGGTCCGGCACCAGGCTTGTTACGTATAAATCTGAAATTGAATTAATTAATTAATGAATGAATAAACACTTTATTGCACCAATTACATAAATACATCATTGGATTGTACAGGAACGAAGATGAAAATTGGTACAAAGGCGGATTTGTCGCAATTTCTTCCAGCCAACGTTAGGGTAGAGAGAAACAAACAAACATTGGAGCACGAGCGATGCAGAAAGCCAACAATTAGTAGATATAATTTCTAATTAAAATCCTTATAACCACATATATAGGCAGACACACTAATAAACCTACTTATATAAGTGTATGAAATATACATAATACATAAATACCACGTACATAAATAGATACTAATAATAGTAAAGAAAATATAACACTGATATATGAGACAGATTCTAGCTTTTTGAGCCTTAACCTGACCTGGTAATGAGACTTTACCTGACTTTTGAAGGACGAGATTGTCTGTGCCTTGCGAATATCCAATGAAATTGGTTTTGTCCAATGTAATACATAAATAAATTGATTGAAAATTAGCTATCTGGATATATAATACCACAGATTACAGAATACTATACCAGTACCAGATATTTAACCGCCATGCTACATAACACGCACCGATTGTTCAGTGTACTAATAGAGTCGCCATACTGAGACACTGATTCTAAATCCGATAACTTATTAAATATATATCAAAATCAGTTTGTGGTAAGATAACGATACTTATTTAAATAGTATTTTAATATGGGATCTTATCAAAAAGATAAAATAAATAGGATTCAAGAATAATTTTACTGCGTAAAACTAAGTCCGAGCAGCAGAATCAGTTTTTGCTGGGACTGTGTACTTCCATCAGTTTATTCATTAACAAACTCACGTCCTCTGTTACTATAAATATACCTACATTAATTAAATTACACGTATTGTACCAAAACCCATCAATTGGCTAGTCCAATTTTTTACAAAGATGTCTAATTCGAAAACCATTTTGAGGAATAGGCTTATAAAACAGTTTAGTGTTCAGATTTTTTATTAGGCACGTATTTTTTGAGATAGTTGCAAAAAAACCAAAGACCTTCATTTTAAAAATTTACTACAAGGCCAAATAAATTGTACTACCCGCTTACGTGTGACGTAAGCGGCTTTCTTGATTTTTTTCTGTAAGTTGGCAGCATAGGGATTATATACTCTTGGCTTAGAAGTACTGCAAGCACAAAGCCAGTAAAATCGTCATAATCTGTTTGTCATTTTTTTTATTTTAGTAAACATAACCTAAATACTTTGTTTCAACGCGGAGTGACGTCATCGTTGTATGTATCTTTAAAATTAAATAATAAATTATTTACAATTTTCCTTTTAAATGGTCTATTTTATCGTAATAACACATAAAAATCACTATTATATTTTTTTGGACTAGCCAATTACAAAAAATTTAAAACAATCAACAAAAAACATTCGCAATCGCGGTTCAAATCTACCAAAAATCGACACAGCGCCATCTATCGTCAGCCCGACTAACCTTTATCTAAGAACGGGTACGTGTTGACCCACAGCACGACGAGCCCGAACACTGTGGAGATGGAGACCAACAGCAGCTTCCCAATCGCCGCATCAGCTATGTCCATAGACAAGCATGCCCGGCTAGATACAAAATAAAAAATAAATATATACACGGTTATTTTTGGAATATAGTAAAAATAAACAAATGTGTCATTTTGTACCCGTAACTTTCGATCATACTCGTATTTGCAAGGATGAACAAAAGATAAAAAACAGAAAAAAAAAAAAAAAAAAAAACGAATCAATGAGTCATACGCGCCGTCGTGTTTTTTTACGCATTCGGCATTCATTGATAAAACACGGCCCGTAAAATCTGTCCAAAATTTAATTAACATCAGGATAAAAAAAGGAGGTTGCCGGAAGGAGTTGGATGAGGAAAGCACAAGACCGAGAGGAATGGCGTGCATTGCTAGATGCCTACACTCAGCATGGAGTGACGATGGGCTGAAGAAGAAGAAGACAGGATAAAAAAATAATTAATATAGTAACAAATGAGTAATATTAAATTACGAAAGTCTTGATGATACCTCGGTGAACACTAGCACCAACATCATTTAAAAATCATTATTCACTGAAAACGACGAATGAAACAAGAGACTGATTTTTGATAACTTGTGTTTTCAGGGAATTATGATTTTTAAATGACGGTGCCGCTAGTGTTCACCAAGGTATCGTCTTAATCGTCTCGAAATCATTGACATTTTTAAATCCTTGTAGCGCCATCTATTAGCAAAAAAAAAGTCTAAATCCTTTTTCTTAAGCAATAGGCATAGGCAAAGGTGTCAGAAAGAACGCCAACACGCACTGGCTTCAAATAATAAATACTAAAATAACTGGGAAACAGAAAGTAAATAATCTGAAGAACTCACCATTCGGGAAGCCAACTCCAGCCGAAGGAGGGGACTATTGAGGAGTCGGCTCGTCTTCGTCTGCGAACAGAATGGACTTTGCCTCCTCTTTCTTTGCCTCTGGTTTCTCTATGAGAGGCTTGCCTTTGATCGCGCGCTGAACTATCTGAAAATGACATAAACCATTATTACTGCCCTGATACCTGTGAGTTTTTCTTAACGCAGACGCTAGCGACTGCGTAAGCGATTTAGTATGGCAAACCTGTACAGCGCCTCTGGCGGATAGTAAGGCAACTAAGAAATTCCATACAAAATCCTAATGCAGTCGTCAGCGTCTGCGTTAAGAAAAACTCATACTAGGGGCACAGATGGATTAACATGCCTTCCGAGGCACGGAATCTTACAGACAGTCTGTGATTCAAGCCTGCAACGTACTAATTAAACTTGTTATGCAATAAGACAAATTTTGCTTCCTGTGGGATTAGAAGTTAAGTGGTTAAGGCATTCGAATATAGACCCGGGGGTCGAGGGTTCGATTCTTCGGGAAGCATACTTTAGTTAGTTGTTTCCAGTTTAGTTAGGACATTGCATGCTTGAATCACCTGTCTGATAATAAAGATGATTCCGTGCATCGGAAGGCACGTTAAGCCGTTGGTCCCGGCTGCCATCTGGTAGTTGTTAAAGGAACCACGTCAGAGGCCGAGAGGCGGTTCCGAAGAACTAGAAGAAAGAACGTTTGTGACACACGAAATGATAATGATTAGGTACTGCCATCTTGTTATTATTATTTTGCTTATCGTGTATTGAAATGAGAAGGTGAATGGAAGGCCGTCAATCCATTCGGTTACTTTGAATCTTGCTGATGCAACCCTCGATGGGAGAAAGAGGACAGAGATTTGTGATGTGTCTTATGCTTTCATTTCTCCACATGGGCATACGGATCAGAGGAAATTTTCCACCTACAATACCTGCATAGTTATTTTGCACATCTTCCTTTGGGTCCAGTACCTTCAAGGTAGGCTTAAGCCAGGCATTTTGCAGATTTGTGTCAAAAATAAGGAATTTGTTAGTAACTTAACTGCCATCTGTTGGTCATTGAAGATACTATGCGAATGAACTGAAAAAACAAGGTAAACTCTGATACCAGGGTGCGTAGGTTCGATTGACTTCGTAAAACGGTATGATGACTGTTATGAAACCAATTTTAAAACGATATAGTTATCATAATGTACACTCATTATTAGTCATACACGCAATGAAAATGGATGAATCGATAAGTTTCTACGAAATCCGTCGACCTCCGTGGCGTAATGGTTAACACGCCTGCCCGCTAAAAGGTGCCGGGTTCGAACTCCGGGCACGTCAAGATTAAAAATCATATTTTTTTGATTGGCCTGGGTCTTGGATGTTATATATTTTTGTCATAAAATACTAGCTTGCCCGCGTGAGATTCCCTCGGGAACAGTGTTTTTTCCCGGGATGAAAGGTACCCTATGTCCTTCTCAATACTCCTAGTTATGTGTATGCGAAATTACAGGAAGATTAGTTCAGTAGATAGGACGCTAACTCAATGTGTATGATTTATCCTTATATATTTGTTTATTTATTTAAATACATACCTAAAGCGACCGCCCTGGATATATGCGCCGACCGAGTATAGTAACACCAATCAGACTGCTTCATTTTCCTTATTTTTCTTCTACCAATTCTATTAAACTATGTGGTAGTTGTAATAACTACTGAATTATCAAGTCAAAAAAAAAAAGACCAAAGGAAGAGACTCCACCGACAAGAGCACAGATCTTAATTTTTCGATAGAATACCACTTCGATCATAAACACTTAAGCTTGTAGTTCTAATAGGCAATTTTTTGGATTAATGTGCAGATTAAAAACATTTATTTATCAAAAGTTCGAAGCTTAAAAAAAAAAAAAACAAATTTTATGAAATAAAAAAATAGATATTTGATATTTTTGACGGCGTAACACCTAATTTTTGTATTAAAACTGTTCACTTGTATATGTTAATTGATATCTATAAGCCTTTAGAAATAATATCATTTGACACACATTCCTTGAGTAATCAGATATCAATACACTTAAAACAGCGACAGGCAAAATCAATGCGCATTTATAATCAAAAGTGAGGTCATTGTTTGCTTTCATACAAAACACATACAATTTTTAGTAGTAACTGAGGTTAGAGTAACAAATATTAGGAACACAGCTTGCTCACTTCATTATCACAAAACTAAAAGAGTAAAAATATCAGTTGATTTTTCTAATTAAAGCTACAAACGGTCACTGGTGGGCGCGTAACGTAATAGGTTCTATTATTTAAATAGCTAGATTAAAAAATCTTTTTGTCATTTGTCTCTGGTAATTTTTAGTTTTAATTAGGAACTAGATCCACTTATATCATTACACAAAATTGTTTTCATTATTTCAAATAAACTAACACGTTACTTAATTGTACACTAACTAACAATACTAAACCACTACTGGGCCTTTTAAAAAGCCCACGGTCGTTTATGTGACCACAGTGGTGTGATCCGATAAACGTTATCAGTTTCGATGGTTATAACCGATATGTAATTACAATTTCTTGTTAAAAAAGCCTTGTCTGCGTAATATCATATTCCGTGGAAATATAACAGAGTAGCAGCCGACCCCGGCTTCGCCCGTGGTACACGCATAGCCTATATCACTTGGAGATAGTGGCTTCCCAACGGTGAAAGAATTTTGCAAATCTGTCCAGTAGTTTTGAAGTATATTCGATGCAAAATCAAATCTTTCCTCTTTATAATATTAGTATAGATTAGCTTTGGTTTGGGGCTTCGCATGGGGATTAAGACAAAAATGTTCCTTATCTATATCTACTATCTTTTCTATATATATCCTATATCATCGTCGTCCGTGCGTGTTTCCTGGTTGCATCTTAAGCTTTACGCTTCAAAGCCTAGGGTACGCTTTTAATCATGGTCCTGATTTGGCGGTACTGGTGGTTGTTTCAATAGAGCGACTGCCGTCTGACCTCAGTTTTACAGGGAAACCTGACCAATAGCAACATAATCCGTGTGTGTTAGTGGCCAACACTGTCAGGTGGCCTACTATCATCTCTAAAAACCATGCAAGTTCCAGTGAATAAGGGAGATGTCGCCTTACATCATGTATTGCGCTGTCTCGCTTACACACTGGAACTTGCATGGTTTTTAGAGATGATAGTAGCCTACCTGATTATTAAGGCTGCTGAATCACTACATCTATAAAAAAAACCGCATCAAAATCCGTTGCATAGTTTCGAAGATTTAAGCATACATAGGGACAGACAGCGGAAAGCTACTTTGTTTTATACTTTGTAAAGATAATGTAGTAAAAGCTAGGAATGGAAACAGGTGGCTTACTATCATCTCTTAAAACCATGCAAGAACGATTGAGTAAGCGGGATGTCGCCTTATACATCATGTATTGCTCTGTCTCGCTTACTCACTGGATCTTGAATGGATTTAAGAGATGGTACCCACCATCACCACCAGCCACCAGGTATTCTATTGAGAGGTCGTCGAAATGTATAAAAGGTTAAAAGTCCATACACGTTATCTAGCATAGCAGCTGGTAAATAATCGACTTATCTTTTTAATCATTTTGTCTATTATCAAATAATATTTTTGTATAGGATAGGTGAACGGTTACAAGGAGGGAGGAAAGCCATGTAACGCAAAGATTATTAAATATGAAAATTACGGGATATCTAGGAGTAGAGAAGAGCAAAAAAGACTTGGATGGATTGTGGAGGGAGGATATGACCAGGAGGGGTGTGACGCGGGAAATGGCCGTGGATACTGTGCCGACCCCACATAGGAAAGTGATCTTCTTTTAAGTCTTGTTCCTCATAGCTGAGGGTCGTGACCACCATAATTCAAACTGGCAGGTTGTATCCTCCAGTCATATCTATTCTGGGCCCGGTGTATGGCCTCTTGGGTGTTACATTTCAATGCTGCAAGAACAGGGTCGGTCTAGCGCGTTGGTGGTTTGCCCCTAAATCGCAATCCCGCCATGCGACCAACCATAATAAAAACTTCAAGACTTTTTTTTGTTCGTTTGGATCACGTCGCGCAACATGACCGAAAAAGGCGAGAGTTCGTTTGAGACATATCACAGACAGATAGATGGTAGGTGGAGTAAGGCTTTAACGGAGTGGTACCCTAAATACGGAAAGCGAAGTACTGGACGTCCAGGGGCTAGATGGGTCGATGATATTAGGAAGGTTGCTGGCAACAACTGGATTGCGGTGGCTCACAGTAGGGATACATGGCGTAGACAGAGGGTGGCTTATGCCCAGCAGTGGGTTGTAAACAGCTGATGATAATGATGATGATGATATCACAGACAGGCGTGTGCGGACATTGAGTTGTTCTAATATTGCCGCATTAGTCCGGTTTTCTGTCCATGATACACCCAGCGTTTTCCTCCAGCACATCTCAAATGCATCAATTTTGGCTCTTATTTTTGCCGTCAGCGTCCATGTTTCTGATGCGTATAGAAAAATGGAGAAAAATAGTGTGCGCATTAGGAAAGTGATAAGGTAAAGGGAAAGAAGAATACATATCAAATAATAAGTAAGCTAACTGTCAATCGAGCTGACAACAGAAATAACTATCAGACAGAAGGGCTTAGCTATCTGCCATTATCAGGCCAGATCACGCCTTACCGCGCTTATACAGACGTTTTGTTATCTGTGTCACAAAATAGATAGTGCTAACGTAGCTGTGTTTATTATTTACTGACTTTTGCCCGCGGTTTTGCATGCGATCTTACTTCATTAGTACTTCTAAAAATTTTTATGAGTAAATTTCTTTGTTATGAGTATTTTTTCAAAGCATATTATTAGTATTATGATTGAACAATGAAATATGCATGTTTCAAGGTTTTATAACACTTGGTTTTAAATAAGAACAGTAAAATTAATAAATTGGACAGCGCCCTCACATGGCTCCACAGTGGAATGGGGGCTGGGGGAATCATGACATAGTAGGCGATGATGCGGCTAGCATCACATCACTATGGATTTCATGTTTCAACTACAATCATGCAAAACGTGGTAGGCTCTGTCTACCCCGTATGGGATAAAGACGTGATTATATGTATGTATGAATGTATGTAAAATTCATTGATCTTTTTAAAATTGACCTGGGTGTTGGATATATCCATCTTTGGGGCTTGCTCAATCTTCTTTATATGTATACTAATATTATAAAGAGGAAAAATTTGTATTTTTGTGCGTACAATGTAACGTAGTAGTGTAACTACTGTGCTGATTTCACAAATTCTTTTACCATTCAAAAGCTACATTCATCCTGAGTGACATAGGTATTTGTTATAAAATATAGTATCGTTGAGTTAGTATCCCATAACACAAGTCTCGAACTTACTTTGGGGCTAACTCAATCTGTGTGATTTGTCCCTATATATTTATTTATTTATTAATAGGCGCTATGTATGTACCACGGGCAAAGCCGGGGCAGGCTGCTAGTTTATTGATATAGAGTATGATATTTGAATAATTGTTACCTTGTGAGCAGTCTTCTTATCAGATGTCGGTTGGGACAACGCCAGAAGTTTTTTAATAGTAGCACTGGTCGCCTGCTCTTTCTGTTGTTGTTGTTGTTGCGTCTCCTTTGCTGGTCGCTGGTAGGGCTTTGTTCGTACTGATCGTGTGAAAGAAATAATATTTTCATTAAGTATCTTAAAGATGAAAATTATTTTTATTTCTAGGTTACAATTGTGTTTATGTTTTTCTACTCTTAAGACAAGATAGTCTACAGACATACGCTGATACACATAATTTTAGTAATTATAAAAATGTAATTATACCTCAGGCTTTGGAATTTATTATTCTAATAAAATATTTTGTATTCATAATTCTTAGTAAAATCCTTTTATTTCTAATATTTTAGCCAAAATCTTAAAATGGAGTAAGTTACAAATATGATTTCTTCATACAAGAATATTTATGCAAATGAAATTTAATTAATTTCTCTTTACTATAATTAAATATCAGAACATTGGTACTTAAATTTGCTTGAGCGCAAGTTCCATAAACTTCAAAACACGTTTTTGCAACGCAAAATGTGTTAATATTTGCAAAAGAAAAGTTAAGTTTAATTATTAACATTTAACTCACCACATATAGGTACCACCAACATAAATATGTTATATGAAATTCAATAAACTTATTAATTTAGATCCGAAGTTGATGAAACACAGTCTTTTGCGAGCGACCTACAGCGATCCGCGCAAACGTTTGAAACGAATGATACAATGCTACACAAAACTTATCATTTAGAAGACACTTGAGATTATTGTGACGCAACAAATATTAACCAACCTTGACCTGAAGAAGACCCCTTCCGCCCAGCACGGCGTTTGTCACGTATATCACCACCTTCTGTAGACAAAATTACTGTTTAATACCATAGCAGAGTTCTCAGTCGAATCAAAATAAATGGCCAAAATTCTCACCTTCTTGGTCGACAAACTCCAATGCCTGGCGAACTAGAGCTGCTGACATTTTTTCATTAAATATTGTGAAGACATTTATATTGTTTTCTTTTTAAACACTAAAATTCTGTTAATCAATCTTTGAAAATTATAACCTAAAACTGCGTTATTAAAAAGCTGTCACTTTACTTCACGCCGTCACTTACTGTCAAGTGTCAATGTCAAACGGCACTTTTTTTATTTGAGCGGCTGTTTGCGTTGCGGCCAAAGAATATATATTTAACACTAGAATGCTTACGGAGGACATAAGCCGTTCCGAAATAAAACCTAAAGCTTGTAGGTATCTCTTTCTAGTAGGTTGTATAATATTCAAGAGGAAAAAGAACACCTACAAATTTTGGATCTTTTTCTGGAACGATAGGTATTTGTATGTAGGCTTTAAAGAAAAATCAACTTTGCAGTAGAGTAATAAGGATTAATTTTGAATGTTGTTTTTTGCGATTATTATTATTTGTAAGCATTCTAGTGTTGTATATAAATTCTTTGGTTGCGGCTTACCTACCACCATCTCTCAAAACCATCTTGGGGGGTTACTACCATCTCTTAAAACCATGCAAGTTCCAGTGAGTAAGGGAGAAGTCGCCTTACATCATGTATTGCGCTGTCTCGCTTACTTACTGGATCTTGCATGGTTTTAAGAGATGGTAGTAGGCCACCTTAAAACCATGCAAGAACGATGAGTCAGGGGAGGTGGTCTCTAAGACCACACAAATAAGTAAGCGAAATGGTGCAAATCGCACAATACATAAAGTTAGGCATTAAGAAGTAATAGTACCTAAGCCCCAAGGTCACAAATTAGAATACGAATGCAATTTTAAGACGTATAAGATACGATTCGACATTATTTTTATGACCGATCGCCTACCTGACGTCAATTCCTTTTTCAGTCCTTCAGTCCTCCGTTTATTCTCTTAGTTGCCTCTAAAATCATCTTATCCATAATGACCTAAAGGAAGTCTACGCTGACCATTTACTAATGACTGAGAAAAGATTGTAAGTAAAGTTTTGGTGCAGATTCTGCATGCTGTACCGTGCTTTCAACGGCGACAGCGAGCCGAGCCCTGCGGCGGGCGTGGAGCGGCGCGAGGACCCCGGTTCCAGGCCTCCGCACCCACACAGATACGAGGTAAGGTTATACTCTGTCTCTCTCATTTCGCGCTTTCTTATTTACGTTCACAGCTGGTTGCTTTTTATACAATGGCAAATAGGCATACGGCACACCTTATGGTAAGTGGTTCCCGTAGCCCATGGACGCTTGCAACACTAAGAGGGTGTGCACTGCCGACTTGAGATCTTCTCATGCTTAGCTGCTTTTCTCCTCCACTTCGCCTGTCTTCGGCGTCCTTGATCATGAGACTGATTAGCACGCAAATCATTCACTGCGTCGTCGCTCATCGCACAAGTACCACATTTTAGATTTGATAAATACAGATCGTGCCGAGCCGTATAAGGATAATGGTCGCATGTTCAATAATGATTGTTTATTTTAGTTGATTCCAGTTTGATTATCTTATGCAGTATCCCTACCGCCAGATTTCATACACGGACTCTAGCGACTGTGATAGGATTTTGTATGAAATTTCTTAGTTTTCTTACTATCCGCTGTACAGGTTTGTCACACAAAATCGCTAACGCAGTCGGTAGCGTCTGAATCGCCTGATAAGGTGTCAGATGCCAAAGAACTCTGACACCAGGGTGTGCATGGTCAATAGACCTAGTAACCCACACGATATGATGGCTGTTGTCGCAGGGCCCCCCCACGCCGTGCCCGGCGCGCGTGGAGTACGCCACTCCGGTGTTCGCGCGGAACTACCAGGGAGTGTGGCGGTACGTGGTGCAGATTCCTTACGAGGGATACTTCACGCAGACCGTCGAAGTCACCAGGTAATAAGACTCTGATGTTGCGGGCTTAGTTTTAAGCACGATTGCTAGTAATACCTCGATTTTTGGGCCTAGTTACCTGTAGCACAGGTTCCTCATGGGACCTATTTCAGGAACTAGTCTCTTCACAAAGTAATGCCAAAATTGTTAACAATAAATGTTTTGCCTATAGCTTTAAGTTTTACATAAAACTTATTTGTGAAGAGAAAAATAAAGAAATTATTTATTTATTTATTTATTTTTTTATAAGTTATAACTACGTTTAACAGAGTATTTAAACACATCATAATACTATAATACCTGATTCATAGCCGGCAAAGAAAATATACTATTTTTTGGCGCCAAATAGTGCATATTAAAATTACTTTTCTTTTCTCCCGTTGCTAGAAATGGGTTGGTGAATAGTGTGCAATTCTTTAAATTCAAGTATTTTGTAGAATTATTTATTTATTTTTAGACAACAATATAATATTTCTAATGTGGTAAATCCTTGGTAAGTCAGTATTGACTGACATCACTATTGTCGTATCGGCAAGGAAAATTATAAGTACTCAGTTTTTCGAAGAACAGTGGTCCACATAAAATACTATCTAAGGTGTAAATGTGGATAAATTGGTATACTTTTCTGTAAGGCTCACTGTACTAAAGTCTACCTCTGTTGATTATAATATCAAGTTGTGTCGTGTAGATGCATGCAGTCTCGCTGCCACTACCTGGAGGGCGGCTGTCTGAGCTCCCCGCGCTGGGTGTCGCTGCTGGTAGCTGAACTACACTACCCGCCCGCACAACACAACCAGCACTTCCAGGTATGTCATCATTACTAACTACACAATCATTGCTGTTATTATAGTCTTTACTACCATAATTACTTTAATGATTGTCATTACTATTATTGACCTGCACTTTTGAGACAGCCGCTCATAATAGGGATCGCGTACTTTTATTGTACCATTGATGTAGGATTTTTAACCAACTTGCTAAATAAAATGAACGCATCTCCCAGGACTACCAGCAGTACTTGCAGAAGCGCGCGAGTGGCGCGGCGGAACCCGAGCCCTCCACCGAGAAACCAGCGCATTGTGACGGACACGACGAGCTCGGCTGCTATCAGGTGAGCTTCATATTAAGTTGAATACTAGACAAGGTAAGTAGATATCGCAGAATCAGCGCAAGTTTTATAAGAGTGGCCTAATTTTGAGTATCCAAGGGTATATAAGGTGAACGCCGACACGCTTAGATGAAGAAGAAGCGCAAGTTTAAGGACAATTTGAAATAGTCAATTTTTGCTTATCTATATTTATTTGTTACAGTTATAAAAGTAAGTAGCGAGTAAACAGTACTGTTGAATTTAAGGATCCCATAACTCAGGTTTCAAGCTTTCTTTGGAGCTAGAAAAAAATTAAGTTCTATTTGCATAACTCAATTTGCATAAATGTTTCCTTTATTTATTTATTTATTTATTAAAACTTTTTTGTATTAATTATACAATTGGCGGACTTAATGCTAAAAGCATTCTCTACCAGTCAACCTTTATCTTATTTTTATTATTTTGTACCACAGTTTAAGGTTTTACGAGTATATAGCCTAATTATGAAACCTTCTTTGATTCAGGTGAGGCTGTACTACGACTGGTTCCTAGTTCCAGGCTCCTGCAAGTGTTGGCGACCAGACTACTTCGCCAAGTACGTCCGCCGTGCGCATAACGGTGATCTTTAAATAATAACATCATCCACGTACACAAATGCAGAAACACGCATGTCACTGTGGGCGACAGACTATTTAGCATGACGAAAGATTCTCAAATATTTTCAGGCCTAATGATGATATTTAATATTATTGATCGCAAATAAAATGATTCATTTTGATGCAAAATGTAACATTAAATGTTAGGCATTAACTGCGAGTTTGCATTTAAAACATCTAGATTTGATAAAATAAAAGACTTTATATTTGGACGAATTATTTTATAATAAGTATACCTTTATGAACTTTAAGCAACGTAATTCCTAATGTAATAATACTAATAATGAAATAATTTTGTACTTACTCAAAAATATATCCATCCGGATGCGTAAGTGATACCGATTTAGGACGCCTGTAAAATTTACATCAGTGTAAATATCATAACAGGCAATCAATCTTTTGTCTTGAGTTTTCATACTTGTTATAATAATTTTCATGTTTTTCTATGAATACAGTAATATTTACCACATGAAGTGTAGTATATTCCTATTCCGTTATTGTTGTATATGTAAACATTATTCGCTTTTATTTTTTTTAGATTTTTTTAATCAATGTTACGGTATATTTAGTATTATTCAAGAATAAAGATATTTTTGTAAAATAAAATAATTTTGTAAAAATATCTTTAATTCCTAAATTGAAGAATTTATCATAATTTCCCCTAGAATAAGCATGAGTTAGGTATATCACAATATTGTACTGATTAAGTCTAAAGAATATTTTTATTCGATTTATTATTTATTTTCATATAACGGTTTTTGTTTTTTTTTTATTAAGTGTTTTGGAATCAATGTTTTTTCGTTATTAAAAGTTACTTACATTATCAATATTGTTTAAATTGAAATATTATTGGTGCTATCATTTAATGTTGTGAAATTAAGACTGTAAGACACTTATAGAGTTAAATATGTACTTTTCTTCTATAAGTAGGCGTATTAAAACCAAAACTTTGTATTTAATGAAAGGAGAAAAGAGATCTCTTACGAATATCTATAGTATATAAATCAAGTTGTAAATTTAAAGATTGCACTTTTTTCTGTAGCTAGAGGAACTTAGATGATTGACGCTCTAAGAAATTAATACATGATATTATTATGTAAAAAAGAAACATTTTGAAATTTTGACTATTTTGCCGAACCGGATTTTAATAAATCATCATATTTTAGGAACAAAATAGTTTTATAGGGTATTAATACTCACTCAAAAATTCTTATTTAAGCATGACTTGAATTTAAAGGCTTCAAGTTTGAAGTTTTATTCAGTTAAACAACAATTAAAATACTCACACACAACTTACAAAAATTAAAAGTAAGGGTAAAGGCTTCTTGTAAGCGAAATAGTCATAACAGGATGTAAAATGTTAATTTCAAACTGTTTCACTGTTAGTTATAGTCCTGCTGACTATATTTGTATTAAAGACATTTGAAAGAAGACAAAAATCAGGCTGATTTTTGTCGCTTCAGCACTTGAAAAATACTTGTACAAAAAGTACTGGTGAATTTCAATAATTTACACTGAGCTCAAAGTGCATTTATTATTTATACATAAATAGTTATAATTTATTTAAGGCTTACATTGTATAGTCTAGGTTTTATTTATTGATGTAAGTTATAAATAAAATACAATAATAAATAGGGTATTTTTATTTCAAAAATATTTTAAAGCAGAGATCAGTTGAGTATTTAGGATTGGCAAAACGGTATTATAATTGGAGGAGATAAAAATAAAGTAAAAATGTCACTTTTGCTCTGTCAGAGTCTTTTTTGTGGTCCAATATTTCTACCTTCTCTTTTATTTTGCTATTACTTACGCTCCCAATGCCAGTGATTTAACCCGGTTCATCTTACTTTGACTACTATAATTTTACTTCCACTACTGTTATATCTAGCCGTGCTTTTGTTTTATTAATATGTGAATATAGTATAGTTTGCATACATTTTATTAATGTTTTCTATTGCATTTTCAGGTAATCAAAATTATTTGCATCATTCCTTTTCCATCGATAGCTACATCTAATTTCAGGTGGTTCGTGAGTCCTACACTACTTATGGTGTCCAAAAATTTTATGACTACAAAATTACAAAAATCGTCTACAGTTATACCTACAAATAACTACAGGCGTGGGACTATAAAATGCCTTATATTATGAGAGATCAAATACTGGTCTAAGTTGAAAATAACGTACAAAAATAAAGTAATTACAATCACGTTAAGACATACTTCTAACATGGTTCTATACTTGAAGACTTGAATTATCAGGTACGTTGGGTGAGCCTGTATTACTAATATTAACAACATATTCTCCGTTTCTATCACCTTGAATATTGCTTCTATTTACAGTAATTTCCTCCCTCTCTATAATCCTACCATTTTCAAAAACCAAATCAGTTTTAGAATTTTCACAACCATCACTTTCAGCTTTGGCAATATTTTCTGCGTTTTGGAGATTAACATCAGGTGTACTACTGGAATGTCCAGCATCAAGACTGTTTTGGAAAATATCTTCCCTTTGTCTGTTCAAGAAATGTACTGATGGAACGCCATCTTTGGGGTTAGAATAAGCGACGTAGCAGGCTGAGTATGGAGGAGGCGGTTCTTCGGGGCCGATGTATTTGTTGGCATCGGTATTGGCTTCACCGTTGGCACATTCGGAGTATGGCGGTGGCAAATCGTTGCTTATGGTATCCTGGTTGCCTTCTGGCTGGAAGATTTCGGAGTCTTCCATACCAGGTGTTAATGACAGATTTAATTCGTTGACGTGTCGATCTGAAAAAAAAGAAAATATTAATAAAATACGACCATCAGAATACGGTATGCGTTATTATACGGTATCCTAATGCTTCTTCATAAAGTATCGCGCAGTTAACCCAGAGCTGTGCTGTGTAGAAGTTTTGACAATAAGCTCTAAATGAAGTCAATTTGACTTCATCTGTACAGCGCGCGAACCTGCGCGCGAGTATGTTGCAGCGCTCATGTTCTACGTCCTCATCATCACGGAGGTCCTCAAACATGATCCAAGTATCTAAAAGTACACACTCTTTCCACTGAAACACCATTTATATCCTCTCCATATACATATATATATATAAAAAAATACTATTTTAGGCAAAATTGATAAAATTATACAAACTACTTTAAGTAAGATTTTGAACGTTGCCATAAATGACCGAGTGTGGCAACAAGCGTCACTACCAGTACGCTTGGGCGGCCTCGGCGTCAGAAAAATTACAGACGTGAGCCTGCCAGCGTTCCTGTCTTCGGTTCACAGCACTGAGAAATTGACCAGGAAAATATTAGCCCAAACACTGGTCGATTTCGAGGTGCCGTGTAAAGCTGAGGCCATGAGCGTTTGGCGGATGGCTTGTCCAGGCACTGAGTTACCGAGTAACCTATCCTCCCAGAGACTATGGGACGAGCCTCTTTGCCGCATTACAAGAGGAAAACTATTGGATTCCTCTTGCAGTGTGGTTGACCGTGCTCGTTTAATGGCTGTGGGAGAATGGGAGTCGGGTTTATGGCTGCAAACACTCCCGTCGCCCAACATAGGCACTATGTTGGACGACCATACCTTCAGAGTCGCTACTTGCTTGCGGTTAGGTGCCCCGTGTGTTTCTCCGCATCGTTGTCACTGTGGAGAGGTCGTCGATGCCCTCGGACATCATGGCCTATCGTGCAGCAGGAGCGCTGGCCGCATTCCGCGGCACGCACATCTTAACGACATAATCCGTCGTGCTCTGACTACCGCCGGCGTGCCGGCCGTGCTTGAACCTATTGGCCTCGCACGCGACGATGGAAAGAGACCAGACGGTATGTCCTTAATGCCTTGGAATATGGGTCGGCCTTTGGTGTGGGACGCGACATGCGTCGACACCCTTGCGCCATCACATGTTCCAAGCACCGCAGGGTGCGCTGGCGCTGCTGCTGCGTCAGCTGAAACCCTCAAACGGCGTAAATATAGTAATCTCAATGGAGATTACATATTTGAGCCGTTTGGGGTGGAGACCCTTGGGCCATGGGGTCCGAGTGCGCGTTCTCTTTTTAGAGATCTCTCCAAAAGATTAATCGGCGCCTCATGTGACCAGAAGGCTGGCCTATATTTGGCTCAAAGGTTAAGCATTGCCATACAGCGTGGCAATGCTGCCAGCCTTCTGGGCACATTTCCAGTTGATAGTGATGCGGAGGAGTATTTCGATGCGTAGTGTTTTGTATGTTTGTTTTGTTTTTTTTTTCTATGTATATATATGTATATATATTTTAACTTTAAGTGTGTATATAGATAGTTCTTAAGATTGTATAATAATTGTAAATTTGTGTCCATTAAACGAGCAATAAATTTATTTATATATGGACTATACATTGGCAATATCCTCTCAGGACCCTTACCGGCACGATAGACCACCATTTTGGTTTTCTGGACATTATATTTGAACCCGTTTCTAGCAGGATATCTCTATTAGGCTACGTAAGCCTCTGATGAAGGGGGTAAGAAGCAACATATCGCCCGCGTAATTGAAATGTTTTAAAAAACAGAACCAATATGGCATCCAATTTTGGTGCTTTTTAACTCCTCGATCAGGACGTTCGTCTTAGCCTACGGCTATGGTTGCTGACTATCTGCTGGGCGTATGCTTATCAACAGGGTTTGTAGTATATACGTAAAAAAAACACTTACGACTAGTAGCAAGAACGGTTGGTGTTGGCCACTCTTCAGACTCTCGTCTTCTCGCTGTAAGCAAATAGTGAAATTTTAAATCTAATTTGCAAGTTTTTCCATGACCAACACTTAGACACACTAGGGACTAGGGAGTATACCTCCAAGTAAAATGCTACCAGTTTAAAAACTTACGCTACAAGTATAGGGAACATATCAATACTAACTCTTATAAAAGTTCCGTTATATGCACTTCTTCACAGCTCGAATCGAATCAACAGATCCAGGTATTCACTGCACTCTCCCACAAACACCCACCATTGGGAGCCACTACAAGTATATGGAATATATCAAAGATCACTAACTCTTAAAGAAGTTCCGATGTATGCACTTCTCCACGGCCCTGACCAGCAGCACGAGCGCCACCAGCAGCAGCGCGCCGCCCGCCCACGCGCGCGCCGCGCTCTCCCACGCGCGCGACGCCGGCCGCGCGCCCGGGGACAGCGGCTCCAAGCGGAGATGCTGAAGATTGCGATAAAATAGAGATAAGGGATCGTTCATTATTTACGTGAAACTTGAAAAGGAGTGTTTAGGAGGTTTAAGGTATCAAAAAAATTACGAAATATCACAAGTAAACGTATTGTACTTCTACCCTCCTCACAAGCATCTCCTCTCTCTCTCGCTGGTTGACTGTAAGATCGATTATTTTTACAATATCGTCAATAAGCAAAGATTTCTAAGTGATGATAAATAAGAAAAACATGTCCATACACTCTAAAAGCAAATAAGAGGTGATCAGGTTAATAAATTTACACTATTAGTCTACTTAGTCTACAATATTATAACAGCGTATACGGTCTTACATAACTCATTCGTAATGGTGCTATGTTCGTGTCTGAAGCAAACTACCAATTAATGCGCAATATAGTCACGGTTGTGGCATAAATAATTGACAATATGTCTAGATTAAGAACATTTTGCTGAGTACTTGTTGCTCCACAATTCTCGGCAGATGCGCATCTATTATAGTTATACGAGTAGTATTCATAATTTGAAATAATCTATAACAAAAACTTGAAACATAATTCTGAGCAGCGGCGGCAGCGCCATGTTGTTTGCCATCGCAACAGATGATGTTTCACATCTTGTATCCACAAATACCAATATAAAACCTCTGTTGTCCACAGTTTACACGAAATAGTAACTAACTAGTCATTGTTTCTAGATTTGTAACAGGAATAACGACAGGACCTGACTGTCTAATTTGTCTATTACATAAAATGATTTCGTGGTTCGTAAGGCACGCCAAGCCGTAGATTATGGGCGCCACATTGGGTCGTCATCAATTATTGCAAGCGTTGCATGGGCTTCAGTGACCACTTACCATCTTGTTACCTATATGCCTGTATGCCTACCGAGTTATACATAAAAAAAGAAAATTGTTACCTTTAAATCTGGTAGTTTCCAATCTTCCCCAGCAAACAAACTGAAGCCTTTGGCTGGTCTAGAAGGAGGTGGTGGTGGCCAGGAACCCGCCTGGTAGCTGTGGCCTGTGGAGCGGGCTGGGTTCGATGTGTCTAGCCTGGAATAAGACGAAGATATTATTTATTTCGTATTTTGGTTGTTATTGAGAAGCCACATCAATTTCTCTAGATTCTCTTGAAAATAAAACAAGACAAGTGCATCATTGCATCTCAGTTAAATAATCTGATACTACTAGTAGCCAATTATCATCACAATTACAGCCGCAGGCTGTCCACTGCTGGACATAGGCCTCCCCCAAGGAATTCCAGAACGACCGGTTGAAAGCGGCCTGTATCCAGCGTCTCCCCGCGACCTTCGGTCATCTGACCATCTGGTCGGTGGGTGTCCGACGCTGCGCTTGTCGGTGTGTGGTCGCTCGATAAACTTTCTGCCCCATCGGCCATCGGTTCGTCGCTCTATGTGCCCTGCCCACTGCCACTTCAAGGAGCTAATTCCCTGGGCTATGTCGGCAACCTTAAATAGCCACTACACGACCAAAAACAAACCGCTGCTAAAGCCTATCTGTCGACGTACGACAAACCCTGAAACCAGATCTAACCTAGTTGCTGCGGAGTCTGGCTAACCTGCGGCATGTGGTTTGAGATCTGAGTTGAGAATTTATGCATTTGCAAGCAATGTAAGGTCTATGCTAAAAAGATACTTTATACGTTTTCCCAGTGGCATTATCCGATTGTTCTTTAACTTTACAGTCTTTGACATACTTAATGGAAATGTAATTAAGCGTCATTGTGCTTACCTGATCAAATGTCTCAAATTCTTCGGCACATACACAGCAATCTCCTGCCTAGGCATGTGGTTCCAATCGATATTGAGGCCTCGCGTGGCGTCCTGCATATTCCTTAACTCTTGCAAGTCGTGTAGGGTCAGCCTGAACCGGCGTCGCTGGTAGCGATCGAGGATGTCTCCCCTCGCGTCCCAGCCAGGCCACGGCCAGGGCCTGACTGTTGGGGGCTGCATCCTGGAAATTGACAAAGCAAAATTGTAATATTGTTTTGGTCTTCTGCTTTATCTGACTTCATGTCTCTTCTCATAGCATTATTTAGGCAAAAATCCTATCCAAATATTCCAAATACATATATATCCATACTAATATTATAAATGCGAAAGTCTGTCTGTCTGTCTATCTGTCTGTCTGTCTGTCTGTCACCTCTTCATGGCTAAACTGCTGGACCGATGGTGATGAAATCTACTACTTTTGGGCGCGATATAACCGAGTCCCACGCGGGGTGAAGCCGCGGGGAACAGCTAGTTTAAAATATATTTATTTACATAAAAACATAAAATAAGAAGAATTTAGAAGTAGAAGACACAAAAAAAAATCATATCTTCACACTTACGCTAATATACAAAAAAAATACAAAAAACTATAAGAAAAAAAAATGAAATAAATCTTGCCCGTGAGGCATGTTATCAAGAATGCTGGCCGTATTTCCCCGCTGGATAGCAATACTTAACCGTTGGGCGGAATAGCAGCCAGTCTTCCTGTCACCAGCAGCGGAGACAAGACGGGGATCTCTTTGAAAAAATCTCTCTTCTGCTCCTATTTTATTGAATTAAAGTCAAATTGCTAAATATGGTAAGCTCAGCGCGAGGCCACCTCAATGGCCTTCCGATTTGCCTCCATCAAGTAGTTCACTGAACAGGATGCGCAGAGGCGGGGCACGACAGCAAGTGTGCCATGGTTTGGGTACTCCCGCAGTGACACATGTCGCCTACTGAAAATCCCCACTTCTTCCGCAAATCTTGACATCTGCCGATCCTTACCCAAAGTCGCTTCGAATTGTGGTTTTGGATTTTGTGGTTGCTCCGGAGCCTCAGCAATCAATCGTTTCTGTTTCTTATTCATTACGAATCGATGGATTATTTAAATTTTGTTAATTCCAAAATTTGGCATAGCTTTGGCTGTAGCTTTTTACAAATCCTGCTACTTGGCCAACCCATTGTCGAGTTTTAGTCAGACTAACGTACAGCAATTAATATATATATATATACATACATACATACATATCACGCCTGTCTCCCGTAGGGGTAGGTCATAGAATTTGAAAATTGCGCGCGGTCTCGACCCAGGCAATTTTTTTTAAATATGGGATAAGTATTTTATATATAAGAAAGAAGATAACAGTTTCATTTACGATAATGACAAACGGACAGTCAGACAGCCAAGGATACTTTTAGCCTCACTGCTAAAATTACGCAACTTGTCGCTTAGCGGCAGTAAATAGGTGAAACTATTAGATAATTGCACACCCATCCTGCGGCACCCGTAGTTACGTGCCTTACCATCGATTTACCGAGTTCCTTTACCATTTACACTCTGTTTACTATTAGTGGTACTGGTCTAAAGGTGCGGTCCAACCAATGCTTTTCGTTCGCGTTCGTACGTAGAAATTGCTCTATTTGCTTTGAATTTTTTTTTGAAAATTTATATGTTAATAAATTATAAAAATATTTTTTCTTTTTGTTATAAAGTTATTTGTATCTCCTTTTGAAATGACGGCACTAAACACTCTTTGAGAAGCTTGATCCAATAGGTAGAGGCCCTTTGGAGAGCTGGATGTTATCTGGTCCCCCTGCTAAAACCATACTATTATCCAAAATTTACGCTAAATGTTTAGTAAAGCCCGTCTTGTACCCCTAGTATCAGATTTTATAAACACAGACGCTAGTGACTGCGTTAGGATTTTAAATGGAATTTTTTAGTTGCCGTACTATCTTTCAGGATTGCTGTACAGGTTTGCCATACAAACTCGCTAACGCATTCGCTAGCGTCTGTGTTTATAAAATCTCATACTAGGGGTACTAAGTTGAAATCATTGGTATGACCACACCTTTAGTAATTCAGTTAACCAGAAATGCAGTGGAACGACATTGCATGACCTAATCGCTCAAGTGAGGACTGGTAATTGGTTTATGTCCAATTTTCTAGTACATTTACTAATTCATAATAATTAATAAATAATAATAAAGCCTTTTTTATTTCCTTAACTTTACAAGAGAAAAAAAATATAAAAGATATGTACACTAAAAAAAAAACATTCCTCTCTCCTTAGTTAAGGCCCCTTTTTTGATATAGGCCTCCTCCAATAATCTCCATGCTGGTCTGTCCTCTGCATTCCTTTGCCAGTCGTTTCCGGCTACTTTTTTAATGTCGTCGACCCATCTATCTCTGGGGCGCCCCCTGTTTCTGAGGTTATTTGGGCCTGCCCATGTAGTTACTCTCTTTGCCCATCTCTCCTTTGGTGCACGTGCCACATGACCTGCCCACGTCCATTTAAATGTTGTGAGTGTTGAAGAGCGTCTATGACCTGTGTTTTCTTTCGGGTTACTAATTCATACTTTAGACAAAACCCGAAACACAAAGACACGAAGACGGACGAGACTCACTGACATTGCCAAAGTCAAAGAGAAAAGGCGATGGGCGGGTCCTTTGAGCAACACGTCTCCCGTACCAGAACTGAGGCCGTGTTGCTCGTCATCGTGGTCAATCATTGGACATCGTGAATATAAAAAAAAGAAAAAAGGGCGGGCCACATATGCCGCACAAGAGATGAGCGTTGGGACAGTTGGTGCTTGAGTGGAGACCCAAAACTGGACGAAGAAGTGTCGGTAAACCTAATGCCAGATGGACCAATGATCTTGTTACAGTTGCCGGAAGTAGTTCCATGTGCAAAGCACAAGACCGGGAAAAATGGAGTGCTGAGGTTATGGAATGAGCCAGGCCATGGTTTTCTCTACAGACTACAACATGGAGTCTTTCAAAAACGGCGTGAAAAGATTCCTTAATTACACGGACAAGCGGTTCCAAAAGATTCTGACACCAGGATGTGAATGGTCGATTGACCATGTAACCTACACGAAATGATGATGATGATGATCATGAGTGGCTCCGGTAATGACAATGAAGCGACTGCCATTTTTTACAGGAAAACCAGAACAATAGGAACATGTTCCGGGTGTGTTAGTGGCCAACACTGAGAGATTTTTTCGATGACTTATTGGTACATTTTTTACAATACATAAGAACATATATATCTTATATTCTTGCCTACATTCGAGTTCATTTCCCCGGTCGATAAGACTGGTCTGGTGCTTTACCAAGATAAAGTAAGTAAATACATCAATTATTGATAAATTGTATGTAGATGTTACTCAGTATTTGCTGGATTACTGTGTGGTTCTAAAATCGGCTGTTTAATTTCTTTCCATTCCTAAATCCATTATACATCTTTCTAAGATCTACAAAAAGTTGTTTCCAGTTTAGTTAGGATATTGCAGGCTTGTATCGCCTGATTGTCTGATAACAAAGATGATTCCGTGCATCGTTGGCCTCGGTCGCCATTTAGTAGGCATTAAAGGAACCACTCCAGACGCCGAGAGGCGGTTGAGAAGAACATTGACACCAGGGTGTGCAAGGTTGATTGACCGTGTCAACTACACGAAATGATGATGAGTGCAAATAGAGGTCATGATTTTCATGCTATCTCTTGTAGCTTTGAAATATGTGGTGCATTTCAAAAAAGTCATTTCTAAGTGACTGGCATACTTGCTGTCTTGCGCGGTTTCCGCCGCATCGTACGTGGACGACTTGATGGAGGCAAATCGGAAGGCCATTGGGCCTCGCACTGGGTTAACCAAATTTAGCCTTTAGGCGCGATTGGTCCAATTCGCGATTAGTCCAATTCACCTATTTGCGATTGGTCCAATTCGCAGTTGGTTCAATTCGCGGATGGTCCAATTCGCGATTGGTCCAATTCGTGGTTTGTCCAATTCGCGATTGGTCCAATATAGATAGATATGCTCTTTATTGTAGACCGATTTTAATAAAGTTTTGTATGGATTTAGTTAAAGACAGGGGTTAAAATACAGGCGATTTTTTTGCATTATAACGGAGCACTATACTATAGGTACATACATATATAGGTTTAGGCGTAGCTGAGGCCAACAGGTTTACTTAAATACTTATTAAAATTATTATTTGGTGAATACCACTACCATAACCACTGGGAGAGAATGCTTTTAGCATTAAGTCCGCCAATTGTAAAAGTATTTTTACTTGTGGTACACTAAAGTTATATAAATAAATAAATAAAATACCGAGCGGGCAAAACAGCGGGCGAAACTACCTAGTACCTAATAAATTTAAATCATAACTACGAAATCGATGCAATCAGTTTCGAAATTAGTCTACAAGGCTGTCGATGCTTAAACCTTTCCGTAAGTCATCTACAAAAATGCATTAACAACTCATATTTTTGGCGCTGCATCTGCGCGATATAATATGTATTTACTTATACCCAAAATTATCTTTTTCGAATGATTTTTTCTATATCTGTACATAAATAAACTTGAACTGTGATACATATGTTTTTATAAGATAATAAAGTTGAAATAGGTCAGCGCCTGTTTTTAATTCATGTTCAGTAAGTCAGGGTAAATATTCGTATTTCATCAAATAGTAATAAAAATTGATTAAAATTAATCATTTCATCAGTAATCTACAAAAAAGACCTACAAAATTTTTTTATCTTTTTTCAACTATGGCTCATAATTTTTAGATGCCTTATTTTTTCTTACAATCAAACTAGGTTCTTGGTACTAAGAAATAAAATTTAATTAAAATTAAATTTCAATTTCCCGAGGGAAATTCATGCGTAGAGAAGACGCGGGTGAAAGCTACTAAAATAATAAAGGCATATATAATATTATCCTATAAACGTCAATATTTCGGTTCTTTTTAAATTAAAAAGATCGGTAACATGCTGCAAAACAAGTAAGTTTAAATACCTACCTATTAGGATAGGTACACACCTACTTTTCATCCCAGATCACAAGTTTATAAAATACCCAACCATCTTAAGGCATCATCAGCTCTCTCTAATATAAGAACATTGTTTAAGTCGGTGGATTAATTTCCATGTCTCCCTTTTTTCAGCCATCCGTATTACATCTCATACGACCAAGGAGGGCATGCATACTCCTAACAGGTATATAGATCAAATAAAGGGGTAAGTTGAATTCGTGTCGTAAGAAAACAGAGCATTATGTGGCCAAATATACTTACTTACTTGTAGGATTTATTAGTGTAGTCATTTGAAAAAATATAAACAGTTTCTTAATTTTTGTGGTTTTATTGAATACTGTCAATAATAAGACCGTGTTCATAATAGGTGCATTTACCTACTACATCAAATAAAGGAGAAGGTTGAATGTATGTCGTAAGAAATCAGGGCCTTATGTGGCCAAATATACTAACTTACTGCGATGGCTCAACGATCTTGGCCTCCGACACCAGAGCTCTCCACCGCTCCCTGCTCAGCGCCTCGTATTGCTAGTTGGCTTTTTGGAGGCTTTTGGGTCCTTTCGAACTTCAGCATTCCAGCGGTACTAAGGACAAATATATCGTAATAATACAAAAACTTACGGAATCCGCAACTCCATTCGTTTAGCAATCCATCAAAACACAAAACAGTCATAAAGTCACAATATTGAATTCACTCGGTACTAGACGAGTATTCGTAATATCGATAACAACAAAACTGCGGGTGTGACGGGCGCATGCGCGGCGCGCACGGAGGGGATTTTAAGGTAGGATTCCGATAGCTCCGAATGCGAGTAGTCGCATGGCCCTGTCTGTATGATGATTGAAAGAAATATAAGAAATTTTATGGCATTTATTATGATTTATATCCTTTTTTCGGTGGTGCTTCTACCCTTAGTGGATCTTAACCTGCGACACTAGTGCCCCTAGTGTAAGTTTTTCTTAACGCAGACGCTAGTGACTGCATTAGCGATTATTTACGGCAGCCCTGTAAAGCGCCTCTGGCGGATAGTAAGGCAACTAAGAAATTCCACACAAAATCCTTTCAACTTTCTACAAAAACCTCCTCCTAGAAAAACTCACAATAGGGGCAACTAGATGTCACTTTTAGATCTTGAATCTATTTTCGTTAGCTATCTATTCCGTAAGTACTCAAACTAAGGCATGTGTTTAATGAGGCGACAAATATACTGAATACTGGAAAAGAAGTATGATAATAATAAAAGCAAAAATACTAGGTTGGCAGATACGTTAGTATTTTTTCACTACTAAAAATTTTTGCGTGTTAAAATCAGCAATTTCACCTTTCTGTACTACTGAAAAACTCCAAATCCATAAGACAGGTCTTAAATGAGTGAAAGTGTCTTGATATCTGCGAATAATAAATTAATGAATTAATTCGCAGCTTAATATAGAAAGTCCACTACTGAGCACGACGATTCGTTAATCGCGTTTATTCCCGGTCGTCCCCACCATGTCGTCCTCACTGGGGACGAGTGGGAAAAAAAAGTTTCGTTCGTCCCCAGTGATGACGATTGGCACTTTTTATTTCCCACTCGTTCCTCTATAGACCGAGAGTCAAAATACAAGGGGGTTTCAATAAGAGATTTCACGGTTTGATAAAATGCTTTAATTACGCTTTTCTAAGCAAGACTGTCAATGGTTTTGATTGAAAGTAACTAAAAAATTGAGGTAATTAGTACAGTATTAACGAATTTACAATAATTCTTGCAGTGCATATCACAGATAATCAACTTATTTACAATAATTCTTACAGTTTTAAACTGCGTATAACAGATAATCAACTTATTTACAATTGATAATAATAATTGAAAATAGGTTGATTATTTGAAGTAAGAATTATTATAAATAAGTTGATTATCTGTGATACGCACTGCATAAATTATTGTAAATTCGTTAATACTGTACTAATTACCTCAGTTTTTTAGTTACTTTCAATCAACACCATTGACAGTCTTGCTTAGAAAAGCGTAATTAAAGCATTTTATCAAACCGTGAAATCTCTTATTGAAACCCCCTTGTATTTAAACTCTCGGTCTATAGCGGAACGAGTGGGAAATAAAAAGTGCCAATCGTCACCACTGGGGACGAACGAAACTTTTTTTTCCCACTCGTCCCCAGTGGGGACGACATGGTGGGGACGACCGGGAATAAACCGTTAATCGGAGTAAGCAAAACTGTACTTTAAAATATTCATATGGTTAATTAAACTTGATTTAATAGCTGCTAGTTAATTGTTTCAAATAAATAGTACATAAAACACTCTCCTATTCAGCACGTTTGATGTCCACGATGCTACGGTAACCACTTACCATCAGTTGTACAGTTAGCCTAATAAATTTGGAGTAAGGTTTTGACATGAAACTATTTTCTTAAAGTAAGACCATTTAACTGAGTAATTTTCTTAATTAAAAAAAATATACTTTATACATCACAATAAGTTTTGTCAATCATTAAACCCCAACTATTATTAATCTGAAAGTGAGTTTGTACGTTTGTTTCTTTTATTTGTTGCGAAGTCAAGGGTGAAATCTACTAGTATATAAAAAAAAACCTTTTCCAAAGTATATAAGTATTGTTGATGGTTTTATACTAACCTGCAATAGAGCTACAGGCCGCTTTTGGTTGCCTAGCAATTTTGTTGTTGATTCATTTCTCAATATATAAAAATGTCGTGTCTCTAGAACTTGGATTTATTATTTTAATATATAATTTATTTTAGTCCTTTCAGTGTTTGTTCTACTTCCACTTTGATCTATATATTTATCTTAAAATATATAAAATATAATAATAAAATATCCTAATATATAAGTATAGAAAAAGAGAAAGGAAGAAAAAGATGTTCAGATGACTTAAGGGTCTTCGAAAATGTTTGAAAAGAAGCGGCACAGGACAGGGACGAATGGAAGAAAAGAGGGGAGGCTTTTTCCCAGCAGTGGGACACAACAGCTAGGAAAAAAATACGTATATACAAATTAAATATACTTAATTATATTGTTTTTTCAAATAATTAAACGGGTTTTTCTTATTTTACCCCAAAATTTATCTTATCTGAGAATTAAACCTTTGGAATAAGGCACGTTAAGCCGTTTGTCCCAGCTGCCATCTGAAGAACTCTGACACCAGGGTGTGTCGTGTAGGTGACACGGTCAATCGACCCGAAATGATGACGATGACCCCAAAAAGATGTTCTCTGCACCACTGGTTGGTATTCTTCGTATTCGGTTATTGACGTACTTAGGCTTTACAATATAAAGTTGGTATTCTCAGTATTTGGTATCCGACGTATTTTTTATAGTAGTTGGTATTTCCCGTAAAACAATGGTGGTGTTTCGCGAAGTTGGTATTTCACGAATGTGGTAGTATGAGTATATCAGTCCGCCATTTACCATAGGTAATGAAGTTAAATCCATCCAATCAAAGTAATATTATAAATGCGAAACTGAGTTTGTATATCTGTTTGTTTGTTACTTCTTCACGCCCTATCTACTGAACCTATCTTCCTGAAATTTCTCATACACATAGCTAGAAGTATTGAAAAGGACATAGGGTACCTTTCATCCCGGAAAAAGCACTGTTCCCGAGGGAATCACGTGGGTGCTAGGAAATCTAGTAAATATATAAATGTACCTAAAATTAGATGTTTCTAAAAGAGAAACCTTGAGAAATGAGAAGACAGAAGGACGTTCCCAAGTCCCGTCTCCCGGCTGGGAGCGGGACGATCAATGTCTGCGCGGTGCTGGCTCGATGTGGACGCGACACTCAGGCGCCTGATGTTTACGGCATTGACACACTGAGACGAATTTGCCTTTTTTTCCGGATGAAAGGTACCCTATGTCAATTTAATACTTCTAACTATGTGTATGCAAATTTTCAGAAAGATTGGTTCGGTAGATAGGGCGTGAAGATGTAACAAACAAAAAATAAATAAACAAACTTACTTCCGCATTTATAATATTACTAGCTGTAGCCCGCGACTTCGTGCGCGTGGCTTTCGTTATCGTGGGAATTTCGAGAATTTCTCCTTAAATTTCCGGGAATTGCCCAAGAATCCCCCTTTTCCTGTTATACAGTTTGTCATGACAATAACCAACAAAAAAATTGCATTATCTCGTTATCGGTTCATTAGAAAAAAGTTACAGCGGTTTAGCCATAAAAGCAGCCGCAGTCGGCTAAAAAGACAGACAGATAAACTTTAGCATTTAAAATATTCGTATAGATTACTAAGATAATATTGCCATTCAAACAAAATAAAGCATTAAATTAAACACCCGATTCTAAAAAGTAATTTCCGTCCAAAAAGCGCTTTATTTCCAGTCACAATCAGGATTCTAAGAAGTTATTTATTACGAAACCCTTAGAGCGCGAACCAACTCGCGCTTGACCAATTAATTCAGCTTCTCCGCTCAGTGTACCCCTGCCCTTGTCAACACTCTCATTTGTAAAAGTTTTGGCACAGTACCCGAACCAGTGAGAGAGTAACCTCCCTCTAAACTGGACTAACAATATTTTAGTTAGTTTTAGGTAGTTTGTTTCCTTGGAGCGAAGATACGCAGTGCCGATGTGACCGTTCCGGATTTAATTGGTTTTTGGGTGAGTAGGCGTTTACAGAATAAATAAATACCTAAGTTTTTTTATTGAAATTGACCAAGGATTATTTTGTCATTTCGTCAGTTTTCGTTTATATTTTAATTATTAGCTGTAGTTCGCGACTTTTTGCGCGTGGTCTTCGCTCCCGTTTCTGTGGGAATTTCGGGTATTGATCCCGAAATTCCCGCGGGATTTTCCCGGGAATCTCAGTTTTCTTTATACAAAGTTTGACATGACAATAACCAACACAAAAAAGAATTCTCCTTCGTTCGAAATTGATATTTGCAGGCAAACATGCCTTGAGTTCATTCAAATGACGATAACTTTTAATGAACCGATTTTGATGAAACAAACTTTAAATGGGATCGTGGTCAATAGCTGGACATTGTGAAAAAAATATGTTTTGCTAAGTTAAAACAAAATACTTAATTGGTGAAAGTTTTAAGCAAATCGGTACAGTAATTTCGGAGATAAGCATGATCATACATACATACATACAGACTGACAGAGACAGAGAAAAATGTTTATTAATTAGGACCATGATTTAAAGCGTACCCTGGGCTCTGAAGTAACAACGATAGTCGCAATAGAAAAATGCTAGGCTTTATGATGGTCTTATTTATAGAATCTTTTACATTTATTAATATTCATCATCATTTCGTGTAGGTGACTCAGTCAATCGACCATGGTCACCCTAGTGTCAGAGTTAGGAACCGCCTTACATGAAGTAAACATAACAAGTTTATCATGTAAATTCAAGGGAAACTTCCATAAGGTTAATGATGTCAATTTTCGATTATGACTTATAAATACACAATCGTAAAATTGAAATGTTGAGTTGTGACGTCATGACATCAGGTATAATGTAGTCTATACAGGAAATAAACAGGAATACTTAATGTTTTGTTCATTGCTAAACTTTAGCGTTAACATAATTCATAATTCATTTATTTTATGTCACAACACTGCATTATATTACTTAAAAATGTAGGGAAGAAAGCTTCTAGGCTGAAGTGGAATTAAGCGGTCCGTGAGATGCGTTAAACTATTTGACAACCTGGGTCCCAGCAGATGGGTATAAAAAGAGAGGAAGGCCAAGAAAAAGATGGTCAGAGGAATTAAGGATCTTCGATATAGATTGGAAAGAAGTAAAAAGTAGTCACAGGACGCATAGAAGAAAAAGGGGAGGCTTTGCCCAGCAGTGGGACGCATATATTTAATAAAAAATACTTTAGCGGCAAAATACTGTTACGAATTTGATAAAATTAAAATCAATGATAAGAAAAAATAAAGAGCAGTTCTGAGCTCCAAAGTTTAAATAGGACTTTATAGGCTTGAATGACCCGGTTATGTGATACAAAAAGGTGATTCTGTGCTTTCAAAAGGCATGTTAGCCCGCTGGTCCTGTCTGCTGCCCGATAAAACATTCATATAAGAAGCCGAAAGGCACTTTTGAATCAAGGTGCGCGTTCAATTGACCCACACGATATGAATGAACTCCTGATCTGACCTTCTAATGTTTATTCTTACAATTTCCAGCTCCAACCACCACAATGGGTGTCAAACGAGGCAGAGAGTCCACTCTGGCACCAGAGCTGTGCGCTCCACTCCTTCTTCTCTGCTGGCTTTGCTGCTGGAACGAAGACAGTAACTCTGGTAAAGATATAGACAGAATATAAATATTATCCAATGGGTCTAACCACTATGAGAAAGCTCAAGATAGCACAGAGCTATTTATAGAGAGTCAGAGAGAGGCTATATGCTCGGTGTTTCCCTGCGACTCTAAAACGAGGAGAATCAAGAGTCCAGCAGATTAATTAGTTTAGTTGAAAAGTACTACAAATTGCAAAATTTACCTTGCTTGCTTTTAAAACTTTCTTTTTTTGCATAAAGTCACAAGAATGATTGCAAAAGCAGAGGATTTTTGTAGGCGTAAATGTGCAATACAGTTGATTGAACCATACAAATATCCTTTGTTGCACCATAAAAACAAAATTACAGCAACAACTTTACTCATAGCAATGAGTAAAGGCCTAATTACCTTTAATCATAAATTCTAGGAGACCTCATATGCTGCCTAGAGGGACACCATATTAGATAATTAATTATAATATGTGGTGTTTCAGAATCATCTAGTACGGGCAAGCCTCGCAAGCCAGTTAGCCATGGTGTGTATGTTGTGATCACAAAACATAGACCCAGTAGACAACCACTGCATATTCATGCTTAATTCCACTTGTTGTTGTCGATTCCAGGTCATCCGTAATTTTAGTTAACATGAATGTTCCACAAGCAAAGAAAATGCTTTAAATTTCCATCTAAATATTATATTATGAAATCGTTTCCTAAATCTATGTTGTTGAAGTTCTAATTGCAGTAAATAATATGATGTTCAATTAATTTGGTTTGATTTATTATTATCATTCAGATTCTTTTCAATTGAATTCAAAATCCAATAAAAAAAGTCTAATGGTTTTTATAGAAGAATTAAACCAAAATCCATAAATCTTCTATTCCGGAAACACTTTAAATGTAATTTTACTTCTTTGGTAAAAAAAGCTGTTAATTACGTTTATAATCAAATATATAATTCAAGAAATTATTTGAAGCTTCGTTTGTATATAACCTTACATTTGTGTCAATGTATGTCATTCCATCTCTAAATGTTATAAATTTGATGAATGTGGTTGGTTTGAATCAAAAGGGCGCCCAACCTGTAACGGTCTCAATGTCTCCTTGTTTCAGATTCGGGATCTCACCGCCGAGCCAGTGAATTCTGCCGGCGATTTGGCAGTAGTGCTATGTCATTACACCTGCCGAGCACATCAGGTACTTAAGTTTAAGTTATCTTAAGTTTAGTTAACTGCCTCTGTGGTCCGGTGGTTAAGGCGTTTGCCTTTAGAGCCGGGGGTCATGGGTTCGGTTCCCATGGGAAGCATACTTTGTTTAGATATATCCAGTTTGGCCAGGACAATGCAGGTGTGAATCACCTGATTGTCTGATAAAAAAGATGATTCCGTGCTTTCGAAGGCACGTTAAGCCCTTGTTCCCGGCTGCCATCTGATAGTCGTTAAAGAAACCACGTCAGATGCCGGGAGGTGGGTCCGGAGAACTCTGATACCAGGGTGGGCACGGTCGGTTGACCGTGATACCTACACGAAATGATGATGAGCTATCTATATTTGTATCTTGCTAGTTTGATTCAGAATATATTTATATTACGTTACTATAAAGTATTATTTACGTGTTAACAATTAAGTGATATTTTTTTGTTCAAATGCAGTTCTGGTTAAGATTTTGCTAACTTAGAATAAAGATCCAAATTAACAAAATCATTTAGCCTTACAAAATATTTGTGTGCTAAAAACGAATCAAATTTTGTAAACAAGACAAAACCCTTATACAAAATGAACTAACCAATTTCAGGTAGCACCAAACAACCTCTATCAGCACATAGAAGCCACGAAGAGATTCCAAATCGAAGTAAATTTAATCATGAAACCCCTGACGCGGAAGCTCGCTACCACTCCGCCCCGAGTGTCATCGACGAAGTCATCCATAGACGTGACTGGGAAAGATCCACACGGGATCTTCACATACCTTTAAACCCTGACTCCGAAATTTGTCCCTCAGATATCAGCCTTACGCCTTACAAAGCTCCGAGAGCAGAGCCCGAATTATCCTCTAATGAAGTCATCAATGTACAAAAACCTTGTAAAAAGCACCACACAAATATTAAATCATCTAAAAAAGCAAAAGAAAGCAATGATGACGAAGACAAAGATACTGACGCAACTGAAATTGAAGTATCGAATTTCTATATAGGTGAATCTAAAGAAAATGATTCGTTACTAACTAAAACGCCTGTAGATGACTTTGAGTACGAGAGATTAGTAGCAGAGGAGAGAAATAAATTAGTTCATAAAGCTAAAGAGGCAAAACAATGTATTAATGAATCGATTCGGTCCAAAGATCGTCCGAAGCCTGCATTGGTGCCGCTGGAAGAAGGGCAAGCATCAAATGTGTTTACTTATTGGTTGGATCAGGATATAGACCAGATAGATAGGTCGGGAGCGATGCATCACACCATAGAGTCCCGAATGAGTATTGGAAGACCTTTCCCGCCTCCTTCTGTTGGTAAGTTTTATAAAGATTTTACATAATGACAGTTATGAAATGTCCTTTTGGTTTGGTAAGGGACGACTAAGGGACAAAAAGAGAAGAAAATTTCCTTGTAAAATCACGAGCATAAATATATTCAACTGTATGTATGTCATTTTTGACCTTGTGCGGTGAACACTAGCTCCACCGTCATTTAAAAATCATTACTCACTGAAAACACAGGTTATCAAAAATCCCTCTGCTGTAATTTTTGTTCTGGATCTGAAGTTAATTTTAATCATATTCAATTATTAAATTATAGTTCCATATAGTTACAAATTTAAAAACTGCTAAAAGTGGCCGTTTTAAGCAATAATGCAATTTGCAACTATAGGGAGTTATAATTTAATATGTTTAAAATTAACTTCAGATCCAGAACCTTAATTACACAAGACGGATTTTTGATTACTTGTGTTTTCAGTGAATAATAATTTATAATGATGGTGGCGCTGGTGTTCACCGAGGTATCACCTTAAGAAAGGGTGGTTTGGTTATACATATTAATGCATGTTGGATTCCAGAGGTCGTGGGCTACGACGGAGGCGCCTGCTATCTGGCGGAGGAGGGTTCGCTGTCCGACCTGCGCGAGCGGCCGGCGCGGGCGGTCGGCAGTGCGGGCACTTTGAGGGCGCGACACGCCAGCGACGGAGACATCCTGGCGCCGCCTGTGAGGCCGGAGTCGGGAGCATTTTCAGGTATTACCTATTATACAGTTATATCAAGTACTTAGCTGTTCCCCGAAGTTTTACCTTAGCCGTCATCATCATCATTATGTGTAGATGACACGGTCAATTGACCATGCACACCCTGATGTCAGAGTTGTTCGGAACGGCCTCTGACGTGGTTCCTTTATTGGCTACCAGACAGCAGCCGGGACCATCGGCTTAACGTGCCTTCCGAAGCACGGAATCATCTTCATTATCAAACAATCAGGTGATTCAAGCCTGCAATGTCCTAACCAAACTGGAAACAACTAAACAAAGAATGCTACCCGTCCGTAGTGAGTTTTTGAAACCGCCTCTTGGCCTCTTATGTAGTTCCTTCAACGACAACAAGCTGGCAGACTTGACCAAAAATTACGTGCCTTCCGAAGCACGAAATTATTATTATTATTTTTTTTTTTTCTCTTTATTTTGGCATCAAACAGTCATTACAAAAAATAAATCACATAATAAGGTATAGTAAATACACACGTAAAAAGACAATGAGTGCCGAATTTAAAATATACTTAAAAGAAAAATGCGGAGCTAAGTAAGTGCAGATTTATAAAAGCATTTTCCTAATTTTATTTTTAAATGTCGCTAAAGAACAATCGAAAGGATCAAGAACAGAGAATTGTTTGTTATAAAGTTTGGGACTACGTGAAGTAAAACAGTTAGCAGTGTAATGTTTTTTGAAGTTTGGTGGTACAAGCATATTGTTGGCTGGACGCGAGCTGCGCGCTGGTCTGCGTTTTCGGACATCGAACGTTAATGAATTCAGACAAACAGGTAATTCAATCCTACAATGTTTAAAAGCAGACTAGAGACTTGTTAACCCACGACCTCTAGATCGTAACACCGGTCTACTTATACCACTTACTATAGTGACGTGGGACCCAAAGTGGATCTTGGTCTCCGAGGCACGAAATGACACCATTTCTTGCTGCCTTTTAAACGTTAAGCCGGGACCAACTCCAAAGCAAGAATCTGCCAATCGTCACGAAGATTTCATAGGCATTCGTTCATCGTGTGTGAAATAAAACGGCCAAGCCACACGTTTTAACTTATGTAGAGTATGTGATGTTAGGCCTGGTAAAAGAAAGGCGCAGATCAAGAATCTTGGCTCTAAATGAGAATTGACCACTTTTTTATATATTTTGATTAAAGTGTAGTGTAGAGATTGTAGGTTTAGAGCGTGTAGTCTTTAGAACTTGGCTTTATACGAGATCTGATAACTTTTTCACAGGGTTATTATTTTGTGGTGCAATAAAGAGTATTTGTTTTGTATTGTATTGTATTGTAATCTATGTAGACTCGTTTTGGCAACATTTTTACATGAAAATGACTTTGGTGGGATCATCTTGACTATCAAAAACTTGTTGATGGTGTTCTTGTTACCTTGTTATAAATGTATTCAGTCATATTTAAACACTGTAAGTTTTCCAAAAAAATAAAATAAATACATAAAATAAATAAATAAAATCAGAAAATCAGGTGATTCAAGCCTGTAATGTCGTTACCAAACTGTAAACAACAAAGTAGCTTACCGTGGGAATCAAACCCAGGTCGCCGGGTCTTCAAACGCCTTAACCACCGATCCACAGAGGCAGTCGGTTATATGAAATCCATATTTTAAAATTTCAGAAAGTGACTTAGATCTAGAGTTGGAAGAAAGTGAGGAGAGACCTCCAGAGTACCACGAGCTGCAGCACTGTTCCACACCTGATCGTAAGGAGACTGCTATTTAGAACAATGGAAGGCTAAGGAGAGCTCGCAAAAGAACTTACACAAAATAAACTTAAATAAGTTATAGAATATTTATTTTATACTAAGTGTTGCCCGCGGTTCCACCCACGTGATACTCGGTTATATGGCCAAAAAGTAGCCTATGATTGACCCCGGTCTTGAACTATGTATAGGCCAAATTTGATCATGCCGAGAAAACCTTACGAATAAACAGCTAAACTTTCTCATTTATAAATATAGTATGGACGTTTATAAATAACTTTTATGTGTTATTCACATGTATATATAAAAAACTTAATTAATATAATATGTATTTTAATTATTTAATATTTGAATCAATTATTACAAATGCAATTACCTCGTAAAGTTTATGTCAATAAATGGCTGATTCACTTTTAAAAACTTCCTATTTTAGAAATCATGTCAATTCATATTTCTGTGTCCTACTCAAAGACATTTAACTATTTTCATTGACCAAATCATTGATTTGTGTTAATTATTAAATAAGGATTCGGTTTAAGATACTTAATATTGTGTCTAATTAATATCCTCTTATCACAGAAAATTGCCGCATATGCATGTGTTTCGCGGTGATAATGCCGATTGTCGCTAGCGTCACTAATTGGTTTATTTGTGTGAGAGAAAGCTGTTTTATTTAAATGACAAATGAAATGGCTATAGTTCACAGGCTTCACTCGTATTGTGTGTGAGACTACGTCTGGAGTTTTAAAGTCTGTGCCCCTTATTAATAAAAAATATTATCTATAAAAATATGTGTGTATACAGAGAGAGAGGTTAGTTTTTTAAACTAACCTCTCTCTCTGCCCTTTTATAGCCCGTTTACCAGGCACTCTAAGGTTCGCTAGAAGTTGCACTAGCGATAAATCCTCCTTTGCACTCATTTTATTTCCGATCCTGTGCCTAATGATGTATTTTTGTAAATTGTGCAATTTATAATAATGAAAATGATTTTTATTATTTCACAAACCGATAAGAGAGAAAGTAATAAAACACATTTTATTTAAAATGGTTATGAAAATTGATAATTTTTATGAATTAATAGGCTACTGAATGGTGTACACTGTACCACCTTTAAGATGGTATACTTTTCACTGTACATTCTTGCACATAGTTTATAATATGCTGATATATGTGTTTGAAATCCTGAATTGTCTATGTATTGTAATGCTTATGTTTTTCTTAAAATATATAGAAAAGTGTAAAGTTTATAAAAAAAAAACAAAACCACCGTTTGAAATATTAATTAAAATAAGTCAATTTTGCATTAATCTTTATCGAATAATCTAGTCAAACTGTACATTATTGGTTGTATTTATAAGTTCCTGAAAAATGCCACTACTACATTAACCAAGATTTAAATAAATAATTAATACTCATATATAATGTGGGAATAATAGTATGCAAATCTTAAGCATTTCTTCACGTTATAAAAAGTAATATGCTATATTTTTTATCTGTTATTTACAATATCTTGTTTGTATATAAAATATATAAACAAATACACGTTATTTTAAAATACTGTGTGTTTTATTTACTAAAAAGCTTTCGCTTATTATTCTTGCCTATTTTTAACAGCTTTTATCAAGAGTATTACAGAATAAAATTTCTACATAACTAATTCAAATTCAAATTAACTAGCTACTAACACACCTCTTGGAGAATTTTTATTTTAACTCCACCTATAATGTATTGAAATTTGAAGCTGTTCACATTGGTTGGGAAAGGCCATACGAATAAATAAATAAATAAGTACATAAAAAAAACCCACGACACGACACATTTTGGGTATTTTGGGTGAGGGTCGTCTGATTTCTGACTGATTCCCCACATATTATTTGCAGACATTAGGTATTTTCCCCACTTATACCTACCCCCAAAGCTTTTTCACAGCTCAATCGATTTTCATTGAACATACCTATTATTTTGTAATGTGCACGTGATGCGCTTTCATTTGAGGCCCCCTTCGAATATATTTGCAGACATTCGGTTGTTCTTCCCCACTTTCACCCCCACAACTTATAAACGGCTCAACCAATTTTCATCAAACATATCTAAGTACACTCGCACATAAGTCACCTTTAATTAAAAATAAAAACTAAATTGATATCGCTTCATCCGTTCGGAGCTATGATACCAGAGACAGACAGACACGTCAAACTTATAACAACACTCTTTTTCGTCGGGGGTTAAAAATAAATTCTGGCGTTTAGTAAATGAAAAACAAGATTCTTAGTAAGAATAACATTTTAATTAAATTTTCAACATTAATACTGTGCATTTTTTGGTAAGTAAAAAACATGCTGTTAGATCTCTTTTTTGTGTACTAAATAATGAACATGCTTTTTAGCTACTTATTTTAGTAAGCTTCTGATGTTTCCCGATGTTACTTGAAAAATAAAGTTTAATTATTTTTAAAACAGTCAATGCTTTAAAACTCATGGTATTTAAAATATATTTATGATTTACATTAATACATTTTAAAATGGTTCTTTTGGTATGGTAAATATAGTACATATAGGTAAATATATTTTTGAAACATAATTTCTTAAAATATATAAGTAACTTATTGTATTCCTTTTAAACATAAGCATTAAAAATTCAAATTTTAAACTAATAATATAATTTCTTAAATATATTATTTAAAAGCTTTAATATCTAGTTTATGGCAGGAAAATCACTTGGCATATATCATGTAAAGTTAATAATTATATTTAACACGTATAAATATATAAAATCTAATGAATAGACATATTTATGAACTTTCAGGCAATTGGGTACAGGCACGGAAATACATTTTGCCTATGAAAAATACTTATACAAGGTGGACTCAAATCAACTGCAAATATTTTAGATTCAGACCACTAAACTGAACAACTTTTTCCAAATAAATTTTGTGACCTCTCATACAAATTGAGAATCAGCTGATTAGTTTTTGTATGGAGAGTGAAAAAAATAATTTTATATTTTGACATAACTTTATTTGGAAAAGTTGTTCAGTATAGAATAGAATAGAATAGAATAGAAAAACTCTTTATTGCACCAAACAAATGTATACATAATTTTGTTAAAAACTAGGTAAGGTACAAAGGCGGACTTATCGCTAATGCAATCTCTTCCAGTCAACCTTAGGGTGGATGGAGAACAAAACCAAGACAAATCAAAAGGCGAAGGCGCAGTATATATACGTAAATAAATATACACACACAAAGATATAAATATAAAATAATATAATATAACCTACACATACTAAATAAAAATAAATAAAACAAACATAAATACATACATAAAAATATATATATATATATATAAATATATAAAAATATATATAAATAAGAGCATACTTAAATATGTAAGTATAGTGGTCTAAATCTACACTTTAAATATTTGCAGTTGATTTGAGTCCACCTTATATACTATAACACTTACTACATTACTATAAAATAGCCCAATGTACCAAACACCCTCTCAAGTATAAATCCATCAAGCTATTCAGGGAGCTTAGCAAAACGTTAACGAGGTACAAGAACAAAATGTATGGGATTGACATGAGATTGACCACGTCATTTACCGCAGATTTTGTCAACCCCATACATTTTGTTCTTGTCGATATTCGTTAGCATTAGCGTTTTGAAATTTTCACTTGGCTACGGGTGGCCGTACCAAATATTTGAATTTCGCCGAAAATTTTGTTTTTATTCTCACGTAACAAGTGACACTCACAGTAAATACGAATCTAACGACATCTCTCAAGCTAAAATCCATCGAGCTGTTTAGGCTGCAGAGCGTTCAAAACAATTATAAATACACTAGCTGTTCCCCGCGGCTCCGCCCCGCGTGGGACTCGGTTATATCGCGCCCAAAAGTAGCCTATGTTTGACCTCAGGTCGTTAACTACATCTCTACACAATTTCATCACAATCGGTCCAAGAGTTTAGCCGTGAAGAGTGACAGACAGACAGACAGACAGACTTTCGCATTTATAATATTAAAAAAGAAACACATGATTATATATATCATATATAAAACATCCTTCCTTTTAGCGCAGTAATACCAACAAGGATTTAAAAAAAAATTGCGTCGCATCAAACCGCGCGCGATTCGAAATTCTTTGAATACAAATGATTTCTATCGAACAGGAGGCGTCTCATTGGCCGGAGCTATGGTTATCACGGGGGTAACTGTGGGCATCTTCACGCCCTCAACTGTTCTCTCCGCGGTTGCTGTGGGCTCCTCAGCTGGAAACACTGTCCCCCCTACAGGCTGTGATGGTAGCTGACGGCACAGTTTCGCCATGGCTGAGGCGCTGTCGCGAACCACTGGAATTTCAGGCATCATTATTATACAGGATGTCAGTGTAAACCCCGTTATCCTTGATAATTGGGTCAGTATCTTGAATAAACTTCAAAATGAGTATAAAAATAGCATTTTTTTTTTTAAATAAATTATTAACGGATAAAGCCATTTCAATTTAGTTATGTGACTTATGTACGAGTTCTAAAACATGTTTAATGAAAATCGGTTGAGCCGTTTAGAAGTTGTGGGAGTGAAAGTGAAAAAGAGTAACCCAAGTCTGCAAATATACTCGAGTGAGGTCTCAAATTATGAAAGGGCATCACGTGCACATCACAAAATAATGTGTTCAATGAAAATCGGTTGAGCTGTGACAATGCTAAGGGGTACGAGTGGGGAAAATACCTAATGTCAGCAAATATAGCTGGTGAGAAATCCGTTAACTCTTACCACTGAAGATAAAATGTGCTGGTTTTTTTTTTTTTATTTTAATTTATTTTATGTTTGTAATTTCCTTGTATTATATATTCTGTTTATTTTATATTTTTACTGGTGCAATAAAGATTTTATGTCATCTTAATTTTATAAAAGGGGAATCAGACTAATTGAATTATGTCCCGGTATGTTAGTGGCCAACAATGTCAGATTTTTCAAACTGCTTCAAGGCATTTAACTATTGTGAAATTCAATATTTTTGTTCGAAATTATTCAGATCATTTTATATAGAACTCGTTGTGCTCCGCGGTTTTACCAACCTGCGGTTTGACTAGATAGACTTCATTTCTTCCTATATTTCATGCATCAACCAAAGCTCGATCGTAGTCTATTGAGTGACCACACGATCCATGGTAGGTGATGCCCGTATAGGACGGTTTTTAGCAAAGTTTTACCTGGTTGTATAGGGTAGGAAGTAGGAGCTGACGAAGGCCGGGCAGCTGTACTGGGAGCGGAGGTGCAGTACTCCTGGACAGTCAGCTCTGAAAAACCGAATAAGACTTTCAAACTATCATAAACATTTGAAAAACCTACAAACAAGTAAATCATTAAAAAACAAAATTGCAGTGTTACTCTCTCAGTAAATACGAATCTTAAGACACCTCTCAAGCTAAATTCGTCGAGCCGAAATGTATATACATCAGTGACGTGCATCCCATAAAGACATTAAGACGTTGCCTACCCTGGGCTTTCTTACATACATTTTATTTTCATTAAAACAAAAATTTATAAATACGCGCCCCACGCGCAATTTAATTAACAAAATACATTACAATACATTTTCGCGCACTGCTATCAAACGCGCAAAGCAACCAAATACGCGATCGCGATGCGACCGCCAGGCAAGGCAATCCAAGTCCTCGTCTTAATTTACACACATAGACAGCAAGCACTGTCTGTTGTGTGCATATCGAGTCTGTGCACAGACAGGCGCTGCGAGCATGTAGTTGTTATGCAAAGTAAGTTTTGATTGGCCTTTTTACGTAGAATAAGACGAGGTCTATTCGATGCGTTCCCAACAAATAAAATGTGAATTAGGCTAAACATGATTAATTAAGTAATTTGGTTTAAAATAAATCAATGTTCGAATGTTATTGGATTGCGTACTTTGTTTTTTTTATGAAGATTTTATATATTTAATTTATTTTCATATATCAAAAAAACTTCAATGATTGTATTTTATGAATGCATCCATAATTCTATGATTTCGACAATCCGGCAGTCCGCCATTTTAGTTGTTTACAAACAAACCCATTATTGTTTTAATGCGATTTTTAGTAAGGTTATACAGAAAGTAGGCTTTTAAAATATGTTTATAACTTAACAGAGGAATCAATCTGCTTCTACTTGATTTGTGTGCTTTTAACATTACAAAAGTTACAAGTGAAAAGTGATTAAACAAAAGTTTGTAAATGTTTACAAATAGTTTAACGTAGTGTAGGTATTATGTGCAAACATTGGGACAAGGTTGACCTGGATTTGATCAGCTGATGTTCTTACCTAAATTCCCGATTGGGTAGATACAAACAAGCGGTAAGCTGAAGAAGATATTTAATACATTCATTGATTGATAAATGCATAGGAAACTAGGTATGTACTTTAGGGATATTTAGTTTAATTTCATTACATGAATGCAAATAATTTGTGCGGACCGTCTGCGTGTCTCTCTCGTAAGCGATAATAACTATTCGTAGGTAGGTATTAGTATTTCTATTGCTGTTTTACCGGAACTCAGTTCAAAAACTGGACTCGCGTTTGGCCGATTTTAATTTGCCTACCCTGGGGAAAAACTCTGTGCACGTCACTGATATACATACATCTCTCGAAAAACATAACCCTCCTTCAAGCGCAGTCGGGCAAAAGACGTGTTTATGGGGTGTTTGCTGGATTTTATAAATAAACATCCAAAACCCAGGCCAATCAGAAAAAGAAAATTTTTCATCAATGATCATTATAATCACAGTTTTTCATCTTGACCTGACCGTTGATCGAACCCGGGACCTGAGTAGCGGGTAGGCATGTTAACCATTACGTCACGGAGGTCGTAAAAAAGGCTGTTGCATTTCCGCATCTTTTCTGAATCCTCGCCAAAATACGACCTGTTGCTTTGCTACCCGGAAGACGCATAGCTTGAATTCGTGCCAGGTTATTGCAAGACCAATATTTTGGTCCAAAGATTTATTTCGACTAAAAGATAAAGCATCCCTTAAAACAGAATCCCAATCCGAGCGTGTTTCCCAGTTACTTCCTCAGCGATTTAGACCCCAGAATATGATTCATTAATGGACCTTGATTTGGCCTTACTGGTTATTACAAATAAGCGCCTACCATCTGACCTTAATCCATTTTGTATGAAAATCAGACCAACAGTAACATGATCCGGGTGTGTTAGTCAACACACTCAGGTAAGTTGCAAATTATATATGTTTTGATAGATATCTACATATACTTCTATACTAATATTATAAAGTGGAAAGATTTGAATTTTTGTATGTTTGTAATGAATAAACTCAAAAACTACTGTGCCAATTTCAAAAGTTCTTTAAACATTGGAAAGCTACATTCACCCCGAGTGACTAGGCTGTGAATGTACCACGGGCGAAGCCGGGATGGATTGTAGTTGATAATAAAGACACCAGATCTTACCTTTAACCCTCTTGATACAGAAGTACAGGAAGTAACAACACAACAAGAGTAGCAGGCCGACCACGCCAGCTAGAGCTACGTAGTAAGCCACGTGACTAGGCGGCCGCGCGCCACGGATGGGTGGTGGAGATCCCATGGTCCTAGTATTAAGCTGAAAAATGGTTCCTAGCTTGAAATGTTTGCTAATTCAATACATTTTCCTTGAGCAGACTTAACATAAGCTTTTGATACGGTCAGGCATGGATTACTGTTATTAAAATTGTAATAAGGATTAGAAAATGTTCAAGTCTTATTTAAAAAAATAGACGATTTTTTGTCTAAATTACATGCTTGGATCAACATAACAGTGAGCCAGTGCACAAATCTAAATAAGTCAACTTTAAAATTGGAGTTCCACAAGGAAGTATTATAGGCCCTATTTTTTTATAAATAACTTAGTAAATTCAACAAGGGCCAGTGATCTAGAATCAATTAAGTTAGTGTTATATTCGGATGACACAAACGTAATAAATACCGCTGAAAGTTTGACGAAACTAAAATTGAAGATTAATAATGCTTTAAAATAAGTTAAGCTAGAAGATGGGTCAAACTTAAAACTTTTGTCTGTTTAAAATATATTCCATCATTATCTATGCATTATCTGTTTTATTTAACTTTCCTATATATGCAAATTTATGATGGACTTAAGCGAACTAACATAACTTTTAACTGTAGCTATTTCTAGATGGATGTCAAGCCATGTGATTCTCGCCATATAAATAAATTAATAAGTCTTCGCCCGGTGATAATTAATGAATATTGGGTAATTTTCAATGTAGCTTCTGCCCCTTAATCATCTTTTACGACATTTTTATCAAGACATGATCTGCATAATTATTTTTTCTTCGCCGACTTCTTGGTGGCCCTTTACATGTTAAATAAATAGAAAATGCATTTTTTTTATATTAGAATATTTTATATATAAGTTAGTTTTAATTATTGTTATTATTTTATAATTTAATTTTATTATTTGTGCTTCAAATTATCTTATATAAAAATCATACGGCTTAGTGTCAATCTAGTGAAATACAAAAAAATATTAAAAAATACTTACATTTCAAAATGGAGCAATCAAAACTCTAACTTTTAACTTACTATTCTTTTTCAATTCACTGTACATTTCTCCATCTACTTAATCCATTAATTCTACAGATATGAAAAGTTCGTTGGTCAAAAATCACTAAGACATGGTTTTAAACACTCACTAATTCACAAAACACCATTTCCCAAAACAAAAATCATATTGTAATCATTAAAAACAGATGGTTTATAAAAACAATTAGCTATCTACCACAATTTATCATTTTTCTAAGAATGTCATGGCGTGCCAACCGCAAAAGCGAGATTTCTGACAAAATCGTAGCACTGGAGGACACCGTGACGGGAATAACGGCTAAAGCCTCGATCACACGAATCAAGTAAGTATATATATATACATATCAAATTGAACAGGAGGCTTGAGTTGATCAGTAGGTATTTCATTTAGGACTTGAACGCTATTACTGATAGTTCAGTGGCATTGACATGGACAAATACAAGTACCTGGGCGACCGAGCTTCGCTCGTTTTATGCAAAATATCTTTTTGCGTGAAAATGAATTTTCCCAGACATGGAACCTAGCTAGATTATATTTTTGACTATGTAAGAACTTACGTTTAAAATTTAATAAAATAAATCGTCAGAGCCGTTTTCGAAAACGCGAGTACATAAAATTTATTGCTCATTTAATAATATAGGATAGGATAAGGTGGACACAAATCACCTGCAAATAATTTTTAAGGGCAGATTCTGACCACTAATACTGAACAACTTTTCAAAATAAACTGATATTGAAATACGCCCTCAAAATGTTTTAAATTGAAGCGAGAAGGGAGAAAGGGAGACCCTAGAGATACATTAGACCAAATAAAAGAGAAGGCTGTGGTCGTATCGTATCCCATAGAAATGTGAAACGGATGGCCGAAAACTGCCTTTAATCTTCTTCATGAAAAGGATTGTCATAAGCAGACAGAATTTATCAAATCTGATCAGTGGTTCAAAAGTTATAAGCGTCTAAACAAACCAATAAACCATTCAGTTTTGTTATATTATTACATTATTAGAGTTTTTTCTTCCAGTTAACCAATTAAGAAGGTTTCTGTCACTGCCAATGATGAAATTTGGTAAGTTATTGTTTAAGACCCAAACATATGGCACTTTTACGCCGTGGGCAATAGCTAGTTCTATATAAAAATGACGGTAACTGTAGTTCTATGTAACCAAGCCTTTATAAGGCTTTCAGAAGTCTGCGTGTAGTACGAACGGAGTTTGATCCTGTGAGTCGAGACGACTCAACAAGTTGGCGACACTCCGGCGCCAGGGGAACAGGGTTGTCAAACGATTTTTAATCTTAATTTACTGAATTTAAGTAACAAAAAATTTGAACTACCTATTTATTATTACTTTTAGTGATTCGGTGAAAAATCTGGGAGTGGTATTTGACAAAACTCTTTCTTGGTCACACCACATTAAAGAAATAAGTAGAAAAACGTTTGCTGCTTTTGGTTCTCTGAGAAGACTCCGGAATTTCTTACCATTTGATACCAAAATTGCGCTGACACAGTCCATTCTACTCCCTCTTCTTGATTATGCTGACTCATGTTTTATTAATCTCACCGAGGAACAGCTAAATAAACTAGAACGTCTTCAGAATCTGTCTATTAGGTTCATATTTGGAGTTCGTAAATATGACCATATTTCCCACTTCCGCTCCCAACTTAATTGGCTTCCTATTCGCCTTCGTCGCAACCTTCATATCTTGTCTTTACTATATTCCGTTCTATTCAATCCATCTTTTCCACCTTATCTGAAGGATCGTTTCATTTATCTCCATGATGTGCATGCTGACCGTAATTTACGTAGTTCTGTCTCTCTTAGACTTAGAGTACCAATGCAAAACACCAAATTTTTCTTTAACTCTTTCTCCGTCCAAGCAGTTCTCCTCTGGAACGCCCTCCCGCTTGAAATCCGGAAAGCTCAGATACATAAATATATATATATATATTTATGTATGTATTTATGTTTGTTTTATTTGTTTTTATTTATTTTTATTTAGTATGTGTAGGTTATATTATATTATTTTATATTTACATCTTTATTTTATTTATATCTTTGTGTGTTTATTTATTTACGTATATATACTGCGCCTTCGCCTTTTGATTTGTCTTGGTTTTGTTTTCCATCCACCCTAAGGTTGACTGGAAGAGATTGCATTAGAGATAAGTCCGCCTTTGTACCTTACCTAGTTTTTAACAAAATTATGTATACATTTGTTTGGTGCAATAAGAGTTTTCTATTCTATTCTATTATACTGCAAAAGTACTGGAACTGATCTAATTATATGTATAAACTAGCTGTTGCCTGCGGCTCCGCCCGCGTGTAGGACGCTTTTCGCTTAACCTGTGGAAACTACAACTATCCAGCTTTAGTTAAATCTATAGTATCCTATTCCCGTGCCAATTTTATAAAGCCATTACATTGCTATGATATCAAACTGAAAATGTTAACAATCATACTATCACATCTTTGTCTCTAAAAGAGTAGTTGCAGTCTATTACAGGGTCATTTGGACCTAAAAGCCACTCCTAAAGTTATAGTGGGCGTGCAAAGTGGAGAAAATCTCAATAAAAAGTGATAAGTTAGTTAAATTAAACCTTACGACACGACCGTATGTTCCGTCAAACAACAACTGAACTGACTTGCCGATTTGATTATTTTTTAAACCAAAGCCAAAGCCAAACCAAACCAACCAATCAATTCAAATAGCTTACAATACAACACGACCGATAAACAAACGAACCAATAGAACTAAATCAACAACCAAAATTTTTTTTAAGTAATTCATATTAATCGCCGTAAGGAAAATTTTCAATCTGCTATACCATATGCGAAAAAATAATTAAAATAAAGTCAGCGCCATCTATTGATATTTTATGTAACTAAATTATACGTCCACACACATTCAATGTGTTATTTTATTAAAATTTAATAGAGACTGCAGTGTGTTTTTCTCTTTATTGATATCGATAAAACAAAGTAGAAATTCTAGCTTTATCTAAATTAAATACTTTTATGTAAACCGCATTCAACTCTGTTTAAAAGTTTTGAAGCAGTGCTAGAAGTAAACTTCAACTGACCATAACTTCTTTTTCCCTTAACAACTTTTGACAACGCTCCTAATTATATGTAATCCACCTGTGAAAACCGCGTTCAAATCTGTTGATCAGTTTTGAAGTTATAACGTACCAGAGAGACAAAAATTCCAAAAATTGTTTTTTTTTTGGTTTCTGTTACTCTTCTTTAATCGCTCCATATCAGTTTTTTAGAAAAATATTTAATGTTTAGACACTCGATTTTTACTGTCCTATTATTTTTATAGATAGATAAGTACAAAATACTGATATATTAACGGACTTAACGCTAAGAGCGTTCTCTACCAGTCAACCATTCGATAATCTTCTTCTTCAATGTCGTCAATGACAAACTATTAGATTTGATTTGATTGGGGTTGCGATATCGTTTATCCGGAAATAAATTTGCAAATGAATTTATTCGTTCCTTTTCAAAATTAAAATAAAAGTATGAAAATAATTCTAGAAAACAAACAAAAAACGAAATCAGAAAACTATTGTTTGTGGCAGGATTCGATCCAGCTACTTCCAGCTATTTCTTGAAACATTTCTTTACTAAAATATTAAAAGCAAAAATATAGAATTCTAAAAGACTAATACAAAACGAAAAAAAAGTAAGTAAAAAAAAGTAATGTTTAGCAGGATTAGAACCCTCTTATTTTCAAACTACTATTCGAAATCCGGAATCCGGAATCCTTTTCAAACTTAAATTAAACGAATCAATGAGTAGCCCAAAACGCAGACATTAACTATACATACAATATAATGCCGCAATTACCACTCCATACTCCAATCAATTACAATTTAATTTTATTATTTTATATTTAGCAGGTACCAAATCGTCTAAACACACAATCAAATCGTCAGAAAAGCAAAAAATTATTTTGAAACATCAATTACATACTTCACATGATGATTAAATGCGAACGACAAACCATATCGACTTTTAAAATGTATGGTAGCGCCATCTATTGACACATTACTGAACTCATAATATTAACAAATAAATAAAACCTTTGCACTCTGTCTTCTATTATGTATTGTATCCTATTACAATATGTTGTGTACATACAATACAATTCGATACAATACAAAATATTATACCAAAGGACATTTTCAATTTTAATTCCATGTATCTCACTTCAAAAATGACAAAGTTTCATACAAACTGGCAACCCCTATTTCAACCCTATAGGGATGTAATTTTCAAAATCAGATTGATGCATTATTATTTTTAACCAATTACAAATTCAAATTGAAAATTTCATGTGTCTCACTTCAATAATGACAAAGTTTCATACAAAATGGCAACCCCTATTTCACCCCTTTAGGGATGTAATTTTCAAAATCTGATTGGTGCATTATTATTTTTTACCAACTTCAAATATAAATTAATAATTTCATGTATCTCACTTCAAAAATGACGAAGTTTCATACAAACTGGCAACCCCTTTTTCACCCCTTTAGGGATAAAATTCCCAAAAGTCCTTTCTTAGTGGACGTCTCTTAGTCACAATCTACCTTCCTGCCAAATTTCATCTTCATCGGCTCAGCAGTTTTGGAGATTTCGTGATGAGTGAGTGAGTGTTTTTCGCTTTTATATATTTAGACTAGCTGACCCCGCAAACGTTGTTTTGCCATATAAATAGTTCTAGGTAATTTAAGAGTAAACAACCCTTATCTTAGGGGTATGAAAAATAGTTAGTAGCCGATTCTCAGACCTACTGAATATGCATATAAAATTTGGTAAAAACCAGTAAAGCCGTTTCGGAGGAGTAAAGTAACAAACATTGTGACACGGGAATTTTATATGTATAAAATGTAGCAGCTGAGCCAATGAAAAGTCGGACAGAAGGGTACAAATATAATGAGATTTCCAATGTTTTCTGTCTCTCTCTACTCTATAAGGATGACTGGATGAAATTGCATTAGCGACAAGTCCGCCTTTGTACTAATTTTCATCTTCGTTCCTGTACAATCCAATGATGTATTTATGTAATTGGTGCAATAAAGTGTTATATCATCACACGCCGTAGCTAGTGTCGTGCGAAATGATGCTTTTGTACAGCAGTGGGACTTGACTTACTTATTTATAGTCCTATGTCCCTTTTTGGGTCTGAAGGCATCCACAGTGAATCTCCACGTCGATCTATCTTGGGCTTCACGTTTTACCAGCAGTGGGACTTACATAGCCAAAGGGATGCACCAAACTAAGACCTAGGGTTTATTATGTAGTGCGTGAACTTATTGGATAAGTATGATTTCAAAGGCAAGATCTGAAAGCCCTCCAAAAAGCCTGTAACGCTGAGCAGAGAACGGTGGAAAATTCATCATATTTTCTAGAAGACACGGTCAATGTACCTTGAACACTCTGGTGTCAGAGTTCTTAGGAAGTAGTTTAATCGGCAAGACATAACGGTCAAATTTACCTACCATGTCATAATACTTATACATTTTAGTTAGAATATAGTTTTTATTAGAATTTCAGTAGTATCTAAATTATAGTTTGTAATTTTATATTTGTTAATGTTAATTTTCTCAATAAATAACATAACGTTAAGAAAATATCTTTCTGACTTAAATTTTGAAAAGGGTACATGCGTCTGCGCAAGTCCCAGAGACGCAGAAATGGCAAGGAGAAATCATTTTACAATTGGAGCTACGGCGTAGCGGTCGTAGATGGTACGTAGACCCCGTCGTAGTCCAAGTGCGTAGAGCTCGCAGACTCGTAGGCGTAGCGTAGCGCGTAGCTGTAGATATCCTTACTTATATTATAAACTAGCTGTTCCCCGCGGCTCCGCCCGCGTGGGACTCGGTTATATCGCGCCCAAAAGTAGCCTATGTTTGACCTCAGGTCGTTAACTACATCCCTACCAAATTTCATCGCAATCGGTCCATCCGTTTAGCCGTGAAAAGGTGACAGACAGACAGACAGACAGACAGACAGACAGACAGATTTTCGCATTTATAATATTAGTATGGATATGGATGCTAAAATGAGTTTGTTTGTTACGCTTTCACGCCCTATCTACAGCACCAATCATCCAGAAATTATAGATAGATAGACGCATACACATAGATAGACGTATTGTGAAGGACATAGGATACTTTTCATCCGGGGAAAAAGCACTGTTCCCGAGGGAAATTGACGCGGGCGAAGCCGAAAAGCTAGCCAAAGCTAGTAAAAGATATTTTGCTTCTACGTTTTTGGAAATAGTTCTTAAACATGAAATATTGTTGAAAATTCCTTACTCAGTGGTTTGGGTAAAATAAACTTGCATTTGACCTTCTTCAGCTGAAAATTTACACCATACGAGTATATTAAAAAAAATTGACTGGTATTTTTATGTTTAACACACAATTTCAATAACAAAGACAAATTATTATAATAACCATGACCAAGAACGGGCTTCCAAGAACTCCTCAAAAATTTAATTAAATGCACCACTATATTCTTGCCGAATAAAAGCTTGTACCAAAAGGTTTTTTTTTATTAAACTGGTTGACAACCCCGATTTCTCCGGCTATTGTAAGGTTGCCTAAAAGAGAGTGTTGAGAGCCTTTTATACTGTTCACTTACCCCATTATTCATAAAAATTAACGAACGTATGTTATGCCTGTTTCAACATTTCGATAAGTGAGAAAGGGCCAAAACATATTTTAGTTATAATGGGCTTAATAAATGTTTGTTAATTTTTATAAATAAGGGGGTTAGTATTTAAATTGTAAATTCCTGTACTGTATTATGCACAAACTGCCTTCGTGGTCCAGTGGTTAAGGAAGCCAATTACTTGTAGACCCGAGGTTCGCTCTGACACCAGGGTGTGCATAGCCAATTGACCGTGTCACCTACACGAAATGGCGATGTAATCTGCAAGGATGTGTAAATAAATTAATAGAATAATAAGATACAGCCCTATTCCTGCTTCTACAATCATCGCCGTCTCGTCACATCGGCGCCAAGGAAGTGCGCATGCGTTCCATCATTTCTGTTTAGTGACCAAATGTTGGTCAGATAAGATATCGGGATCCAAGCAACTATATTCTCATCTTAGCCGTTATAATAATCATTAATAAAAATCAATAATATTTTTTTGTAAACATGAAAATAAGGATGGTACATTATTATATCACACTAGCTATCGCCCGCGTGAATTTCCCTCGGGAACAGAGCTTTTCCCGGGATGAAAGGTATCCTATGTCCTTCCCAATACTCCTAGCTATATGTATACAAAATTTATGGAAGATCAGTTCAGTAGATAGGCCTTGAAGAGGTAACAAATAAACAAACTGACTTTCGCATTTATTATTAGTTGGGATACATTAGTAAGAAGTAGGAAAGGATAAATAAGATAACCTAATTGACAGAGCGAGCGAAGCGAGCGAGAGTCTCCATTTCGAGACTGGCAAATTTTGCTTTTGTCGGGAGGTGTATCTGTCTGTTTGTTAATGGAACTTGACACGTCAGCGAGAGTGTAAATGCTAATTCTGGGTTAATAAAAATACTTATTTATTTACTTATTTTATTACTAGCTGTTCCCCGCGGCTTCGCCCCGCGTGGGACTCGGTTATATCGCGCCCAAAAGTAGCCTATGTTTGACCTCAGATCGTTAACTACATCCCTACCAAATTTCATCACAATCGGTCCAGCAGTTTAGCCGTGAAGAGGTGACAGACAGACAGACATACAGACTTTCGCATTTATAATATTAGTATGGATATGGAAGTATGGATGTAGTAACTGGGGAGTGTTTGTATTAATCTGTCGGTAAATAATTATACAACAAATTGTATTAAATAAAAAGCTAAAGTCTAAAGAATAACCTAAAAACTATCTACAATTTAAGGCAACGTGCCCAAAATGCTGGCAGCATTCCCTCGCTGGATCGCATATAAATTTTTTGTCCAAGATATAAGCCAGCATTCTGGTCAGGAGTTGCCTCTTTAACCTTCCTCGACAAATCTTTGAATATGTAGTAACTATGTTTGTATCTTAATTAAACAAACTCAATCTTAAAATACTACAGTCAATATAAAAACGATAACAAAGTTCATAAAGTATGCTATTTTTCTTGTTCATTTAATTACACAGATATATACGCCGAATAAAATAGACACCACCTGAAAAATGCAATATAGGCAGGCAATTTGTATTTTTTCTATAAAATTTGTACGGATTCCTAAAAAAAGACAGTATAAGTAGCTCATAATACTTTATACTTACTTAACATACATACATATATTCACGTCTTTATCCCATACGAGGTAGACAGAGCCTAGAGCCATATGACCTTAGGCCACGTTTAGCATAATGTTAGTTGAAACAGGAAATTAATAGTGATGGGTTGCTAGCCGCATCGCCTATGTCATGATTTCCTCATTCGGCGATTCCCTCAGACGACTTTTACGTATATTTAGTACTTACTTTAAGTACTACATATACCTGAAAATCCCAAGAGTGTGGCAGACCACCAGCTACATAGGTGAAAAACATGGAGAAAGAGATACACAAGAAGCTGACGTGAAGACAGCCCGGAGTAGAAATCTCTGGCGCAATGCACGAGGAGATCCGACTCCAGATGAACTAGGATAAGGGGTGGACAAAGATGGAGAAGAGAATTATAGGATTTCGACCGGCGCGACGCGACGCGATACAGATCGTCTCCGTATAAAAATATTTACAAAAAATTATAATCAGTATTATTAAACAAAAACCAGTTAATAATTAGATATACAAGTGTCTTACAGTGCAAATAATAAGTGTATTAATAGTAAATCTTTATAGATAAGTGACTGTGCGTTATAATTCCAGTGATCAATGAAGAACATATTTACAGATATTTTACGAGTAAATATCACAAACTTTTATCTTATCAGGACTTTCTGCAGATATATTATAAACAATCAATCAACATTTGATAAATAAACAATAATAAACTGCAAAACATTTTAAGTGAACCGTTGTGATTTTGAACGAGCACCTACAGTATAAAGTAAACAAAGGATATGACTCACAGTCAACAGTCACAGCTGATTTTGAATATTAAGTTAATGTGAGGATAGTGGTGACATCTATTGAGCATTTTTATAAGTAAAACAAAATTTGCTCACTTAATTACTTTTAAAATCGACACTTGTGCTTCTGCTTTTTCTACCATATTTTTTGCTGAAGATTTCCAACAACCAAGAGATGGCGCGCAACTGCTTTAAATGTAGAAAAGAAACATTAAAGAAGAATATACTGACTTGTCTGTCTTGCAACAATACATACCACCTCGAATGTACGAATGTCACTTATAAACGCTTCTCTTTGATGAGTAATAAAAACAAACACAGTTGGAAATGTCATGCATGTTGGGAGCTGCATCGTATAAATAATCAGAAAACAACGCCAATCAAAAAGTTACCTCATATAAACTCTGAACAAACTGTGTCAACTTGTGAGTCTGTTGATAGGGTTACAGTTCGGAGGAAAATATTAACAAACACTCCATCAACAAGTGCCTTAGAGATCTTGATAAGTAACCATGACTCTGATGACGACCAGTCAGAGAAAATGTTTTCACCACTTTCACCACTTTCCGAGTATCATGCCTTAAATAGAAGTTGTCCTGAGATGGCTTCAGAAGACTCAGAAAGGATACAACTTATGGAAAATAGAATTATACAGTTGGAAAGAAAATTAGAGATCGCAGAAAATGAAATTGAAAATTTATCTTCAGAAAACCTTTTACTTAAAAACCAGATTTCTAGTTACACCTTAAAAATTGAGAAATTGACATCTATTTGCACTCCAAAATCAAGACATTCAATAACTAAGAATAACACTGGTAAAAAGAGACCAAGTAGTCTCAAAAAAACTAAACTTAACTTCAGCAGGGAACAATTAAATAGTTATGAAAGTACTACCACAACTCCATTTATGCAAATAATAGATAATGATAATCATTCATCACAACAATATATATGACAAACAATTTCTGACATTTAGTAATTTAAAAAAGAAAATTAATTTATTGGATAATGAATTTATAAAACTAAAGAGTACTCAATGTAAAAGGGAATTTAAAAAAGGTACAATACCATATTATTTTGCTAAAAAACCAATCACACCACACATGCCTCCAAAGATACTGGGTGCTAATAAACCAGACAATGATTTTTTTCGCAACTAATTGTAAGCTTGACTTTGTAACCATTATTAATCAAAATATCGGAGGTGTTAGTAGTAAGTTAGACTTGTTAGAATTTGCACTTAAGGATTTGTATGAAAATGGCAGACGGGTTGATATAATATGTCTCAGTGAAACTTTTATTAAACATGGTTCGGAGAAAAATATTAAAATTAATGACTTTAAATTAGTTTGTTCCTGTTGTCGTACTGATAAAAGCCGCGGGGGCACCTGCATACTGGTTAAAACACACTTTGATGCAAGACCGCTAAATTTTCTCTCAGAACACATAGTTAAATACTATTTCGAATGTTGCGGTATGGAAATAATTGGTATGGGGCTTATTGTGATAAACATATATAGAATACCTGATCGTAAAACATCTATTGTAAATATTTTTTTGCACAGCCTAAATAAATTATTAAATGTAATAACATCTAAATACAGGGATAAAAAAATTGTATTGTGTGGTGACTGGAATATTTGCCTTTTGAAAAATGATACATTTGCGAAGGATTTATTGTATATACTACATAATTATGGCCTTGAAGCACACATTCAAACTCCAACGAGGCTTAACTCATGTATCGACCAAATCGCTAGTAATATAAAATCGGCAATATCCGAAGTTCACGAATTAGATCTTTCCGACCATGAAACAGCACAATTGCTCATATTTAAGGTTAAAAAGCAATTGAAATTTTCTACATGGTTTGAATACAAATACGACCATAGTGAAACAAATATAAAAAAGTTTCTCCAATGTATATCGACTTTGTCTTTCTCTGATATTCTGTCATGTATCGATTTTTCACAAGCTTTTAAAGAATTTTATGAAATTTTATGCTTATTCCATAATTTGTGTTTTCCAATTATAAGAATAAAGGTTAGTAATCGGCCCCATAAACACAACTGGATTACAAAAGGCATAAAAGTCTCTTGTAAAACAAAACGCTTTTTACATAATAAACTTAGGAATGAAAGGTCAAATAATAAACGCTTAATCAAAAACAAAATTAAAAGCTATAATTATATTTTGAAAAAATGTATAAACGACGCCCGTAAAATAAAAAATATATTGAAAATAGTAAGAATAAATGTAAAGCTGCTTGGCACGCTATATCATCGACAATTAGTAATGGTAATTTGGATAACAATATAAATGAAATGAAATTTAATGATATTCTGTACAGTGAGCCTAATGACATTTGCAATGAATTCAATAATTATTTCATAGACTTAAGACAAAACACAGAAGATAATCGGGACAAGAAATTTGTAAATTATTTATCAAATAAAAATCCTAACACAATATTTTTGAGACCAGTAGATAGCGCGGAGGTCTATAATACTATACTTTCTCTAAAAAATAGTAAATGCGGTGGCTATGATAATATCACTACAAAGATCCTTAAAGTTTCTGCTCCATTTATTTGTAACGTGCTTGCACATATTATAAACCTTTCATTTAACCAAGGCATTTTTCCTGAGGAACTAAAGGTGTGTATAGTTAAACCGCTTTTTAAAAAAGGACAAAAGGAGGACCCAAACAACTTTAGACCTATTACAATACCTCCAGTCTTGTCTAAAGTATTTGAAAAGCCATTACATAAAAGAATTCTAGAATTTTTTGACAGATATGATATTCTGCATAAAGATCAATATGGGTTTAGAAAAGGTGGCTCTACGACTTTGGCCTGCTTTGAGTTAATTAGGACAGTAACTGAAACTATCAACAACAAGATACCTACTCCGGTAATGTCTACATTCTTCGATATGAGCAAGGCATTTGACCTTGTCGATCATGAAAAACTCTTAATTAAACTAGAGCATTATGGCATTAAGGGAAAGGCACTCCAAATCATAAAAGCTTACTTGAAGAATCGTCCGCAGTGCACTGAAATAGTAAGGTTAGAGAAAACTAAAAAAGCACCAGTCAAAGCCACATACAGATCCAACTTTGTAAACTGTGATATAGGTATTCCGCAGGGTAGTATTCTGGGACCTTTGCTGTTTCTGGTATTTATTAATGATCTCCCTAATTCGATTGAGCATAAAAGTATTCTTTTTGCCGATGATACGACTGTGATTATAAAGTGTGATGACAAGATTAGTTACGAATCCACTATAAATAAAGCACTTCAGGATATAGTGCAGTGGATGAATGCAAATAATCTACGGGTTAATTTATCCAAAACCAATTTCATGCAATTTTCATCCTATAACTCAACCCCTGCACCAATTTCAGTCGAGTATGATAGGGTTGTTATTGAAAGAGTGAATACACATAAATTTTTGGGTATTGTGATTGATGAACATCTAAATTGGAAGTCACATATTGAACAAATTTGCAACAAATTAAACCGATTCGTCTTTGCTTTAAGAAGATTAAGGCAGACAATATCAAAAGAGGCCTCAATTACTGCCTACCATGGCTACGTAGCATCTATTTTGAGCTACGGTCTTATTATATGGGGGAATTCCGTTGATATGGATAAAGTCTTTAAAATACAAAAAAAATGTGTTCGTGCTATCTGCAATGCTTGGATTGATGATAGTTGTAAGCCACTCTTTAAAGAGTTAAATGTTCTACCATTGCCAAGTCAATATATTAGAGATATCTGCATATTTACTCATTCTCATAAAGAGTATTGGATAAAGAGAAGTGAAATAAATCCTAGAGTAACTCGACCGGCTATTATGAACAAATTGTATCAACCTTTATGCCATAAAGTAATTTATAGGAATAACGTACATTACATGTGTATCTTATTGTATAACCTACTTCCAAATAAGTTCAAATCGTTAAATGGCAAAACCTTTAAGTTGGAGTTGACAAAGTGGTTACAAGAACATAGTTTTTATACCGTGGAAGAATATATTGGGTACTGCAAATCACTTTAAGGGATATTATATATAGAATAGTTTTATAGAATGTTCAATGCTAAAATATAAATATATATTGAAATTGATAAATTATAAATTTAAAATGTAAAATGTAACTTTTGCACGTCTTCAAACAGACTGAGTACACTGGACTAAGAATTGTAACACCATATATACATGTATTCTTGCAAAATAAATGATTCTTATTCTTATTCTTATTCTGAAGAATGCTTTATTGTGGTCGACTAGCGAGCGAGTGGACTGTAGTTTTGGCTGGCTGACGATGTTTGGTTCGATGAGCCGGGCTGGCGGGATGTGGAACAGGCTGCCACTATATCACACGACGTATTCCGCTTGGCGTTTTTTAGACCAGAGGTCGCACTTTCAGGGATTCCTCGTAGTAAAACCACTATGTTCTTGATAGCACTTGTTTTTCCTTTTATTTTCGAGCTGATTCACAATTCAATGATATTGGCACACTTATAATAGCACTGGAACACACTTCATTTTTTTTTTTTTTTTTTTGACTGGACCTACAATATTAGCTTCTAAGAGCTTTAATATTTACAGCGGGACGGTTTGAGGCGAGGGCTTGACGCCACTCAGCCTTTTCGGCAAAAGCGCAAGGGGCTCCCAGTTGGGACGAACCTCGGCCATGGGCTTTGCCTTTGATCAATGGCGAGCGATGCAAACTCGCGAGCGATGCAAACGCTCATTGCCTTAAGGGCCGACACTAGGGTGCCTTAAGGGCCTAAGAAGAGCCTACTGGTGGCGAGAAGCGCCCTGGTACATTTTGGTACCTGGAAAACGAGCTACTGTTCCTACTTCGTCGCACTCGCCGGCGAGTGCGGTGTGTCGGTGTGCCTAAGGAAAATCCCCGTCTCCTTTGAGACTGGAGATTTTCGTATGGCCGATTAGCTACCGTGATGGGGTCGTCGGGATCAAAGAGAACATTCCTCGGGCGTCGGTGCCGCAAGGGGACATCCTTGGACGGGCTGTAGTTAGCAGCTTGTTCCACTAACGGGTTCGGATGGGAAGAGCATTTCTCAAAGTAACGTTTTGACGTTTCTTTGAGGTATCTCAACATGGATGGGAGCTCAAGGTCCTTGTGTAGATCGCGTGTGCGTAGACCCCGGGGGGATCCCGTGGCTCTACGTGCGAACCTATTCTGAATGAGTTGGAGTTTATTCAGAAGAGATGGTGCTGCGTGTGCGAAAATAACGCTCGCATATGTCATGACAGGTCGGATGCACAGCTTGTAAAGAGTCAACTTATTTCTAAGCGACATTTTTACGTTACTGATCATGGGTGAGAGTCTGCCTAGATAGAAGGCTGCTCTGTTGCGTACTCTTTGGATGTGGTGTCCAAAGGTCATCTTGCTGTCAAAGATAACGCCCAGATATTTTGTGCGGTCAACCCATGGAATGGATTTTCCGAACAAAGATATCGTTTTTAAGAGCGATTGTGTGCTCCATGCCGGGGGTCGTGTTGCACCGCGGGAGTCTTTGGAGAAGAACACTGCTGCGCTCTTTTCCGGATTCACCTCGATGCGCCACTTCCTGAACCAAGCGCCGAGCGCGTCGACTGCTTGTTGGAGGCGTTTGGAGATAAGCTCCTTACTTGTACTGGATGTGAATAGAGCAGTGTCGTCAGCGAAAAGGGCTAACTCCACGTGCGGGGTCCGGGGTACGTCATTGGTGTACAATGCATACAGTATGGGAGAGAGCACAGACCCTTGCGGGACTCCAGCTCTTAGTGGTCGGGGGCGTGAAAGAGTTCCTTCGACTCTGTAGCGGAAGGATCTATTCGACAAGAATTCTCGTATGATGCGCACGAGACTGTCAGGCAGGCCCATGATGGCCAGCTTGGCTACCAAGCCGGCATGCCAGACTTTGTCGAATGCCTTCGCTACATCGAAGAAGAGTGCTCCTGTGGGTCTTCCGCGGCGGCGGTTGCCTAGGATGTGTTCGGTTAGGCGGTGCAGTTGGTGTACGCAAGAGTGTTTTGCGCGGAAGCCCATCTGCTCATTCGGGATCAGATTCATAGATTCGGTGTAAATCTTGAGTCTGGCCGATATGATTCTCTCGTATATCTTCCCGATGCAGCTAAGGAGGCTGATTGGGCGATATGAGGACGGATTTTTCAGGTCTTTGCCTGGTTTTGGGATGCCTATTACCGTTGCTTGTTTCCAGGCGTCTGGGAACGTACAATTAGCTAGGCAAGCATTGAAGATGCTCACTAGCAGCAGTAATAGAGTCTGGGGTAGGCATTTCAATATGCCGTTAGATATTCCGTCAGCTCCGGCGGCTTTTCGGGGTTTTAGGGATTTGATTATCGATTGTACCTCTTCAATCGTAGTTGGAGGGAGTGCGGTCACGGGGGGAGCCGATGCGGAGGCGGTGATGCTCTCTACATGCGATTCTACCCGTCGTAGGTGATCCGGGTCAACTGGTTCACGACTAGGAGAGCATTGGCTTTCCAGGCTGTCTGCTAGGCATTCAGCTTTTTCGTCATCATCGAAAGCGATGGAACCATCCGGATATTTGAGAGGAGGAGTAGTTGAGATCTGATCGCACTTGAGACTTCGTGCCACACGCCAGTAAGTGACGTGTGACGGTGACAGTTCAGAGAGGAAGTCGCCCCACCTTTCGTCCCTGAGTTCCTTCATGCGCTCCTTAACTCGACGTTGAAGGTAGCGTAATCTAGAACGGGCCTCTTCGGTGGGGTAGAGGTCGTGTTCCCTTGTCGCGGCGTTTTTCTCCGTCAGCAACCGCCTTGCGTCTTCCGGCAGTTCGAATCTGTGGTTAGGGTCCACAGAAGGGACCTGCCTGGAGCAGTCCTTGATGGCTGCTTGCAAGTGGTTGGTGAGGGAGGAGATCGCCATGTCGGTCTGTTCGGTGGACGATATCCTTTCGGGTATCGCGTCCAAGTCGGGGGAGGGTTGGTTGAGTGCTTTCGCTAGTCTCTTCCAATCCGTGATTGTCCTTGTATGAGCAGGGCGCCCATTGTCGGTCTGTCCTAGTTGGAGAAGGACCGGTCTATGGTCCGAATTTAGGTCTGAGTGCACCTCTAATGAACACACTGTCAAGGTGATATTCTTTAGTAGGGCAAAGTCCAGGACACTGGGGTTTTGGCCTTCCGCGGTAGGATAGCGGGTCGGAGCCAGGGGCGCTACAACGTCGAAATCCAGGGACTCTTCGAGCCTCATTAGGGTTACGCCGTTCGTCGAGTTGGTTAGCGAATGCCACTCGCAGTCTTTGGTTGCGTGGTCCTCCGTGCACTTAACGCAACGGGGGCGAGCGTGACAGTTTCGGGCGGAATGCCCGTAGTATTGGCAGTTGTGGCACTGCCCTATGATTCCGCGTTTGCGGGGGGTCTCTACAGAGAAGCCGGTGAGGCCGGCGACGGACTGGATCTTAAAGATCCTTTTACCCTCCGTGGTCTTGTCGAGAACGACCATGACCATGTCGTAGGGGGTTCGAGGGGATTTGCCCTTGTACATCCGGTGGACTTCCCGGACGGGTAGAGCTTGGGCTACGAGCGTCTCTCGGATGAACTCCTCTGAGACGTCGTGCGGGATTCTCCGGATTACTACCCGGAGGACTCGGTCTTCTTCGAGCGTGTACGAGTGCCACTCGTACTTGCGCTCGTGGAGGAGGCTTGTTAGGGCCTTGTGGTCTCGAAGGGTGGGGACTGTCACCCTAATACCTATGTCGCACTTGTGCGCCTTAGAGTATTGGATGTGCCTATCATTGAGAGTCCGGGAAATGGACTCCCAATGTTTGGAGTCGTGAATGATGACCGGGGGTGGGGGTTTCGGCTTAGGGCCGGTAGTCTCTGCGGCCGTGGAGGGGCCTTGAGTGGGTTTGTGCGGGGTGGGAGGGCGAATGGCCTTTCCTTCTCCATTTCTGGAGGTTTTGGAGGGCGGTTGCCTCTTGTTTTTAGGTTTGGGCCTGCGCTGACGCTTGCCACCAACTACGACGAATTCCTCGTCGGAAGAGGACGCTCGTGAGGCGTCCGAGTGGGACTTTGGAGGCGATGTGTCCATCGGACACGATGGCTCCTCGTCGGACTCCGGCTCTGACTCTGCCATTGGGGACAATGGCGAATCGCGGACGGGAGGACGTATGTCCCTAAGGTGGACGGGGGATGCAGGGGGTTGAGAGTCCTCGACGGGGAGGATCCCATAACGGTTGCGGGGGGCGGTCGCGGGCGCGGTCGGGGGTGGGGGAGGGGTTGCAAGGAGGGCCTCCTTGTAGAGGAGAAACTCTCCTAAATTTCCTTTCTCGGTGAGGAACCTAATAAATAGGTCCTCATCGGGAGGAGGGGTGGGGGCCGCCATTACGGCGACAGTGTGGCGATTGAACGCCAAGGGGTGGGGGATAACCCGAGGGGTCCACTCGGGTGTCCTAATTCTTCCTTCTGCCGGGTGTAGACAGAAGGGTGTGTGCCTATTGGCCCTACTACGTGCTGTCTGTAGGGGTCTGTTGCCAACCTTGTTAGGGTCAACAGGTGTGTACCTATCAACTTAACTACCTAACCGATACCCGGGGTTGACTAGGGGACCTCCCCAAGGCCAGTGGTTCCGGGCCCAGCCTGTTTCTGCCCGATACCCTGAAGGGGTAAGAGGGCTAGTGCCAGGGTCCGCACTACCACCGGTGAGCAACAAGCTCGGCCTGCGTTCGTTAGAAAACAGGCCAATTTGCTTCCCGGAGGGCCCAACTAAATGTGGGACTCAACCACACTGAAGGCGTGTGGGCGTGTGAAAGAGGTTGACGCTCGGTATGCCCTGAAAAGGACGCTACACGAGCAAAGGCTTTCCCGTCCTTTAGACACGTACAAGTACGGTCTAAAATTCGGGGTCACCCGTCAGTCGCTCTTCGCGATAAATGCAGGGCCACGCACGCCGATACGGAAACCGCACCACAGTACGACGAGTCGTAGAGAAGTTTGATATTCCAGCAGCGACGATACGGAGCACCAGCAGAAATCGGTCAGAAATTCCAAGCAGACTTTCTTAGTGATAGACAGCCGCGACAGCACGTCCGTTCACCTCGAGAGCGCAACCCAGAATGGACTTCATTTAAAATTGGCCTTTATTATATGCAAATTCCCCGACACGCAATTCGTCAAATCATTGACGAGTACACTTCCGAAGGGTGGGGGAAGTTGCATACTTACAATGAACTCTTCATACAAAACTGTGTCCAATTATTGACATGTACACTTATGAGTGGTGGGGGAAATCTCATACATTCACTTGAGATTTACATTTGCCTTAGTTTTATGTACAATATTTACAGTTTTGCTTAGTGGAGACTATTCAACTTACATTTTTATATACAAAACTAATTATTTACATGATCTTTACTTGTAGGTATATTTCGTAGCGACTACTACACTTATGCTACGAATCAATATGTATAAGACACTTAAAATAATACAATATTGGCATCTATACCTAACTATGTAAATAATCAGCCTTATTACTATGGGAAATAAAACTACCATGATTTATTTGCCTACCTAGTTACATAATCTACCTTAAATACATAAAATTTTATATATTACTAAAGTCCGTCGCTAACATTCTCCCCCGCAGTGCGAAGCTCTTCTCCCTGTGGTAGCGACGTGGCTGCTGGCACCAGGATGACGACTCGACGTGTAGACCTTCTTAGCACTCCTCCCGGTGTCCTTACGTCCAGGATGCGCACTCTGCCGTCTGGTCCTGGATACACCTTCAGGACTTCTCCACGAGGCCATGTGTTGCGGGGTGATGTCGCGTCGACTATAAGGACGATATCTCCGGCTTGTGGGTCATCGGAGTGTCGTCCGCTGATCTTCCGCGGTTTCAGAGTTGGCAGATACTCTTTTATCCACCTTTGCCAGAAGTGGTCAGTCAGCCGCTGCACCGTCCTCCAGTTCGCCTTGCCAATGAGATCTCGATCTTCGAACTCGCCTGGTGATGCTACCCCACAGGACCTTCCGAGTAGAAAATGGTTGGGTGTCAGGCCTTCTTCGTCATTCGCGTCCATACTTATGTGTGTGAGTGGACGTGAGTTGACTATGTGCTCCACTTCTACTAATAATGTTTGCAGGACTTCTTCAGGTGGAGTTCGTGTTTGCAGGACGACCATCAGTGCGCTTTTGACGGTGCGCACCATTCTTTCCCAAGCTCCTCCCATGCTTGGACTTCCAGCTGGAATGAATTTCCATCTGATGTTTTCTTTGGCGGCTGCCTCTTCTAGCTCCTTGTTGGCCCCTATGAAATTCGTCCCATTATCACTGAACATGACTTTGGGTGTTCCTCTTCTGGCTGCCATCCTCCTTAATGCCATGATCATAGAGCTGGTGCTGAGTGAGTTAGACAGTTCCAAATGCACCGCCCTCGTGGTCAAGCAGGTGAAGAGTACCCCCCAGCGCTTCTCTATTCTTCTTCCGATGGAGACTTGCATTGGCCCAAAGTTGTCAACAGCCGTGCAGGTGAAGGGATGCTGATGATGTTGCAGGCGTTCTACAGGATGGTCTCCTAAAGGCGGTATTTGAGGAGTGCCTTTATGGACCTTACACCACTGACACTTATGTAGAATCCCCCTTGTTGTGGTTCGCAGGCGCAGGATCCAATACCTTTGTCTGATTTCGTTGATCACTGTTTCTGTATTTCCTTGGAAGAACTTGCGGTGATAATGGTCTATGATGAGGCGACATATTCTATTTTTCCCATCTAGAATAACTGGATTCTTCTCTTGATTCTCAATCTGAATCTTCTTTGCACGAGTTCTTAGCTTGAGGATCCCTTCTGAGTTGATGTACACGTCGACCTTACGAAGTCTGCTTGAATTTTCCAGGCACTTATTATTTTTCAAGCAGCTGATTTCTTTTGCGAAACTTTCCCTTTGACTCAACTTAATCAACTCTTCTTTGGCCGAAAGTGGACCTCTTCTATGGGCTCAAATATTTTCCCTTCTCTTGTTGGAAGAAGTTCAGTCTTCGTCTTCTTTTTCGCTGTACGCTTATATGGTTTCCAGTCGCTATCTTCAGCAGCGTTGACGTGCTTTTTCTCTTGACTTCTTCTCTTCAGTATGTCGATAAATTGACATACGCGCGCTGTGCTGCGAAGTAGGCGTGTCCAGCTGGAAAACCTCTCTGGATCTGGCGTGTGTAGTGGCACTTCGTATGTTAGTGCAACTGTCTGGACTGTCTTTTCTTCTCCGGTTTCGATGGCTTGAATGTCGAAACGCTTTTCTGGCCATCTCTCCTCCTCTTTATAAAGAAAGGTAGGGCCCCTGAACCATCTCGCCGTGTGGTCAAACTCCCTTGGTGTCCCTCGAGTGGCGTCGTCTGCAGCGTCCAGGACTATTCTCGGCTTCTTGATAGGGTGTACCACAGCAAAGTGAGGCAGATAGAAGGTCCTCCCCTGCGTTGTTTCAGCTGGCGCCTTCTCTGCGTAGCCCTTTTCCAATATCTGGCTCATCTGATTTTCATATGATGTCTTCAACTCTGGGTCCTTGTCGAGCTTCTTCTCTATATTCATGAGACGCTTGTACGCTTGATGATAATTGTTTGGCAGCGTCTCTACTTCGCTCTTCCACAGCAGTCCCGTTTCAAATCTTCCATCTGGTAGTCTCTTTGTTGTTTGTTCCAAGACATCCAAGTCTCTCTTGTCGGCGTCGTTGCTTGGGCGGTTCGGCATCACTCCCATGGCGTCGATGTCGAAGTGACGTCTCACTAGAGCTTCGGTTTCATCTTCTACCAGACGGCTATGATTGACGAAGTTGACTGGTGTGTTGCTTCCGTCTTCACATCCATGAAGAACCCAGCCTAGACTCGTAAGTGAAGCAACTGGCTCTGACTTTTTGCCCTTCTTCAGTCTTCTCGTTACGATGAGTCCCCAATTATCTTGCCCAATCAGCAAACGTGGCTCTTCTTTCTTGAATACAAGCTGATTCTTCAAAGGCCGGAGATGCTCACATCTTTCAATGATTCCGTCTTCCACTTCTTGCTTCGCAAGTCTCAACTCGTCAATTGTTCTGACTGCGATTGTCCTCTTATCTTTGCGATGAGCTCCTTTGATTTTAATATTCAACTTCTGAGAATTCCCTTTCTTGAATGCATTTCCTCCAATTGTTTCAATTGTGATTGGTTCTGTAATTCCCTCTGCTCCAATCTTCTTAGCGATGGACGAATCTAAGAGTGTCACAGTCGATCCTTCATCCATTAATGCTAACACTCGCACTGTTCCTTTTGGGCCATATAAATCCACAGGAATCACTTTAAGATAAGCCCTTCCATCTGTAGAGGTGCATACTGAAGATATGATGTCAGTAGATTTCTCACACTTCAGAGTATTACAGCAGGGATTCTCTTGATTTGAAGTCGCAGCCGGCGGCACATCAGTGTGGAGACTTATGTGGTGCCATCTTGTACACTTCTTGCAAGGTGGAGCTCTGCATGTTCTTCTTGAATGGCGATAGCGAAGACACTTGAAACACAGCCTAGCTTTCTTGGCCATTTCCCACTTCTTGTCTATGTTTCCATCCTTAAATGTCTTGCATTCGTAGATCCAATGTTCACCTTGACACGCAGGACATTCCGCCTTCTTAGGTTGCTGTTGAGCTTCCGCTTCTTGCACATTATGAACACATTTCTTCGACACAGATTTCTTCGGCTCCCAGGACACTTCAAGGGGAGCAAAATCACTACACATATCAGCTTCCACTTTTTGCACAGTATGAACACTTTTCTTTGTCACAGTTTTCTTCGGCTCCCATGACACTTCAGGGGGAGCAAAATCACCACACATATCAGCTTCCACTTCCAAAAATTCACTGATGAGTTCCAATTTCGGTTTCTCTTCCTCTCGGCGGCTTCTATAATATATAAACCATCTGTATTTCATGTTTGATGGCATCCTTTCGATCAAACTCTTCATTGTTTCTGGCGAACTTAAATACTGGCTCTTCCCAAGCGCCTTTATTGTTGCTACTGAGTTCTTGACATGGCTGGCAAACGCGCAGATATCACTTGGAGATTCTTGTACCCTTTGTAGACTCTTCAATTTCTCCAACTCTGCTAATGCGATGGCCCCTGGTCTCCCAAAGCGAGCTTCTAAACCCTTCATCACTTCCTGTGGTGTCTCGGCGGTGAATAATAAACTCTTCACGGCATCCTTTGCTCTCCCTTGAAGTGCTCTTCTTAGCCGAGCCAAGTTCTGTGTATGCGTGAACGAGCGCTCGGTATCTTCAAAGGATCTTCTGAACGCCAACCATTCTTCACTGGCACCGTTGAAGTTAGGTAGCTCGATCATGTGCTTTGAGATACTATGTTCAGTAGATTTCTGAGACATCTTCGTTATGATCAGAGCCAATTCTTGTATGTCGCTCTTCTTTTCTTCTACTTGTGGAGGGTTCGGCGACGGCGGCGCGGCACTCTTTTCCACAGGTGCAGCCTTGTCCAGCCATCGCTCTACTTGATCTCGATGGTCTTGCATGTCTTCAAATTCGTCCTCGTCCGAATCCAACTGCAGCAGCTCCAGCTCGGCTTGTGCTATCTTCGATCTGGCCTCAGCTACTTCCAGTTCCCTTTTGGCGATTTGCATTCTTGCTTCCACTTCTGCCTTTTTTGATGAACGTATGGAGCGTACATCATGCGGCTTGTCGAATCTTGTCGCCTTTGGACGAGCACCCAGTCTTGACTCCATCGCAGATCGTTCTTCTTCAACCTTCCTTGATATCCTTCGCTCTTCCGCTTCGGTGATACGCGCTAATAATTCCGAATCCTTAGCTATCGAACGCGTTACACGAAGCGCGGGTGATTCAGCTCTAACGGCAGCGGTACCGGAGCGTGACGCGGCGTGCCCTCTTTCAGCGGGTGCGGGGGGCGGGGGGGCGGCGCGAGCGGCAGTATCCCCTTCCGCAACACGGTCTCCTTGTGCGGCGCGAATAGGAGAAATCGAACGGTCGCGTTGTTCCGCGGCTGCAACGGTGCGATCAGGCAGCGCGGACGCGGTCGCGGTGCGCTCTCCTGCGGCGCGAGTAGGAGGTGCGGACACGGTAGGGTTCCCCACGGCGCGGTCGGGGGACCCAGGCAACGGCGGCGTGCGTCGCGTCATCGTCGACCGGCTGGAGATGTCCGTTTCGGTTTCTGCCGGTGTTTCCAGGCTCCAATCTGTTGTGGTGGTCTTCCCTGTTGCGGACGTCGATCTCGTAGTAGGCATCGCGTTTCCCCACGATCCGGCTCGAAGGACCACGAAAATGTGGTCGACTAGCGAGCGAGTGGACTGTAGTTTTGGCTGGCTGACGATGTTTGGTTCGATGAGCCGGGCTGGCGGGATGTGGAACAGGCTGCCACTATATCACACGACGTATTCCGCTTGGCGTTTTTTAGACCAGAGGTCGCACTTTCAGGGATTCCTCGTAGTAAAACCACTATGTTCTTGATAGCACTTGTTTTTCCTTTTATTTTCGAGCTGATTCACAATTCAATGATATTGGCACACTTATAATAGCACTGGAACACACTTCATTTAAAATTGGCCTTTATTATATGCAAATTCCCCGACACGCAATTCGTCAAATCATTGACGAGTACACTTCCGAAGGGTGGGGGAAGTTGCATACTTACAATGAACTCTTCATACAAAACTGTGTCCAATTATTGACATGTACACTTATGAGTGGTGGGGGAAATCTCATACATTCACTTGAGATTTACATTTGCCTTAGTTTTATGTACAATATTTACAGTTTTGCTTAGTGGAGACTATTCAACTTACATTTTTATATACAAAACTAATTATTTACATGATCTTTACTTGTAGGTATATTTCGTAGCGACTACTACACTTATGCTACGAATCAATATGTATAAGACACTTAAAATAATACAATATTGGCATCTATACCTAACTATGTAAATAATCAGCCTTATTACTATGGGAAATAAAACTACCATGATTTATTTGCCTACCTAGTTACATAATCTACCTTAAATACATAAAATTTTATATATTACTAAAGTCCGTCGCTAACATTTATACTTACTTTGTTTTTTATTTAAAGTTTGGTTAGGATATTAAAATAAAATTAAGGTTATTGATTGTTTTTTCTTGTATATTTTTCTGTGACATAGATTAAAAATTTTGTCGTAAAGAACTTATACATCCAAAGGAATATAAACGTTATACACCTCCGTATAGTTTGTATTTCTTTAGTTTTATCACCCCGCATTTTTACACCCTCGAGGTATGGCAAACTTATAGCTTATTTTTATATAGCCAGTACCAAATTTTGTTAGAATTTTCTTCATTTAGTCAATTCATAGATTAAAGTCAAGTCAGTAGTCATGTCTAGTCAAGTTGACAGAGGGCTAAGTGAAACAAAGATTTTGGTGACAATGATTAAAGTCACTTATACGGCATTTGGCCACACGGCCACTTCCCGACGCTCACGCTTGTTCACGAACACTTACCGAATAAAAAGCCACCACCATTATTATGTACAAATACTCGAAAAAACATAAATTTTGGTAAATAAATACAAAACCGACATGTTGTCATCCTTCCCGCCAAAACCGTCTGTCTGTCATACTATTTATGAGGTACACTACACTGAACGTATCAATTTCAAATTCATAACATACTAGCTTTCGCCCGCGTAAGATTCCTACGGGAACAGTGCTTTTTCCCGTGATGAAAGGTAACCTATGTCCTTCTCAATATACTCTAGCTATGTGTATGCGAAATTTCAGGAAGATTGGTTCAGTAGATAGGACTTGAAGAAGTAACAAGCAAACCAAACTAATATAACTACGAACTCTCTTTCGCATTAATAATATTAGGATACTCAAGAAGTTTAGTTATCAAAATGGTTATTCTGACCGACTGATAATAAGGTTATCAAAAAAAATACTGGCTGTTGCATGTATTTTTTTGATAACCTGCATGATTGCATGAAGCATGTGGCTCCGCCCACATGGACTCGGTTATATCGTGCCAAAAGTAGCCAATGTTCAACACCGGGCTCTTAACTATATCCATACCAAAATCGGTCCAAAGGCTATTGGGTTCGAGCGTTAGCCGTTAAAACGTAACAGACAGATAGACTTTGCGCATTTATAATATTACAAGTACTTACTTAAAGAAGAACTACAACTATACTTAACTATTATAAATATTTAATAGATTCAGCTTATTTTTTTAAGGAGCTGACATCAGCCAACTAGCGCCACCAATCATTTTATATCTTTTACTGTAAAATCAGGTCAAATTGAAAAAATCTAAGTCAACAATTCGCTAGTAAATAACTTCTAATACATTTATAATTACTTTTCATTATTTTATTCTCAATACGAAGGTAAAAAAAAACTCATGTTGATATCGATATGAATTAACCAAAGGAAAAGTAATACCACAAATACTAGAAGTTATTTACAAGCGAATTGTTGCTTAGATTTTTTCAATTTAACCTGATTTTAGATTAAAAGAAATAAAATGATTGGTGGCGCTTGTTGGCTAACGTCAGCTCTTTAAAAAAATAAAGTGAATCTATTAAATATTTATAATATTTAAGTATGTATAATGGACTAGATGAAGATGATGACGATTGGAATAAAGACTTAATTAATTCATTACTTTTAAGATCAGCTGCCTCCAAGTCGTCCACCAAAAAAAAATTACCTAAAATTGATAATAATTGAAAGCTTATGGGTAAGTTATAAAAAAAAACTAGGTTATAAAAATGTGTATATTAAAAAATGTCTTTACAATATTTGATAGATATTTAAGTAACAAAAACTTAAATTATGTAACCTTACAGTATCCCTAGTATGAGATTTTATAAACGCAGACGCTAGCGACTGCGTTAGGATTTTGTATGGAAATTCTTAGTTACCTTACTATCCGCCAGAGGCGCTGTACAGGTTTGTCATACAAACCTGTGCCCCTAGTATGAGTTTTTCTTAACGCAGACGCTAGCGACTGCGTTAGCGATTCAGTATGGCAAACCTGTACAGCGCCTCTGGCGGATAGTAAGGCAACTAAGAAATTCCATACAAAATACTAACGCAGTCGCTAGCGTCTGCGTTAAGAAAAACTCATACTAGGGGCACAGTATGGCAAACCTGTACAGCGCCTCTGGCGGATAGTAAGGCAACTAAGAAATTCCATACAAAATCCTAACGCAGTCGCTAGCGTCTGCGTTAAGAAAAACTCATACTTACTAGGGACCCTGTACTAGCGTCTGCGTTTATAAAATCTTATACTAGGGGTACAGGTATTTAAAATAGATAAGGTGGACACAAATCAGCTGCAAATATTTTAGGGGCAGATTCAGACAACTATACAATTTTTTTCCAAATAAACATAAATAAAACAAATTACGATTTTTTTTTAACTCTCTACACTAATCTACATCAGATGATTCTCAATTTGTATGGAAGATAAATTTTCTTTGTATATCTTCATAAGTTTATTTGGAAAAGTTGTTCTGTTTACCACCTTATAAAACTCTAAGAAATAAAATTATATGTCGATATTCATACGAAAAACAGGCTTATGGCTTATCTGATAAGAAGTGGTTACCGCAACCAAAAGATATTAAAACATCCATAGATTTAAATAAACTGTCTGGCGTCAAAACTGAGCGCGATTTCCTCATTTTATTACGATAACATTAGTACATTAGACTAAAAAGTGATGTATTTAACTTGCGCGTTCCTTTTCTATTTCACAGGTTTCGGTGACCACTTGACATTATGCGGGCCGTAGGCCTGTTTGCCTACTGTATATTTGTACAAAAGATTATCACAGATCTTTGACATGACATTGAAAGATCAGAAAATCTCAAAAGTATTCGTATTCTTAATAAAAAACTAGTAATAAAAATTTACATAGATAACTCTTAAAATATAATATAGTCTTGATGTTGTCAGGAGAATATACTGAGTTAATGTTACAACATTTTGCGTAATACCTATATTACAAAATAAATATAAACTTTGGTAGTAGATTTTTTTCTTAGAATCCACTTATTTTGATATTAATTGACTAAATCTTGCTTAAAAAGGTCTTAAGTCAATTAACCAATACGAATCGTTAAAGCTTAAGTTGTTTTAAGAAAATAAAATAAAAATTGATTTAATGGATGTACCTAGTTATTTTACTCTAAATTTTTTTTACTTATTAATTATCCTTTTTATATAAAAAATGCATATATCCTACTCGTAATAATTATAAGGACATTTCATTAAGGTATTTCTACATACATAATTTCTTACTCGTTATGTACCTACATTTTACAAAACGCTTATCGCCAACTTCATTCAGAGATGATTTTCGAATTTGATATTTTGTGTACTAAAGAACGGCTTAAAAACAAGTAGAGTGCCAACGATTTCTTATTTATATGGCTTAAAATAATTTTCTTGTTTACGAAATACAGAGTTAGTAATATCTTTCGTAGTTTTGTGTTTTCTTTTTGTTTTTGAAAGCACAACACAAGTACACTCCGGACAAAAAGGCGGCGGCCTAAAACAAAAAAAAAAAACAATATTTACAAGCGGAAGTTAAAATAATCTATTTTCCAAAAAAAAACCGACTTCCATTCCATTACTGGAGCCATATAATATTAAAAAAACAAGGCAATTTCCAAATTCTATAACTGGGGGCAACTATAATTCAATTTATTAAAATGTTTATTATAAAGCAAAATAAACAACAACTTATTAATTCCTAGCGACCTAGCCCGGCTTCGCATGGGCATAAAACCTTCCTCTTGAATCACTCTATCTATTAAAAAATACCACATCAAAATCTGTTGCGTAGTTTTACAGATTTAAGCAAGAGAAGTTTTTTATGCCCATGCGAAGCCGGGGCGGGTCGCTAGTATGAATAAATAAATCAAAACCACTTACCGTAACTCCAGTAATAACAGCCACGACGATAGTATAGTAATGTTCAACCAATCCAAGATAATATGAAGCTTTAGGGTTACATCCTTCTTTGTACACACTCTCTAGGCTACAATGAAAGGTATTTAATAGATAATCTTCAGCATTCTCGAATAGAGCCCATATATCTAAAGTTGCACAGCAACTGGGGGATACCAAACCGATCCCGGTTATGTTTAACTTGTTGTAAATTGCTTCTAAGATGTATTCGTTTTCGATATTTATTGTGGCCCCTTTGTAAAAATCTGGTCCGTAGATGCCGCAGCATTTCATCTGTATACAAAATTATATTATCATTAACAATTCTATTAATATTATAAACGCGTAAGTTTTTATGATGTTGTTGAGGATCGTCTGATCTAGTTTAGTATGGAGAGTGAAAAAAAAAAAGTTCTAAGAAATATAAGTTTATTTGGAAAAGTTGTTCATTATAGTAGTCTGAATCTGCTCTTAAAATATTTGTAGTTTATTTGTGTCCACCTTATGTATAGATAACTTATTTTATACTAGCTGTTCCCCGCGGATCCGCCCCGCGTGGGACTCGGTTATATCGCGCCCAAAAGTAGCCTATGTTTGACCTCAGGTCGTTAACTACATCCCTACCAAATTTCATCACAATCGGTCCAGCAGTTTAGCCGTGAAGAGGTGACAGACGGACAGACAGACAGACTTTCGCATTTATAATATTAGTATGGATATGGAAGTATGGATAGATAGCGTAGAATGGGGGAATCATGACATAGGCGATGCGCTTAGCAACCCATCACTATTGATTTCCTGTTTCAACTACCATCATGCTAAACGTGGCCTAAGGTTATATGACCCTAGGCTCTGCCTACCCCGTATAGGATTAAGACGTGATTATATGTATGTATATATGAGAACTTGCAGTATGTTGTATCGCGTTGATAGTTTTGTCTTCAATCGGATACTCAGGCGTAGAAAACGTTCTTTTCAAGCTTCGTTCTATCTCCGTTCGTGCTATCTCGAAATACCCAGCCTTGGTTATAAGGAGGTATGTACTGGCGCCGGTTATCAAGATCATTACAATGGCGTACTGAAAAAGAAAATGTCGGAATTTTCAAACCTAAATTGACTTATAGTTACAGGTGGCTTAATCGTTTCTTAAAACCATGCAGGAATGATTAAGGGAGATGTCACCTTACATCATGTATTGCGCTGCCTCGTTCACTCAATCGTTCTTGCATGGTTTTAAGAGATGGTAGTAAGCCACCCCTAGTATGAGTTTTCTAAACGCAGACGCTAGCGAATTTGTATGGAATGTCTTAGTTGCCGCTATCACCATCCGCCAGTGGCGCTGTACTGGTGGCTTACCACCATCTCTTAAAACCATGCAAGATCCAGTAAGTGGGACAGCGCAATACATGATGTAAGGTGACATCTCCTTTACTCACTGGATCTTGCATGGTTTTAAGAGATGGTGGTATGCCACCAGTCTAGCCGATTTCTGTCCTATACCCACAAATTTGGTAATAGAGCGTAATAAATAAATAAATATATAGGGACAAATCACACAGATTGAGTTAGCCCCAAATTAAGTTCGAGACTTGTGTTATGGGATACTAACTCAACGATACTATATTTTATAACAAACTAGCTTTTGCCCGCGGCTTCGCCCGCGTGAATTTCCCTCGGGGTCTTTTTCCCGGGATAAAAAGTATCCTATGTCCTTCTCCTGGCTCTAAACTACCTCCCTGACAATTTTCAGCTAAATCGGTTCAGCCGTTCTTTAGTTATAAGTGGAGTAACTAACACGACTTTCTTTTATATATATAGATAGATACATATATAGATAAACATCCAAGACCCAGGTCCATCAGAAAAAGATCATTTTTCATCTTGACCTGACCGGGGATCGAACCCGGGAAATCTATGTAATGTAGTAGGTATTTCTAATCTTATCATTACCTTTGATACCTGTAATATTAACTGCGCTTCATACCATAGCTCTCTGACAAACCTTGAATTTTTACCATTGCTTGTGTAAGTGACCACGTTTGAGCACCATAGGTTAGAACGGGCAAAATGCTAACGTCAATCAGTTTTTTTTCTTGAGGCAGGTTGTAAGATTGTTATGAATAAATATGGAAAAACCTTTGATATCTATACTGAAAAAAATATTTTACCTAACTACTTCGGCTATTTGAGAAATAACACAACAAAGTTTGGCAAGATACTAATTAAGTTAATAATAAAAAAATAATCTAAGAAAAAAGACATAAGGTTTGGTTACATATTGCAAAGAGTTATGTAGTCACTTTTTTGTGCTATAGATTGAAGAAAGTGTTTTTGTATGAATAAGTATTTTTTTTTCAGTGTTATCAAAAAGAAATACTTACCGAAATAATTAAACATTTATTTTCCGTAATCGATCCACAGCAGCCGCAGAATGAAATGAGGAATATTATGCATCCGAGAACGATGAGAGCAATGCAGACATATTGCAATACTTCAATGTTGTAATGCTCTACTATGGTTAGTTCAGGCGATTCCGCGTTGGCGAACAGGTCGTTGTGGGTTACATAGTGATACGCATAGCCGCTAAATCCTATGATAGTTAGAGCTACGATCTGAAACAGAAATAATATCATTATCATTATGTATGGAACTAGCGACCCGCCCCGGCTTCGCATGGGCATAAAAACCTTCCTCTTGAATCACTATCTATTAAAAACAACCGCATCAAAATCCGTTGCGTAGTTTTAAATATTTAAGCATACAAAGGGACATAGGGACAGAGAAAGCGACTTTGTTTTATACTATGTAGTGATAAAGAGTGGAATTCTGAACACTTATAACCCAGGTATTTTAAAAACCAGAGTGAATAGGCTATTAATAAACCAGCCAGCTTTATTTTAGACCACATCTGCACTTACCATCAGGTGGGATCGTGGTTAATCGCTGGCCGTCATCACTACATAGTATAAAACAAAGTCGCTTTCTCTGTCCCTATGTCCCTATGTACGAGTATGTAAAATCTTTAAAACTACGCAACGGATTTTCATGCGGTTTTTTAATAGGTAGAGTAATTCAAGAGGAAGGTTTTTATGCTAGTTATATATATTTAAAGAGATTTCATTAGTGATAAGACCGCCTATTGTGTTATCTATGTTTTTAATTAAAATTTACTCATTGTATATTTTTATGTCCAAGCTAAAGTGGGAATGGGCTGGACATGTTTGCCGCATGCCGCCAGATAGATGGGCCCGACTAGCAACATTCTGGGTTCCAGAAGGCCGTATACCGAGGGGCAGATCACGCTAGAGATGGCAGGATGACCTGGACACATTCGAGACTGGATGGGAACAAGCGGCGAGTAACCAGGACGCGTGGAAGACAAGAGAGGAGGCCTGTGCCCAGCAGTGTGCCAATTGAGGCTATGAAACGTAGGAAATGTTTTGAGCTAACTTATCTGCATAAGATTATACACTCCTCCATCGACTGTTCTAAACTAAATTAATTTCAATGGTAGAGCTTGTATTCGTAAACCGCGTATCGTAGAAGTTTTAATTCTAGCTTTATTAATGAAACTTCCATTCCGAAGTTCCGGAGCTCTACTTTGTTATTCAAGGTATCTGCTATTCAGTTTTAATAGGCGTTGTCATTCATTCATTCAACAGACAGATAAGACATTAGAACAACATGTTTAATCTCTGATAATGGAATCAATAATTAAAATTAAATATATAATTTATATATAGATATATAGATAAATAAAAATATTATTTTTTATTAATTAAACCTTTATTGTACCACTTACTTTAAAATAAAACTTAAATTAAAACAAATAAAACTAAAATTAAAATACAAAAATATTATATATTAGTAACATATTGTCGACCTCCGTGGCGTAATGGTTAACATGCCTGACCGCTACTCAGGAGGTCCCGGGTTCGATCCCCGGTCAGGTCAAGATGAAAAATGATCTTTTTCTGATTGACCTGGGTCTTGGATGTTTATCTATACATGTATTTGTTATAAAATATAGTATCGTTGAGTTAGTATCCCATAACACAAGTCTCGAGCTTACTTTGGGGCTAGCTCAATCTGTGTGATTTGTCCCTACATATTTATTTATTTATTTATTTTTATATCTGATGTTTTTTTTGTTTGTTTTTCTTTGTTTTATTTCCTACAAGTTTAATTAGTGTAAATTGTAAGATTATCTAATTAAATAAATTAACGTTAAAAACGACACAAAGCTCTTCTTTTTTTCTTTTTTCTATTTTGTGAAAAGCTAAAATATACAGATGAGGTTGAGACAGCTACAGAACAAATCTTAAAATTATACGGGACAAGACCCCATACGGCTGTAAGTGAAATCCTTTTGTGAATACCTTTATAAAAAGCAATTGAAATTGAATAAGTTATCGCCAATAAAAAGTAAATTATCAACCTTAATATGGTCTGAAATAAGAACTAAATTACTACGCCAGCGAATTCTAAATGTATCATGCATAAATGATTAAAAATAATTATTGTTTAGGTAGGTATTTATCAATACCACGAAATTATGACCAATGCCATCACTATCGCTAAGTACACAGTATAAAACAAAGTCACTTTCTCTGTCCCTGTATCCCTATGTATGCATAAATCTTTAAAAACTACGCAACGGATTTTGATGCTGTTTTTTTTTTTAATATATAGTGTTTCAAGAGGAAGGTTTTATACCCATGCAAAGCCGGGGCGGGTCGCTAGTATGGAATAAACTGTAAACTATTTTCCTCACTAAAAAAGGTTATTAGAACAAAAACACAAAACCAAACGATATTACACAGGACTCACCGTGACTAATAAATTAACAAAAAACAACAAATGCTTCACTATAAATTTACAACAACCCATTTTGATCACAATTATTCAAAATTATTCACAATTAATTCAATAATTAGTCAACAACACAACACAAATGTACTTAATACAACGTATGGTAAACTAGTGTTAACTTATTTGTTACTATATCATAAAATGTACAGGATGTTCAAAATAATGTCTATTATTTTATCACTTTATTAATTTGTCATTGAATGTTCAGCGCAAGCGCATGCTCGTGCGTCCGTGGATCCGCTACTACTTTAGTTTATTCTAAGCTCAGTCGTGCACAGTCACCATGAGATTATCAGATACATTCCAAATTAGCCACTAATACCACGGATAAAGGTTTATGAAGGTTAGATAGACATGCAATTGACTGTACCCAATTATCAATAAACGTCAAGGACTTGTTAACCTTGGGCAAACCCGACGCATATTTTGAGGATAAATTATTATATTTAACAGGGAAATTGTACTAAATTGCGAAGCGTTTTTATTTATGTAGATAAGATATGCCTAAGATAGAAATAGAAGATACCTATTAGTTATAAATTTATATATAGCGAAAGTTCACTGACGCACTAATGTGGTAAACACTGCTAAATACGAAATCTCAAAACTACTGCGGACTTATGAAAGTGAAATTTTGGTGGGGGGTTATTTATGGCTCAATATCTATTTCTCATTTTTTTTAATTAAATCATTAAGTGGAGGTACAGAACAGAGAAATTATCCGAAAAGAAATGTTTTGACGCGGATTTAGTTACAGAATCAGTGTGACAGCGTATTCTCTTTTTATCTTTAACTAGCTTTTGCCCGCGGCTTCGCCCGCGTGTACTTCCCTCGGGAACAGTGCTTTTTCCCGGGATGAAAGGTACCCTATGTCCTTCTCCTGGCTCTAAACTACCTCCCTGACAATTTTCAGCTAAATCAGTTCAGCCGTTCTTGAGTTATAAGTGGAGTAACTAACACGACTTTCTTTTATATATATATAGATAGATTAATACATGTAAACCCATGTAAAACACACCATACCTTATTAGAAATATATTAATTACGTAGTTTACAACAAAGCCACCTAATATTATACCAAATAACAGACCAATAACAGTGGCAATAATGACGCAATCAAATTCCCCGCCCATTTTATTTGTGTGAAACGTTGGCTTGCAAGCCAAAGTATTGACACGATTTTCGTGCGCTATGCATCTTCTTCTTAATATTTCTAAATTCTGTGAGAGATTTCAACCTGCGGCTGAAATGAGGACGATGATGAATTTATTTTCGTGCAAACACCTAAATGATTTATGATAGATATAGAAATAAGTAGCACCCTTGTACTAAATTTTCCTCATTTTAATTTTCCTATGTGTTGACTTGGGATCCCTTTCGTTAGCATAATGTATTTATTCATAAATGGTTTGGCACAATGAATTTGGCATACTTTTTTACATGACTTAAATAAATTAATAATAAGCGCTGCTTTAAATTTATTTTATTTTTAAGGGCAGAACACGATATGGTACATACAAAGGTTTGTTTACAACTTTTTTACCTGTATTTATCAAGAAATAAATAAAAATCCATACTCCATACTAATATTATAAATGCGAAAGTCTGTCTGTCTGTCTGTCTGTCTGTCTGTCTGTCTGTCTGTCTGTCACCTCTTCACGGCTAAACTGCTGGACCGATTGTGATGAAATTTGGTAGGGATGTAGTTAACGACCTGAGGTCAAACATAGGCTACTTTTGGACGCGATATAACCGAGTCCCACGCGGGCGGAGCCGCGGGCAACAGCTAGTAAGTATATAAATTTATCTCTGATTTTGAAGTGGATTTTTTTAATAGATAGAGTAATTCAAGAAGGTTTTTATGCCCATGCGAAGCTGGGGCGGGTTGCTAGTTTAGTATAAATTTATGTAAAAAATCTGAACATTCTGTATATTATATCTGGGTGTACCTACGTCGCAAACTCTCATATTGAGGATAACAGGTACTTACATGCTAATAAATATGATAAGAGATAAGATAACGTAGCTATTAGTTGTGTGTGACACGACAGGAAATTATGAGTAATTGGTAAATACCCCGAGATATATAATATACTGCCTCTGTAGTGCAGTGGTTAAGATGATACCTGGGTACGTACTATTACTTATTCTGTGCCTGGATGAACACTAGCGCCACCATCATTTAAAAATCATTATTCACTGAAAACACAAGTTATCAAAAACCCGTGTTATGTAATTAAGGTTCTGGATCTGAAGTTAATTTTAAACATATTAAATTATAGTTCCCTTTAGTTACAAATTGAAAGATTGCTTAAAACGGCCACTTTTAGCAGTTTTGCAATTTGTAGCTATAGGGAACTATAATTTAAAATGTTAAAAATTAACTTCATATCCAGAACCATAATTACAAAAGACGCATTTTTGATAACTTGTGTTGTGGGAATAATGATTTTAAAATGACGGTGGCGTTAGTGTTCACCGAGGTATCGTCTTAAGGCGTTTGCCTGTAGACCCAGAGGCTCCGATTCCCACGGGAAGCATATTGTTTAGTTGTTTCCAGTTTGGTTAGGTTAGTGACTGCCGTTTGACCTCCGTAAGCCTTTTCACAGGGAAACCAGACCAATAGGAAAATTATCCGGGCGCGTTAGTGGCCGACACTGTAACTTATCAGATTGTACAAAGGCAACCTTCCTTACCCAGCTTGGACAGCTCACAGCCGGAATCAACGGCTTAACGTGCCTTCCGAAGCACGGAGGAGCTCAAAATAGAAATGGCGCTATAACGACTAATCCCAGTTAGCCTCGCTATCGCTACGAACGCTATAATCTATTGGTTGAACAACAGGATAATCGCGTTTTAAGATTAGTACCTACCTATGCGACCAAGCTTTGCTTGTTTTATGCTGAAAATCTTTTTTCGTGAAAATATGGGTAAAATGAATTTTCTCAGACATGGAACCTAGCTAGATTATCTTTTTGACTATGTAAGAACATATGTTTAAAATTTAAAAGAAATCGTTAGAGCCGTTTTTATATACAAATATATTGCTCATTTAGTAGTATAGGATGTGTACGGAACCCTACAAAATGACAATTTGACAACGCTCCCACCGTGAAATTGAATTAGGGCGGCCGCACGCGCTGCCGCGTCTTGATAGAAAAGCCATTTGGCTTATCAGGAGAACGCAGATGTGTCCCGGACGGTCCCGGATCGACTGCGCCGGTTTCTGCTTTCCTTGTTAGTGTAGCTTTGCTTGCCAACGCATACAAACCATCGGTGGCCAGATTATTACGGTGTTCATTGTGGTATATCACGAACGTTTAAGAGTATTGTTATCTGTTTAAACGTCGATTATGATTTAGACAAATACGCTTAAAAAATATATGGAAATAGTAAAAGAAATTTAGGATAAAAACAAACATTGATAACATAGTAACTAATAAGTAATGTTAAAATTACGATTACACTAATTATTTATTTATTTAATCAAGAATTACTAATTATAAAAATTAACCTAAAACCTCGACTAATATTTACAATTTTTTTGTACAAAAGAATAAAAGAAAAAATCACAAATTACAATTAATAAGAAAATCCACAAAAAGCTTAGTCATTTAAACATAACAGTAAATAATAAGCAACATGATTTTTCAACATAACAAAAATAACAGCAATTATTATTATGTAAGTTATAAAGCACCCATGTTATTCAAAGCGCAAAATATTGCTAATAAAATTAAAATATTATTCAGTATAAATAATAAATATATTATTGATAAAAAATAAATTGCCGGGCATTTTTGCTCTGCATGTTTAAATATTTTAGTTCAAACAAAATTCATCATGCACATTCAAAACTAAATTCATCTAACTAAACGACTTTTTAAACATAATTTATAACAAGATTTTTGTATCTAAATTCAATAAATTACCTATTCTTGTTGTGAAAATTAAGAAATCTCATCCTATTGTAACAACAACAAAAAGCATTTCTTTTTTGTTTACTTTTACGTTTTCAATTCTAGCGCTTCTCTCAAACCCGTGGATTTTAATTAAATTATTAAGTAACTAAATTAAGTAAATAATTAAACAAAATAGCTTTTGTCTAAATCATAATCGAACTATGTAAGTTTAAATCAAGTGTTGATAATTTAAATAAGCGTTTCTAGATTGTACGGTCAGCAAAGAAAATGGGCAGTGATTCAAGTAACGGTGCGCTTGCGTTCGCCCTAATATATTTTACGTTCTTTTTGGACAATGTTCTGCTGACTGTCCTGGGTTAGTATTCATTATTTCAAAACCGAAATGTGCATTACAAAATCGAGGAGCATGTATGCAAGTTCATTAGAACCGCCTCTCGGCCTCTGACGTGTTTCCTTTAACGACTACCTGATGGCAGCCGGGACCAATGGCTTAACATGCCTTCCGAAGCGCGGAATCACCTTTATTACCAATCTCTCCCCAAAGCAATCCCTGCCTGCAATCTCTTAACCAAACTGGAAATAACTAAACAAAGATTTATTTTTCTTGTGTTAACTGAACCCAGGACGCTACAAACGCATTAACCACTGGACCACGGAGGCAGTTAATAAAGAGAGTGAGGAGTGTGGAAGGATCGAGTGAGGTCTTTTTTAAGGTCAATTTTCTCCGAACCTACTGGACTAATTTATATACCATTTAGTAGGCAAACAGGCATAAGGCCCACCTGATGGCTAGTGGTCACCGATGCCCATGGACGCCTGCAACACTAGGAGTATCACGTGTGCATCGTCGATCCTTGACGAATCTGCTGTAGCATGTCTGTAAGGATTGTAGCATTGTTAAGCTTATTTTACTTAAAATGTGTTTCGTCTCGTTCTTTCACATGAAGTGTCAGGTAAGAGAGAAAGAGCCAAAACATATTTTAGTTAAAACGGGGCTTACAAAACGTTTCTTAATACGACGGTAAGTCTCTATTTTTCCATTGACAGTGCCAATTATCCCCGATTGGGTTCGAGGGGAGGCTCTGGAATTGTGGACGAAGCACGAGGCTCCGCTGGCTGTGCTCCTCAACAGCACCGTGCACCAGATAAGGGAGGAGGATACATCGGGTGAGACATCCAGGATTCATTCATTTCGTTTAGGTGTCACGGTCAATCGACCATGCATTCTCAGAGTTTTCGGAGGATAACCAGGGATTTGGATTGTGTTTCCCAACTTAAATTACGCTAATAATGGTCCTAAATCTGAGGGTACTGCTTATGGTTATCATAATGAAGCGACTGCCGTCAGAAGGGGGGCTTCCCTCTTAAGATCGAAACCAGAGCTCTGAGATCATGAACCTGGTGTGTTAGTGGCCAACACTATCTCATTTTACTTTCAAGTCATAATGGCTATGGACTCCATATTGACTTGGCCCAGCACTTAACCTCCACCGCTCGATCGTTCGCGTCTTTCAGATCTCATATCTTGCTAGTATCAGTACCCCTGGTATAAGATTTTATAAACGCAGATGCTAGCAACTACGTTAGCGATTTTGTACGACAAACCCGTACGCTTCTGTCAGATAAGGCAACTAAAAAATTCCATACAAAATCCTAACGCAGTCGCTAGCGTCTGCGTTTATAAAAACTCATACTAAGGGTACAGAAGATATATAAGGTGGACACAATTCAACTGCAAATATTTTAAGGGCAGATTCAGACCACAAAACACTTATCCAAATAAATTTATATCGAAATACGAAAAAAATATTTCACCTCCCATACAAATTAAGAATCATAAGTATATATGAAAATGGTGATGAAAAAAAAATTTCATATTTCGATTTAAGTTTATTTGGAAAAGTTGTTCAGTATAGTGGTCTGAATCTGGCCTTAAAATATTTGCAGTTGATTTGATATATCACAGTTTTTACATACTGTTAAAACAGTAGGGGGCTCCCAAGCCATCGTGGGGTTGGTGCTCGGAGCGAAGGCAGCCGCTCAGCTGGTGACGGCCCCGCTGGCTGGTGCGGCCGTCTGCAGACACGGACCGGCCAGGGTTCTGGAGGCAGCCACTGCCACGTTAGCTGCAGCTGCCACTGGTAAATACATTCGATATTTCTCATGTTTTATAAGTACATACATATAATCACGTCTTTATCCCATACGGGGTAAACAGAGCCTAAAGCCATAAGACCTTAGGCCACGTTTAGCATAATGGTAGTTGAAACAGGAAGTCAATAGTCATAGGTTGCTAGCCGCATCGCCTATGTCATGATTCCCCCATTTGCCAATTTATACGATTAAATAATAGTTTTATACCAATGTTAATTGGGGATTTACACTCCACCAGTGCGTGGTAGAAAGAAAGGGTAAGCCCAAAAGTGCTGGCTCGACATCGCAGTGGATTAATGACGTCTTGTCATAGTTTGTTCTCAGGCTTGTGCGATAGCTACTCGTTCGTTTATGAGTTGTCATAGGTAGATTTAGAAAAAAAAAATTGTCCGCTCGTGATTTCCTAATTCTATGAGGTTAGTGTACATGAAAGTGACTAATTACTGAATTTCTTGTAGGTTCACTGATCATAATGTGTTTTTTTAGTAATATCGTATTTTCGAAACGGACTATTCCGTCTTATTTAGAATTTATTGGTATAAAAAATGCATTTATTTTAAAATAACTACTGATTTTTACGATGGCAGGCATTTTATGAAAATATCACATACGATCTCAATTAAAAGACCTTTATCATGCATATTTTGCAGTGTTCATGCTATGCAGCGGTCGCAGCGGTGCATCGGGCGCGTGGTGCGCGTGCGCCGGCCGCGTGACGCACGGCGCTGCAGCCGCCATGGCAGGCGTGGCTGGTCTGGCTCTAGCTGCGGCAGCGGTGCCAACTGAACAGAGGGACAAAGCTATAGGGGCTTTACTTGGCGCTGTTGCTCTTGGTTTGTTACATATATATTTTTTAATTACCTCACGAAAAATATTAAAGAAATAATTTCACTTATGACAATGATGTTTCCCAATTTCCTCTCTTATTAGGATCATCGGGAGTGCAAAGTTTGAATAAGTATAAAATATGAAGTTATTTTACCGGCTGAACAGAGGAACAAAGCTATTGGGGCTTTACTTCACGCTGTTTGCTTTTAGTATGTTTCCCAATTCCCACTCATATGTAGACAAAATCCGAATAAAATTATTTTTTTATACCATTTATATGGTTGGTGGTAAACAGGCATACGGCCCACCTGATGGAAAGCGGTTATCGTAGCCTATGGGTGCCTGCAACACCAGTTACGTTGCTTTACTTGGCGCTTTTGCTCTTGGTATGTTTCCCATTTCCCACTCTAATGAGAACCATCGGGTATGTAAAGTCAGAATAAATATAAAATTTGGGAGTGCTTGTGTTGCGATACCTACCACCTAAACAGGATGATAAAGCTATTGGGACTTTACTTGGCCCTGTTGTTCTTGGTATGTTTCCCATTTCCCACTCTAATGAGAACCATCGGGTATGTAAAATCAGAATAAAAATAAAATTCGGTGCTTGTGTTGCGGTACCTACTAGCTGAACAGAATGACAAAGCTATTGGGACTTTACTTGGCGCAGTTGTTCTTGGTATGTTTCCCATTTTTTCGAAATTAAGAACTTAGGAGGGCTTGTGATGCGGTACTAGCTGAACAGACAACGCTTTCGGAGCTTGACTTAGCGCTGTTACTTTTGATATGAACTAATTTAAAACATACTATTTTTGAATTAGGTAATTATGTTGTCAATCGTAAGTTTTCTATTTTCCTTTTTTATGTGGTGGTATAAGATACACAAAGTTTTATTAATTTTAAACATAATGACTATTTTTTGAGTCGTTTTTATAATCATGATTTTTACAGGTGTCTTGGTTGGTTATCCTTTCGGAGGAGCCTCGTACACTCTGTGGAGTCCAGGTGCTCCATTTCTTCTCATTTCAATTGCATTGCTAGCTAATCTTGGTGAGTGTAATATAGCGTTTTCGACATTATTTTATTAATCCTGAAAAATCTACCTAGCCTAATCATAATCAGAATCATTTAATTTGTGAAATTAGAACCTTTTAGTATTTTAAAACTCATTGACAGTCCTTTAAAAGAAGGTAGTGTTATATTTATTTATGTTGTTATTGTGTACCTATTGTAGGATGCAAGTATTTTTATAACGCAGAGTACAATATTTGTATGTTACAGTTATGCAAATCATGTTTCTGGACCACGAGAAATTTAATCAGGTACAGAACATTATGCTTTTTTTATATTATACTAGCGACCCGCCTTAGCTTCGCATAGGCTTAAAAATCTTCCTCTTGAATCACTCTATCTATTAAAAAAAACCTATATCAAAATGCGTTGCGTGAGTTTTAAAGATTTAAGCATACATAGGGACAAAGGGAATGAAAAAAGCGACTTTGATTTATACTATGTAGTGACTACAAATTATAACAATGTTTTCAGATTAGCAAATACAGTCAGCCAAAACACAATTTTTCTGTTGTCTGCATCCGCACGCAACTGACCAACAGTCATTGTGTTATCAACTTGTGCGTGTGACACAGCGACACTGTATAAACAAGACAAGACAAAAACTTTTTAATGCACTCGTTTAACTATAAAATAAACAAGAATCTGTAAAGTGCTGGCTCGACGTCGCAGTAAACGATAGGTATGCGTGCAAATAGTCTCACAAGTAAGGATAGGACGAAGTGGAGGATAAAAAGTAGGAAAGTGGACCCTGGGCTCCGAAGCAATCGAGGAAGCAACCGGGAAAGCGCTAAGATGTGTGTGTGAGAGAGAGAGAAACAAGAATCTGTAAATTAGTAAATGTTTCAGATAACACCGATTACTCAAAACATGAGTGGTATATGTGGCTCAGCGTCAAGCATGATCCGAGTGGCGAAGAAGGAGTCCGTGGCGGCGTGTGTCGGAGCTGTGTTGCTTACCACGAGTGTAATGGCTTCCTTGGAGCCCTGCCTGCCTCTATGGATCATGACCGTATTCCACCCTCAGGTCAGTCTGTAGGTACACAACGTAGTGTTATGTTTCATTGTTTTATTACTAGCTTTCGCTCGCAGTTTCACCAGTAGGTGGTCGCCATTACAGAACCTTTCTGTCCCAACAGCCATCAGGTGGCTTACCACCATCTCTTAAAACCATGCAAAAACGATTGAGTGAGGGAGATGTCGCCTTACATCATGTGTCTTGAATGGTTTTAAGAGATTGTAGTAAACTGCCTCTGTGGTCCAGTGGTTAAGGCGTTTGTCTGTAGACCCGGAGGTCGATGGTTCGATTCCCACGGGAAGCGTACTTTGTTTAGTGGTTTTCAGTTTGGTTAGGACATTGCAGGCTTGAATCACCTGATTGTCTGACAAAAAAGATGATTCCGTGCTTCGGAAGGCACGTTAAGCCGTTGGTCCCGGCTGCCATCTGGTAGTCGTTAAAGGAACCATGTCAGAAGCCGAGCGGCGATTCCGAAGAACTCAGACACCAGGGTGTGCATGGTTCGATTGACGATGACACCTACACGAAGTTAATTAATTTAGAGATAGTAGTAGGCCACCAGTTTTATTTACTGGGTATGAACGACAAAGAATAAGATAAATAAATAACGAAAATACTGTATACCAAAACCTAGGAACTTTTTTTCAGCGTTGGCAAACCGGCGCAGTCTTCATTCCCGACAGCCTGGGTTACTTGGTAGCTGCTAGTGGCTTGGGCGGAGTGGCGAGGAAGCTTGGAGCTGAAAGAGTTGCTTTAGCTGGACAAATGGCTGTAGGTTTGGCAGCATTGGCGGTGCCGCATGCTACTTCTGTGAGTACTGGCTGATTAAAAGTTAAACAGGAGTTTTTGTCAGAGGTCAGAACGAAAATTTTGGTTATTTGGTATGGTAAGGTGGTATGGTGGAAGGGTCTAACGAACCGTTTTTCCACTTTGCCTTTACTCCACTCGGGAGCCCATATATAGCCATTATGACTCGAAAAGAAGAAGAAGGAGGTCCCGGGTTCGATCCCCGGTCAGATCAAGATGAAAATATTCTTTCTCTGATTGGTCTGGGTTTTGGATGTTTTTTTGTATATGTATTTGTTATAGAATATAGTATCGTTGAGTTAGTATCCCATAACACAAGTCTCAATTACTTTGGGGCTAGCTCAATCTGTGTGATTTATCCCTTTATATTTATCCCAACTAATATTATAAACGCGAAAGCTGGTTTGTATATTTGTTTGTTTGTTTTAATACTTTCTTACGCCCTATCTACTGAACCAATCTTCCTAAAATTTTGCATACACATAGGAGTATTGAGAAGGACATAGCGTACTTTTCATCCCAGAAAAAACAATGTTCCCGAAGGAAATTCATGCGGGCGAAAGTTAGTTTATACATTCCAGGTATCAGGTCCTTTCATGCTGGTCTGGGAAAAAGAGAAAAACATAGAATGTACTAGCTGCATGTCTTCCCGCGCAAGCCATAAAAGTCGACTGAGGGAATTGGCGAATATGGAAATCATGACATAAGGCGATGCGGCTAGCAACCCATCACTATTGATTTCCTGTTTTAACTATCATTATAAACGTGGTCTAAGGTCTTATCCCTAGGCTCTGTCTACCCCGTAAGGGATAAAGACTAACCCCCGTATTAAGCAACGTTTGTTAAGCCCATGTTAGCTAAAATGTGTTGCGTCTCGTTCTTTTACATTAAGTGTCAGGTAAGAGAAAAAGAGGCAAAACATATTTTAGTTCAAATGGGCTTAGCAAACGTTTCATAATACGGGGGTAATTATATGTATGTATGTAGGTATCAGGTCTAGCCTTACCCCACGCCGTGCTGGGGTGCGGCCTGGGCGCCACGGACGCGGCGCTGGTGCCGGCGCTGCTGGGCCGGCACACGCGGAGAGTGCCGCACCTCGCCGCGCTGCTGCAAGCCACTTCCAGCTTGGCGTATGCTCTTGGTAATCACTACATAGCAAAGAATTTCGAATCGCGCGCGGTCTCAAAGATGGAACTAGTGAGGCAAGTCTGATTAAGTTTTGTTCCACTTGTTCCATCATCGAAGTCAATGGAACTACTGAGAAAAAAAATCTCACTTGTTCCATGGAACTATTTGCCAATAGAACTAGTGAGAATGATTCAATTCTTTAATCTATGCTGCATAGTATACGTCGTCCTCACTACACTCCTTCAAATTTAGGGTTCGAGCGTTCGGACTTGAGTTGATTTATAGTGATAAGTAACTTTTGTGTTGTAATTAGTTGTATAATTTCATATGTGGTATTATTTGCGATGTACCCTCTTTAATGCCCATGTACTCTGTTTCCCATAGATTAAAGAATTTGCCTCGCGTGCGATTCCTAGTTCTATGCTTTTTCCTTTATTATACAGGTTGACTGGAAGAGATCCCTGTTAGGGATAAGTCCACCTTTTGTTGTATTCTATGTTTTATCATCAATGTTCTTTCTGTACAATTAAGTTTTTACAAACATACATAGTATAAAACAAAGTCGCTTTCTCTGTCCCTATATCCCTTTTTATGCTTATAAATCTTTAAAACTACGCAACGGATTTTGATGCGGTTTTTTTTAAATAGATAGTGTGATTCAAGAGGAAGGTTTTTATACCCATAAAAGCCATGCCAGCCGGGGCGGGTCGCTAATCTAATGGATAAATCTTCTTTCTTTTATTTGGTTCACAAATAGATTTTTGAGAAAAAAATGCCGCATATAACAAGATACAATTGTACAACCTTCTAAAAGTGAACACAGCATGCTCATACAATTTAAAAAATCTTGTATATCCTCTTTATCTCTTAGTCACCTTGACATCTAACTAATCTCCTCTCTCTCTCTCTCTCTCTCTCTCTCTCTCTCTAGTCATAGGATTTGATATCTGAATGTACAGAAAGAAAAATGATTCCAAGTTTCAGACGGAAAAGTAATTGTTTTTGGACGGTAGGTACTTGGCGGTCGTCGAGGATACAAACTCCATGAGGCTTACAAACCCTAATAATATCTAATAATAAAAAAAGCCTGTCCGTTTGTCTGTCTGTTACGCTTTTACGACTAAACCGTTGGACCGTTTTGATGGAATTTGCTATGGATATACGAGTAGTAGGGCCTTTGACGCGATAAAACCAAGTACCATACAACAGCTAGTTCACAAATATGTCTACGCGAGAATGACCATTATGCTTCAATAAGCTAGTGACCGCGAGAATATTTTCCGCGTGGCTTACCATACCACTATCTCTAAAACCATGCAAGAACGATCGAGTAAGGGAGATGTCGCCTTACACCATTTATTGCGCTGATTCTCTTACTCACTGGATCTTGCATGGTTTTAAAAGATGGCGGTAAGACACCTGTACACCTAAAAACCTAATCTTATACAAAGCATCCTCATTTCCAGGTCCAATAATGGGCGGAGTGTTATCCTGGTGCGTGGGCTTCGAGACAGCGCTCAGAACCTTAGGGATCCTGAACCTGTTGTACGCTGGCTTTCTGTACAAAGCCCTGACCGTTCATCCTCTGTCTGAGCAGGTCAGTAGCTTCATCACCATCTTCTAAATAAATATATAGAGACAAATCACATATATTGAGTTAGCCCCAAAGTAAGTTCGAGACTTGTGTTATGGGATATTAACTCAACGATGCTATACTTTATAACAAACTAGCTTTCACCTGCAGCTTCGCCCGTGTTACCCCTTACCCTCTAGAACAGTGCTTTTCCTGGGATGAAAGGTACCCTATGTCCTTCTCAATACTTTTAACTATATGTATGCAACATTTCAGAAAGATTAGTTTAGTCGATAGGGCGTGAAAGCGTAACAAACAAACAAATAATTAAAAAAAAAAACAAACTCATACACATTTGGCAAAGGATAAGTTGGATTTGATAAGTCCGCCTTTGGCATAGATTAAAAAAAAATTGTCTGGCGTTAAAACCGCACGTGGTACCTTAATTTTATTGCCTTTGTACAAATTTTATTTTCGATCCCGTACAATCCAATGACGTATAAGTAATTGGTGCAATAAAGTCTTTATTCATTCATTCAACGGGGTCACCTGTCGGTGGCTACTCCGGTTGGCTAAATTCTCTAAGGTAGAAGATGATTAACGACACGCCTGAAGAGTTCTGTGCCCCTAGTATGAGTTTTTCTTAACGCAGACGCTAGCGACTGCGTTAGGATTTTGTATGGAATTTTTTAGTTACCTTACTATCCGCCAGAGGCGCTGTACAGGTTTGTCATGCTAAATCGCTAACGCAGTCGCTAGCGTCTGCGTAAAGAAAAACTCATACTATGGGCACAGTGCCCCTAGTATGAGTTTTTCCTAACGCTGCGAATACCTAGCGAATCCGCCTCTGGCGGAGAGTAAGACAACTAAGAAATTCCATACAAAATAACGCAGTCGCTAACGTCGCACACGTTAGCGACTGCGTTTTAGGAAAACTCATACTAGGGGCACAGGATGTAGTTCTGATCTAGACCTGTTTTTCTCAATTTAACCTTCTAATCCATTTCAGTGGGGTGCCAGTACTCCTGAAGAGGACCTGGAGAGCGAAGAAGAGGCGACACCGCTTAGACCACAAATATACACGCCTCTCAACTGAACACTTTTTTTTTATGACCAAGTTGGCTATATAAAGCCTATAAAACTGTGCAATAAATATATATGATTAATGGAAATATTTATTTATTTTATTTATTTATTTAAAAGGAAGACCAACATCATATATACACACTGTTCTGTTAATTTAAATAAGCTACTGATTGCCAATAAGAGGTCCTCACAAATATGTAAATAATGTATTTCCCAGTTGCCTTCCATGCTGGTCTGGGAGAAAAAAACATAGAATATACCATCTGCTTCTCTTCCCGTGCAAGCCGTAAAAGTCGACTGAGGGGATCGGCGAATGGGGGAATCATAACATAGGCGATGCGGCTAGCAACCCATCACTATTGATTTCCTGTTTCAACTGTCTTCATTTGGGCTAAGGTCTATGGCCCTAGGCTCTGTCTACCCCGTATGGGATAAAGACGTGACTATATGTATGTATGTTTTGACGACCTCCGTGGCGTAATGGTTAACATGCCTGACCGCTAATCTGGAGGTCTCGGGTTCGATCCCCGGTCAGATCAAGATGAAAAATTATCTTTTTCTGATTGGCCTGGGTCTTGGATGTTTATCTATATAAGTATTTGTTATAAAATATAGTATCTTTGAGTTAGTATCCTATAACACAAGTCTTGAACTTACTTTGGGGCTAACTTGATCTGTGTGACTTGTCCCTATATATTTATTTATTTTTTATGTATGTAAGTTCCATTTTCGGCTTATGTACGCTTTAGAACCCAGGGTAATTTCCTGGATTTGGTCGTTGCGTATGCCTTTATCCTGCGTAAATCAAATTTCCACGTCCATTTTGTGGTTTTGGTTTTCACAATAAAGCGACTGCCGTCTGACGTAACTCTTTCTAATAGAGTCATCGTCATCATCATTTCAGCCGCAGGTCGTCCACTGCTGGACATAGGCCTCCCCCAAGGAATTCCAGAACGACCGGTTGTCGCGGCCTGCATGCAGCTTCTGCCTTCGAGTCGATGGTCAAATGACTCAGGTCAAGTGTGCTTCCCGTGGGAATCGAACCCACGACCTCTGGGTCTTGAGGAAACTGGACCACATGGGCAGAGACCTCCTTTCCTATTTATGTATTTGACATGACAAAAATCATTTGTTTTGCAAAAATGACATAACTCAGTATGGCCGACGGACAGTCTAAATTATAGTCGTATTTAAATTATATTAAATCAAATTTTAGTGTTTTTTTTAACATCATAAATAAAACAAAATGTCTAGAAAACCTTTGGGTAAGTCTTTACGTCTCAACTACTCTCGTACCCTACCTTACCCGTAGTTTTTGGTCTGTACCCCTAGTATGAGATTTTATAAACGCAGACGCTCGATTTTGTATGACAAACTTGTACAGCGCCTCTGGCGGATGGTAAGGCAACTAAGAAATTCCATAGAAAAACTCAATGCAGTCGCTAACGATTTTGTATGACAAACTTGTACAGCGCAGCGCCCCTGGCGGATATATACATAGATATACTCTTTATTGTACCATTATCATATAAATTATACATGTTGAATACAAATATAAACAATGTGTACAAAGGCGGACTTATCGCTGATGCAATTTCTTCCAGCCTACCTTAGGGTGGATAGGAACAACGTAAAAAAATGGGGTAGGCGGTACCGAAACATATATATGAAATAAATAATATAATAAACTATGAATGAAAAAAAAAACATACACAAATAAATATAATATAGTAAGGCAACAAAGAATTCCATATAAAATCCTTAAACAGTCGATAGCGTCTGTGTTCATAAAAACTCATACTAGGGACATACTATTACTAATTCTGTGCTAGGGTTACAGTATTGCCTAAGATACCTAACCTGGGTACTCCCTATTACATAAGATAGCTGCCAGTGCAAGTTCCGTCAAAACCAGCCCACCCATTCCAGAGATTAACCGGAACAAACAAACAAACAGACAGACAGACATACAGACGAAAATATAAAAAAAATGATATTTTGGTATATGTACTGTGTAATTGTATATACAATACAATACAATACAAAACCTTTTATTGCACATAGAATACAGAAAATAGGTTAACAAGAACTTAAATATAAAAACGCAAAAGGCGGCCTTATCGTTAATAGCAATTTCTTCCAGGCAACCTTTAGAAATTAAATTAAATGTAGTATACTAAAACTTCAGTGGTATACATCATAAGCATTTAGTTTAAAGCGATTTTTAGTAGCAGGAAAAAACAGACATACGGCCCACCTGATGGGAAGCGGTTACCGTAGCCTATGGACGCCTGAAACACCAGGGGTGTCACGTGCGCGCTGCCGACCATTAAAAAATATTTTTACCCCCTTTTTGAAAAACCTTATCTTGTAGTAACTTTGGAAAACCGTGGCAGGGAGTAACCACATAGAAAATACATATACATACCTACATACTCTATACATTTATCCTCCGTGGGCTTCACCCGCATTTATTTCCCTCGGGAACAGTGCTTTTCCCGGGATGATGACAGGTACCCTATGTCCTTCTCCATACTCCTAGCTATGTGTGTGCGAAATTTCAGGAAGATCGGTTCAGTAGATAGGGCGTGAAGATGTAACAAACAAAACCAATAAACAAACGAATACACATACAAACTCCATTTCGTATTTGTAGGTGAAAGAATTTTTGAAATCGGTCCATCACAATCGGTCCAGCAGTTTAGCCGTGAGGAGGTGACAGATAGACAGACAGACAGACAGATTTTCGCATTTATAATATTAGTATGGATATGGATTAGTATAAGTATATACTCTAGAAGTATTTATATAGAAGTACAGAAGTATAGACAAACTATTATAGTTATACTTGTTATTTATAAGTACATGCCAACTGCCTTTTTGTTTTTAATTTCCTATCGCGGACGCTGAAAGAAATTTCTATAGAAATAAGTAGCACCCTTGTACTAAATTTCCTAATTTTAAGTTTCCTATGTGTGTATTTGAGTATGTACATGAATTAATACAAGATTGCATAGATAGGCGACACTATAGAGAACTTGTAGGGAGATCAAGCAGGTGCGACTGGAAAGAGATGCGAAATGCTAGTACAGCGCACTCTTCCGAGATTCGGCTCGTATAACCGAGAGGTTGGTAGAGCCATGGGAGGTGGAGGGAAGTGTACATGAATTAAATAACTAAAAATACTGAAATCCTTCAGGACCTGGTCCTGGGGCCTACAGGCTGCCAACAACAGTGGGCTACAACCTCCACGACCCATCGCGGTACAGGAATCCCATGTATTCTTTCGGCACCAGCGGCGGGATGAGGGTCAAGCAGCTGGGCCCAGGGCCCGCTTACAGGATAGACAGGGTCACCAGGGACGGCATGGTTTCTTCGCCAGCTTGGAGTTTTGGTGCCAGGTAACCATCATTAGTTTCATTCATTTCGTGTGGGTTGATCAATTGACCTTGCAGAGCCTGGTGTCATTGCTTTCGAGATCGCTTTTCAGTCTCTGTTGACAAAGAGTTTGCCTGTAATACCGAGGGTCGTGGGTTCGATTCCCAAGGGGAGGCATACTTTATTTAGTTTTTTATTTCAGTTTGGTAAGAACATTGCAGGCTTCACCTGATTGTCTGATAATAAAGATGATTCAATGCTTCGTAAGCCATGACCGTTGGTCCCGGCTGCCATCTAGTAATCTTTGAAAGAACCAAGTCCAAGGCTGAAAGGCAGTTCTGAAAAACTCGAGTGTTCTCTGACACCAGGGTGTACATAGTCAATTTAATCTGCAACCCACACGAAATGCTAATGATTATAAGCCTCTTCTATAACCTTCAAAAACCAATCCAGCATATTTTATCCAGATTTGCTCCACGTGCATTACTGAAGACTCCCGGGCCAGGCGCGCACGCACCCGAGCGCTGCCCACCCATGAAAGAACCCAGAGCCCCGGTGTACTCCATGGGAGCTCGTCTCGGCTTCATGCTGAAGAAAGCTGGGCCAGCGCCGAACGCGTACGCCATCAGGATGGGCCCTGGATCCCCAGCTTACACGATGGGTGCTCGAGTCGGGTTCAATTCGAAGCCGAAGTCGCCAGGGCCAGCGGTCTACTTCCAGCACAACGCCGACGTTTATAAGACTAAGTAAGTACTCTTGATTCTTTCCACAGCAGCATCAGCTTACGCTTCAGAGGCCAGGGTGCTTTCAATCATGATCTTGATTTGGCGGTACTGGTTATTACAATGGAGCGAACTGCTGTCTGACCTCGGGTAAAACCATTTTAAAGGGAAACTAGACAAATAACGGAAAAGAACATGATCTGGGTGTGTTAGTGGCCAACACTGTCAGACTTTTCGGGCTGCCTAAAGGCATCTGATGAGCCTAACAAATGTCATATATAAGGTGGACACAAATCAACTGCAAATATTTTAAGGGCAGATACAGACCACTATACTGAACAACTTTTCCAAATAAACTTATATCGAAATACGAAATTTTATTTTTCACTCTCCATACTAAACTAGATCAGCTGATTCACAATTTGTATGGGAGGTCAAAATTTTTTTTCGTATTTCGACATAAGTTTATTTGGGAAAGTTGTTCAGTTTAGTGGTCTGAATCTGCCCTTAAAATATTTGCAGTTGATTTAAATTCACCTTATATAACAGCCGGGCAAACAGCTAATGTGTCTTGAGAAGCAAGGAAGAGCTCAAGATAGAAATGCCAGTAATGGCGACCAATCGAAGCATAGCCGTGCACTCGCCGTCGCTTGTCGCACTAGATAGGCTATCAAGCTCCTCGCCGCCAGACTCTCGCATCTTAGCGCTTTCTTGGTTGCTTCCTCAACTGATTGTTTCGGAGGAAAGCGGTTTAAGGATCCGCATTCCTTTGAAACAATCAGTTGATCAGGATCTTTTTCTCCTCCACTTCGTTAATTTGGTCCCCCTTTTCAAAGACCAAATACTGCTCTTTCAGTGGGAGTTACCCTCTATGTGAAATGTTTCAGAATGCCCCAGTACTCTCTGGGTGCGCGGCTGGACGGCGCCGGCAAACCCACCAAGTCCCCGGGCCCTGCTGCGTACCCACCCAACTTGTATAACACTAAAAAGGTAAAAATTACTCTCTTTTTACACTACTGACCAAAAAATTAGTGTTATGTTTTCAGGTTTCTTGTGATTTTATAAATATTTGTAGGTATGTATGTTTTCTTGCGTTTTTGTTGTATGTAAGTACGTATTCTTCCATGCTGGTCTGGGAGAAAAAGAAAAACATAGAATGTACCAGCTGCTTCTCTTCCCGCGCAAGCCGTAAAAGTCGTCTGAGGGAATCGCCGAATGGGGAAATCATGACATAGGCGATGCGGCTAGCAACCCATCACTATTGATTTCCCGTTTAAACTACCATTATGCTAAACGTGGCCTTAGGTCTTATGACCCTAGGCTCTGTCTACCCCGCATGGGATAAAGACGTGATTATATGTATGTATGTAAGTACGTATTTCATACAACTGATTTTATTTTGGTATATTTATAGGTGATTTTATGTAAATAACTAGCTTTCGCCCGCGTGAATTTCCCACGGGAACAGTGTTTTTTCTCGGGATGAAAGGTATCCTATGTCCTTCTCAATACTTCTATCTATGTGTATGCGAAATTTCAGGAAGATTGGTGCAGTGGTGCAGTAGATAGGGCGTGAAAGCGTAACAAACAAACTCACTTTCGCTTTTATAATATTTGTTAGGATGTTTGTATGTGAGTTTTATCCACCATAAGTCTTGAACTATTGAATATCATCAGATACAAATACGTAAGGTGTCGTTATGTACCAGGTTAAATACTGTTATTTTTTAAACGGTTTTATTTAGCTCACCCCGTTTGTTTTATTCTTGGGTCAAATTTAGTAATTCAAATTTCACCCTCTTCCTGTCAACCGATTAATCTGAAATTTTGTATACACTTTGGATTTTGGTGACAATACAATTATGTTTATTCATTATCATTATAAATTCAAGATGGCCGCCGCTACAAAATGGCGGATAATTTATGTTTTATTAATCCCATCAATATGGGTATCAAATGAAAGGGCTCAACAAGCAGAATACAATATACTATAAAAGATTGAAATCCAAGATGGCGGCCGCTACAAAATGGCGGATAACGTAGGTTTTATCAATCCCATCAATATGGGTATCAAATGAAAGTGCTCAACCAGTAGAATACAATGTAATAGATAAAATTAAAATCCAAGATGGCGGCCTCTACAAAATGGCGGATAACTTAGGTTTTATCAATCTCATCAACATGGGTATCAAATGAAAGGTCTCAACAAGTAGAATACAATTTGGTATGCAAAATTGAAATCTAAGATGGCCGCCGCTACCAAATGGCTGATAACAATTTTTTATCAATTCCACCAATATGGGTATCAAATAAAAGGGCTTGACAAGAAGAATACAGTGCACTATACAACCTCAATATTTAAGATGGGCGCAGCCACTAAATGGCGTATAATAATAAGATTTAAATTTAGAAATTGAATCTGTAATTTAGGTATCTGATTAATCCAGCCTGAATCCACCACCCAAGTCAAGATTTTGTATCGTGTTGAGGACTGTATGGCGTTAGGGTGGCTAAAATGATACGTCGTTAGCGGTACACCACCCAAGTTAAGGTGAAAGGTTAAAACGCGCCGAGAACTGTATGGCATTAGCGTGGATAAAAATGATATGCAATAAACTAACGGGCAAGAAACCTGGCAATAATGAAGCACTAAATGAATTAAGCAGAATGCGAAATAAAAACTAAAAACTAGAAAATAAAAATAGGTAAAAAAACTTTTTAAGTTAAACGGTTTTATGTTAAACATACATTGCAATGTTTAAGATAAATGTACTAAAAACCAAAAAATAATAAAATAGATACAGTCGTGGGAATTATAAACATATGCATAGACTAGACTAAAATAAAACCGTGGGGCATGTCAATTGTCTACAAATTATCGACTTAATGTGCGATAGAAGAATCGTTTAATTCGTCGTTAGGCAGTTGGCCCGCAGACGGTGAGGAAATTACTTACTATTTTCTTGCTCATGGAAATTCCAATAGTTATACACTGTAAATAAAAGAGATGTTTCAACTAGTTTATCGTTGGACATGCACACTGCTGGCTGGCGAGGAATCGTTTCACTGCTCGTAGTTTGTCTTTAATCGACAAAACATATGATAAAAGTACTACTCGCTCACCACTATGAAACCCTAAAACTCGGTTATAATCGAGTTTGCTAGCTTGTTTCCACATTCTAGCCCTACTTATCACACGTCCATCGTTGTCGGTTGAACAACTGCCTAATTATAGTGTAACATTACAAAACAAACATTTTAATCAACGATTGTAGACAATTGACGTGCCCCACGGTTTTATTTTAGTCTAGTCTATAATTCCCACGACTGTATCTATTTTATTATTTTTTGGTTTTTAGTACATTTATCTTAAACATTGCAATGTATGTTTAACATAAAACCGTTTAACTTAAAAAGTTTTTTTACCTATTTTTATTTTAAGTTAAATACCGGTTTTTATCCCTAACATAAGCCCAAATTAAAAATGCCAATTCGAATAATATATTTTTTTACAGAACCCATACGCCTACTCCTTCGGCACGAAGCATGGTGACTACGCTCCTCCAATGATCATCAAGGAAGACACCATGGATTGTCTATGATCTACCTGTCCTGTAATTGTCTCAATCATCCTTTAAAACGTATAAATTTGGCCTGGTTTCCTTTTAGGGAGTCCCCCACACTAACTGACATGGAATCAACTTGAGCCGGTCAAAAAAACCTTTATATCAACGTCTTAAGGTTGTTTTTCCGGCGGCCTGTGTCGCGTCGCGTCGTCAGAGCCAATGCGAATGGCTTTAGCAGTCTTATTACGTTGACATAGAGTTTATTATGATGATGATTCCGCATCGATAAGTGTGTGGACTTTTTCATACAGCAAATAGATCTATTTTTGATTTATTGACCTATGGTGATCTATTTTTGATTTGATTTAAGAACTTTAAATATTGTCTATTGGTTATTCAATTGTGGTTAACATTTTCTATGATAATTTGAAATTATTTTATTTTTAAAGGACGTGTTACTCTACCGTCTAATATTTCTAGACTATACGTGCCTAGAGAAGTTTTTACTTATCCACATAAAGATTTAACAAATGTTTAGCCCATTTTGACTAAAATATAATTTGCCCCTTCACTCGGTACACTTGATGTAAAAGAACGAGACAAAACACATTTTAGAAGCACCTATAGCTGGGAAGTTGTTGTTAGCTCGTTTGATATTACAAAATAGCATGAGTTAAAAATCTAATCTCGTTCCAATTTTAAACAATTCAAACGGGTGTGTAACGTGGCCAGTTTTAATAATTTGAGCAATTATTTAGAATCTGACCACGGGAAGCGAAAATAAATTACTGAAGAATGAACTTTGTAATCTTTGTTATAAAGACTAGTTTTCCAGCACAGTCTCAATGGCACAAACAAACAATATTTCATCGATTTCGGACTCTATTGCGATAACAATAAAACTATTTTCTGTGAATTACGTTTACGCTTCCCTTGACTGCATTGTTATTCTAAAAAAATAAATAGAAAACGAATACCAGGCCTTATACGCATAATTTTGTACCATCTTGATAAAGCTGTATAAATTAAATATTATACATTTTATACACATCAAAAATGGAATAATGAAAATGTTTTGTATCATTTGTAATCATGTATTTTGTACATACTTCGTTTTGATTTTAAATTCGTGTTTGTATACAATGTTTGGGATATACACGTTTAGTAAAAGATTTCAGTTTTTTTTAACATTAATTTATTCCTAACTAATTATGATACAATTATTTATAACATACCAATTTTAATAAAATGATCTTAAATGCTCGAAAGGACCGCTTTATGCATCATGGACGCAGACTTTATACTGGGGGGGGGGGGGGGGGGGGGTTTACCATATAATGTTTAAGCGGGCCCGATACGAGTAAGCGAGACGTCAATACATGATGTAAGGCGAGATTTTCTCACTCGTTTGTTTCAAGTTTCAGGCTTGCGTACGCGCGAAAAACATTTAGTCGGATGAAAAAGGCAACCGGACCAAGTTAAATAGTTTTTTGTATTTAAAACCATGGATTTTTTTTTGTTTTGTGGTATGTGGTATGTTTCACCACAGAAAAAAATAACACACTGACCGTTCCACAGGCAATGAGATGCCAAGTTTATAAAGCATGATACCAAAGTAAGGTAACTGTTGCAAAGAGTTTGTTTTTTTTTTGTAAACTTTATTAACTATTTCGTGTATTTTACCAGCCCTCTTAATTTATATTTTTCTTTCAGTATAAAATAGTTTCTAATTTCATACAAAATCCTAGCGTTTATAAATCTCGTGATAGACGCGCAAAACTATACGCAAACTTAAAATTGATTGCGGTCCCACAAGTTTTAAAGTAAAAAACATCTGCAGAACACTGCTGAAGCATCAAACACAACTCTTAAAACTTTCTCATAGACCTTAACATATTATTCCTTCTCATACCGGCGGCTCGCACCCTTATCCAGTACTCTTTAGTGTTTGGGTCGAGTTCTTCCAAAGGGGTTTGGGCGGTTCTCAATTCCCAAAGCCAATCAGGGTACTCACTGTCGTCTTTTAACTGGAATAGACAAAAATCTTAATATGGTTAAAATGTTAAAGTCTCCTTGGGTACCTCACGCTAACCTATTCCTTACCTCATTCATGGGTACTATTCCCATGGGAAGCATACTTTATTTGGTTAGGACATTGCAGGCTTGAATCACCTGATTGTCTGATAATATAAATGACTAACGCTCGCCGGCATGAATTTCCTTCGGGAACAGTGCTTTTTTCCGGGATGAAAGGTACCCTATGTCCTTCTCAATACTCCTAGCTATGTATATGCGAAATTTCAGAAAGATTGGTTCAGTAGATAGGGCGTGAAGAGGTCACAAACAAACAAATATACAAACTCACTTTCGCATTTATAATATTAGTTGGGATACCTTGACATCCTCCCCTGTGGTGTAGATATTAGAACCACACACGTAAGTGACAAGTTTCTTTGGGTCTGTCTCCACTGGCAGCTCTTTCTTCTCCATTGTGGTAACCTTACCGGCTTTCTTCTTACCCTTTCCCAGGCCCATCACACCTGAAATGGAAAAATTGTCAGTTAACAGGTTATATTCAATCTTAAAAATGCGCATTTAATATATTAAGTACCTGGGTGAACTGAGCTTCGTTCATTTTATGCAGAAAATCTTTTAGCGTGAAAATGAATTTTCCCAGATGTGGAACTAACATTTGAAATTTCAAATAAATTGTTAGAGCCGCTTTCAAAAACGTGAGTACAAATAAATTTATTGCTTGTTTAATAAAAGGACTGGGAACTGGTATTTTGAAGACTAAAAAATAACCTGGTAATTGAAAACACTGGTCAATACCTGTTCAAGAGCATTATTTTTGGGTATAGCTGCAAGCAAAAGCTAGTTTATATTTTTTATAATTTCACAATACTTCGCAAAAGACCTTCAATTTTCTTGGCAAAAGAATTCACCTTCCAAATTTAAAATTTGTGACAACCCTTCCGTATTTGCCTCAATACCTATACAGGTGTCGGCATCTCCCGACTTCAAAGGCGTCAGCCTACTGTATGGATTGGTTTAAGATTCTAACCAAGATTCCCAGCCCTGCTTGAACACACTAGCAGCATATGAAGCTGATGCGTGTGCATCTCAAGTTTGAAGATTTTACCTATTGTCTAATCTATTTTTGGTTGTATATATTTTTTTCTTTTCATTAACGCTAGAAAATTTCTTAGTTACTTCTAACGCAGTGGCTAGCATCGGCATTTATGAAATCTCGTTGTAGACGCAGTGCTCATTTTCTGCCTATACATTTGACCTTTTCTGCTTAACTGATAATACCTCAACTTTATGTAAGTTGCAAACTACTGCCCTTCAGTATGACCAATGCTGAGAATGATATTGAATTATTGACAGTATTTACTGATACAAAACAGACAATAATGACCTATAGATTCTGTCATATACTGAGCATATACCACTCATAGTAGGTAAAAAAATCAAAGACAAGGCACCATGGACCACAGATAGGCACACCTAATGAATTGCGGTCTGCTTTAGAATGCAGTCACGCGCTTATAAGTCTAAAAAACTACTTCACGCTTGATTATATCCAACTTTTTTATCTAAAACTTATGAAACTACCATTTACCTCCGGCAGCAGAAGTCGTCTTTTTCACAGCTGCAAAACACATTGCATTGGTATGTAAACTGTTGTTGGTTATTTTGAGAATATGTCTGAGTTGAAGCAAACTTTGCGTTATTGTTGTAGGATACATTATTACAATTTTTTGTATATTTAAATATGAGATATTATTTTTAGGTTACTTGGTTTTGACTTAATTTTGATTTGATTTGAATTAAAGTTTACGTAATATTTTCCAGCTATGACATGCATATGACATGAAACATTGACAATTGACAATTTAAATAGCACGGAACAGCCCACAGCACAGCCGCATTGTCAGCCACGTACGATACGACAGAAACGAAAGTGAGCTTGTGGCTTACCACCATCTCCTAAAACCATGCAAGAACGATTGAGTAAGGGAGATCCCACCAAAAACATAAATGTAAAAAACGAGAGCCAAGTTCAATACAAAAATTATGCTTGGCGGTGAGCTTCGCCGCAAAGAGAATGGCGATCTAAATGAGTGCCAAGTTCTATGCAAAATCGAAATATGTTTTTATAGGAACAAAATAACATTATGAACAAGTATTAAACTCTATTTCTTTGCTTTATTGGATACCTATAACAATTGCTGTTATTTAAAAATGTGAGATCTTGAAGTAGGTCAGATTTGACTTGGCCAGTTTTTAACACAATTAAAATGTTGAATAACTTTATAAAATGACTTATGTAATGAAAACTGGCCAAGTCAAATCTGACCTACTTCAAGATCTCACATTTTTAAATAACAGCAATTGTTATAGGTATCTAATAAAGCAAAGAAATAGAGTTTAATACTTGTTCATAATGTTATTTTGTTCCTATAAAAACATATTTCGATTTTGCATAGAACTTGGCACTCATTTAGATCGCCATTCTTTTTGCGGCGAAGCTCACCGCCAAGCATAATTTTTGTATTGAACTTGGCTCTCGTTTTTTACATTTATGTTTTTGGTGGGATATCATTACTTTTTGTAAAGAAAACTAGGCAAGTATTCCTATTTAATGTTTTTTTTTGCGTGACAAATTAACCTAAAAGAGCTACAAACAAATGAGGTTTTGAAAGTAACGATTTACGTAATATTAAATAACTCACAAATGCCGTTAAAGTACAATAGGTACTAAAAAGGAATAATTTATATCTGGACTATTCCAGCTATAACTCAAATAAATTTAGTCGAACGACGCAGCATTAAACGCAATCTAATAGGTGGGTTTCCGCTAAACAACCGAGCGCCGCTAAGAGCATACTTTGGTTCGTTCGCATTTTAAGTCGTATAGCGCTGTGAGCCGCGCACAAGTGCAAGGCGCGAGCGAGTTCAAGCAGCATTCTTAGACTAGTCAATACATACATATATCGGTACCAATAAGACTTCGCTATTGCCTTGACCTTGGTATACATACACATTAGAGTTTCTTTTAGGGTACAAAGAGTTCGAACTAACAAATTTATACCTTAAAATATTATTTCTTATTTTCAAAAGAAATCAGAGAAACGAACCTTGGGCACTGATCTTTGTTAATTTAGTGAGCCGTGGACTATAAGATAACTACTATGCAGGTATAAACCAACCGACCCGCTAAATTTTAAGTAAATCGCTACCGCTTATAATTTTGTACCATAAGTCAGAGCGTGACGCTGATTGGCTGGTGTGCTGCCGCGCGCCGCTGACGACACACCGTTGTTGGCCGGTTGTTTAGCGCGTAGGTATTACAAGTTTTTTGTATGGGGACACCACTTATTTTTTGACATTTTTTATTTTTTGATTTTTTCCTACGCTTACACACAATTTCTGAGCTGGATTCCAAATTTCATCCTTCTAGGTCATCTGGAAGTAGGTTAGGTTTAGGTACTATAAGTCAGTCAGTCAGTGCTATTTACAACTTTTTGACCTTCATATCTTTATAACCGTTTGAGCTAGCTTCATGAAATTTGGGCTTCTACATGTCCTGATGGATCTTATTAAACACACGTATTTTTATGTGTTTACATTAAAGAGGTTTCGAGTTATAGAAGGGTCAAAAGTGGCACCAAGTGGTTCGTGTAATATTACACTCGGCGCTGGCTAGCCAGTTCCTTTGCTTGAACTTGGCTTGACACGCTGCCGCGTGTCTAGATGTCGCCTTACATAATGTATTGCGCTGTCTCGCTTACTCACTGGATCTTGCATGGTTTTATGAGACGTAGTATACGTAGTATCTCTATTTAGTTTGTGGACGTAGTAACCCCCCTTACCTATACGGCATCCTTGTTTTTACGTTTTTATTTACGTAATCGTTCAAAACTAAAAAAAGTCACTGTCATATTTTGACAGTAGGTAATAAAAAATTGACATTGGCATTCTTCGTTCCAAAATATGCAAAACATATTCATCATCATCATACCACACAACATCTTTATTCTTACTTCCTTTCTATTTTCTTTAAAGTTTCCACGATTCCACTGAGACATCTTGTAAATCTTATCGGTACAAAATTTTGTTAAACGAAATGTTGCTAGTTGTTCTGTCTGAGCAAGCAAGCGAGAAGTAGCTGGTTATAGGTACGTAAACAAAAAAGGTGGGTAAACTTATTTTTATCTTTCTATAAGTACATACAAAACATTTGTTTTTAATCAGTTAGCGACCATTTCATTCAGAGATGAGATTTACATCATTCTGATCTGTGACGTCCACAACCGGTTGGTAGGTTGGTTTAGCCGTGCGCGTATTTCCCCTGTTTCTTTTATATGATTCATCCTATCGTGTAATATTTAATTGGGATTTAGTTCTCATCGCGAGTTTGTTATAAACAGTTGGTGATTTTAGTGTGTTTAAAAATCAAGTGAATATCTAGGGAAAATGGGATTTTTCGATGATGATTACGATAAAAGAGTGAGTCTTATTATGTTTCTTGTTTTATTATTTCATTTTCACGTTTCAATATTGTTTCAATGGACAATTTATTCTTTCGGCTGGGCAGTTTTCCTATTTCCTCAAAGGTCAAAGCAAGCATGTATATGTACACAAACTTACAAACTCTTTTTTTATATGTCTGTATGTAATTAATCTATGGTGCTACTTAACATCGGAATATAGTTGGCCAGTGACACTTGATGATAAATAAAAAGAATAAAGAAATAGAATGTTAATTTATTAGTTTTTTAAACAAAAAGTTTCCTGCCAGTGTGAACATTTACCTATGTTTATTGTGCAATATTTTGGTTTGTTTTCAAATTAAAATGATTCAGAATTTCATATCAAGCATTTGAAAAGCCTAATTAGTTTATGAATCATCATAATTTTATCAGAAGTCACCAGTGCTAGTGACCTTGGAAATACAGCAAAAATAATTTATTAAATCTTTATGTAAGTAAGATTTAGAAAATTTTTGTGCAATTTTTTTGCTTGTATCCTTAAGTTACATTAGATCCGAAAGTAATTAAAATACTATCCGCTTCAGAAACCTTTTGCAAACAGTGTCAAAAGTTGCAAAGGAAGCTACAAAATAAAATTGAGTAATTTCCTCTGTGGTTTAAGCCTTTGACTGACTTTTGCTTTGATTTTATATTAGTTGTTGTGCTCCCAGTGAGAGAAAAAGTATAAATGTACTGTTTTTGGTCACTCGCAAAATGTACAAGAAAATGTTGGCAGTAAAAAAGTTAAAATTAAATGAAGTCGGTTAAAAACTTAGCAAAAATGACAGCTACATTTTTCCCTTCTATCATGTCATCATACCTATTTATGGTCCAAGCAATAAGATTAAACAATATCAAAGAGTACTTATATCATATGACTCATCAACACATTCCTATAATCAGTACAAAGCAATGAATATAATGTTTTTGTCAAGGCAATATCTATCTATCTTTCAGACAAAACTTAATTTTCTCTGAAAGATAGATAGATATTCTCTTTATTGTACCATTAACATACAAATTATACATATTGATACAAATATAATAATGTGTACAAAGGCGGACTTATCGCTGATGCAATTTCTTCCAGCCAACCTTAGAGTGGATAGGAACAATGTGAAAGTGTTCAGACACACCTAAACCTTGCTAAAACTTTTAATGTAAAAACTGTGGTGCTTTCTCGTTTCGGAGGCCAAGATCCACTTCAGTTCTCTGAGCCAGCGGAGTAACTAAGAATGCCTCAAACAGCACCTGTGACCGTTGGGTGATATTCAGAGCATAGGCCAGGAGCTATTGACCACAGTAATCTACACAGCATTTATCTTTATTACCTGCCATATACTGCTACCGGTATGACTGAGATGGCCAAGTCACTGGATTTGGACCACAAAATAATTGTAATATAATAAGCTACAAATACTGCTTAATGTCCATTTGGAGACAGATTGCGGTAGAAGAGGAAAAAAAAAAGTTGCCATAATCAACACAAAAAAGAGAAAATACCTATTAATCTATATTATATAGAGGAAAGGCTTGATTGTTTGTTTGTATTGAATAGCCTTCGAAACTTAACGACCGATTTGAAAAATTCTTTTACCCCTGAAAGGCCACACTACCCCCGATCGACATTGGCTATGTATGTACCACGAGCTAAGCCGGGGTGGACTGCTAGTAAGATATATATTTGTTCTTTTCCAGTTCAAAAACTACCATTTCAACAGCCACGACCACAATCACGACCCGTACGACGACGAAGACAACACAATGGAGATAGTAGGCAGTGTGGTCGGCTGTATCATTATAGTTATGGTCATTATTTGTATATGGAGATGCTGTTGCAGGAGAAACCAGGGGCAGGTGTTAGCTCGTGAGTGGATTTTTTTATATCTTTCTTTTTTTTCTTAAATTATCATGTTCTCTCTTCGACCCCAAAACATTTTCGCCATATTTAAATTCCACATCTGTAAGTCTAATACATCATAATAATATAATATGATCGGCTAAACAAACGTTTCTTAATTTTTATAAATAGGCAGTGAGCCTTAAGACGAGACCTTGGTGAACACTAGCGCCACCATTAACTAAAATCATTAATCACTGAAAACACAAGTTATCAAAAATCCCTGTTATGAAATTAAGGTTCTGGATCTGAACTCAATTTTAATCATATTAAATTATTATAGTTCCATATAGTTACAAATTGCAATATTACTTAAAACTAACTAATTTATTTGTAACTACAGTCTTGCGGTCAAGTGCTCTATCGACTATTTTAAGTCACTGACTGATTTAGTTCTTTTAAAGTCATTGAGTGATTGACTTCATCTAAAATAATTTAATATGATCGACGATGATCCATAAATATACCCCCCCCCCCCCCCCCCCCACTTACTAATATACTAACAATCGTGGTGGTTGCAGCGCCCCCCACTGTGCCGCCTGTCCCGCCCGGCCCTAACAATGTGCTGATCGTACAACAGCCATACTTGGCCGCAGGTATGACGTCACTTGGAGTGCTTTTTTTGAGGTTCATGACACAAAACCTACTTACTTACTCTACTGGCTCAGCGACCCGAAGTGGATCTTGGCCTCCAGTTATATTTATGTTTAAAATAGGTGACAATACTGCGCTACAAAAGTAAATTAAGAATAATAATAAAAAAAAACTGGTGCTAGTTAAATTTAGAATGAGATTGTAACGCATCGGGAAATAGGTATAATTTATATGTAGCATGTTATTCTGTTATTAAATAAATAAATAAATGTTTTCTATTCTGTCCGATGGCTCGCAAGTTTACAGCGCCCGTCTCACTCAATATAGTTCGCGGCATGTAAGTTGGCAATAAACTGAAATGACCTTGAATGCGCTGTAGCCGATTTTCATAAAAATTTGAACGTGCGCAGCCCCCCGCACGTTCCGTTTGTGGCCAACTTATTTGCCGGGTATTGTACCTATGTCGAATAAAATTATTCGAAAATAACAAAAGTTATTCGGCACGTCGATTTTGCGTATGTCTTACTTCAAAAATAGCACTCCTATTAACTCATCATTACCCATCACCTGTGGTAGACAGACACCTTTCTATGCATCACTCATTTGGTTCTGGTAGAAAAAGTCTTAAGTCCCCTAGTTACAATAGGGTAATAAAAAAAAATAAGACAAATGTCATTTCAAAGTTGATAATACTCTATGTTACTTTATTGTAAAAGTTTGATTGCCACAAAGGAAGAATAAAAAAAATCTTATTTTTTTTTACAGCAAACGGTCAAATTTGTTATCACCTGTCAAATAACATGTTTTCTTTTTTAATCAAAAACAAATTGATATGTTTATCAAACGACAATATTTAGTTTTTAAAATTAAACCTTGATTCGTAAAATCTTATTTTTTTTTAAAAAGGAACAGGTAAAAAATAATTAATATATACTTAACTACTTTAATGCGCTAACAAAAAAAAACCCTAGGTGGACTTTATGCCATAAATAAAGCATCAAAACCAAAAATCAAGTTTTAAATATCTCATTGTCTATTTCAAAAGTAACTTTACTAGTTTAACCAAAGAAGTTCGAATCGCACGCGATCTCTCTACGCATTTTTTTTTAATCTATGAATTTAACAATAGAAATAAATATATTTTTGTCAGACAGTTATTGTATTTTCAATGTCTTCCCACAGCGCCACCACAACACACAACAGTGGTACACGCGGCATCTCCCGCTCCATACCCACAGCAAACACCATACCCACAAACCTCGCCTTACCCACAATCCACACCCTACCCACAAACCTCACCTTACCCACAATCCACACCTTACCCACAAACCTCACCTTACCCACAAACCTCGCCTTACCCACAATCGGCGCCGTACCCACAAGCCATGCCTCAGCCACAAATAACGCCTTATCCGTCGATGCCGAACGCGCCTGAAGCACATGGTAAGCTTATTTTCCTTTTAATTTTCAATTTTTCAAACAGTTTATTTCAATTATCAGTAGTTACTTAATACTTTTTTAACTTTAAATTATTAAAAAATACATACAAAATGTGAATTCGTCTATAATAAGTTTTTGGCCCAAATGACAGCTCAAATATAATAAATTGACGTTTTTGGAGAAAGCTTTTAAATGGTGGTAAACTTAATATAAGTATGAATGATGTCAATAAGTTTGAGAAAAAACAATTTTATTTAATTAGAGTTCGGAATGTAGGTGTAAAAATAATAATACAAAATGTAGTTTGTAGAACCTTAGAGACCAACCGGAGAGTAAAAAAATTTGATTGTCTGTAAAGTCGGTTTACGAACGGTAGTTTGACGTGACAACGTCCAACATTACAATAGTATTACAGAAGCAGTGGAAGATAGATGCAGTACGAACCGAACTGAGAGCCGATTGCTCGAGCCGATCATGCCTCTCTCTCATTCGTACCGCGCTCTCGCTTGCGGAATGCGACAATGAGCGGAACGGGACAATTACGTTCTTTTGCGTGCATGCAGCCCGTAGTATCGAGTTATGAGACATTGTCACGTCAAAAGTCCATCGCATTCTCACATTAAAATTAACTTCAGATCCAGAACCCTAATTACAGCAGAGGGATTTTTGATAACTTGTGTTTTCAGTGAGTAATGATTTTTAAATGACGGTGGCGCTAGTGTTCACCGAGGTATCACCTTAACACCAATGCATAATCCGATCACGTCGCTACGCACACATATGACAAAAATATCCAACACAAACAAAAAATACACTCACACAAACAACCGGTACAAGCAGTATGACCGGCAGCGATCGTTAAGTAGAGGGGATGGTTTAATGCTTTAATAGTTTTTTTTTCTACTGATGTCAATAAATATGACATTATAATGATTTCACGCCAGCATTTTATGGAATTCCACCACCAGGCTGGAACACACAAGGTAACTATAAAATATATATATTAATAGCGAACCTAACAGGAAAATTAGAGTTCTGATCACGGAGGATATATGTATAGAGTGGAGTTAGCCTATAGATCTTTTCCTTAGAATCAGTGTCGCCGCCTCGAGGGGGGTCGGGGGGCTTATCGCCATCTAGTGAAGAGTGGACAAGTTAAAAAAAAAATAGGTCAAACACATGTCAAACATGCTATAAGATGCTTTTTGCCAATTTGCGTTCTATTCCACGCTAGATGGATGCAATGTAATCTTAGTTACTTAGTACTTTTTGTAAAGGTTTCTATTAGCGGGTAGTATTTTAATGACTCTCGAGTAAGTTAAGGATACTAGCAAAAAAGGTTCTAATGTAAGTTAAAGATACCTACTAGCAAAAAAGTTTCGCGAGGATTTCTGATAAACTCACTTAGAAGAAACCAGACAGAGATTTTTTTTTTAAAGTTGCGCTAGTGACACCGAAGGAACAGCCTCAAATACAAGATACACGCGAAAAACAAAATTAACCTTCTAAAGCAATCGGAAAAAATTATTAAATTCAGTTTTTTTCCCAAAAAAAATTGACAAATGAAACTGAATTACTTTTTTATAATGTTGTTGTACTAAAAAGTTAATTAGGATCTAGTTGGGTAATACCATATCTAAGTACTATTTGCACTATTATGACGTCATATTTCGTTATCACACGGCAAACACTCGTATCATTTGTCCTTGATGCAATACACTTGTGAATTAGATTTTATATTTATCTGACAAATAGTTTAGCTGAGTTATAATTGTCGTCTTAGCGCTATCCCGGTCACATCCCAGCACGGGGTCCGTTCAAGCACGATGTCTGAGTTATATTTACGTAGTAACTATTAACTAGTGGTTCCGTGAACGGTAGATCTCGCGACCGCGACCCTTCTTCATAACACTATAGATAGGTGATGCCATTTTTTATATATCCCAACTAATTCCCAACTAATATTATAAATGCGAAAGTTAGTTTGTATATTTATTTGTTTGTTTGTTACCTTTTCACGCCGTATCTTCTGAACCAATCTTCCTGAAATTTCGCATACACATAGCGAGGAGTATTGAGAAGGACATAGGGTACCTTTCATCCCGGGAAAAAGCATTGTTCTTGAGGGAAATTCACGCGGGCGAAGCTGCGCGCAATAGCTAGTAATATATATTTATACAAATATTGCTCGATTATTAGTATAGAATTTATTTGAAATCGTTATTTTTTTTCTTTACAGCGCTTCCGCCATCTTATGAGCAGGTGATGGGTCCTGCCGACACGACGCCGCACGCTAAACAACCCCCTTACAACCCCTACGTCTCTCACTAAGCGACCAATCGCTGCGACTAATCGCAATCATTTAAAAGGCGCTTCCACAACGTCCAGTCAACTTATAGTAAGTTTGCGACTATACGACAAATCGTTGCGACTAATCGCGCATGTCTTATGGGTCGATAAAATCTGTCAATATTTGTGATTTCGCTCTAGCTTAGCACTAGGTGCTTTTAAAATCGCTGCGATCAATCGCAGTGACGAAAACCAGTCATTTTAGTAAGACTGCCGCTAATCGCTGCGACTAAGCGGTTTTTTGTCTAGTCGTTGCGATTAGTCGCATAGAAATAGACTGTTCTATACGATTTTATTAGTCGCACATCAAATCAGCATATAATTTATATAAATATTCTATGTCCAATCTAATTTTAAACCCTATGTATTATGCGTAAAGGTTTAATTTTACTTGCAACCTTTTACATTGCGGGCCAACCAGTTGCAATTGACCCATGTTTACCAAGTAATACCACACTGCCATAGCTCAACTAACATTGGTGCTTTATTTAGTTCCTAAGTTATTCAATGCTGGTTTGGTGTGAAAGTGAAAAACTCTAAGGTAAAACTACCAACGTTTTTTTCAAACTCTACTGTGTTAGGTAGGTACTACTTTTATAAGTTACACGCATATACGCATAAATCAAATATTTGCATGTCGCGAAAATATTTCGGCCAATCATAGCGCGCCATAAGAACAAACCCGTCCGCTATTGGTTGATTCGTATGCGGCATGCTGCACCGGCAAGTGCGAGCGGGATAGAATGAGTCCTGTTTTTTTGTTTTCAATCTTATAACGTTGCAATAAGTTCGTTATTTGATTTTTGTCATTCGGGCGGTATTAAGAGCTATTCTGCCGAAATTTGTCGTTGCGTTACATGAAAGTGGTATCTCGGTACTAATATGTAAGGTTTAAATTCTACTGTTTTAAGAGTATATAGGTATATAAAACCAAATGAACAAATGTTATCATAGCTCAGTGTAATTGATAGCAAGAATTATTTGTATAAATATATATAAATTGAAATTATATTAAGTAGGAACTAATGAGATTAGTCGAATCGCGGAAAATGGGTAAAACCAGATGATTTTTCGGGATTAACATTGTTCTCATAGATTTGTAATCTTTACGTAATTGTAGAAGGAGTGTCCAATTTAAAAACTAATAATGCTTTAATTTATTGGCATATACTTTCCCCCCTGTTCATAATAATTAACAAGCGTTTGTGAAGTCCCTTTTTACAAGAATATGTTAAGTCCCTTTCTCTCTTATCGATCTTTAAAGTGATAGAACGGGACAAAACACAATTTGGTTAAAATAGGATAAACAAACTTTTGTTTATTTTTATGAATAAAGGAGATTTGTCTTATTTAGAATAGAAATGCGACAGAGACCAACAAGAAAATGTATGGGATTTGACAGCTGCAATTTCAATCAAAGTATATTGGACCAAGTATAGTTAAAAAAAATTAACTATTCTCTTTTCCAGTTTTATTTTCGTTTGATTTTACCCTGCATATTTTATATGACGGAAACACCTTTTTTTCTTTCATATTATACAACATACGCTAATAATTCATATTATTATTATTATGTAACTTCTTAAAAAAGTAGGTAGTGATGAAAACTTTTGGTTTAATTATTTTGACACTCTTTCTACGCATTTTACTTGTGATATGAATGTGTGAATGTAATGACCTTGTATGTGATCATTTGCTCTATAATAACCTTATGAATTATTTTCAATAACATAATTTAGTTAGACAACTATTGATTATAAATAAAAAAAATATGTTTTTTGAAAAACCATACTCACATGTTATTCACATCAGTTAATATTATTGGTAGCTGGTCCCTTACTACCATCTCTAAAAACCTATCCTAAAACCATGCAAGATCCAATGAGTAAGCGAGACAGCGCAAAACATGATGTAAGGCGACATCTCCCTTACTCACTGGATCTTGCATGGTTTTAGGTGACAGTAGTAACCTGGTCTTTTGACAATTAAAAAAAAACACCAAACCTAAGAAACACCTAAAAATAGAAATAATAGACAGTATAAGAAATTAAAAAAACTGGTTTTTCTTAGTCAGACACATTTCGCAGAATTTAAGTACTTTATAAGTAATATGAAAATGTGATTTTTTGATTCCATTGGAAATTTAATTATTTTTGTATTTTGTTTACGTAAGGAAAAATGTTTAAAATAAGTACCTATATGAAAAATGTAACTATGTTACCGGTATAATTGAAAAAAAAATCTTTTTTTGATTCAGGGTTTATTTCTGCTTAATCGTAAGATTATAATAATTAAGTTTAAATAGAACCCGACAATAGAAATTGTCTTTATGTCGCAATTGTGTTGTCACATATACCGAATTTAAATATTTCGCTTGTAATTTCTAAGTATCTACCGAATTTACGTCACTATTATGCTTATTTTAATCTGTATCCTTTTTATTATACGTTACAAACGTTATAACGTTTAAACAGAACTGTGCATAATATACCACGAATTATGCAAACAACAGTTGTATGGAAATCCGTAAAGCGTCCCTAACGTAGTAAAGGCAACTTAATATTTCCATTAGAAATAAATACGACGCAAGCGATTGTTATTTCCTAAATATAGTGTGTTTGTATTTTTAGTATTATTTTGACCGAAACTAGTTTTCCGGCCAAAACCGAATATTCGGCCTTGGCTTAAGTTTCGGCCGAAACCGAAACTGCCGCCGAAACTTGATTTTTGGCCGAAACCGAACTCGGTTCGGTCGGACACGAATTTGGCTTGCACCTATATTCGCCTATACATTTAATATCTACTATGAATTAAAATATTGAGAAATAAAGATTGCTGGCTGGTTTGATTACATGAGGGAATGAACAATTTAAAATTAAAACTAAGGTCAGACAGAAATATTTTTTAATTTTACAGCCAGTGTTTTTCTTTTGTTTTTTTTAATGTAAAATACTGGCAGTGGACTTCTTTTATTTTTTAATTTTACTAGTATGTATTTCAAACTTGATTATAATAAAATCTTTTTATTATTGGTAGTAGTAATAAATGAATAGTGTATGAGTGGGAAGGAAACAAAAGGACCGCCATTGCCAATTTTTTCAAGAAACTGAGATTTAAATACTATATTTTTTTAAGTACAAGAGATTACGCATTTTTCATTAGACAAATGTATTAGTATTACATTATGTGATGTGATATGTTAGTTAAATTATACGTTTGTGTGTTCATACATCCTTAACTTTTGACCGCTGAACTTGAGTCTCGGATTATAAATTGCTAAATATTCGTAACGTCTTCATATCAAAACGCTATTGTCGATTACGTGAATTTAATCTCTGTCTTTCAAGTTATTGAAACTTTTTTCTGACTAGACTAGACTACTGACTTGACGCTTTCACTTAACTTGACTAAAGTATGACTGAAGATGATTAACATAATGGGTCTTCTTTTCGAGTCATAATGGCTATATGGACTCTGACTTAGCCCAGTATTTGGCCATTTATAATGGGTATGGTCGAGAGACGTTCGAACGCTTTACTTTTCTTATTCAGGTCTTCCTTTAGTTCGGTTATATATTTGTTGTATATAATACTAGCTTTCGCCCGCGCCTTCACCCGCGTGAATATCGGGAACAGTGCTTTTTCCCGGGATGAATGGTACCCTGTCCTTCTCAGTACGCGAATATACATGTATGCGAAGTTTCAAGCAGATTGGTTAAGTAGATAAAGCGTGAAGAGGTTACAAACTCACTTTCGCATTTATAATAATAGTTGGGATCCAAGTTCCGTGGTTTTACCTGGACAGGTACAAAACATCAATCGCTATGCGTCAAAATGTTGCCGTGTGATGCCGTGACAGCGATAGGTATTACGGTGATCATTTTAAAACATAGCAATTTATGTCATGTTACTATATCGATATGTTTGAATTTCCTTTGACAAAAAATTTAAATCCGTTGCCTTTTCTGTCTTTGTTAGCCCTAAAGCGGTTTTGTTGCTACGTAAATAAAAAATATAAATATTTCTATCAGACTACAAAACGCTCAATACTTAGTCAAATAATGCTCAGTTTAAAATTTCATTTGTGGAAACCCTACGTATTCGATCAATGTTAGTTTAAGTGAACTGAGCTTTATGTTAATAGATATAAGAACCAAAATACCATGTAAATTAATTTTAGAACGTATGCTATATTTTTTACGATTATTAAATTGTTTTTAAGAGTGAATGTTTTTTTTTTTTACTTATGTCGTGTGTCGTAGTTTGGTATCTAGTATAGATACCACATCTACTAGATACCAAACTACGTTACCACCAGTTTCTGCTTACGCAGTCGCTAGCGCCAATTTTTTATGAAAAATTCACATATTTTTTTAGTCTGCTCAAAACATTGTTCCTGGGTATAGTAATGAAAGTATTATTTAGGTTACCCAAGGTGACCACATAGCACAGACTAAATAATACTAACGTAACATAATACGATACGATACGATGTAGCGAGTGGAGAGGCGGAAGCAGCTCAAGGATAACAGACATCCGCTTTACGGGCATGTCCCTCCACCTAAACGTATCTGAAAAGCTGCAGTAGTTTTGCTGGTCACCAATGCTTGGAGACTGGGAATGCTGCTGCTGCTAGATTGGAGAAGTGGAAGGCCTGTTATCATTATATTTTTTTTTTTTGAGTTTTTGGAGGGAAAGTAAACTGTCGCTATGTCGGCGCTGTCTTTAATTTCCAAAACTTAGGTTTTTTCGACTATTTGTGCTGGATTATTATTCGCAGTGTTCGTGAACAAGCGGAAGTGATACAGTGTCGATTACGTGACTTTTATCTTTGTCACCAAAATCTCCCAAGTTATAGCTAAGTGAAATTTTTCCACCGCTTCACTTAGCCATCTGACGCTGATTCACTTGACTAGACTAGACTACTGACTTGACTTGACTAAAGTAGGACTGAAGAAGATTAATAAAATGAAGAAAGGACTCGTTTCCATGGACGTAAAAAGTATTTAAAAAAAAATTGGTTATATTATAGTTTGTTTAGCTCAATTTCTTTTGTTTCTTTGTTCTTCAAAAAGTTTAGTACCTACGTACCTATTTCAAAATAGAAAATCCGTATTCATGGACGTAGTAATAGTAGATTTAAGTTACGAGTACCTTCCTTTCCTACATAATATAATACCGAGCTTCGCTCGGTAGTTATGGTATCCATCCATACTAATATTATAAATGCGAAAGTCTGTCTGTCTGTCTGTTGCTCTTTCACGGCCATACGGCTGGACGGATTTTGATGAAATTTGGTATGGATTTAGTTGAAGACCCGGGGTCAAACATACTTTTTGTCGAGGTTATCAATTCGTCGGAATCTTTTTTTTAATGTTTGTTACTCGATTTCTCAAAGACGCTTGAACCGATTTGAAATTCATTTTTTTGTTTGAAAGGTTGGACCGTCTAGTTGGTCCCATATTAGTTTCAACAGGTTCTGATGACGGAATCCTGAGAAAATGGTGATACTTGGATGACTTGTGATTTGAAACTATATCTAATGTTTCTTAGGAAAATATTTTAATACGTTCTTTCAAGCCATTTTAAAATAATATATGCGCGATTTATACTGATTTAATACTTTTATACTCCAAAACAAAAAAAAAACACAAAAAAAAAGAAAAACAAAACTTTCTTTAGTTGGGATTTTAACCTGGAACCACCAGAGTACAAAGCAGATGTCTTAACCACTGGGCTATCGAAGCTGACCCGCCGGTGCCGAAATTATTGTTCTATAACTACAATTTCATGCGGAAAATCTTTTTGCTGGAAAATATGGGAAAAACGAATTTTCCTAGACATGGAACCTGGCTAGATTAATTTTTTGACTTTATAAGAATCTATGTCTAAAATTTCATAGAAATCGTTAGAGCCGTTTTCGAAAACGCGAGACAAATATATATATATATATAAATATACATACATACAAATATTGCTCGTTTAATAGTATAGGATAAAAATAAAATAAAATAAAAAGCCATTTATTTCCCAATCCACATTACATAGACAAAATTGTTATGTTATGTAGTCATTTTGTTTAAATTAATTTCAAATTACATTTCTTCCGAGTCATACATAATATTAGTTAGGTATCTTTTCAATTAAAAAATTGTCAACAAATATAAGATAAAACATTATTGTCAGATTTAAAATTTAATTTCTATTTTCTTATTATTTATGTCAATTTGATATTATTTATCCATTTTTGCCAAATTTAGTATAAAGTCAAATAATTTTTTTTTTTAATTAAGGTGAAGGCACCTATTATGAACACGGTCTAATTATGGACAGTTTTTAATAAAACCTCAAAAATTGGGAAACAAATATTTTTTTTCAAATGACTACACTAATAAATTTTACAATCATTCCAGACATTGTATATACCATTTTTGACAGCAATCAGCCTTTAAGTTTTCAACTGTAACAGTGTTTCACTCACGCAGTGTATTTTTGTATCGAAAATCCGAACTTCTTATAAGGATCTTAATGCGAGTAGGTATATTTACTGTCTTTTTTTTCTGATAGTTGTAAGGTTTTTGCTAAAAATCTCATTATTTATTGAATCATTGATAGCAAAATATTATTTATGCAACTTGACTAAAAATATCATATAAATTTTACCCTTTAAATTTATCAATGTTTATAATTGGATTTTTTTTCATCTTGTGCCCATATATGGACAAAATGTCTATGAAGTGATTTTTCGTTATGTTAATTTGACATCATATACTACAATACAATTATTTAACATTACCTTTCGTAATAAAATCTGCAGCAAATTAAAACTCTGTCAGTTTAAGAACATTCTGTTCATAATTAGGTGTCCAAAACTAATTCACTATTTTAAACGACTAATTTTCTAATGTAAAATTATATCGCTGTTAATGTAATTCTCCCAAATTGTATAGACCTATCATTATATACTATTTGGGCTTAAACAAGTACAACTTGGCTGATTATTAAAGAACCATTGAATATTTATTATCCAGCTAAAATGTCCATAACTAGCTGTTCATATTTGGATAATGTCCATAGTTGGGAGTTCATAACTAGATTTTGCTTGTCCATAAATGGAGTCTCACTTAGGGTATTTTTATAAAATTATATTTAATTGCAGCTAGTAGTTATCTTATTTTAAACATTTAATAATCATTAATTAAATGGCTCTTTATTTATCTCCAAACGAAAAACGCTATTTTTTCTCTTATACTGTCCATAATTGGTGCATTTTACCTTAATTCTTTTTTTTTTTTTTGAATAATTTTAACGGCCATGGAATCTAGTCCTTTAAGGCCTTTCTTGAATTTATTAATCTTCTTCAGTCCTACTTAAGTCAGTCGAGTCAAAAATTCAAGTCAAGTCCAGTCAAGTAAGTAAGTCTAGTCTGAGTCAGATGGCTAAGTGAAGCGGTGGAAAAATTTCACTTAGCTATATCATGGAGATTTTGGTGACAAAGATAAAAAGTCACGTAATCGACACTGTATCACTTCCCAACACTCACGCTTGTTCACGAACACTTTGCGAATAATAAACCACCAATATTATGCACAAACACTCGAAAAAACCTAAGTTTTGGAAATTAAATACAGCGCGGACATAGCGACAGTTTACTTTCCCTCCAAAAACTCCAATTAATTCTTTAGTTACAATTTAATGTCAATTTAAAAGATTTTTTAAATCTATGGGTGAACGATTTAAATTAGCGGGGCGTAAACTGCCCTAGCAGGCCTGCCGAAATGTCAAATGGATGGCAGTCGGTTAGTACCATAGATGTAGATAATAGAGGTTAGTAGTACGAATTAAAATAGGTAGGTCCTCGCTAATGGTTACCCCCCGTAAATCTATAATTTACAAATATTATAAAGAGGAAAAATGTATTATTTATTATTACTAACTATAAGTTGACTGGGGGGTTACTACCGTCTCTTAAAACCATGCAATATCCAGTGAGTAAGCGCAATACATGATGTAAGGCGACATCTCCCTTACTCACTGGATCTTGCATGGTTTTAAGAGATGGTGGTAAGGCACCTGGAGTGCTATTTTTGAAATGTATGACATAGCAAAATCGGTGAGTCGAAAGATTATCGTTCGTTTTCGAATGATTTTCATGCGACATAACCGGTGACGCTAACGAATTCATCATTCAACTCACCGGTTCTGTGTGAGTCATACATCTCAGAAATAGCACTCCTGGGCGTTCTGGTACCGCCGTTTATGATTGCATTAGTCGCCTAGTGAGAGACAGGGGTTGTTCGAAGGTTCGTTTGCGGCGTCGTCGTGTCGGTAGGGCCCAACACCTAGAGATGTAAAGAACTCGAGTCTTTGAGTCTTTATTCGATAGACTCGGCTCAATTTTACAAGACTCGGTGTGCTAACAAAACTCAGAGCTATGAGTCGACCCGAGCTCCAGTCCTTTTTCGAAGACTCGAGCGCCAAAATAGAACTCGTATTTCAAAAAAAGCTCGAGTCTTAAAAAAGAAACTCACGTCTCAAAAAGAACTCAAGTCTTAAAAAGAGCTCGAGCGTATCGAGTCTTGAGCGTAATAAGGTTGATTTATTTAAAATACATAGTTTATGTGGCAACATGCTAAATGTGGCCTTTAGGCATGGCATTATTATGTTCTGTGTACCTCAAGAGGGATAAAAACGCGACACTTATTTGTTATGTGGGTACGGAACAATATTTATTGCTTTTTATTTTACGAATCTTTACTTAACTTACCTTTTTACTTCTGTGGTTATTATTTATAATTATTGGAATAAAAATGGAGACAATAAATAATTACAACACAATGATATTTAATATTTTTTCTTTGTTATTCGTTATGCTATTCAGAATCGGAGAAACTAGGCAAACTAACATCCTTTAAGCTATCTTCCTCTCGTACTTTCCGTATAAAGTCTAATATCTTGGAGTAAGTCAAAGTACGTTTTTCTTCGGGTACTCGATCCATCTCAAACGCTATCAGTTTAGAAAACTCTTGATTCCTTGGATCACATGGTTTTTCCAAACCAAAGTCAATATCTTTTAGTAAGCTTGTACAAGGGCGTACATCAGACGAGTCCCAGCGATTTCTTTTATACACATACGAGTCTAGGATATCTCCATACGTAACCTGCGTTTGTTTATCGGCTTTTACTGGAGTGGTCGACTCTAATAATTTTCTTTTCTTCTCTCGAAATAATCCTGTTAAAATACTAGGAGAAGTAGATCTTTCACCGTCAGCACTGGACATTTTTGTAAAAAAATGAACGCACTTTTGACACGATCTAAATAATTCTCAAAGAACGAAATGTTGTCACTTGTAATAAACTATGACACCCGAATATGTAGATCTAGGTTTCCTTGTTTTATGATACTTTTAGTAACCAAGTAATACAAGTAGTTATGCAATTACTACTTGTGCTTCAAATAAATAAACTTAAATACTTCGTATGAAGGTACAATGTTCCAACATTTTATTATTTTACCCTCAATATTTATTATTGTGGTGAATGTCAAATAGTATTTGTTGGATCACTTCACAGTTACGGTTTATTAGCTATTATAAAAGACTATTTACATTATATTATTTAAGATTGTAGTTTTCCTGTTTTAATCAATTGTGTCAACGAATGAATATGGAGTCCGTGGAAGAAGAAGCCAGTACTTCATTGTGTTCGATACCCAGTACTGATTCGCCGACTGAAATGATGTTGGATTTCGGACTTAAACGGGCAAAAAGTGTTAAGAATACAAATTATAATAAAACGTCATTGCATTATGAATGCAAAAAATGTATGAAACAGTTTTCACTTAAAACGTCGCATACAATTTTAAAAAGACACGTTGCTAATCATCACGATAAAGAAACAATTAAAGAAAACAGAACAAGTAAGTACTCTGTGTACGATAACAACAGATAACGAGGCCACCAATATAAAGACTATGCAGTTGTTACAACTTTTTCATAGCGATTATGAAAATGTCATTCACACCAGATGTTTAGCGCACATATTGAACCTAAGTGTTAAAAAAGGATTAGAAAAATTGAATAATGTCGTGTCAGATATATCGAAATTGGTAAATTTTATTAATTTTTCACCAAAGAAAAAACAACTGTTCTTTGATATTTGTGATTTGTTGAAAATATCACGATTAACCCTACTTAAAGAAATACATATAAGATGGAACTCCACATTTTTAATGTTGGAACGTGCCTATAACATGCGTGCCGTGTTGGATCATATGTGCAACAATTTTGAGGAATTCAAGAAGTATCTAATTGAGGATTGGGGACAAGTAAAAAAGTTGATTGATTTTTTAAAACCTTATTATGATGCTACCCTTTTACTCTCTAAATCAAAATACCCTAGTTTGGTATACGTGATACCTATAATTGATGTGCTGTTGGATCAAATTTCACAGAATTATGATGACGACAATTTTTTGAATGCTTGTGCACATGCTATGGCTGACAAATTAAATCAATACATATCAGTGTTGCGGACAGAATATGCAAAATATGCAGTTATTTTGGACCCCCGACTAAAAAATCATTATTTTTCTGAAAGAGAGGAACATGAGCCACTTCAGTTATTGAAAATATTCTACCATACGAAATACGATCAACGTTGTAACATAAATGAACAGTCAGAAACCGAAGGCAGTTCAAGGAAAAGTATTTTTTCGACCATTTATAGGAATAAAACAATCATTACGGATGAACTTCAGGAGTATTTAATGATGCCAATAGAAACAGAAGACACTGATATTATATTATGGTGGACACAACAAGCTAATAGATTACCACACCTTCAAAAATTTGCGTTTGATATACTCAGTATTCCGGCAACAAGTGTACCGAGCGAACAGGCATTTTCAAGATCTGGTAATTTAATCACAAAAAAAAGAAACAGACTCGGTAATAAAACCATACAAGCCACAATGTGTCTAGCATCATGGTTAGACTTTTTTGATTAAACGTTTATATAATAAAAAATAAAGGTGTACTAAGTATGTACAATATGTACATACTTAATGTGATTTGTTTATGTTAAGAATTATTTTCATGATGATTAAATTTTGTTTGTCATATTTACCTCTTTTAATTTAATAGGAAAGATTAATCTGACGTATAACCTGTATTACTGTAAAGTTTTAACCAAATCCGTCCAATAGTTTTATCGTGAAAGAGTAACAAACATATTCTACCCATCCATACTCACAAACTTTCGCATTTATAATATTAGCAGGATTTTCAAAAGCTAAGAATATTAGACGTTACAAAAATAATTAAATTACTATTATATCTCACAAAGTTACATATTTTATTTCCTGTTTATTTATAAAGGAACTCCAAATGGAAAAGAACTTGAGCGCGACTCGTCGCGTAAAACGACTCGAGCGCGAATCAAGACTCGAGCGCCATGTTGCGCTCGTGTCTTTATTTAGACTTAAGTGCTCGAGTCTGGGGTTCTTGGTATAACGAGTCGAGCTGTGCAATTTGTCAGCCGAGTCTAAAATTTAAGACTCAAAAGGCTCGAGTTCTTTACATCTCTACCAACACCTCATAAGATGGTGGCGGCAGCGGCAGCGCTGTAAAGAAAACAAAAACGATTTGAAATGAAACCTGTCTGCTTCATTATGGGGAAATATTTCGCGCGTATCTTGTATTGAATATTATTTATTAACACCCTATCATATATGTAAATTGCACAGAACTGGAACTTTAGAACTGGAACTTGCTATATATTAAAAGTTCAGTGGTAAGTTCATCAACAAAATCGCGGATATTAGACGCCATTTTGTGAGGTTCAAAAACAACGGGTTACTTACTCTAGGAAAACAGGAGCCTCTCATTTTCCTGTTCGGCTCGCTACATCCATACTAATCCATACTAATATTATAAATGCGAAAGTCTGTCTGTCTGTCTGTCTGTCTGTCTGTCTGTCTGTCTGTCTGTCTGTCTGTCAGCCGTGAAGAGCGGCTAAACTGCTGGACCGATTGTGATGAAATTTGGTAGGGATGTAGTTAAAGACCTAAGGTCAAACATAGGCTACTTTTGGGCGCGATATAACCGAGTCCCACGCGGGGCGAAGCCGCGGGGAACAGCTAGTATTAATATATATATTTTTAACTGAAATTTCGCATACACATAGCTAGGAGTATTGAGAAGGACATATGGAGTATCTTTTATCCCGGGAAAAAGCACTGTTCCCAAGAGGAATTCATGCGGGCGAAATTTAGTAGACTACCAGCCAGAAATTAACTGGTCCTTTACTATCATCTCTAAAAACCATGCAAGATCCAGTGAGTAAGCGAGATGTGGCCATACATCATGTATTGCGCTGTCTCGCTTACTCACTGGAACTTGCATGGTTTTTAGAGATGGTAGTAGACCACCTGTTTGAAAAATTAAAAGGAAAATAAACTTACTATGTGCTTCAGACGCATTCGGCATCGTCGGATAAGGCGTTGTTTGTGGCTGAGGCATGGCTTGTGGGTGCGACGCCGATTGTGGGTAAGGCGAGGTTTGTGGGTAAGGCCAGGGTTGTGGGATAGCTGTGGATTGTGGGTAAGGTAAGGTTTGTGGTGGCCCTGTGGAAATATAATTGTATTAAATAACTATACTGTTTGTCTGACAACAATAGTACCTACATTACTGTCGAGGTCAGAAATAAAGTAGTAGAATTTCGGGAGCATTCCCGAAATTCCGGGATAAAATAATATTCAGCCGTAGCAGTTTTTGAGTTAAAAATTGTGTAACTAACACGACTTAACTTTTAAATAGGTATACTAGCGACCCGCCCTAGCTTCGTATGGGCATAAAAACCTTCCTCTTGAATCACTCTATCTATACTTTAGTTGGTCCATGCCTATACTCCTTGTTGGTATATGCCTTTGTACACATTGTTTGTATTTGTATTCAACATGTATAATTTGTATGATAATGGTACAATAAAGAGTTTATCTATCTATCTATACTCTGTAATGATAGGATAATGTTGATAATATACTTAGTGTTACAGTAATATTTCGGTAACAGATTCAATGGGTAACCCTTATGAAAGTGTTACACTTGTTATGGTGTTTTTGAATCCCTGGTTGATAATGATAATGAAATAATTAACTTTAATATAAAAGGGTCAAATATGGCAAAAATATACTAAGGACAAAGATTCACTTTACGAATTTAGGTTCAATACAGATACAAAAAATAACAAAGTGTTATTACTTATATTATTTCCTGTTCAAATTCAAATTGTTTATTTTCAATATAGGATATTATGATCACTTATTGACGTCAATTGTTACTTATTTTAAGTTTACCACCACTTCCAAAGCGCAAGTGATGGAGAAGAAGCGGCGCCACAAACTCCACTGCAGCATTTTCTTCAACATCGTCAGTTTACAAATTGAATAGTTATTTTTAAAATCACAATAAGTTTATTATTAAATTATTAAATATTGAAGATTATTGAAATTCATAAAAAAAGTTCAAATATAACCAACATATTACATCTATATATATATATATACTAGCTGTTGCCCGCGGCTCCGCCCGCGTGATGGTCGCTTTTCGCGTAACCTGTGGAAACTACAACTATCCAGACCTATAGTTAAATCTATAGTATCCTATTCCCGTGCCAATTTTATAAAGCCATTACATTACTACGATATCAAACTGAAAATATTAACATTCATACTACCACATCTTTGTCTCTAAAAGAGTAGACGTAGCCTATTACAGGGTCATTTGGACCTAAAAGCCACTCCTAAAGTTATAGTGGGCGTGAAAAGTGGAGAAAATCTCAATAAAAAGTGATAGGTTAGTTAAATTAAACCTTACGACACGACCGTATGTTCCGTAAAACAACAACTGAACTGACTTGCCGATTTGATTATTTTTTAAACCAAAGCCAAACCAAACCAACCAATCAACTCAAATAGCTTACAATACAACACGACCGATAAACAAACCAACCAATAGACCTAAATCAACAACCAATTTTTTTTAATTATTCAAATTAATTGCTGTAAGAAAAATTTTCAATCTGCTATACCATATGCGAAAAAAAAAAAAAAAAGTGAGCGCCATCTATTGATATGTTATGTAACTAAATTATACGCTCACACACATTCAATGTGTTATTTTATTAAAATTTAATAGAGACTGCAGTGTGTTTTTCTCTTTATTGATATCGATAAAACAAAGTAGAAATTCTAGCTTTATCTAAATTAAATACGTTTATGTAAACCGCATTCAACTCTGTTTAAAAGTTTTGAAGCAGTGCTAGAAGTAAACTTCAACTGACCATAACTTCTTTTTCCCTTAACCGATTTTGACAAAACAAAGTTTTGACAACGCTCCTAATTATATGTAATCCACATGTGAAAACCGCGTTCAAATCTGTTGAGTAGTTTTGAAGTTATAACGTACCAGAGAGACAAAAATTCGAAAAATTGTTTTTTTTTGTTTCTTTTACTCTTCTATAATCGCTCCGTATCAGTTTTTTTAGAAAAATATTTAATGTATAGACACTCGATTTTTACTGTCCTATAATTTGTATAGATAGATAAGTACAAAATACTGATATATTAACGGACTTAACGCTAAGAGCGTTCTCTACCAGTCAACCATTTGATTAATCTTCTTCTTCAATGTCGTCAATGACAAACTATTAGATTTGATTTGATTGGGGTTGCGATATCGTTTATCCGGAAAAAAATTTGCAAATGAATTTATTCGTTCCTTTTCAAAATTAAAATAAAAGTAAGAAAATAATTCTAGAAAACAAATAAAAAACGAAAATAGAAAAATATTGTTTGTGGCAGGATTCGATCCAGCTATTAAAAGCAAAAATATAGAATTCTAAAAAACTAACAAAACGAAAAAAAGTAAGTAAAAAAAGTCATGTTTAGCAGGATTAGAACCCTCTACTCAAAAAAAATAATCCGCGACCTCTACCGATAGGCAAACATGCGTTGTTAGCAATTGGCGAAATTTTAAATGGAATTTGTCTATAGGTACGCAAATTCACCCCTTTTTTGGATGTAAGGGTTGGAATTGTGAACAACCCTTTCTTATGTGGGCAGTATATAGTATAATGAAGACACTAACCAAATTTCATGTTTATGGCTTTTATAGTTTCGGTTTTGTGATGATAAATTAGTTAACCTCCCCCTTTTTACCCTTTTAGAGGTTGAATTTCAAAAAACGCTGAAACACGCCATTAGTTATTTTTGTTGAAAAGCATTCTTGCCAAGTTTCAAGTACATCAGTGAAGATTTTAATTTTTTTTCACACACTTTGCTCTCAATTTTAACCCTTTTAGGGGTCTAATTTTGAAAAATCCTTTCTTATTTGAGCACTACGTATTAACATAAAACTTTGGTCCAAATTTCAAGTTTATAGATTTTATGGTTTAGGCTGGGCGTTGATTTATCAATTGCCCTTGTTCTTTTATATATTTAGAAATTATATTAATCTACTAACTAATAAGAAATGAATACAAATATACTTAAAGACCTACAATTTATTTGAGAAACCTTACAATGTATTTAAGATATGCAACTAACTTATGGAAAATAACACAAAGATTTACCTATTTTCAAACTACTATTCAAAATCCGGAATCCGGAAAATACTTTTCAAACTTAAATTAAACGAATCAATGAGTAGCCCAAAACGCAGACATTAAACTATACATACAACATAGTGCCGCAATTACCACTCCATACTCCAATCAATTCCAATTTAATTTTATTATTTTATATTTAGCAGGTACCAAATCGTCTAAGCACACAATCAAATCGTTAGAAAAGCAAAAAACAAATATTTTTATTTGTTTTGAAATCTCAATTACTACACATGATGATTAAATGCAAACGACAAACCATATCGACTTTTAAAATGTATGGTGGCGCCATCTATTGACTGTCTTCTATTATTGATTGTATCCTATTACAATATGTTGTGTACATACAATACAATACAATACAAAATAAAACACATCCAAAAGACATTTTCAATTTTAATTCCATGTATCTCATTTCAAAAATGACAAAGTTTCATACAAACTGGCAACCCTTATTTCACCCCTATAGGGATGTAAATTTCAAAATCAGATTGATGCATTATTATTTTTTACCAATTACAAATTCAAATTAAAAATTTAATGTGTCTCACTTCAATAATGACAAAGTTTCATACAAAATGGTAACCCCTATTTCACCCCTTTAGGGATGTAATTTTCAAAATCTGATTGGTGCATTATTATTTTTTTACCAATTTCAAATGTACATTAATAATTTCATGTATCTCACTTCAAAACTGACGAAGTTTCATACAAACTGGCAACCCCTTTTTCACCCCTTTAGGGATAAAATTCCCAAAAGTCCTTTCTTAGCGGACGTCTCTTAGTCACAATCTACCTTCCTGCCAAATTTCATCTTCATCGGCTCAGCAGTTTTGGAGATTTCGTGATGAGTGAGTGAGTGTTTTTCGCTTTTATATATATACTAGCTGTTGCCCGCGGCTCCGCTCGCGTGTAGGTCGCTTTTCGCGTAACCTGTGGAAACTACAACTATTATAAAGCCATTACATTGCTACGATATCATTAAATATTAGGGCCACTTCTTTCTCAAATACCGTTTTTAAAATCAATAGGAATCAGTATTAAACAGTCATAAAATTCTGAAAAAAAATATATGTTTTTAGTTGAGGATCTAGCAGAGTGAAATTCGCTTACAGTAACAGTAACAATATCAGACAAAATTCGCTCGATAGAAAAATCTAAGTTGCCTCCTTTGGAAGTTTATTTTCAATACTATGCCTAAAATAATAAACTCATTGTCCTGCTTTTTATACCAGCCTTTAGATAAAGTATTTATATAGTGAAAATCGCTGAAGTAGATTTTGTAGTGTTATTTTCCCAAATATGATGTCTAAATGCCTACAAAATGAGTGAGCGCCGCGACTACGCGGCTTACGGACAACGGACCTTCAGAAGAAGGAGCCCTTAACATTCATACTATCAATCTTTGTCTCTAAAAGAGTAGACGCAGCCTATTACAGAGTCATTAGGACCTAAAATCCGCTCCCAAAGTTTTAGTGGGCGTGAAAAGTGGAGAAAATCTCAATAAATAGTGATAAGTCAGATAAATTAGTCCTTACGACACGACCGTATGTTCCGTCAAACACTGATTTGATTATTTTTTAAACCAAAGCCAAACCAAACCAACCAATCAATTCAAATAGCTTACAATACAACACAACAAACGACCGATAAACAAACCAACCAATAGTACTAAATCAACAACAACAACAATTTTTTTTTAAATAATTAGAATTAATTGCCTGCGTAAGGAAAAATTTCAATCTGCTATTAAAATAAAGTCAGCGCCATCTATTGATATTTTATCTAACTAAATCATACGCCTACAAACATTCAATGTGTTATTTTATTAAAATTTAATAGAGACTGCAGTGTGTTTTTGTCTTTATTGATATAAGTAGCAATTCTAGCTTTATCTAAATTAAATACGTTTATGTAAATCGCATTCAACTGTTTAAAAGTTTTGATGCAGTGCTTGTAGTAAACTTTAAATGACCATAACTTCTATTTCCCTTAACCGATTTTGATGAAACAAAGATTTTACAACGCTCCTAATTATATGTAATTCACATGTGAAAACAGCGTTCAAATCTGTTGAGTAGTTTTGAAATTATAACGCACCACACAGACAGAAAGACACAGACAAAAATTGCAAAAATTGTTTTTTTTTGGTTTTTATTACTCTTCTTTAATTGCCCCGTAGAGGTTTTTTAGAAAAATATTTATTGTACAGACACTCGATTTTTACTGTCTTATTATATGTATAGATAGATAAGTACAAAATACTTTTATATTAACGGAATTAACGCTAAGAGCTTTCTCTAAGTAAGAAAATAATTCTAGAAAACAAATAAAAAACGAAAACAGAAAATTATTGTTTGTGGAAGGATTCGATCCAGCTACTTTCTAGAAACATTTCTTTACTAAAATATTAAAAAAAAATAGACTTCTAAAAAATTTATACAAAACAAAAAAAGGGTAAAAACAAAAGAAGTGATGTCTAGCAGGATTCGAACCCTCTACTTAAAAAAATGATCCGCGACCTCTACCGATAGGCCAACATGCTTTGCTTGTTACTGCCGAAATTTTAAATGGGTTTTGTCTATAGGTACGCAAATTAACGCATTAAAAGTTTTAAAGCAGTGTTTGAAGTAAATTTTCAATCGACCAAAACTTCTTTTTCCCTTAACCGATTTTGACGAAACAAAGTTTTGACAACGCTCCTAATTATATGTAATCCAACTGTAAAAACCGCGTTTAAATCCGTTGAGTATTTTCGAAGTTATAACGTACCAGACAGACATACATACATACATACAGACAGACAAAAATTCCAGAAACTGTCTTTTTGGTTTCTGTTACTCTTTTTTAATCGCACTCAATCAGTTTTTTTGAAAAATATTAAATGTACAGACACTCGATTTTTAGTGTCTGTCTTATTATATGTATAGATATATAGATATTTAGCAGGTACCAAATCGTCTAAACACACAATCAAATCGTTAGAAAAGCAAAAACATTTTTTTTATTTATTTTGAAGTCTCAATTACTACACATGATGATTAAATGCGAACGACAAACCATATCGACTTTTAAAATTTATGGTGGCGCCATCTATTGACACATTACTGAACTCATAATATTAACAAATTAAAACCTTTGCACTCTATCTTCTATTATGTATTGTATCCTATTACAATATGTTGTGTACATACAATACAATACAAAATATTATATAAAGACATTTTCAATTTTAATTCCATGTATCTCACTTCAAAAATGACAAAGTTTCATACAAACTGGCAACCCCTATTTCACCCCTATAGGGATGTAATTTTCAAAATCAGATTGATGCATTATTATTTTTTACCAATTACAAATTCAAACTAAAAATTTCATGTGTCCCACTTCAATAATGACAAAGTTTCATACAAAATGGCAACCCCTATTTCACCCCTTTAGGGATGTAATTTTCAAAATCTGATTGGTGCATTATTTTTTTTTACCAACTTCAAATGTAAATTAATAATTTCATGTATCTCACTTCAAAAATGACGAAGTTTCATACAAACTGGCAACCCCTTTTTCACCCCTTTAGGGATAAAATTCCCAAAAGTCCTTTCTTAGCGGACGTCCCCTAGTCACAATCTACCTTCCTGCCAAATTTCATCTTCATCGGCTCAGCAGTTTTGGAGATTTCGTGATGAGTGAGTGAGTGTTTTTCGCTTTTATATATATAGATAGATAGATATAAATATAAATATAATATATATATTTATATATATATATAAAAGCGAAAAACACTCACTCACTCATCATACATATATATATATATATATATAAAGACGGGTTTGTTACAACACTTATAACTCGAGATCTGCTGAACCAATTTTCATAGTTATTGATTCGTTGGATTTGTGTCCGCCCCGAACAGCAGAATACATCTTAAAAACATTGGAAAAAGATGAAAAAAATAAAAATAACAGAAAACATTTTCCCATACAAAATATCCGTGGGCTGTAACTAGGGTGTAAAGTAGGTGTAGGGCAGGTGTAAGGTAGGGTAGGTGTACGCTGGTGTAGGGTACGGTAGGTGTACGGTAAGTGTGCGGCAGGTGTAGGGTAGGTGTGGGGTAGGTGTGGCGTAGGTGGGGGGTAGGTGTGGGGTAGGTGTGGGGTAGGTGTAGGGTAGGTGTTGGGTAGGTTAGAGGTAGAAAAAAATGCAGGACAACGTCTGCCAATCAGCTAGTTTCAAATAAATTAACCTAAAACTAAGGACAAAGAGAGAAGAGGAAAATTTGAAAGATAAAGAAAAACTTACTAGCTAGGGTTTTCTTGCAACAGCACCATCTTATACAAATGATGATCAGGCACACAACGGCACTGGCCATAGCGCCGCTTACCGGGTTTATTCTGTTTTCTTCGGGTTCAAAGACGACGGCAGGGCCGTTATTGATCTGCAAAATCCATATCCATACTACTTTACTACTTACTATATAAAGGGTGTCCGGCGGCAGATTTAGGGTTTCTTAATCAAATAAAAAAATATTATTGATTTAAAATATAATTGTATTTTCACAAAAAGAAAGACAAGACATGCGGATTTAATTTTTTAAAGATCACTCAGTCCAAATCTTTTTTATCACGGTGCACACACTCGCGGAATCTTTCGAGAGTTTTTCTCAGCGACGCGCTGCAGTACTGACCGAGGAATAGCGTTGACCTCTCGCATGATATTGTCTTCTAATGCCGATAGGTCTGTTGGGTTGCTATCGTATACTTTTCCCATTAGGTACTCCCATAGAAAAAAATCTAAAAGGGTGAGATCAGGTGATCTGGGTGGCCATGCGGAATCCTCAAATCGGCTTATAAATTTTCCGGGAAATTATTCGCGAAGAAGGCTCATAGTGAATCTTGCTGTGTAAGGCGTGGAGCCATCTTGCTGAAACCACGTGTCAGAGCTGTTCGATAGATGGACTCTAAGTTTTGGAATGAAATATTCGCTAATCATGTGGCGGTAGACATCACCATCATCATCGTTTACGCATACTCGTGATTTTCTCGCACGCTGCTTTCAATACGTTCAATGTTTCTGTCCGTCCTTAGCCCGACTAGGGCCTGGCCGTGGCTCATTAACCGTTTAACCTGTTGCCCAGAACTTCTGAATCCATGCCCTAATCAAACTTTCACGCAGTGCTTCACTTAAACGTTTAATATTGTATTGAGAACAAATTTCGGGCGAGCAAAAGTGCACGAACCATTAGCTTTAATATACGCTTCAACTGCAAAAGCGCGCTACGCGCTAGTCCACTTCGACATCGTTACTAACTAATCCGCACGTATGCCGTGCTAAACTGTTACACCTCCCCAGTCCCAGGTGCAACTATTAAAAAAATATTTAAAATTCAAATCCTAAATCTGCCGCGGGACACCCTGTACTACTATACTACTAATTTACTACTATACTACTATCCATACTTCCATACTAATATTATAAATGCGAAAGTCTGTCTGTCTGTCTGTCTGACTGTCACCTCTTCACGGCTAAACTGCTCCACTGGACCGATTGTGATTAAATTTGGTAGGGATGTAGTTAACGACCTGACGTCAAACATAGGCTTTTGGGCGCGATATAACCGAGTCCCACGCGGGGCGAAGCCGCGGGGAACAGCTAGTAATATTATAAATGCGAAAGTCTGTCTGTCACCTCTTCACGGCTAAACTGTTGGACCGATTGTGATGAAATTTGGTATGGATATAGGTAATTATGCACTAGGAGTCAAACATAGCCTACTTTCGGGCGCGATATAACCGAGGCGCACGCGGGCGGAGCCCCGGGCAACAGCTAGTAATAAATACATATTTTACTAGCTATAGGCCGCGACTTCGTGCGCGTGGGCTTCGTTATCGTGGAAATTGTCGGGTATTACTCACGACATTACCGCGGGAATTGCCCGGGAAACCTCCTTTTTCTCTTATACAAAGTTTGTCACGACAATAACCAATACAAAAAAGCATTATCCAATTTGGTGCGAAATTGCTATATTCCCATTTGCAGGAAAACATGCATTGTGTTCATTCAAATGACGATAACTTTTTTCTCATGAAGCGATTTTGATGAAACAAACTTTAGATGTTTTTCCGAATTAAAACAAAACAATTGGTGAAAGTGAGCAAATCGGTTCAGTACTTTCGGAGATTAGAGTGATCATACATAGGTACATACAGACAGACAAAAACCTTTTTACTTTCTATTATTCATTTTAAGTGTCCCTCTATCCATTTCAGTCAAAAATACTAAATGTACAGACAAAATATTTTTACTGTTTTATTATAATAGTATAAATATATCTGTAAACCTTTTTTGGCCTTAGTTTAGTACATTAACTTTTAATATAACAAAATGTATTGTATCGCTGCTATATTTCCAATAAATAAAAATAGAATCGATTACGAAATAATAATATATGAAACATGATTCTTGACTGACTCACTTCAAAGAAATTAGGATTTATTGTTGCAGGTCCCATTTTCACTAGAACACACTAAAATCGCTTGTTTATAACAACCGCGGAATGAGAACTAAATCCCAATTAAATATTGTACAGGATACGTAATATTTTGTGACGATAGGATAAATCATACAAAAAAAAAATTGGTCAAGTGCGAGTTGAACTCGCGTGGAGAGGGTTCCGTACAATGCCAATGTTAGTTTGTTATAATAATAATATATTCAATTATGGTATTTATCTACTACTAGCTGACCCGGCGAACTTCGTACCGCCTTAGCGTAAATTTGATGCACTACTTTATTTTGTATATTTTTCAATCTTTCTGAGAGATTTTCTTAATATTTTTTTCCGTAAGAACCTTGTACAGAGTATTAGAAAACTACAAAAAAAAATCAGCCAAATCGGTCAAGCCGTTTTCATGCTATGTCGTGACAACGGAAAACGGGTTTCATTTTTATATATATAGACTATCGCTATCCGTACGCCATCCTACCAAACAAGACGGATGGACGGACAGACAGACGCACGAGTGATCCTATAAGGGTTCCGTTTTTACATTTATGTACGGAACCCTAAACACTGGGGAAATACTTATGAGTACGGCTGAATGGAAATAGAATGTTTATATTGTACTAGCGACCCGCCCCGGTTTCTCATGGGCATAAAAACCGTCCTCTTGAATCATCTATCTATTAAAAAAAAACGTATCAAAATCCGCCTAGTTTTAAATATTTAAGCATACAAAGGGACATAGGTAGGGTCAGAGAAAGCGACTTTGTTTTATACTATGTAATGATTTATTTATTTATTTTATTCTTCATAATAACCTAGATCAGATGATTCTCAATTTGTATGGGAGTTCAAAATTATTTTTTCATATTTCTATATAAGTTTATTTGGAAAAGTTTTTCAGTATTAAGTGGCTAGAAGGAACGATGAAGAGTAAGGCTGTAACGGAGTGGTACCCTAGATACGGAAAGCGAAGTACTGGACGTCCAGCGGCTAGATGGGTCGATGTTATTAGGCAGACCGGCAGACGTTGTCCTGCCCTTTTTTCTACCTATACCCTACCCAACACCTACCCTACACCTACCCTACACCTACCCTACACCTACCCTACACCTACCCTACACCTACCCTACACCTACCCTACACCTACCCTACACCTACCCTACACCTACCCTACACCTACCCTACACCTACCCTACACCTACCCTACACCTACCCTACACCTACCCTACACCTACCCTACACCTACCCTACACCTACCCTACACCTACCCTACACCTACCCTACACCTACCCTACACCTACCCTACACCTACCCTACACCTACCCTACACCTACCCTACACCTACCCTACACCTACCCTACACCTACCCTACACCTACCCTACACCTACCCTACACCTACCCTACACCTACCTAACACCCTAGTTACAGCCCACGGATATTTTGTATGGGAAAATGTTTTCTTTTATTTTTATTTTTTTCATCATGTTTTTAAGATGTATTCTGCTGTTCGGGGCGGACACAAATCCAAAGAATCAATAACTATGAAAATTGGTTCATCAGATCTCGAGTTATAAGTGTTGTAACAAACCCGTTTTTGTTTTATATATATATAGATGTTATATATTGGAGGTTATATTTGAACTTTTTTATGAACTTTTTTTTATGAATTTCAATAATCTTCAATATTGAATAATTTAATAATAAACTTATTGTGATTATAAAAATATTCAAAATGTAAACTCGTCTGATTTGACTAAAATTTTGTTGATTTAAATATTTCACTAATATTGTTACATATTGTTATTGTTTTGTTTTTCTTTTTTAATTATGTCTGTACATTTAGTATTTTTGACATATATAATTTTATTAATCATCATAAATGTATCAATTTAATAAAACTAAAATATAAACTAAAATATAAACTAAACTATAAATGATCCACTCTCCGGAAAGTAGCCGGCTCAAAGGTCCCCATAATGCTTGCAGCATTTCCGCGCTGTATAGCTATGGAGACCTGTTGAACCATATACTGACCGGAGCGAGGATCACAGCCCCTATCTATAAGTCGGCGTCTAAACTCCCGGAATAATTCTCTGCCTTCCAAACCCCAAGGGCCAGCCGTTTCTACCGCGAAAGGTACGAAGTCGTACATTGGTTCCAAGGCAATATATTTGTCGTGTTTCGATTTTGCCGCTTTTTCAGCAGCTGAACCTGCTGATTTAATCGAATCAGTTAAATGGGATGCAGCGAATGTGCATACGCAAGTTGCGTCCCAGATTAAGCAACGACCTTTTTGCCATGGAATCAATGTCAATCCGTCCGGCCGCTTTCCGTCAGTGCGGCATAACCCTGGGGGCTCCAAAAGACAAGGAATGTTCAGGGAGGACATAGCCCTGTGAATGATTTCATTTAAAGTGTGATGCCTACAGTGTATGTGCAGTATGTGCTTTTACTGAAATATACAGCTAGTTATCATTTATCATTTAAATACCTACGGGTACAATCTCAGTGTCTCGATAACACAATGTTTTTCTCCCTCTAACCAGATTAATTAATTTATTAATAGTTGTTCTAATTGCCTAGAAACATGTGATACTTTGTTTGTTAATCGCTTACTAATTTGCTCTCTGTACGAGTATATTCTCATGATTTGGTAATTATGTAAACACATGCTTAGAATTGTTACCTAGATTATAAGTTTGGTATCTTATATATGTATATTAATTGGTGGCAATTTGTTTTGTGTTTCAAATAAATAAATAAATAATTGACGTTTTTGAAGAAAATGCTGCAGTGGAGTTTGTGGCGCCGCATCTTCTCCACTTGCGCTTTGGAAGTGGTGGTAAACTTAAAATAAGTAACAAAGAAGGTTAAAGAGGCAACTCGTGACCAGAATGCTGGCTTATATCTTGAACAAAAATTAGTATTGCGAATTTGCGATCCAGCCAGGGAATGCTGCCAGCATTTTGGGCACGTTGCCTCAAACTGTAGATAGTTTTTAGGTTATTCTTTAGACTAAGTTTTTTTATTATTTTGTTTAAATTTATACGTGCAGATTACTATTGAAAATAAACAAGTAGCAAAAGCAATTGACGTCAATAAGTGATAAGAATATCCTATACCTATTTAAAAAAAATAAATTTGAATTTGAACAGGAAATAATATAATTGTTTTTGCAAAAAAAAAAACAAACAGACTTCATTTCCTCAACTAAAAATGATTAAATAATTAATACATTGTTGTTTAAATATGCTTGCCGATTATTTTAATAAAATACAGCTACAGCTAGTCAACGAATTCGTAAAATTGTCACCAACTTCAAATTTATTGAAATGTTTGATATGAAGCATATTTTAAGTTTTGAGTACGCAATACCTAATAACTAAAAAGTTGTAAACACTTTGCATTTTGGAAAGTCGGGTAAACGTCATCAGCGTCGTCTCACCTTATTGACATGGAATATATAAAAAACGACCTAAATCGCAATAAAACTTGAAGAGTTCCCTCGATAACTCCATGATTCCATCATCAGATCCTGATCTGATGACTATGAAACTATCTCGAAAGTATACTCTTCCTAACAAAAAAATAATTTTACCCATCGATTCAGTGGTCTTCGAGTAATCGAGCAAGATATATTACAATCAAAAAGTTGTAAATACGTTGCATTTTTGAAAGTGGGTTAAATTTTCCAGCATCGTCTCACCTTCGTCTCACTTTGATAACTTGGAATATATCAAAAAATACCCATGCCCAATACAAAACTTGAAGAGATCCATGATCCCATCATCAGATCCTGACCTGCTGAATATGGGACCAATTGGAAAGTAAACACTCTAGAACAAAAAAAAATTTCAAATCCGTCCAGCCGTCTTCGAGTAATCCGGTAACATACATAAAAAAAAACATAAATCATTTCGACGAATTGAGAACCTCCTCCATTTTTTTGAAGTCGGTTAAAAAGTAATAACACTGTTATTTTTTGTTTCTGAATTGAACCTAAATTCGTGAAGTGAATCTTCGTCCTTAATATATTTTTGCCATATTTGACCTCTTATATTAAAGTTAATTATTTCATTATCATTATCAACCAGGGATTCAAAAACACCATAACAAGTGTAACACTTTCATAAGGGTTACCCATTGAATCTGTTACCGAAATATTACTGTAACACTAAAATATTATCAACATTATCCTATCACTAGTAGTTCGCCGCGAACTTAGACCTCGCAAGTATTAAGTATATATAAAATAACTAGCTGTTCCCCGCGGCTTCGCCCCGCGTGGGACTTGGTTATATCGCGCCTAAAAGTAGCCTATGTTTGACCTCAGGTCTTTAACTACACCCCTACCAAATTTCATCACAATAGGTCCAGCAGTTAAGCCGTGAAGAGATGACAGACAGACAGACAGACTTTCGCATTTATAATATTAGTATGGATCTACAACTGCTTTCTTAGGCTGATTTTGACATTTATTACACAATTTAGTTCCCTACGTAGTTATTGCCTAGATGGCGATGGGTTATGGGACAACTGGACCACGCAAAAACTGGGCCGCGGCCCAAATGTCCACTTTTCAAATTTTGTATGGGTAGATTCGCCCGAACCACTTGAAGCGGGCCAGATGTCCCCTTAAAAAAATTTAATGGTATATTTCGGCTCAAACGTGTATTTTTAAGGTAAAAGTTTTTAATGTATGTATATATCAACAATAATTAATATTTTGTGCAACAAAGATAATTAAAAAAAAAAACATTAAACCGTCTTTAAAATCGTAACTCCATATCTCAAAAACTACTGACCCAATTTTGATAAATCTTGAAGTATTTATTCCCTAAGTTGGACAATACCTAGTTAAAAAAAAGAACTATTGAAATCGGACTTATAGTTCCAGAGATATGCAAGGACAATACATACATGCATGCATACATACAAACATACATACCCGTAAAAGCCGGTCGAGGGTAGGCGATGCGGCTAGCACCCATCACTATTTTGATTCTTTTTTCCACCTATAAGGCCACCACTATGCCAAATGTGGTCTTCGGTTTTATGACCCTGGGCTCTGTCTACCCCGCAAGGGATACAAACGTGATAATATGTATGTATCACTTTCGAAATTTGGCACACTTGTTTAAAAGCTTATATAGACTAAAATACTCGAAAACTGGGCAGTTCTGGAAAAATTACATACACACAGGTCGAATTGATAACCTCCTTTTTTTAAGTCGGTTAAAAAGAAAAGAATAGTCATAAAACTACCAGTCCATAATAATTTATTTCGTACAGTAGTAATGATTATTGTAACCGCTAAATATAATAAATCAGTTTTTCATACAAATACAAAAAATAAATTCTACATTATTATGTTAATTAAATCTAAAAAAGATGTAAAGTAAATATAAGAAGTAAGATGTATGTAAAATTTAGTAAAACTGATTTATTATGTTTTGCGGTTACAATAATCGTTACTACTGTACGAAAGAAATTTGGTATTATTAGCTTATAGTTTTATGACTATAGGTACTTATCTTTTTTAACCGACTTAAAAAAGGAGGTTATCAATTAATAAAATCAAAATAGTGAAGGGCTGCTAGCATCGCCTATTAATATTATTCCTCATGCCCATTCCCTCGACCGGCTTCTACGGGTATGTTTGTATGTTTGTCCTCGCATATATCCGGAACTACAAGTCCGACTTCAATAATTCTTTTTTGTTGAACTAGGTATTGTTCAAATTAGGAAATACTCCAAGTTTTATCAAAATCGGTTCAGTAGTATTTGAGATATGGAGTTACGATTTTGCGAAGTTCGTTTAATATTTTGTTTTTATTATTTTTGTCTTTGTTGCACAAAATATTAATTATTGTTGATATTTACATACACTAAAAACGTATACCTTAAAAATATACGTTTGAGCCGAAATATACCCTTCAATTTTATTAAGGGGACATCTGGCCCGCTTGCAAGTGGTTCGGGCGAATCTACCCATACAAAATTTGAAAAGTGGACATTTGGGCCGCGGCCCAGTTTTTGCGCGGCCCAGATGTCCCATAACCCATGGCGATATCCAAGCCCAAACACGGTCTTATCTTGTTTAGTTTAGGACACCTTCCGGCTCCATCATCAGACCCTGGGTATCATGTAGTACGAAAGATCTTGCCAAGACAAATCAAATGAGCCCAAACACGGTGAGCTTATGTTGTTTAGTTTAGAAGGCTTCATCATCAGACCCTGGGTATCATGTAGCACTTAAGATCTTACCAAGACAAATCAAATGAGCCCAGTTTCGTGTGTCGCCGGTATTATTCGCGATGTATTAGCTTTTTATTCTATTTACATATAAAAAATCATCTACATATAATATAATCGCGGATATTTTTATTAATATTTCAAAAACTACTAAACCGATTTTGATGCCCAACGAACTTGAAAGTTCTATTGATATTTCCTTCATGCCTAGCAAATTTCATCAAAATCGGACCATTGCTTCGGCAGTTATTGCGGTACAAACATACATACATACATACAATGTATTTTCGCCCCCAACTCGATTTAGACCTTCGCTCGCTTCGCTCGCTCGGTCAATTACAGAGTATAGGTACGTAGTACTATTACTAATTCTGTGGTATATGTAATGTAAAACAATATTCTTTTTTGTTGTGGAGAGCAAAGAGTAGTATAATGTATGTGGAGAGGGTCAATCATTGTCATTGTCAGTCATTCATTCATGCATGTCAGTTATATGTCAGTCATATGTCAAGCAAGACAAGAAAGAAAGAAGTGTCATGTTTGGTGTCATTGTGTTGTGTCATGTCATTTTATTGTTGTGAGCTGCGTGCGTCAGTCGGTCTTTAATTGATTTAGGCCCTAAATTCTAAAAAACTGACCGGGAATATAAAAAATTGCGCGTCCTGTTATCAGGGAATGTGAGCCAAAACACGGGCGCCTTACCGCGCTGTAGTTTCAATAAATTCCTGTGGTATGGTGCTCCGTTCTGTATTCTAAAACACCAGTCAATTCTTGAGTCCCCCTCAACAAGTTATGGTAAGTAACCTTTTTATTTTTGCTCCGTTTTTACTCAATTTTAGTGAAGATTATAAGCCCATCACACTTTTGCACAATAACCGTTGAAAAATATCCTTGAGTCAAGTTCATTGTGACGGAATAATTGGTGCAAAAAATGAGTGATTCAATATTTTTATGCTTTTGAGTCTATTGTCCGTTACTTTGCAATTATTTTCTGAAAGTTAAGTTTAAATAAAGAATGGTTTTAAACCTATTTATCCTGTACACCCTGGTTATTAAGGCTTATTTATTTCTTTCTTTATGTACAAAAAAAAGTAACGTACAAAGTAAAGTGGACCAGCCAGGGTGCTTAAGTATAAGAAACTCGTGAGTCTAACCCCTCAACGATAGATAGATACTCTTTATTGTACAATTCACATACAAAATATACATTTTGATACCAACACCAACAATAACCACCTAGATTTCTTAATTTTAAGTATCCTATGTTTGTATTTGAGTGTATGAATTAAATAATCAAAATATTGTAATACAATAAACAATAATTCTAAATTTTTGATGAGCACATGAATTCACAATGGTTCATTGTACACGCATTACTGGAATATGATGTTTGCAAATGGCTAACCATTGTTTGTGATGAAACATTTATACATTAAGTATTTATTCATAAGAATTTTATTGCTTTTATTGGCTTGGGCATGTTTTTGTAGTATACTAAAAAAACTATGACTAACTTTAAAACTAGGTTTAGACCATTATCCGCTCAAATTAAGTGTATCAGTGAATTTCCCTTGAGAAGAGTACTTTTTCCCGGGATTAAAAACTACTTCCATACTATGTGTATGTGATATTTCAGGAAGATTCAGGTGCTAAAGTGTTGAGAAGCTTGAGCAAAACAAGAGAAGTTTTTTTTAAGCTACTCTACCACCATGAATATATTGGTGCCTATTTCTAACTTGAGGCTGCTGTCATTCCAGTTCTATCATTTACTACTGCTCGTACTTACACGCTTTATACTTTAAACAAACAAACGAAGTTAGGATATGGATGACTTACGCCCGAATACTCAAATGCTGCTCAAGTATCATGCTGTCGCGCTGAACGTCAGCGATATGACAGTGACAGCATGATACTTGAACAGCTCTCAAAATTGAGTAGTGTTTGAGTATTCGGGCATAATCAGTACATTCGCACTTAGCCCCTATGATCTCAATTTCACATTTTATTTATCAGTAAAATGCGGTTAATGGAAACATATACGGGAGATCTATTCCTACATACATGCGTCTATAGGTATCATTACATAGAATAAAACAGTCGCTTTCCGCTGTCTGTCCCTATCACTACATAGCAAAAAAACGAAGTCGCTTTCTCTGTCTCTATGTCCCTATGTATGCTTAAATCGTTAAAACTATGCAACGGATTTTGATGCGGTTTTTTTAATAGATAGACTGATTCAAGAGGAAGGTTTGTATGCCCTTGCGAAACCGGGGCGGGTCGCTAGTACTTAGATGTTGGCTACTAAGCTTAGGTTTATGTTCCTATTGGTCTGATTTCCCTGTAAATGGTTATGGAGATCGGCAGTCGGTTTATTTTCGTCGGACAGATTAAAAAAAAACTTTTTTTGTTTGACTGGACATACTTTCAATTTGGTCCCATTGAAATTTTATCAAAATCGGCATAGTAGATTGGTTTTCAAATCAAAATAAGTAACTGGAATATGTAAATCGATTAACTCAAATCTTTCAACGCAACTTGGCCTCAGTAAACAAATGGAAGTCGGTTTTTTTTGGCATGAAACATTATTTTTTTTTATTTAAGACCTTATCTTATAACTTTGTTATTAATTATTTATAATAACAGCGTTCGCCCGCGGCTTTGCCCTCATGAATTTCCTTCGGGCACAGTGCTTTCCCGGCATTATCCTTCATACTCCTAGCTATGTGTATGCGAAATTTCAGGAAGATTGGTTCAGTAGATAGGGCGTGGAGGTAACAAACAAATATACTAACTCACTTTCGCATTTATATTACTTATTATTAGTTGGGATTGTCATCTATTTGTATAACACGTCAATGTTACTGAGGTGCGTGCAAAATGCAGCTATTGGGTTACTAGCATTGCACTCAGTGTCATAATACAGTGTGGTAACGGAGCCCTAATTGCAAGGTTGATTGCATACAGAGTTGCAAGGTTAATCGACCGTGTTTTGTTTACCCTGGTATCTGAACTGGTTTAGAATAGAAAACCTGTTGCACCAAAATGTATACTTTTTTTTTAAACTAGGTTAATTTTAAAGGCAGACTTATCGCTAATGCATTGATTTACGGTGTAAAATAAAAATAAAATAAAAATAAAATCGGTTGAGTCGTTTAAGTTGTGGGGGTGAAAGTGGGATGAAAATCGGTGGAGCAGTTTATAAGTTGTGGGGGTGAAAGTGGGGAAGAATAATTGAATGTCTGCAAATATATTCGAGTGGGGGTCTCAAATGAAAGAGAATTACATTCACATTACAAATAATATGTTCAATGAAAATCGGTTGAGCTGTGAAAAAGCTCTGTGGGTCTAAAAACGCCACTTTGAGCAATTCATCGAATCGAATTCATATTACGAATTCCTTAGCAATTCCTATTTCTTTCAATTTTTTTTGAAAAGGAATTGCAAAGTTTAGTTGGCCATTTTACAAAAAATAGAGGAATTGCTACAGAATTGCTAAGTACGAATTCCTTATGAATCGATTCGATCGAAAACACCTAATGTCTGCAAATATATGTGGGGGAGAAATCATTCGACACTCACCACTGCACTAAAAGTTTTTTTTTTTTAATTTCTAATTTAATTTTAAGATGGAGTTTATATCTAATCACACTTCAAACTAAAATTTCGCATCACGTAATTTGGAAACGCTTAAAAATAATTACTAGTAGGGCTTGAACAGGCAGCGTCATACTTCCTGGTTTTATCATAATACATATAGTGATATCAGACATACAATACAACATATACAACAAGGTCTGCCGAATTCGTGATCTGATCATCACCTACGATCCTTCCTACTATCCATACTAATATTATAAATGCGAAAGTCTGTCTGTCTGTCTGTCATCCTTCACGGCTAAACTGCTGGACTGATTGTGATCAATATGGTAGGGATGTAGTTAACGACCTGAGGTCAAACATAGGCTACTTTTGGGCGCGATATAACCGAGTCCCACGCGGGGCGAAGCCGCGGGGAACAGCTAGTCCATACTTCCATACTAATATTATAAATGCGAAAGTCTGTCTGTCTGTCTGTCTGTCTGTCTGTCACCTCTTCACGGCTAAACTGCTGGACCGATTGTGATAAAATTTGGTAGGGATGTAGTGAACGACCTGAGGTCAAACATAGGCTACTTTTGGGCGCGATATAACCGAGTCCCACGCGGGGCGAAGCCGCGGGGAACAGCTAGTCCATACTTCCATACTTCCATACTAATATTATAAATGCGAAAGTCTGTCTGTCTGTCTGTCTGTCACATCTTCACGGCTAAACTGCTGGACCGATTGTGATAAAATTTGGTAGGGATGTAGTTAACGACCTGAGGTCAAACATAGGCTACTTTTGGGCGCGATATAACCGAGTCCCACGCGGGGCGGAGCCGCGGGGAACAGCTAGTAATATTATAAACGCGAAAGTTTGGATGTTTGTTACTCTTTCACATGAAAACGGTTGAACCGATTTGGCTGAAATTTGGAATGGAGATTGCTTAAACCTTGAAACAACACATAAGTATATTTAATCCCGGAATGCCTACGGGAGCGGAGCCCAAGGCAACAGCTAGTATTATTATAATCGACATAAGCTGCGGTAAATCACGTGCTCCATCGTATGTCAATCCCATACATTTTGTTCTTGTCGTACTTCGTTAACGTTATGAAATTGTTTGCCTAAGCCCCCCAGATAATAGTTACTAAAGTGCAAGTACTGTTATTATTCACTAGCTTTCGCCCGCGGCTTCGCCCGCATGAATTTCCCTCGGGAACTTTTTCATTTTCCCGTGATAAAATGTACCCTATGTTCTTCTCAATACTCCTAGCTATGTGTATGCGAAATTTCAGGAAGATAGGTTCAGTAGATAGGGCGTGAAGAGGTAACAAACAAACAAATATACAAACTCACTTTCGCATTTATAATATTAGTTGGATTTCATTTCTGTGTACAACGTATTGTTCTTTACATTTCAATGCTTGTTCAATTTACATTTATTTTATGTTTTTCATTTAGTCGGAACATTGCGATTCGAATTTTCAATAGAGCTATTTTAATGGGATCATGTTTTCTAACAGCCTTATTTAAATATATAATATTATTATTATTTTCTCTCCTAACATCCTTACTAATATTAAAAATGCAAAAGTGAGTTTGTTTGTTTGTGACGCTTCCACGCATTATATCTACTGAACCAATCTTCCTGAAATTTTGCATAAGCACACATAGTTAGTAGTATTGAGAAAGTCATAGGGTACCTTTAAAGAAGAAAAAGAAAAAGCACTGTTCACGGGGGAGCTAGTATTTGAATAATATCCTATACTATTAAACGAGCAATATTTGTATGTATGTATATTTATATATATATATATTTGTCTCGCGTTTTCGAAAACGGCTCAAACGATTTCTTTGAAATTTTAAACATAGGTTCTTATAAAGTCAAAAAATTAATCTAGCCAGGTTTCATGTCGGGGAAAATTCGTTTTTCCCATATTTTCCAGAAAAAAGATTTTCCGCATGAAATTGTAGTTATAGTACAATAATTTCGGCGTCGGCCGGTCTGCTTCGATAGCCCAGTGGTTAAGACATCTACTTTGTACTCTGGTGGTTCCAGGTTCAAATCCCAACTAAAGAACGGTTTTTTTTTCTTAGGTTTTTTTTTGCTTCGGAGTATAAAAGTATTGAATCAGTATAAATTGCGCATATATTATTTTAAAATGGCTTGAAAGAATTATTAATTCGGTTATAACGTATTAAAATATTTTTCTAAGAAACATTATAGATTCAAATCACAAGTCATCCAAGTATCACCATTTTCTCAGAATTCTGTCATCAGAACCTGTTGAAACTAATATGGGACCAACTAGACGGTCCAACCTTTCAGACAAAAAAAATAATTTTAAATCAGTTCACGCGTCTTTGAGAAATCGAGTAATAAACATAAAAAAAGATTCCGATGAATTGATAACCTCCTCCTTTTATGAAGTCGGTTAAAAATTGAATGATAAATTCTACCACTGACCCAAAGGAAATACTTACCAATCCACGGAGTAAATAGTGTACCCAGTGTACCTACCAATTCAAATAGGACTGTGCCCTTAGTATGAGTTTTTCTTAACGCAGACGCTAGCGACTGCGTTAGCGATTTATTATGGCAAACCTGTACAGCGCCTCTGGCGGATAGTAAGGCAACTAAGAAATTCCATACAAAATCCTAACGCAGTCGCTAGCATCTGCGTTAAGGAAAACTCATACAAGGGGCACTGAAACGTGGAAAGTGCTTAAGGAATGCAACTAACAACGGTTGACGCTAGATGACTCTAATCTATTTACTGAAAAAGTACAACGCGCTATCGTTGTGTTTTCACAAAAAGTGATTCTGTTTGACATATATTCCACCATTAGCTGTTTCCCACAGCTCCATCTGCGACTAAAAGTAACTTATGTTCGACCCTGGGTCTTCAACTAAATCCATACCAAATTTCATCAAAATCCGTCCAGCCGTTTGGCTATGAAAGAGCAACAGACAGACAGAGAGACTTTCGCATTTATAATATTAATATGGATGCATACCATAACTACCGAGCAGAGCTCGGTCGCCCAGGTACTTGAAATTTATATTGCTTATTTTATCTGATTTTTCCACAATAGAGCACCAATAAATAAGATTCATCATAATCAATCAATTTTCCTATCTGTGATTAATATGCTTCGTCAAAATACCCAAACATTAACGATTATGAATCATCTCTTACATATAACAAACTGCCGCTCGTGATGGCGCCACAATCTATGTCTATTGCACAAAGTTCTATGAAGATTCCTTAGTTCAGTTTTTCGCCACCGGTACGAAAAATGCACAATCCTCAAACGAGATCTGCGTTAGCGTTGTAGGACTATCGATACTTTGACTATCGATAGTTGATCTTGGATAGAGTCAAAGTAATGATCTATCGATATTATCATCACTACATAGTATGAAACAAAGTCGCTTTCTCTGTCCATGTCCCTTTGTATGCTTAAATCTTTAAAACTACGTAACGGATTTTGATGCGGTTTTTTTAATAGATAGAGTGATTCAAGAGGAAGGTTTTTATGCCCATGCGAAGCCGGGCCGGGTCGCTATTATAACTATAATATCGATAGCGAATAACTATAATATATCGATACTATTGATGAAGTTATTTCAACAAATCGTTGCAATTGATAGTTTAAACAAAACTATCAAATAGTTTGTCAAGTATGTTTGTTTATAACTTTATTGTATTAAAACTATGATGGAAGATTTCTTTAGCAATAAGCTGCTCACTTGTATTAAGTAAAGATTTTATTTTATGTTTTTAAAAATAAAATAAAAAACACATATCATTAATACACATATTACTATTATGTTAACAAAAATTGGTAAATAAATAAAAATAAATAAAACCAAATTAAACACAAAAGCAGATAAAAAAACAAACAGTACAATGGCGGACTTGAAAGGTTTTTGTTATCTGAAGCTATCGATAGTACAAACTATCGATAATTTAGTCGATTTGATACTACAGCGACAACACTAATACGCGTGCGTAAGACAGAGGTTAAGGACCGGCTTCCGACTCGTCATTCGCCACATGGGATTAGCATAACATGAAGCACATGAAGTTTATCTTATAGCCTAACGGGGCACGCGTGTTCGTAACGATAGCGCGTCAAGCAACTCCGAGCGCGGCCTAGCTTGGATTGGTCGCCACAAGTGGCATTTCTATCTTGGCTGCAATCGGTAGATGGCAGTCGTTAAGCTATGTCAGATGCCTTTAGGCAGCCTGAAAAATCTGACAGTGTTGGCCACTAACACATCCGGGTCATGTTCTTGTTGGTCTGGTTTCCCTGTATAAAAGGGTTAACGAGGTCAGACGGCAGTCGCTCCATTGTAATAACAAGCCAAATCAGGACCATGATTAATGATAGCGTGCCCTGGGCTCTGAAGCGTAAGCTGAAGATGCAACCGGGAAACACGCTCAGACGAAGAAGAAGACAGTTGAGTCAGATGCCTTAAGGCAGTCGAAGAATCTGACAGTGTTGGCCACTAGCACACCTGGATCATGTTCCTATTGGTCTGGTTTCCCTGAAAAGGGTTACAGAGGTCAGACGGCAGGCGCTCCATTGTAATAACCAGTACCGTCAAATCTAGGACAATGATTAAAAGCGTACCCTGGGCCCTGAAGGATGCGTCTGGAAAACATCTCGGATAAGTAAATGAATATGATAATTCAATTTTATTTTTTAAAACAGATTTGATTTTGATTAATGGACATGTAACAGAGTGAATGAATATTTGTTTACATAAGGTTTTGTTTAATCTACCCAGAATCTCACGATAAGACGATTCGTCTGTTTGATTGTGCTATTTATTACCATAGAACACAACCCAAAATTTAACAAACACACACAATGGTATGTAATGAAGTTAAATTAATTAAATATAAATTAATGAATGACAAATACAAAATATGAGTGTCTATTAGTTAATTAGCTGTTGCCCGGGGCGCTCCCATAGGAATTCCGGGATAAAATACAGCCTATGTGTGGTTCCAGGGTCTAAGCAATCTCCATTTCGAATTTCAGTCAAATCGGTTCAACAGTTTTCTTGTGAAAGAGTAACAGACATACATACAAACTTAACTTTCGCGTTTATAATATTAGTAGGTAGGATATTATACACGCAGCGACGTCAAACTAGCTTTTAAATCATTCATAGATACCGGAGCATCTGTTACTATTTTAGGAATGTTCACGGCTATATGCGGGATGCGTCTGCGCACACATTCCTGTGTGGGGTAACAACAAAACGCATGTTCTTTATTTATTGCGTAACACTTGCTTCTGTAATTAACACTTTCGCGGACAGGAAATGAGATAACAATAACGGATAAGGTGATACCTAAGAGAACAACTAGCGCCACCATCATTTAAAAATCATTATTCACTGAAAACACAACTTATCAACTAAGGCTCTGAATTTTGATAACTTAAATCATTATTCACTGAAAACATAACTTATCAACTGTGTTTTCAATGAATAATGATTTTTAATTGATGGTGGCGCTAGTGTTCACCGAGGTATCGTCTTAATTGTTATCTACGTCGAGAGGCGTACTGCCAGCGAAACTTTTAATTTTTGCAGTCAGTTTTCGATTATCCCCACAATGCGCTGACGACGTGACGTTCCTGTCTTGTCTTTGAACTATAAAATCCCGGTTTGATCTCCAGTTATATCCATACTTCCATACTAATATTATAAATGCGAAAGTCTGTCTGTCTGTCTGTCTGTTTGATAATTAGATAAAGCACTAAATCAGTTTGTTGTTGTAGAATGATTCTTAAAAAAAGTGAGATAAAGCACTAATCAGCTTGTTGTTGTGAGATGATACTTCAAAAAAACGTGTTTTAACAGATTCTCTGTCCCATGATAAATGACCAAATCAAATGATAAAACTATTGTTACGATTTTATGGACAGGAGATCGGTTAAAAAGTTACACTTGCGTTATAAAGACATGAAATATCTTAAGATGATACCTCGGTGAACACTAGCGCCACCGTCATTTAAAAATCATTAGGTATTCACTGCAAACACAAGTTATCAAAAATCCCTGTTATGTAATTAAGGTTCTGGATCTGAAGTTAATTTTAAACATATCCATACTAATATTATAAATGCGAAAGCCTGTCTGTCTGTCTGTCACCTCTTACGGCTAAACTGCTGGACCTATTGTGATGAAATTTGGTTGGGATGTAGTTAACGACCTGAGGTCAAACTAGGGCATGCAGTTTCATAGTTTCTCAGTTTCGAAATTGGCTTATGAAATTAGGTTAATTAGTTTCGAAATTTCGAAATTTCGAAATTCAAAGGACACCTCAGTAATAAAATATGAGGCTGTTTGTGAAACTATAATTCTGGGCGTTCTTGGGGCCCAAGTCAACCTTATCTGCGAGCTGGTGCTCCTGCTGATTAACGGACAAGGCTCTGGCGAAGGCTTTCCCTTGGGGTTTGAAGGTCAGACGGCAGTCGCTCCCGTGAAAGCAAAATCGCCAAATCTAAATGGTAAGAACCAGAAGGAATATTGTCACAGATTTGGAGCCGCCGGCGCAAAACAGCGCGCAGGAGCTTCGCCCGACTCCTGTGACAAGTGGGCAAGGGCTGTCGTGACCGGGGCGGCCTACGCGCCACAGGTTGGTCACAGTGACACAGATAAGACGGCATTCTGGAACCTACTTGAAGGTGTGCTGCGTGAAATAGTTGAGATAGTATTAGGTGGCCATCTGAACGGTCATGTTGGTGAGAGGTGCAAAGAGTTTGAGCCTATTCATGGTGGGTACGGATACGGCAAGCGCAACGAGGAAGGCGAAAATATCCTTAATACGTGTGCGCTTGGCGATCTTGCCATCGTCAATACGTTCTTTATAAAAAGAAGCTGGAGCATCTCATCACCTACCTACAAGAGCTACCCAAATCGATTTCATACTAACCAGAAGACGCCGTATCGGCAAAGTGGCCAACTGCAAAGTTATTTCAGAAGAGAGTCTTACTGCACAATACCGTCTCCTTGTCATGGTCTTTTGGGTCAAACCTACTGGCAAACCGCGACCGACGCCAAATAATAAAATAAATAGTAGGTGGCGGATAAATACGTTGACGCGGATACGGATGACTCCATCTAACATCGATGGGACGTCATTCAAACCGCCATCACCGGTGCGGGAAAGGCCTTGCTTGGTGTGTCAAAAAAGAGGGGGGGGGGGCATGATATGACTTGGTGGAATGACACAGTCCAGAGGGAGTTAAGGGTAAAGAAAGACTTCTTTAAAGCGTGGCAAGCGTCCGGAACTCCTGAAGATCGCGACGCATATAGGGTTGCAAAACGGGCTAGCAGGAAAGCTGTTGCCAGAGCTAGGCGAGACTACTTGCAACCTTTATACGAAGACAAACTCTTATGCGAAGATCTCGCGGTGAAGGAGAGATGGCGCTCTTATTTTCACGATTTGCTAAATAAGCAACACAAGGAGGTGAAACACCGGACCTCCCTCCAAACAGGGACTAGTGCCACACATCACTCTTCCACTCATCAGACGAGGTCCGCCTAGCTCTTCGTGACATGAGGCTGTCGGTGGAGTTCCAATAGAGGCCTGGAAAGCGTTGGGCCTGCGTGGTGTGGACCTAACTGACCTTTTTAACCGTATTCTCTTCGGTGGCAAGATCCCTGACCAATGGAGGTTAAGTACCATTACTCCAGTATTTAAGGGAAAGGGTCGGTGCAAGAGTTGCCGCGACATAAAATCACGTCCCTCACCATGTACTCTGTCTTCGAGAGTGTACATGGGGTGACTGGTGTCACTTGTGATCCCAGAATTCCGGTCAGGCTAAGGGACAGGTCTATAAAATCATCATTAGGCCTGTCCTTCTGCACGATAGTGAGGCGTGGAGGGTTTTTTTTTTTAAATAGATAGAGTGATTCAAGAGGAAGGTTTTTATGCCCATGCATAGCCGGGGCGCGTCGCTAGTAAAAAAATAATTTCGAAATTTCGAAACTAAAGCTTCTAATTTCGAAATTACGTGGCATGCAAATATTGCCCGAAATTTCGAAACCGAAATTACGAAGTTTCGAAATTTCGAAATGCATGCCCTAGGTCAAACATAGGCTACTTTTGGGTGCGATATAACCGAGTCCCACGCGGGGCGAAGCCGCGGGGAACAGCTAGTTGGATTATAATTCATTATAGTTGCAAACTGCAGTATTGTTGAAAACGGCCACTTTTAGCAGTTTTGCAATTTGTATCTATAGGGAAATATAATTTAATAAGTATGTTTAAAATTAACTTCAGATTCAGAATTACAGAATACGATAATGATTTTTAACTGAAGGTGGCGCTAGTGTTCACCAAGGTATCGTCTTAATGAAGGTCAAGCGTCAGTAAAAACAGTTGAACAAACAACAATATGTATGCACTCTGATTTCCGAAAAGTGACACCAGAGTCCTAAGTAACGTTACGAAACAGTTATTGTTAAATTGGTCCCGCTGACCACTTACCGTTACTTGCCCAATCTCCTAAAATGACTGCTCGCGTCTCGAGACGCGGGGAGAGGTATAATTGGATTTATTAATAGCTTTCATTACTAGCTGTTCACCACGGTTTTACCTGCCATTGATGTGTTTGTTTTATCACTAGGTACATAGACAAAATAACTAGAACTAAATCAAAAACTCAAACTAAACTAAATCAAAGTCGCTTTCTCTGTCCCTATGTCCCTTTGTACGCTTAAATCTTTTATACTACGCAACGGATTTTGATCCGGTTTTTTTTTTGTAGATACTGATTCAAGAGGAAGAGGTTTTTATGCCCATGCGAAGCCGGGGTGGGTCGCTAGTCTATAGGTACTAAAACAGTAAAAATATTTTGTCTGTACATTAAGTAATTAACTAGCGTTCCGCCCCGGCTTCGCATGGGCAAAAAAATCTTGTTGAATCACTCTATCTATCAAAAAAACCGCATCAAAATCCGTTGCGTAGTTTTAAAGATTTAAGCATACAAAGGGACATAGGGACAGAGAAAGCGACTTTGTTTTATACTATGTAGTGATAACCATTAGTCCATTACGAAATCATAAAATTTTGGTCATTTGTGCATTATAATACAACATACACATGCGCAAATGATACGTGCGCAAATTTCACATTAAACACTCATTTTTTATTGGTGTCGCAAGAAGATTGGCTGGCGCATCTTGAAGGTCTCAGTCCATACAATTTCATACAAACATGCGCTTGCATTGAATGCGTGATGTAAACATACATCAAATTGTGAAGGTTGAGATTAAAATACGACTTTTGTCTGTTTGTAGGGTGCGCGTAAATTATTTATTAACTTACGAGGTCAAGAGTAAATAGTTGTATGAGATGATTAAGCATGTGCTTCGTTTGTATGCGATGATTATATGTGCGTCTGTTGACGTTACGGCCTCTGACGTGAGCGATTTCGAAGAACACTAACCAGGGTGTGCTTGGTCTGATGACTGATCCTATAACCCACACGTTATAATAACGGGGATTCGTTCTATGATTTTTTTATGATATAATTGAACAATCGAACATGAATGTTTCCGTTTGGTTCAATAGTTTTTATATTGTGTTTGGTTTCTGTGGGCTACGGACGGGTTAAGGATCTGATTTAAATCATCATTATTAGAATGGGCGGTTGAAATCGTATAGATAAAAAACACCTAAGGACACAGGTTGATTTTTAAAAAAGGCCATAATCCCTACTTGTCTGAGGATCGAACTTAATAAAACCTCTGGATGAGCGGACTACTGTGGTAACTTTTATGCCGTTTCCCCAGTTAAAACTTAATCTTTAATCTTGATCTCGTAAAATTTAGCTATAACTGTTTGATTAGACAAAATATTTGATTAATCAAAATGTTCCGAGCTATAAAACAAAAAAATCTTAAGCGGTGAGTAAAACTAGTCAAGCATAAGCTGGAGGGAACACAACACACCAAGGGTTTTGTTATCCATACCATAGAATCCGTACTCATCATCTTCATCCTAGTGTTTTCCCGGTTGCATCCTCGGCCTGTTGCCTTGGAGCCCAGGGTCCACTTTTCTTCTCAATTTCGCACGGTTTAAGGTGATACCTCGGTGAACTCTATCGCCACCATCATTTAAAAATCATTATTTACTGAAAACACAAGTTATCAAAATTCCGTGTTATGTACCAATTAAGGTTCTGGATCTGAAGTTAATTTTAATCATATTAATTTATAGTTCCCTATAGTTACAATTTGCAATATTAATTAAAATGGCCACTTTTAGCAGTTTCGAAATTTGTAATTATATGGTACTATAATTTTATATTATTAAAAATAACTTCAGATCCAGGATTTTAATTACATAACAGGGATTTTTGATAACTTGTGTTTTCAGTGAGTAGTGATTTTTAAATGACGGTGGCGCTAGTGTTCACCGAGATATCGTCTTAAGACGATACCTCGGTGATCGATCGATGATTGAAAAATCCCTCTGCTGTAACTATGATTCTGGATCTGAAGTTAATTTTAAACATATTAAATTATAATTCCCTATAGTTACAAATTGCGTTATTGCTTAAAACGGCCACATTTAGCAGTTTTACAATTTGTAACTATATGGAACTATAATTTAATAATTGAATATGATTAAAATTAACTTCAGATCCAGAACCATAATTACAGCAGAGGGATTTTTGATAACTTGTGTTTTCAGTGAGTTATGATTTTTAAATGACGGTGGCGCTAGTGTTCACCGAGGTATCGTCTTAAGCTTGTCCGCTATGTCACGGACTTGAAGGCTGCCCCGAAAGCGGGAATTTCTAACGCGGTCTTTTCTCGACACCACACATCCAGCGCAGCATTTTCATCTCCGTGATACTCAGCTGTCGCTTGTGCTGTTCAAGTCCGGGCCATGCCTCACTGTCCGAGCCTGCCGCGGGCGCTTCCAGCGACCGGGCTACGGAGGGACGAAGAAGACGTACGGGAGGCAGCTGCGTGTGGATTGGTCGGATATCACGACATATCTGCAGTGATGACGTCAAGCGGGCGGGCCCCCCGCCCGGCACTCGTTATGTGAAAAGCACTTGTTCTCTGCACTTGATACCGTACATATGTCAATTGTACCTGCTCCATAGTGCCAATATATATTTATTTAAATACAGTCCATTTATCTTTTTATTTATTATCATCGGAGGATCCTAAACAATTTGGTCCATCTACCGAAGAAGAACCGTGCCTAAAATTCACGGATTTATTCCAACAACGGCTGCTACGGAGAACGGACTTTGACCCGGAGGACATATTGCGCCGATCTATTGCGCTGTGTCATTACCCTACGAGTGCAATTATTTCAAGAAACCAGGACAAGTCATATCACTGTGGAATTTGGAGACGGATAAGGGCGGTATTGTGAGTTCGTTCCAATCATTTCCTTACCTTTATCTTTTTTCAAAACTAAGTGCTAAGTCGCTTCATTTTTTTTTCAATTCATTTCACTTTTCTCGTTTTGATTTGAGATATTACAAGCTACATTTCTAAGCACGTCATTCCACTTTGCAAGTGTCTATCGCACTGCTGTATTGTTATTTGAATATTTATAGTGCGCAGCTAGTTTATCTTATTCCCGTTATATTTACCTACTTGATGGGTCGATCAGCTGTGTGCCTATTCATTGCATAATCATACATCCGTGCTTATGTTACCGCTATTTGCTAGCATTTAAAAGCTTTACTTTCTATTTCACTCATCTAAGCGCTTTCCCGGTTGCGTTTCTACACTTTCTACGAAGCCCAGGGTCCGCTTTCAATTAAAATTCTAACTCAATTAGTTTATTTTTTCTTTATTTTATTGCCTGCTATGGCTGACCAATTAGTTAAAAAACGTGGTTCCGTCAAGGCTAAAGTCACTAACTTCATAAATTATTTAAACATTTTAAAAAGCTGTGACCGATTATCTGAACTGCAGCTACTTGAGCTGGAAAGTCGGTTTAATAAATTTGAATGCCTATATGATGAATTTAATGAATTACAGACCGAGATTGAGTTGTTGTCGAGCGATGACGAGGTCTACAACGAGCGGTTCAAGTTCGAAGAAAGCTACTATCCCCAGCTTGCCATCGCTCGGAAGCTGCTCACTGCTCTCCAGCCCCCATCGGGCAAGTCTCCTGCAGGTTCCGTATCAGGCTCTGAGGCATCAGGTGGTATAAAGAACAATTTTATTCGTTTGCCTAAGATTGATTTACCCCATTTTGATGGTAACTATCAGTATTGGTTAGAGTTTAGAGACACCTTTCTTTCATTGATTCATAATAATGATTGTATTGATAACATAAACAGGTTCCATTATCTGCGAGCATCCCTAAAGGGAGCAGCTGCCGAAATTATAAAAAATATAGATTTTAAAAGTGATAATTATAAGTTGGCCTGGGGCTTGTTGTGTGATCGATACAATAATAGTCGCCTATTAATTAATAATCATGTTCAGGCATTATTCAACGCCCAGCCAATTATTTCAGAGTCCAGTACTTCTTTACGTCGCCTTATTGACGTCACAAATAAAAATATAAGAGCTCTAAAAGCGTTGAATGAGCCTACCCAGCATTGGGACACTCTGATCATTTACATGATGTCTTTAAAATTAGATGTTATCACTAGTAGAAATTGGGAAGAGTATAGAAACACATTAACTAATTTTCCAACTTTATCTCAGTTTTGTACATTTATAAACAATCAAGCTGACCTACTGGAGACTTTAGAAGAAAACAAAAAATTACAAAAAATACAAACCAATAACAATTATAATATAAATAAAACTAAAAGTTTCGTAGTATCATCATCATCACCATCATCATCATCAAATAACCATAATGTACAAGACAGAAATAAAATCATTTGTCCTTTATGTTCACAAAATCATTTCTTATTTTCGTGTGACGCTTTTAGAAAATTAACTGTAGAAAGTAGATTGCAGAAAGCAAAGGAGTTTAAAGTATGCATGAACTGCTTACGTGTTGGGCATATAGAGAAACGCTGTAGATTTTCACGGTGTAAGTATTGCAAAAACAAGCATAATACTCTATTACATTTTGATCAACCCGCGTCTGAAGTAGTTAGTTCTATGCCTACTCCTTCCGTAAATAATGTTTCTCTTTCAGCCAATATTCTGCCTATTTTTCAGAAAAACATTTTGCTGTCCACTGCGGTGGTGAAGGTGGTGAATGACAAAGGCGAGAGGTACAGTGCCAGAGTCCTACTCGATAATGGTAGTACAGCTCACTTTGCTACCAATGAGTTATGTAATAAGCTCGGATTGTCTCGAGTCGGTACTAGTTCCAGAGTAGCAGGTATTAATAATTTAACCAGTCACAGTACACAGTCTTGCAACTTAACTATTGAGTCATTATATAACGATTTTTCTGCTAATATTAATTGCTTTATTTTACCGGAAATTACTAAAAGATTGCCAGCCTCCTATATAAATGTAGATTGCATACAAATTCCCACAGGATTATTTTTAGCGGACCCTTCTTTTAATATTCCGTCAGACATTGACATCCTGTTGGGAGCTGAACTATTTTGGGAGGTCATTCAGGGCAGTCATATTAATTTAGGTAACAATATGCCGAAACTGTGTGAGAGTAAATTAGGCTGGATAGTCTCGGGGTCCGTACCTTCTTGTTCTTCACGTATTCATTCATATTTTTGTAATTTCACAAATATAGACACAAGTCCCGATTTGACAAAATTTTGGGAACTTGATACAATTTCACCAAAGCATTGCCTTTCCTTAAGCGAGCGTGCTTGTGAAGAAAGTTTTAAATTAAATACTGTTCGCCAATCGGACGGTCGTTTCGTTGTGATAATGCCACTCAAAGAGGATCCCTCTGTTCTAGGTGACTCATACTTAATGGCACAACGTAGGTTCTTATCTTTAGAAAAACGCTTTGAGCGCGATCAAAACTTCAAACATATGTACCTCGATTTTATGAACGAGTACGAGACCTTAGGTCACATGACTGAGGATACAGGGTTCTCATTAAAAAATCAGCGTGAAATTAGCTATTTTTTGCCCCACCACGGTGTATTGCGTGAAGCTAGTAAAACCACGAAATTACGTACTGTTTTCGACGGATCAGCTAAATCAACATCAGGCATATCATTAAATGAGATACAGCATGTGGGTCCTACCGTTCAGGATGATCTTTTTTCAATTTTGATTAGGTTCAGACAATTTAAATATGTAATATCTGGGGATATCGAAAAAATGTATCGCGCAATTGAAATAAACCCCAGTCAACGTTCATTGCAACGAATATTATTTAGAGTAAGCCCATCCGAGCCGCTCAGGGTGTACACGTTGAATACGGTTACATACGGAATGGCTTCTGCGCCCTATCTCGCGACCAAGTGTCTGGTGAGTCTCGCTGACGAAACAGATAATTTGGAAGTAAAACGAAGTATCCGTCATGATTTTTATGTAGACGATTATTTAAGTGGCGCAGACACTGTGAGCGGCGCGGTTGAACTTTGTCGTGAAGTCAAGTCAATATTAGCTTCTGCAAATTTTTTTTTACGAAAATGGCAGTCTAACAGCTCTGAAGTTTTGAAAGAAATTGTTGATGTTGGAGATAAAACTAGTCTTGATTTGGATTTGTCTGACAATTTTTTATCAAAGACTTTGGGGCTATTGTGGACTTGTAAATCAGATATTTTATCGTTTTCTATTAACATTGAAAGCAATAACAATATCACAAAACGCCATATTTTGTCATTAATTAGCCAAATTTTTGATCCTCTGGGATTGATAGGTCCTTGTGTTGTTGAGGCAAAGATCATTATGCAGAAGTTATGGCTTAGTAAATGCGAATGGGACGATGAGGTACCCCAAGATATAGAAAGTCAGTGGACTTCATTCGTAGGTACACTAAAGTTTTTAAATACTTTAAATATACCCAGGTGGGTATTATGTGATGATCATGTCAGTCATGAAATACATGTATTTTCTGATAGTAGTGAAGTAGCTTACGGTGCATGTATATATATGCGTTCTACTGCAGAAAATAGTTTAGTTACAGTTCGCTTACTGGCCTCAAAAAATCGGATAGCACCAATAAAACCTACAACTATACCTAGGTTGGAATTGTGTGGAGCACTTCTAGGCGCAAGACTGTGTATGAAAGTCAAAGAGTCTCTTACGTTGAAAATTAGCCGCTGTGTATTTTGGTGTGATTCAACAATAGTGTTGAGTTGGTTAGCTATGCCATCAAGCCAGCTTAAACCTTTTGTAAGGCATCGTGTAAACGAAATTCAAGAAATTACGTCTGGTTGTAAATGGAATTATGTACCGACAAAGGACAATCCGGCGGATTTGCTTTCTCGAGGCGTGAAGGCTGATCAGATCAGCTGTTCAACATTGTGGTGGTCAGGCCCCGCGTTTTTATCGCAAGTTGAACAATCTTGGCCCAAATTAGCAAAAACTATCGTGAAGCAAAATGTGCCCGAGGTTATTTGTAACTTTGTAAATCAACAACATAAAAACTTAACCAACTACACTATAATTCAAGAATTAATTCATAAACATTCAAATTTTAACTATTTACAGAGAATCGTAGCCTATTTAAAAAGATATATTTACAACTTAAATAATAAAAATAATAAAATTGGAGGTTATTTATCAAATCAAGAAATGCAACTATCTTTAAAATGTATTTTGCGTGTTGCTCAGTATGAAATGTTTCATGATGAATACTCTATTTTAAAATCTAAAAAACCTTTGCCTTCTAAAAATCGTCTGACCTCTTTATCCCCCTTTTTAGATGATGATGGTATAATTCGAGTTGGAGGCAGGCTGGATAACTCACCTTATGACTACAATGTGAAACATCCCATTCTTTTGTGTAGTAAGCACCACTTAACAAAGATTTTATTTTATTCGTTTCATATTAAATTGTTCCACACCGGCCCTCAATCATTGTTGGCAAATGTACGTCAAACATATTGGCCCTTAGGTGGCAGAAATCTGTCCAGATTTACTGTACAAAAATGTATAGTATGTTTTCGGCATAGAGCCCAAAATATTCAACCTATTATGGGACAACTTCCTAATTCTCGAACCAACCTTGAATTTCCCTTTTTAAATTCCAGTGTCGACTATGCTGGGCCAATACTTATCGCTGACCGAAAGGGCAGGGGTTGCAAACTAGTAAAATCGTATATTTGTATCTTTGTCTGCTTGGCTGTCAAAGCCGTGCACCTCGAGCTTGTCACGGACCTCACAAAGGAGGCATATATGGCCGCGTTAAACCGGTTTATTGCACGCCGTGGTAAACCTCGTAGCATTCTGTCCGATAACGGCACCAATTTTGTCGGTTCTTGCAATCAACTACGTAAATTCTTACAAGATTCAAATATTGCAAACGATATAGCTCAGGAACAAATTGAATTTAGATTTTCCCCAGCATTTTCCCCCCACTTTAACGGCCTTGCCGAATCTGCTGTGCGTTCCACTAAGCACCATTTAAAGAGACTGCTTAACATGACTCATTTCACTTTCGAAGAAATGGTAACTTGTCTAACTCAGATCGAAGCGATACTCAACTCCAGGCCTCTCACTCCCCTTTCTCCTGATCCACTAGATTTTTCTGCCCTAACTCCTTCCCATTTTTTGATTGGACGCTCACTTACATCCGTTCCGCATCCACAAATAGCTGACGGCGGAAACATCAGCAGACTCGAGCGATTCCAACGGGTAGAATACATGAAGCAGCACTTCTGGAACCGGTTTAACACCGAATATGTATCTTTGCTTCAGCAAAAAACCAAGTGGTCTTCGTCTTCGGGAGACATCACACTGGGGAGCCTTGTCCTGGTCAAGGATAGGGCGCTTCCTCCTCTTTGCTGGCTGCTGGGTCGCGTGGTGCAGGTCTACCCGGGTTCCGATGGCGTTGTAAGGGTCGCCGAGCTGAAGACCAAGAAGGGCACAATTCGGCGTGCCTTCAACAATATTTGCCCGCTACCAATCCTTTGAAGTCGACACTTCAACCCGGGGAGCATGTCCGAGCCTGCCGCGGGCGCTTCCAGCGACCGGGCTACGGAGGGACGAAGAAGACGTACGGGAGGCAGCTGCGTGTGGATTGGTCGGATATCACGACATATCTGCAGTGATGACGTCAAGCGGGCGGGCCCCCCGCCCGGCACTCGTTATGTGAAAAGCACTTGTTCTCTGTACTTGATACCGTACATATGTCAATTGTACCTGCTCCATAGTGCCAATATATATTTATTTAAATACAGTCCATTTATCTTTTTATTTATTATCATCGGAGGATCCTAAACACAGAAGGACAGGCCTTATGATGGTTTTTCGGCTCAAGACAGGTCTATAATATCGATATAGATTTTCTGGTTGCATCTGTAGTAAGGATGTCTTGTTTTCCCTCCAGTTTTACTAATAAAACATTACAGTTTCCAATTGGCTAGTCAAACTTTTTACAAAGATGTCTAATTCGAAAACCATTTCGAGGAATAGGCTTCTTAATTAGTTATATCATATGTCATAATGAGAATATTCATGTCCATCTACTATTAAGGAACGCTTATACAGAATATTATAGTTACTATTTTTTATTTAAATCTTTTAATAGCTATTTACGCCTTGTAATTGATAAATGCGTAATTATTACAATCTCATCTTTTAAAATATATAAAATCGTGCTAGAGTAATTATCGCTTAGTGCGTACTATTAATTTGGAGGCAACGGTTATTTACGGTAGTCACGACACGATGACGACGATATTGAAATAGGAGCTATATAGAGGGAAAAACTAAGCCTTCGCATGTGATGTCTTAAAAACAGTCAAAAAATTTGTTTCTTGGTCTATTTCCTAACTTAATTTTCTATTATCTTTCTTTGTTTAATGTTTGCAAACGGTTCGCACACGAAATCGTCAAATAAGAATAGGTTTTGGTGGATTTTGTGATCCAATTTGTATGCATAATAGTACCGCAATAACTGCCATCCCGATAGTACGATTTAGATAAAATTTGCGAGGCATGTAGGAAATATCAATAAAATTTTCAAGTTGGGCATCAAAACAGGTTCAGTAGTTTTAAAAATATTAATAAAAATGTCCGCGATTGCTACATGCAAACGAAACCATAGCGCGTTCTAACTTTGGATAGCGTCATCTCAGTGATGCTTAGGAAACTGAATTGTGTTAAAAATGACAATAAGCAAGGCAAGCGTTTGTATATATTTGTACTCGCGTTTTCGAAAACGGCTCTAATGATTTCTTTGAAATTTTTAACGTAAGTTCTTACATAGTCAAAAAGATAATCTAACTAGATTCCATGTCTGGGAAAATTCATTTTCACGGAAAAAGATTTTCGGCATAAAACGAGCGAAGCTCGGTCTTCCAGGTACTGATTTATAAAAAAAAGCTAATAATCTCGAGGTCTAAGATCGCGGCGAACTACTAGTACTTATATTACATGTTATGTTAATCTGTAATGTTTCTCTATTCCAGTCCCACCTGCCGTATGCCGTGAGGTGAGGCTGCGATGGGCGCGGTGCGGCGCTCGCACGTGGCCGCGCTGGCGACGCTCGCGGCGCTGCTGCTGCTGTTACTGGCGCGACTGCCCCCACCAGTCGCCATCCCCCCACCCCCCGCACCGCTGATCCACATTGAAACATCCACAGTCTTTCTACAGACCCCATTGGCTAACAAAACCACCCCGGCCCCTGCCACTTCCCCACCCGCCCCAGTTAAATCGGTTCCTCCCGTTCCTGCCATTCCCCCTAAAATTGTAAAGAACTCCTCGCAATCAGTTTTGACTGGGGAATTATACGTTGCGGGTCATGAGAAACCTCATCCGGAGATTTGTCCGTCTTTGGGCGCCAAATTGCGGTTGTTAATACTAGTGACGTCAGCACCTTCGCATTCCGCGGCTAGGGATGCCGTTCGGATGACTTGGGGACATTTCTCTATTCGCTCTGACGTCGCTTTCGCATTCGTCATCGGCCTTCCACCTGATAGTTTACGACCGTCGATCGAAGCAGAGGATATGTTGTACGGGGATATTATAATCGGGCGATTTGTCGACTCATACTCGAATCTCACGCTGAAGACTCTCTCGATGCTCGAATGGGTGGACACATACTGTCCCAGAGTTCAAAGAATGCTCAAAACTGACGACGACATGTTCATCAATGTCCCCAAATTAATGGAATTCGCGAAAGTTCCTTCAAGGAGAAACGCGACGAAAACAATTTGGGGGAAAGTAGTGAAGAAATCGCTTCCTAAGAGAACAAGTCGATCGAAATATTACGTTTCGCCGCTACAATATCCCGGCAAAGTGTTTCCAGACTTCACTACAGGTCCAGCGTATTTGCTAACCACGGATATTATAAGAGATATTTTAGCTGCTGCCCCGAATGAGCCATATTTGAGACTAGAAGATGTATTTATTACCGGTGTGCTTGGAAATAAACTTGGTATAAAGAGGCAGCACGCAAACGAATTCTATAATAGGAAGATAGCGCATCCGTGCGTTGTGCAGAGAGGAATTGCAGTCCACATGGTTCGCTATCACGAGCAATTTGATCTTTGGAGGAAATTGCTAGATGGGAAAATGAAGTGTGCTAGCTAGTCCGCGGTACTCGCCGCGTTTGAATCTCAAACAGTTTGTACATTTATATTAATTTTAACCCTTTATTTGTATTGAGAGTGTATTTTTGTATTCGATATTGCGCATGTGAGAGACGAGAGCAAATACCTGACGCGAATGTGTAGAGCTCGCTGAATTGTCAAGCATTTATTTTTTATTTTTCTTTAAATAAATGGTGCTGTGTTATTTTAGAATTAAATTGCTGACCTGTGTGGTTATTTTGCAATATATTTAGCGGAAAATTTAAATTGTGAATGTTAATTGATCATAGATTATATAAAATAGCTTGCAAAGCAAGCACTTGACAGTTTCGAGGGCTCGTTATACACTTATTAATTTTATTTAATTCATTTTTGATATTTTTATAATCAGTCGACAATTTATTTTATTAATTATACAAATCTAAATATTCTAAAAGAACGTTGCATGTTTTTAACTCTGTGTAGAAGACAAAGTGTAATCTATTAAAACTGCCAAATTTGATTTATTGATGGTGTTTGCCTAAAAGTAAATTGTCGTTAATATAGGCATAAAATGTAAATGTTAATTGCTCTTCTTACTCGTAATTATACTCAGTGTAATAAATCACATTTCTATTGATAATAATTTGTACATTATATAAATGTCTATGTAGCATCGGGAAAAATTTAAATGAGTCTGGCACTAGTTGTTCATCCCGAATTCAACAAGTTGCTTCAAAATATGTATATATACTAAATTAATATGTATATAAAATACTCAAAATATACTTATGACACTTTGTAACAAAAACCTGTGAATTAAAAAAGATTTTATTTATAATTGTTAATTTAGTAAAGGCGTCTACTCGGGTTTTTAATTGTAATAAGAAAAATTAAGATGTTTTAGTAATAAAAGATCATGTCAATGTCATAATGAGAAATGGCATTATAGATTCCTAGCTCATACAATTCCATAAAGTGCATGACATTTAAAACAACAGGTTAGTTTATTTGTCTAGTGGAAATTACTCTGTTAAGCTTTGTAACGAATTTCTTAGTATTTTAAATTAGAATAATATTAAGTATCTTAACTGATGAGATCCATAAATTATGATTGTTTCACGATGAGACATCTTTTATTTATTTAAAATGAATTATTAGAAATATACGTTTTTGGTGGGGAGTATGTTCATAAACCGCCTGCTTATTGAAATTTAACGAAATGTCGCTACACTCCCTCCCTCCACATAATACACCATTTAGTTAAAAAAATTACCATTAAAAAAAATACGTAAATAAATTCAATCTGAAAAAATCACCCACAAATCGGATTTTAACAGTTTTTAGAACTCAATATCGTTATACTCATTAGTTACAACGAATTTCCATAAAAAGTGTGTCAGGAGGAATTGTATTTTTTTTATTTAGTTTCATTTTTTTGCTCAAATAGTTTGCAGTAGATCTATATATTATTTTAGTAACTATATGAAAATGTATACGTTTGTTATAAGCCTAATACCACATTTAAATGAGTACAATAATGAAGTAATATGCGCCATATTGTTTTTTGGTTTGTTTTTATATTTCAAGATAGTGGACAGAGTAAATAGTTTTTGATATTTTTTTTTTATTGAATTGAATGATTTTATATTTATTAGAAAGTGGTTTTTAATTATTATGCTAAAGCCTATTTTTAATAAACAGGTTATTAGAAAAAAGATAAGGGTATGATTTCAAAGTTTGTGATGTTTTTGGTATTCAAAATGAAAATGGATCTCGTTAGTTGATGTTATTTTGGGATCTGGCGATGGATCTGATGTACTTAGCTGAAATTAGATTAGTATAAGCAATTTTAACATGTAGTAAATTCGTAGTTAGTATATTGAAAACTATCCCGGTGATGAATTGTTAGTAAGCTGTACCTAGTGAATGCGCTGACGAACAAATGTAAACGTAATTGTTTTTATTTATATCCAGATATTGCCAGAACAAGCTATGTTTATTATGTATGTATGATTGTATATATATAATATATGTATCGGTGGAGTTGTATTGTTTGTGAAAGTGATACTGGGTATATTATAATGCATTTTTCTTTACTATACTAGTAATGAAAATGGATTTATTAAAAATATTCTGCAAGATAGTAGCATTGAGGCATTTGGTCTAGTGCTCTAGTATGATTGGCAAAAATCGCTCATTCTAAAATAATTTAAAAATTTGAAAACGATTATCATTCCAAAACTTCCTTAATTCGTTTTATTTGAATTCAAACGCTAGGCAATTAATTTATTTTTAAAAAATGTATATTTAGGAATTTTTATATTACTTGTGTATATTTTGTACGTAACTAAATCTTTTTATATTTAATCTTAGTGTAAATTGAATACCGTAATATGGCAGTTTTTTTTTACAATGGCAGTTATTTAAAGCCGAGATGAATCTTCACAATATTTATTATAGCTGAAATGTATCTCAAATATATTTTAAGATGTATTTACGTCGCATTTATTAATGTGTGTTTAATTTTGTAGTTTGTTTTTTCGTCGACTCGAAGTACACACCAATATAAAGTAACGAACAAAATTAAGTGTATTTCTGGGTTTTGTTATGGCTTTTACGCGCTAAGTCGGATTGCATAACCTTTTTTTTATTTCCTTCCGTGGGTCTGCTGCTAAAAATTAATATAGAAATAAATAAGTAGCATCCTTGTACCAGATTTACTTAAGTTTAAGTTTCCTATGTGAATGTAAATAATTAAATCGTGACGTTTAAGGCGCCGAAAGTCCATTTCTCCAAAAGGTGACAGAATCGCAAAATGCCTAATAATCATAACTAAATCTTTGAACTGCCTTTGTGGTTCGATTTCCACGGAAAGCATACTTTGTTTTGTTTTTTCCAGTTTGGTTAGGACATTGAGCCGTTGGTCTCGGCTGTACTCTGGTAGTCTTTAAAGCAACCACGCCAGAGGCGGGTTCCGAAGAATTCTGACACCAGGGTGCGCATGGTCTATTGACCGTGTTATCTACACGAAATTATGATGATACTGTCATCTTAGGTAGATATGTTACTATGTGCCCCCTGAACGATGGTTGGTAAAAGCAGCCGACATAGTGTGTAATCAAATGATGCCATACATTTGTAATTGAGATTGAAGATATATTGTATTGTATTGTAAAAATTGTAACTGTAAGGTTTGAAATTTACTGATAAGCTTCCTATGGTTGAGAGCAGTTATATATTATAAACAGCAGTATGTTTCGGTTTGAAGGGGGGGGAGGCAGCGACATTATTGAGCCCTGGCTGGAACAGCCGAGTGACAGCCTCAGTCTATAGTCTACAATAACCACTCATCCATGCTTAGTTCCTTGTTGTATTATAAAGTAAATTTAGTGGCGATCAAATATTTTTATGATAATTAAAATTACAAAATCTTTGTCTCAACAATAAATATTTGGAGGGGCGGGAGCGATCTTCCTGTCAGGCAGGCCGTGTTGTGCTTAGAACCGGAAGTTGTATTTGTGTATCCAATCGTGTAAACTTTATAGTTAGATACTACACTCAATCATATTATAGGTTCCTAGCTCCTTCCAAGTAAATAATTCAAGAAATATTACTAATGGCAAGATACCATAGATGGAAAATGGATGGCTAAGACATACATACATAATATACTGCCCGCCATTTTATCATCATAGAAATTTAGCTAAATATGCGGGCGGAAAAATTATGAAGAGATGATGTCTTTTTGTTTGTATTTAAATTACTAGCTGTGCTTCGCGGCTTTACCTGAGTGTTGTGTATAAGGTGGACACAAATCGACTACAAATATTTTAAGGGCCGGTTCGGATCACTATACTGGACAACTTAACCAAATAAACTTATATATAGAAAAAATAAGTACATAAAAATTAAGTATAATCTAGTTTTGTGTGGAAGGTAAAAAAAATCGTATTTCTATAGTTTATTTGGAAAAGTTGTTCAGTTTAGTGGTGTGAATCTGCCCCTCAAATATTTGCAGTTGTGTCCACCTTATATACTATAGCCTAGAATTTCCGACTTAAGTTTTAGAGTTAAAGACGTTCTAACTACTTAATTCTTCAGCTTTATTTATAGGATAGATGATGTCTTAGTTCCACATTCAACCGCTATGGAAATCTTGCTCAAAACACGGACCCAAACGACGAGCATGATCTTTGGAACTAAGTTTATTTCGATTGGCAATTCCTTCCTACTAATCGTATCCAATGTTGCCAGAATTTATTTGAATTAGCGGCGATATTGGCGCCCTTATTTTTGACACACTGTAATTTTATTTGGTCCGTGCTTACGAAAAATCTCAAATACGTATTTTCTAGATTTAAAGTTGGTATTCCAAGTACAAAATTACATGGCTTTTTTGTACACAGCAATACTTTTGTACACAGTAACTGTTGAACAGATGTTATTATTTTCAATGTTTTTTATTAGATCTGTTTTTATTCCATCAAAAACGATACTATTATGAACTCTGAAATGACTATTTATTATAATATATACATAAAATTAATGTTTTGACTATTTATTTAACTAATACTCCCTTTTTCGTCTTAAAAATATTAATAAGTTGTCGTAATGGTCAACACTGGTTTTAGATTTTGATGCCGCCTGTGCCTCATTGTTTTTCCATACTCAGTCATAGAAGGTTTTACCTTCGCGTCCACCAGGGGCGCTTTACAGATTTCCATACAAAATCGGAGTCTTAGCGTGTACTACTATGACGGCTTAAAGCAATCCAAAAACGATTGCGCACCTATACAAGGTGTCCCTACATCTCATATAACATTTTTATTACTTACTTATTGTTCGTTCGTATCGCATGTAGCACGGCGATTTTACAAAAGTGGTTTGGGTATGGGTATTGATACTACGTAAAAATAAGTAAATATGTCGTTATTGGTGTATTTATTGCACCTAATGTATTGAGTTATTCTGTAAAATGTGCCATGTATAATACAAATTATATAGGTAAAAATATTGATCACATCTTGAAATCACGCGCAGACCTATCTCCCACACTTCACAGTTTCATTAAGCGATTTAACCCAATAATCAAATTGTTCATAATATCGTACCATGTGGATAGCTATTCCTTTCTGCACTTCGCAGGGTTGTACTGCCTTTATATTGTTAAATTCCCGTGCAAACTCCCTCTTAATGCCCAGTTTCTCACCGAGCACTCCCGTGATGAAAACATCTTCAAGTCTTAGATATGGCTCTTGGAGCAGCAGCTAAAATATCTTTAATAACATCTGTTGTCAATAAGTACCCTGAACCCGTAGCAAAATCTGGATAAACTTTACCAGGATATTGTAGATGTGAAACGAAGTACTTCGTCAAATGTGTCCTTTTAGGAAGCGATTTCTTTATCACTCTACCCCATATTGTTTTAGTTGCTTTTATTCTTGACGGTGCTTTTATGAAATCTATCAATTTCGGTACATTAATGAACATGTCATCGTCAGTTTTAAACATTCTTGAAACCAAAGGACAGTAAGCGTCAACCCACTCGAGCATTGATAGCGTCTTCAGTGTAAGATTTGAGTAAGAATCAATAAATCGTCCAAGTATAATATCATTGTATAATATATCTTCCTCTTCAATTGCTGTTCTGAGGTGTTTAGGTGGAGTACCAATGACAAAAGCCAAGGAAACGTCTGAACGCAAAGCGCAATGACCCCAAGTATTTCGAATGGCATCTCTTTCTGCCTTATGTGATGGCGCTGACGTTATAAGTATAACCAGATTCAGATCAGCGCCTAAAGATGGACACAGTTCAGGATGAGATCTTTCATGGCCAGTTAAATAAATATCACTAGTTAAGACCGGTTGAGCTTTGGTTTTTATGATATGATTCAAATGTGTTTGTATTTTACAGTTATTCCATGATGCAGGCAAGAACAAATTAGCTAAAAGAAGCAAAAGAGAAACAATCAGAAGCAGATTTGTTAGAGAGCGACACCACGCGCTCATTATGTCTCCGACTTGACAGCTGTTAAGAATCAAAGAAATAGATTGCATTTGGTGTAAGACGTTCACTGCTAACTATTAAAAATTTTTGTAATCTTTATTAAATAATATACCTACACAGTATTATACAATATTATTAAATCAGGAGAAAATGGCGGACCTATCCCAGGAAGGGATCTCTTACAGTCAACCGGCGAATGACGAAAGGAAATGCATAAGTTGTATGTATATAATTGTTGTAGGTATTTCTTACAAATAAAAGCGAGAGGCACGCTTTCACAGTACCACGACAATTTTGTTATGTGTAGCTATGCTATGAAGAGTTAAAGATACGGAGAGCCGGTTGTAAAAACAAACTAAATCAATCGTAAAATATAGTTACATTTAATAGTCTCACGAAAACAGCTATACAATAAAGAAAACAGTATAAAAATACATCGAATTTATGTAGAGCGATGTAATACAGTTTTTTTTTTTTTTTTCAATTCCGTGTTTTATATACACTTCAGTAAGTGCCTAATTTAAAACTTCTTTGCAATCTGAAGCTGAACGAAGCCAGGTTCTAAGCTCTTTATAATCAAAGGCTCCGTCAAACGATTAAATTGGTTCCCACCTAAGTCACAGAATATCTGCAGAAAACCAAATCCAGTGACATCCAGTTTTTCCAAATCCATAAAACCTAATTCTTAGAAAGTACTAAAGGATACGAATTACTCGAAGGGACTGCGATATTGCTCAAAATAAAAAATATCGCTCTATACTTATACATTGAACATATTATTATTTTTATGTTATTTTCTTTTTTTATTACATTATCAAATTATTCGACTTTATTAGATTATATCTCAACTGATTCGGTTATTTTTACCACGGTTCTGATTTTTGTCAGTCAAGTCATATTTCTACTTGCCTAAAACTATAGCAAGTTGTTCAATTATTGTGTTTTCACTGGAAGAGTCATTCGAGTTTGCTGGACATATCAACTCCTTTTCATTACAGAATTCATGAAATGAAATCACCAAGTCATTTGAGTTTTCAGTGGTACCAAGATGACGAAGGAATGGGTCAGGTGTTTCAGAGCTTAACAACTTTGCTCATAGTCGCTTCACTCCTGCTACTATTAGCTAATTTATTTTTGCCTGAACCATTTAGTAATTGTGAGACATCAAGTGCATGGAAATCCAACGGAACACCAAAATTTTCTAAAGTAGCTGAACCGATTTTAACTGGTGATATTTATGTAGCTGGTCATGAGAGATCTCACCCTAAACTGTGTTCATCTTCAGGCGCTCATCTACGTCTTTTTATATTAATATCGTCAGCACCATCACATAAGGCAGAAAGAGATGTCATTCGAAAGACTTGGGGTCATTGCGCTTTGCGTTCAGACGTTTCCTTGGCTTTTGTCATCGGTACCCCACCTCAAAAACTTAGATCTGTAATTGAAACAGAAGATATGTTATATCGTGATATTATACTTGGACGATTTATTGATTCTTACTCGAACCTTACATTGAAGACACTTTCAATGCTCGAGTGGGTAAATGCTTATTGCCCTAAGGTTCCGAGAATTCTCAAAACGGATAATGACGTTTACATAAATGTACCCAAATTGCTAGAATTTGTAAAGGCACCGTCGAGAGTAAATGCAACTAAAACAATTTGGGGTTACATCATCAATAATTCAATGCCTATACGTAACAATAAATCGAAGTATTTCGTTTCGGACCTGCAATTTCCTGGTAAAGTGTATCTGTTCGGTCTAACACCAAACAGTGACGTCAAACGCATCGTATGACAATGCGCTTGACCCAGAAATCAGTGCAATATTCGCCGTGACGCCAAACGGTAGCGCTCATAACATTTTTCATTATCATTTTAGTTCGTAACAATTTTGGCTCCAAATATATTTCTTTATCATTTAACATTTCTATCATTTAACTCAACTCACTATAGTTCAGGCACCAACAGTATCCAAGTTACATGTCAGGACCATCGTATTTATTGACGACGGATGTTATAAAAGACATTTTAGCTGCTGCTTTGAAAGAGCCATACTTAGGAATAGAAGATGCATTCATTACGGGGGTACTTGGGAAGGAACTAGGGATACGGAGACAACATGAGCCAGAATTCGACAATAGGGTATCGGCGTTGTGTAAAATACCAAGAGTTGCTTTCCACAATGTAAAACGCGGTGAGCAGTTTGATCTTTGGAAGAATTACTCAATGTTACCATTAAATTTGCACTGTCCAAAATGCCCGTAACGCAGCTGCAGATATTCAGCGTTGAATTAAAATCTTCGATAAAGTAAAAGATGATTAATCAGAAGATCATGATATGGCATCAGAAGAGAATTGCCATTATGGATGGCAAGATATAGAAACAAAGAAGATTAAGAAGGAGTAACGTTGAACAAATAAAGTAAAAATTAGGTCATGTCGCAACGGAAGATGATGCACTTGGAACTCGAACCCGGGACCTCCTGAGTCACGTAGGTCATCAAATTGAGTATGAACAAGGACTGTCCCTGTTAGTAAGCTTCAACAAATTACCATCTTAGGCTCTGCATCTATATCTATATGCGCATCTGGTAGTCGTTAAAGGAACTACGTCAGAGGCCGAGAGGCGGTTCCGAAGAACTCTGACACCAGGGTGTGCATGGTCGATTAATCTTTTCACTTATACTATGTAGTGATGATGGTGATAACCATCTAAGGCACTGTTTAAAAACAAAAAAACCCATGAATAGGTATTAAATAATATCGGCGCGTGCGCATCAATAAATTATGCAGAAAATAAGTGCGGCGCGGGATTCCCTGCGCAAAGTTGGCAATGTTTTCCTTGTTAAGGTTACTTACCTTTTGTTTTCCTTTTTATATTGGACCTCTGTGCATCAAAGAGTACATAGTTATAGTACTTTATGTGAAACACTAAATATTATAGGTAAAGTAGGTATATTTTTCAAAATTCACTTTCTGACTTCCTATATATTTTTTTAATGTAGGTACATTTATTTGAATAGGTATAGTATGATCACATTAATGACAAACCCAACTTGCTCATCATAGGTACTAAGCTTCCCTAGGTAATGTAATAAAACTTAGTCACAGATCGCGCTTGACCGCTTCAATTACTAAGTCAGAGTAAGTTACTATAGTAGAGAGTGCTTATGTTTCCTTAAGTTTCCTTAGATATATAAGGTGGACATAACTGCAACTGCAAATATTTTAAGGGCAGATTCAGACAACTATACATACAGAACAATTTTCTTAAATAAACATGTAGAAATTACGATTTTTTTACTCTCCAGGTCAAAATTTAGCATTATAGCGATAAGAACGGCTATTGTATTATCTTGTTTGTCATTTCCTTATAATAATTGTATATTTGTACTGGTGCAATAAAGAATTTTTGTCTTGTCTTGTACCTAGCACAACCCACTGCTGCTCTGCGTCGGAGCGCAGCACTGTATTTATAAACCTTTAACTTAAAGTTATACGGTAACCACTTTCCATCAGATTGTGGCACTGCTGACACTACCAGCTACTGCAGCCGGACCATCTCCCCTCACCGCGGCGTCCCCGAGTGCCCTATAAATGGCTCGACTGGTAGTTGTTCGTCCTCTTTCGCTTGACATCTGCCAGTTTAGTACATTACTGCTGTTCTTACTTCCGTCAATAACTTTGTGCTTGTACTCCACGACCCTAACTTCATTGTATAACTATCGAATTAAATATAAGTGTATATTTCTAATATTATCTTTTATTTATCTAGTTCTACTGTATAATAATAACGTTATAAGGTGGGTCGTAGGCCTGATTGCCTACTCAGTAGTATTAAAAAAAAACATCATCAGATAGATTACAAATAAATTCGTGTTAAGCGGAACCAGAGCTATGATCAGCATCAGCGTGCCTATTACCTTATAAACTTCCCCCAGCCTATGACCTACCTGCGCAATTTGGAATTCACTACAGACTTCAGGCTAGTATTGGAAGAGAAGATGTGAAGAGAGCCGTGCTAGGTGCCGTTTCTCTGACAGCAGCCTGAGCGATTTTGGCGCGTTGCAGTCGATAGCTTTTATCTAGTTGCACTGTCTCTTGCACAAAGGATGACCTAAGCGAGACAAACGACGCGGTAGAAGTGGCCAAGTACTGGTCTTATTATTGATTTATATATATAAAAAAACCCGCTTATTTAAACTACTACGAGCTCTACTGATAATTTCTCCTCTCACTGGTATACTGGAAGAGATTTTTTTTGAGATGAGCACCCTTGTTCTAATTTTATTATAAACAACGTTTTCATTCTGTTTTGTGTATCTAAATAAATAAATACGAGCGTTGCGCACCCTCTATAGTAAACAAATGACGTCCATACTAGCTCTATACACCACATATAAGGAAGGTTTTACGTATTTCCCAGACAGTGTGACTGTGAAGCCTGGGCACGATGTTGTCCAAATTAGTGTATGTTTGTTTGTTTGTGGCCGCTTTGGGGTGTCGGTCAAAAAGTAGTGGCAAACCTACCAATAGCGAAACGAGATGTAAGTATGTTTACTAATGTTATCAAGATTAGTTTGTTTGTTCGCACTTTCAACTTTCACCGTTGGAAAGCCATGCTATCCCCGAGTGACATAAGCTATGTGTGTACCACGGGCGAAGCCGGCGTGGACTGCTAGTCTTTAGTTCTAAATTAAAGAAAGCATGCCAAACCGCTGGGTCCTTTTGTCCAAACCCATTTTTTACCCACACACACTGGGATTTCTGAAGAATTACTGCATGGGCTCAGAACATCACCTGGTGCGAAGTGCCTATAGTCCTTCAGGTCAGGGTACGCTTCTCCAAAGAGGTCCATTCGCTTGCTGGCTAGTGAGTCACAGCAACACAAAATGTGGCGCTTTCAGTCTTTAACTCCTCTGCTTTTACACATGCCCTACATTCTTTATATACCTAGGTTATGTAGTACACACGTACATACATAGCCTATGTAACTCAGGTCGAATATAGCTTTCCAATGATGAAAGAATTTTTGAAGTCGGCACAGTAGTTTTTTCTTACAAACAAACACACAGAAATACAAATCTTTCCTCTTTATAATATTAATATAGATATAGTAGAAGTAGGTATAGATTAGGAGGTACAAGGCCTAAAAAAGATATTTAACTTCTTAGATTAAAGAATTTGCCTTTAGAGCCGCGCGAGATTCCTAATTCATCTTTAACGTTAAATAAAATGAGGCCAAATACCTAAATATAAAATTATTTTTATTATATTAGTGCCTATCTACATTATACATAAATCTATGACTATAATTAAAATCCCGATGACACTATCATGTCTCCCATTCTTCGTATATCAAGGGTGCGTTGTTGGATTTTTGAGATTGGATTTACTTCCGATCTCCAACTGAAACAAAACAAAGACAAAATATTATCTCGTCTCACGTTAAGCCGTTGGTCCCGGCTGCCATCTGCAAGAACGAGTGAGTAAGCGGGATAGGGCAATACATGATGTAAGGCGACATCTCAGATGTTAGGCTAGGTATGATGTTAGAAGCCTATGCCCCACATAACCATCCAGCTTCCCGTTCATGGCTGGGTGGTAGGCGTGGCCTTTTCCACACGTAAAAAAAAAAGGTATGATGGTGGAGGTTTTGCAGCTTGAAAAATCTGAGTGTTAGCACTAACACACCCAGTCATGTTCCTATTGGTCTGGTTTCTCTGTGAAAGTGTTACGGAGGTCAGACGGCAGTCGCTCCATTGTAACCAGACACCCAAGTCAGGACTATGATTGAAAGCGTTTCATCGGTTAATATGTCCGTAAAGAACTCTTTCATAGTATAGCCTTTGAGAGGCGTTTGAAGATCATTATTTCAGCCGCAGGCTTTTTACTGATGGACATAAGGCTCCCCCAAGGATTTCCAAAATGACCGGTTGGAAACGGCCTGCGTCCAGCTCCTGCCTGCGCCGTCCTTCACTGACCATCTGGTCGGTGGGTGTTCGATGCTGCGCTTTGAAGATGACGATATTTTTCATAACAACAGCGATCTACATCCAACGACAATAACTCACCATATCACCTGACATAGGCGATGCGGCTAGCAACCCATCACTAATGATTTCCTGTTTCAACTACCATTATGCTAAACGTAGTCTAAGGTCTTATGGCTCTAGGCTCTGTCTACCCAGTATGGGATTAAGACGTGAATATATGTATGTATGTGTAAGAAAGAACTCCACGTATATATAATATAATTTATTTCCATAGTAGACATAGAAATCATACTTAGTACAGTAATTAAGTTATAATATGTACATCTTACCTTAGTTATATATTATGGCACTGTAAACTGGTAGGTTAACGCCTCACAAGATCACAAAATATAATATAACATAATTCTTTAATATGATTACACTTTCACGAAAAACACAACTGTTTCCGAAGGTTCACTAGTACAGCATGCCGGCCAAGAGCGGCGAAAGTCACGTTCGATCTCACTTTACCCCCACCATTTACGGCGTGTGGTGTGAGCCACGCGCTCTCTGATTGGCTGATATTTTAAACTTGAAAATAGCGGTTAATTTTAAATAAATTATTTATGTTTTTTTAATGACGCTAACAGCTCGGCCATCCTGCAGTAGCGAGTCCCTTCGCGAGATAAATTAAGACTAAACATTTATTATATTTAGTACAGAGAATTGAATTTATAGTAAAGTTTTAACATGGTAAGATTACCTATTTCTTATTAAAGTAAAATAGTTTAAGTTTGATATAAACATAATTATTATGATACTACATATAAGTTCTATTTCATCAATAATCTATATAACAATAAGCAATACTGTAACTTGTTTAATATTCAATGAAATGATACAATGGCCTTTAAACTAAATAAATTAAAATTAATGTTACTTATTAAAATAAAATAATTTAATTTAAGTTCGATGTAACTACAATCAATATACTCCATATAAATTCTATTTCATTTAATAATTTATGTAACAATAAGCTATTAGCTATTATAAGCTAGTAAGTTCAATGTTCAATGAAATTATACATTGATCTTAAAATGAATACATGAATAATTTGTACAGTCTTGCATGCATTAAGAGGTATACAAATTAAATAATCTCGTATATTCTAAAGCCAATTAATTAAAAGTTTTGTTATAAAGTTTAGATGAGATAAGGTAGGTATTTATTTATTGAGTTATATTTACTTATTAAGAATTTAAAATGAACTTAATTAGTTTTCTAATCTGAATTCTCAAATTCGGATTCCGTTGTTTCACAGCGTCTATTTAATACAGGCCAAGGTTTAAGTTAGTCATTGGTAACAATATTTTCATACCCGCGTTGGCTACGCTTGCGCGCTAACGGAGTGCTTCAAATTAAAAACGATCATTAGTAAAAACCTTAACTAACCCTGAAATTTAGCAGGTAGTTTTTATTTTATTTTATTTTGAGTTTTCTTCAATAGGTTCCTCTCTTTTAACGCTTACATACTAAATCGCGGACTTTATAAGTTTATTTTGCGATACAATTAGTCTTATCGACCCTTAGTTTAAGCTTGTTCTGTTTACGTTGATATGTTTACCAGTATCGACTCCTGGCCTGGCTTAAGTTTTCTGACAGTGTCACCAAAAATTCCGCTAACCATATTTTTGCTGAAGTACATTTATATATAGGTTTATCGTTGATCTTTATGTTAAATATATATCTACAATTGCTATATCTAACCTAAGCTACTAACGCTACTTGGTTTTCAGTTTTTAGATTGCTTTCCTATCGACAGAGTCTTCGCGATGATCGATATTTTGATTACCGATTATTAGTTTCGACCTACAGCACTACAGCACTGACTGTTTTACTACAAAAGTCGCACTTTTATGAGGCTTACCGCATTTAAACTTGTGTGTGTGTCTTCGTTAAAATTATGGCATTTAATATTCGCAATAGTTTTATTTTTTTGGTATAATCTAAGCGTAACTTATTGTTGGATTGAGTTAACTTTTTATCACGTCCCAACTTTTCGCCCATTTTCTCTTGAACTCCCGGGTTTAAAATACTACTTCTTCCGGTTCGCGAAAACATGCCACTTGTGTCTCTACCCTAATCGCACGATCTTCGACCACAACAGACGGGATAATAGCGTTCTGAGCTAAAGACAATATAACACTGAATTGATGCACCGAAGTGTTTTCTGCATGGCACCGAAAAAATTTAACAAACTTCGTTAAAAGTATTGCCAGTCACAAAGTTCAAAACACAACTAAATAAATTACTAATAGATAAATGTCATTACAATTTAGACGAAGTCTTCAATGATAAAATGGACATACTATAAATAATACTATATAATTAAATTTAAATAATCTAATATCGTTATATTAGATTATTTCGATTTCTATATATAAACGATGACATATCTTATTTTAATAATGTTCCTTTTACTATGTATTCCAAAGCAATAAAGATATTACAAACAAACAAACATGACACGATACAATCATTGACGTACGTACAATCATTGACATAAGATTTCAAATGGTTTTTATCTGATAATGAGGTGTATATATTTTTGGTGGTTGTTTTGACTTAACGAAAATTCATTTGTTTGTAATTTGTGATTTGTATGCCGATCCTGGCTGAACATGTTTATCTGTCTCTTTTGCTTAACATCGACACTGCATGGAATTTATGTGTATGTTACTATAATATGTTCAACAAATAAAGCATCTTGAATCTTGAATCATATAAAGACAATCTACAGCTTTACGAACTACAATACCGCATCGATTTAAAAGGATTTACATTTTACTATAGTAATATTACTCTAATGAATCGTCGCTATGCATATGCTTGGCCTACATTTCGCTTAAGAGTTCTGCATAATCCTGTCTACAGGGGAAAGACTCAATAAGCTTCCTCTTCCTCTGTGTCCAAGTGTATTAAACCGTGCTTTGGCTTTTATACCATCGTTTAGCTACACCGGTTAGTCATGGAAGAGCAAAGTGTATAATTTAGTGCTTATCCCAATCGTAAATATCTGCACATTCCTCGACTTCAATCAGCCAGGTGACTATAGTTTGATCATTAGACAGAGAATAAAAATTGTGTACTACGTTTGAAAGAGAAAGCTATTTTTTTTTATAATACAGAAAAATACACAATACAAAAAACATAGAATATAGAAAATTATGTAATTTCGTTGGTCGCTTGCCCTTTTACATTGCTCAATATATCAGGGGACTTATTTAATAAATCATTAGTACTATTAGGTTAAGTAATTGTCATTGTCCGGTATATCTCGATGCGATCGACGCGAGGCACGAGGTTGCCCCCGCTTTTAACCAACAGTTATTTACCTGTCCAAAACGTTTTAAACCAATTTCTGAGGCTTAATATAAATTTAAGACAACGCGAGTAATATGTAAGAAAAACTAACAAAAATAAAGTTTTCAATCAACACCTTTTATTTTTACTATCAAAATATCATGTGTTTATGCGACGTTAGGTTATATAGATGTTATCGGACAACTATAACGTTGTTTAACCGTTATTATTACAACGATTTACTCCTGTGACTAAAAGGTCCTATTAAATCAGTCACCGCCTTCACGACTACTTTATACAACATAGATTTTGAAAACGCTCACCCAACTGAACAATACGACGCCATACATCAGTCAAATAAAAGGGTTCTATTAAGATATAGTACTCCTGATACAAGCATATTTTTGCTTAAAAGGAGGCTCTAGTAACTAGCACTATTATTGTAATTTCTAGATACTGAATAAACAAAATTTTTATTATTATTTATTATTATTATTATATGGGTGATCTCAACTCCGAGGCGTATCTCGGCTCACTGAATCTTAATCGGCGTTCGGTAGACTCCTTCTGGTCTGGAGTTACCTTTGTCTAGCTATATTAACCAATGTTGGCTGTCCACGCAACCCTAACACGATCATTTAATCAAACCGTCGCAAAAAGGCCACTTATAGACCTGTACATAAACAATTTCATTTCATTTAGACAAGTTGGCAGATTTATATATTAATATAAAGACAATTTAAATAATAATCTATAACGATTAAATTTCAAGAAATTCGAAGGGGTGTAAAAATTTAACAGAAACATATCTATATTTCGTCATAGAGTTAAAATTCCCATAAGAACTAGGTGCACTGCACACATTTATTTCACTCATACTGCTCGCGTGTTAAAATCGGGTATATATGTAGATATAAAAACATATATACATACACTTATGAAAATTGATATATTTGAGTTATTAGTCAGGGTGAAAGGCAAAACTAAAGTATATTTTGTTTATATTATTGTGTATATTTTGAACATAAAGTTATTATGTTCAAGAATCATCATGCCACAAATAGTCTATTATCAAAAGATCAAGTACTACCCGTTAATAATTTATTAGTGTTATGTTATATCACTGTTTGTGAAATAAGACAGGGTAAGGAATATAATAAGACTTTGTCACTTTTGTATCAAATTGTTTATACGAATTCGAATTGGCTACTCCTTAGCACTTTCGAATTGTCCAAATAAATTATTTCAAAGCTACAAGCTACGGTGGTTCGTAAGGGCCTCTGCAGGAAAGAACCACCAAGGAAACCTGTTCAGTTATGGCCTCTAATGTGCCTGAAGGGCTTTGGACATTATCCTTATGATTCTTTTACTTATTGTATTATTTTGTACCAAATTACAATACACAAGGTTTGTTCATAATAATTCACAATATCTCACATTATAAAAATGACAGTATGTCTATAAAACAAGCTTGGAAAATATCGGTACCACATATTAAAACTGATTTACAATCAAACTAAAAGCCATCTTTAATTTGTATGGCGGTACCCTCAACTCAGCTTAGTAAGTTATCACAACACCGATTTCAAACAATATAAGCAAGTAATATTAATCACCTCTACTCTCACGGGTCTACTGAAAGAGATTTCTATTGAAATAAGTAGTACCTTTGTACTTATTGTGTTTTATATTGTATCCTATATTTGTATTTTTGTGTACATAAAGAAATAAATAAATAAATAATAGGAATGTGGATAGTAATGTGGAAACTATAATGCTTTACACAATTACACAATTATCATAAAATATTCAAAGTACTTATCTTAAAATATGTCCTTCGCCCACGAGCCACGAACCAAAAGTTCTTACAGGCTGTCGTCTGGTTTTCGGGCTATGTGACCAAAATACTGTATCACTCTTTGAAGGCAAGTACTTATAGCCTTTTTTTCACCTTAAGTATCAAACAACGTTAAATTGTTACTTAGACGTGACCGTGAGCGTCAATTACGTCCAATCACGTTTATAGGATTATCATCATCATTATTATAGTTATTATTATTAGAGTATTGCCATCGACCCGATTAGTAATATGGATTATTTTCGACGGCTCCCTACTCTGAATGAGCGTTTGCTGCCATAAGGTACCAGACCCTCGCCCTGAGATTTAGAAAATGAGTGCTTGCGGACTTGCCTGCCATTAGGTAGACTCCCATCCGCTCCCTCACTCATTATTATCATCATTATTATTATTATTAGAGTATTGCCGTCGAATTTGGATTATTTTCGACGGCTCCCTACTCTGACATGAGCGTTTGCGGACTTGCCTGCCTGCCATTAGGTAGGCTCCCTTCCACTCCCTCGCTCGCAGTGTTGACTCTTGGCGTGGTCCGTTGTCCCATATTAACGGAATCGCAGCCCGTTACTGGCCTGGCCAGTCTCCCACATTGGAGCCGCCATCAGGAGAATATTATTCCATGTAATAAAATAAGAAAAATAATAATAATAATCATCATTTTAATTCAGTTCTTAGTTACCTTGTATAATATCTCTTATATTAATATTGTAAAAATATTTTATCCCAATCATTATATATTATTATTATTTGATAATTTTGGTAAACACGAAATTTAATAATGTTATTCAGTTCTATTATAAGTACTAAAGTGTCCTATTTTAATGATTTTTTTTTCATACTGTAGTTAACTTGAGAAATCAACATTATGAGATTCAACCGTTTGAGAATCCAACTTTTTAAGAGTTCATCTAATGATGAACATAATTGTTCTAAAACTATAGTTTCGACATCGAAATAACCATTGTGTTTTAACAAACATTTCCACATGTGGGTAAGTAAGGGTTATCGTAAACTTGCCACATAGTTAATTCGTCACGTTTTTAAAACTCCATACATTCAAAGTTAATTCGTCACATGCATAAAAAAGTATTAGTTAACTCGTCACAGGTAGGTATGCGTTATAGTTAATTTGCCACAATTAGCAAAGTACCGACAGCAAGCAAAGTGATTTATTTATTTAGTGGTTTAAATCTACGCTAATATGAAAAATGCCGAAGAGTTTGTTTATTTGGTTTTATGACATGACGACAGGTTAGATTTACAAAAAAAAACCACTCTTGTAAAGATGAAGGTATGTACCATGGGCGGAACTGAAGCGGACAACAAGTTAAATACATTTATTTACTACAAATGTCTAAAGTATTCAACTACATACAGGGGTTTATTTATTTGAATTTAATGATGGCCAAATTATATAATTTAATTTTCTATATTACTCAATTTTATTTTTCTATTGTCATGTGATCTATGTATTGGAATGCAATGTATGAATTATTATTGAATAAATTAATGATCACTTGATCAATTCAAATAGGACATCATTTTTTTTTAGCTGCAAAATGTTGATAGTTATCTTGAGTTCATTCATACCCTAGGAGGCTGTTGGTGCTTTTTAAATAATCCTTTATATGAGGATGAGAAAATTTACAATCAGACAGCTAGGTAGCACTCCTGCACATGCTTTTATCTCTCTCGCTCGCTGCAACTATCTCTTTCTAAATGTAACAACTAACCCTTTCGGTCAATGCATTCTTGTTATCAGTCCAGTGACTCACATGACCTTGCGAGAGGGTGGTGACGTGTTTTGCAAAATTACTGTGCAATTTTAAATGTTGTAATTTGTGCATCTTTGAAAAAATGGATAATCAGCCGGGAACAAGTACGGGAGGACATGGTGTAAGTATTTTTAAATTTAATTCTATACAAAAAAAAATATGTGCTATTTGTTTATTATTTTATCTCTCAAATGCTCTTATATAAAAGGAGTTCGATTTTAATAACAGTTATTAAACAATGATTTTATTTAATTTAACTTTAGATAGCCTATGGTTTTAAAACAAAATTAATACTTAACTGACCCCTCATTATTTTCACAGCAATGTCAATTTAATCAAGTGTTTATTTAATTGATTCTAGTAATTATAATCTGCAAGTTAAACTGCACTAGATCTAATACGAACTATTAATTATAATTAAATAAATATTTGAATAAAAGAGTCACATTTCTTATTTTATTTATTAGCAAAGGTACAGTTTAAAACTTTAGATATAATTTTAAATCATACCGTTTTATGCTGCTTGTCTTAACTAGACATGACGCATGACAAACTTTAAACAAAATGGCCGACGGCTCAGACGCCAGCGGTGGTGTGATTAATCATACATTGTGAAATTTGACATGTATTATGCTTATTGTTTTCTGTAGACAAACACAGTTACAAATTTCTATACTATACCCGTTTAGTTTTAAAGCATGTAGTAATTTTTATGGTGATTTTATAAAATGCTGACTATTTCCCGTGACTTCAATTGCGGCATTTATTTCCGTTGTTGTTAAGAGTAAAGAGTATTCTTATATTGAAAGAGTTATCAAATTCCGTCCAGTAGCTTTTTTTCCTCTTTATAGTATTAAGTATAGATAAATTTATGATACTATTTCAACACCTTTTTAGGTCACATTTACGAAAACTGAAAGGGGACGGAGAATGCTTGTGAGAGGTGGTTATATGTACACCTTTCATCGGGAAACTAAGCTTGGAACTGTTTGGAGATGTACGAATCGTGCATGCAGTGCAAGTATAAAAATTTCGGAGAATCATAGCGTTCGAGTTTTGCATGAAGCGGCTCATAAGTGTAAACCAAATGTAGTGAAAACAGAGATTATCAAGACAAAGAATCTTTGTAAAGAAGCAGCAGCAAACACCAGCACACCTATGCCTCAACTATTTGAAGAAGTTTTTCAACCAAAAAAAGACGCGGGTTACGATTTATTAAGTGCCTTACCGAAATTTAAACACTTTTCAAGATCACTTTATATCGTAAGGAATCGTGAATTAAACGTACCCAAAACACATTTTGCTAAATGTGAAGATGTAATAATCCCGTTCAAATATACAGATTGTTTTTTATTATTTGACGACGACAGTGATCCTGAGAACAGAATAATAGCTTTCTGTACTGAGACAGCTCGTGAAGCTGTAAGAAATATTCGAACATATTTTTCGGATGGAACTTTTTCAAGCTGCTGTAAACCATTTTATCAGCTTTACTGCATACATGGTGATGTGAGAAGTGACGAAAACTTTACAAACGTAGTTCCTCTCATATACGTTCTAATGCCTAATAAGCAAGAACGGTCTTATGAGCGACTTTTTATTGCTCTCAAGAAAAATTTGCCATATTGGAACCCGGTGACAATGATTGTCGATTTTGAAATTGCAGTTATCAACGTCATAAAAAAAATGTTTCCACATATTAAACTACAAGGATGTAACTTCCACTTCAAACAAGCATTGGCTAAAAAAGCTCACGCCTTAAATATGAACAGCATCAACGAAAAGAGACACTTGGCTTTGTGTGCTGCATTGGCGCATGTAAAGCTAGAAGACATTGAAGACGGTTGGTTGTGGATTATGGAAGATGCGCCACAGAGTGAAACAGTAACAACATTTAATGATTATTTCGTATCCCAGTGGTTAGAAAATAAAAATATACAATTTATTTGGAATATACATGGTTCTTGTCATAGGACAATAAATCTTGCAGAAGCATGGCATAAGCGTTTGAACAATATGATGCCTCAAAAAAAACCTAGAATGCTTCAGTTTCTGGAAACACTCAAAAAGGAAGCTGATTATGTAGATACTAAAATAAAAAAATTAAATCTAGCCATACCATCAAACTTAAGAACGCGCAGGTCAATTGCATATGACAGGGAGTTAAAAACTCTTTTAGAAAATTATAATAACATGCCCCTGTCTGAATTTATATTGAAAATTTCTTATATGCAGCATTTTAAAGAAATGTAACATGGATGTAGTTAATTCTACATTTAAGATTTAAATTAATAATTTTAATGTATGATTTCAAAGGAAAACTAATGTTATAAATAAAAAGCAATATCTTTACTTTATATAATAAAAGTTCTTTTTACTATTGTTTTATTGTAGGTTGTTCTAATTTGTTACATAGATGTAGTTAATCCTATACTTAAGTTTTAAATTACGACTTTAATCTTTGATTTTAGGGGAAGGCAAGTGATGAATTATGACAAAAAATACTGTGATTTTATCTGTGATTCATTAAGTAGATATATTTTGTTTTTTTTTTTTTATGTTATACACGTAAGGTATATCAATAAGGTAGGTAGGTAGTAGGTAGGTTGTGCATGTTACCTAGGCAAATCAGCCGCTTTCTATTTATAAAGAGAACTGTGATTTTTACAAATTGTTACATAATATTTTAAATAAAACAGCTGTAAATTTTGAGAACCTTCCTAGAAATTAACAGCAAATTTATTTTTGTTTGCTTCTTCTTTGGTTATATTTGTACGTAATATTTAAGTAAATCATTCAGATAGAACTGTGATTTTTGTAATAGATGTAGGTAAGGTTAATATCCCAAAACTGTGATGAAAGAAATAAATGTTGTTATTTAAATTTTTGTTTAATTTTCTTGCTGTCTGTACAAAAATAATCAGTGTGACGAATTTACTATACTAAATATTAGACTGTGACGAATTAACTATAAAAAAATAAAAGTGTGGCAAGTTTACGCATCCTTTTTTTCGTGAAGAATTAACTTTGTGGCAAGTTTACGATAACCCGTAAGTAATATACACAGTACAAGTTGTTACAAATCCAGGGGTAGGACTCGCCTGGGTCCCTGATCACCTGGGCAGTATGAAACAAAATATTTGTCGAAAATTATTATTGCCAATTCATAGTGTAACTTCATCAATTTGTAGAATTTAGTAGGGAACAGGTTTAAAAGGGGCTTCAAATAAATTACATACCTTATGACATGTTTTATGAACTGTAAAGTAGCATTTTACTTTTATTTACTTAATTACAATAATGTAAAGGGCGGACCTAAAGCCCTAAGCTCCTCTTACAATCACATTATAGTTAATACATATACATTAGTAATTAAAATGTATACATAATAGTACCTAAAAAAAAAAGTAAACTGCCACTCTAATTTTCAGACAACGATAATTATTAAATCGTAACGTTACTTAAACAAAGTTTATAAAAACTTTTGAATTACAGTGAGTTTTTTTTTTCTTTTTTGTTCCTTATCATGTATCACCATTACAAAACAAACGATACCGTGGGCTAGGATTGGCGGATGACATCAGAATTATCACCCGTCAATCCCACTTCTGATATGTAAGAAAGAACTCCACGTATATATAATATAATTTATTTCCATAGTAGACATAGAAATCATACTTAGTACAGTAATTAAGTTATAATATGTACATCTTACCTTAGTTATATATTATGGCACTGTAAACTGGTAGGTTAACGCCTCACAAGATCACAAAATATAATATAACATAATTCTTTAATATGATTACACTTTCACGAAAAACACAACTGTTTCCGAAGGTTCACTAGTACAGCATGCCGGCCAAGAGCGGCGAAAGTCACGTTCGATCTCACTTTACCCCCACCATTTACGGCGTGTGGTGTGAGCCACGCGCTCTCTGATTGGCTGATATTTTAAACTTGAAAATAGCGGTTAATTTTAAATAAATTATTTATGTTTTTTTAATGACGCTAACATATGTAACTCACCATTGAAAAATATTTTCACATGGAGGGAAATCCGCGTATTTGCCACGATAGACGACGGATGCACAGCAGATAGCAAAATACAGGAATTACAACACAACAACGGGCCGCCATTACATTACAATAACCTCTGTTACAATAACGATCATTAGGACGGTCCAACAGGGACGGGGGATGAAATTGGATGTGTACTGCACATGCGCAATTAGAGACTCGAATCAATCATGGTATTTGATTCGATTCATCGCTTTCGCATTCGAAATGGCGATGTATACCTAACTAGTATCGACTCCGAGGAGATAAAAATACATGAACGATGATTTGCAAAAATTAAATTATTTAAAGATGTTGGACTTAATAGGCCAGAATCAAAGCAGCTAGGAGATCAAAGAGGATGTTATAGAGTTGACATAAAATATAGGGGTTCTTGGGTCGACGCAGGTTTTATGTGGACTCGAATCATTGCTCTTGCATTCGAATTGTCGAGTTAATTCGATTAGTATCGATAAAGTAAAAACGTCTTTGACTAGAAGCATTTTTAATATAGCATTTAACACGATCGCGGACTTTTTTGGAAACAATAGAAGTTTAATTGTTATAATTGCTATAGCAGTTGTGTGTCCGTGATTGGCTAAGAGCCAATAAGATAATGTTTACAACACCGATGTACTGAATAATAAACTCACCAACATTGAAAATTATTCTCACATGGGGGAATATCCGCGTATATTCCTTAAATTAACATTGTATATCTGCACATCGACAATATATCTGGTATGTCTCTCGCATGGTTCCAAATGGAAAGCCGACGTCTGACTGGCTCCATTCCATGAGTATCAATCGATACAGAGCCTGGAGGAGGCAAAAACCAGATGAATACTGCGCAATAGAGCTGGGACTTAAACAAAGAATTTGGAATCGATGCATTTTTGTACTCTATGAAATAAATCACATTTGTCTAGTTCTCGGCCATTCTCAATTTTGGCATTCTTAGTCTAATTACCACAACCCTTTTAATTTTTTGAACTTATTCAAGAAATATGACTGTAGAGAGAATGAATATGAATCAATTGTGAATTTAGTCGTAATGGCATTTATTTAGATTATGTAGTATCCAAGTTATTGGTATCTAAAATATTTGATGGTTGTGACAATTAGAAATTAGAATTTTACCTCGTCCCGGTAATTAGAAACTTAATTTTTTTCATATAAGTATATTGAATAATGACCGCTTATGTATTTAAAGAAGAAATTTACATATTATATATTAATTTTGTTAAGTACTCAACTATCTTATAAAACGCAACAATTCAACATTATAATTAGTTTATAATTGTTTGAGTTTGCTTAAATCTAACGGAAATAACAGCTGTTTTGGTTTTTAATTGACGGTGGCGCTAGTGTTCACCGAGGTATCACCTTAAATAACAGCTGTTATATACTTATTTTTAAACAACAGCAGCGATGGCAATTAAAAAAGTTGTGGCAATAAGCGTCGTGGCTCTTAGAGAGAAACATGATTTTCCAAAAAAAAAACTGCTTAATAAACATAATTCTCATAAAGACACATCATAATCCATAGAGCCCAGAAATCTGCTTTATTTTCAATAAACAAGAATAAGTTAACAATAACTCATAAGTTTTTAATCAAGGCTACATGAATTAGAAAAATCGAAAACCAAAGTCATGGCAATTGGATACTTAGGTGTCTAATTGGCGATTACTCGACACTGCGCACAACCACACTCGACGAGTACCTCGACAACACAGACGGCTCGGGACCTGTGCTATAGTGATGTGCCAGAGATTCTTATTTAGGGATGTGCGCCCTCAATTGCAAGTGGTTTTGGCAATTATTGTCCAAGGTCGGACACGTCTTCATTTAATAATGTTGACTAAGAAAGTACTAGTAACTTGTTGTATTTTTGATATGTTGTTAAATATATATACCTTAATATAAAAAACCATCTAAAATAGCTAAAACTCTTTCTCTGAATAAGTATTAGACAAGTTTCCAAACTGGGAGAGCGCGTGGACGCGTCGTGGTAATTTAAGAACAATGTTTTGAAAAAATAATTCTGTTATACTATGCAATATAGAGATATTTTTTAAAGTGCAACACATAGAAATAGTTGTTAGCTACTTTACAAAAAAAAACAGCACATAATATTATTATGTTTACATGAAAATTTTGCACTGGACGCTCTAAGTTAAGCCTTCTGAGAATGGCCGTTCTGCTACCACACTTGTCTATTCGCGTATTTGCCAAAATATTCGACAAAATTGAATTAAATTGAATAGGCAAAGTAGGCAAATAACGCAAAAGTTTTGGCAAACATACCTATCGTCCACACACATGGTCAAATAGGAAACTATTCGAATACAAATAGTTAAGTGAGGTAGCAGCATAGGATCGTTATTAAAAAGTAGGTAAAATAAATAGGATGTTTAATATAAAACACTGGCCACTAAAAGTTAGCAATTAAAAAAAATTCCGATTTCAAATAATTTTCAGACTTCATTTTTTCGTCGTTTTATCGTATATTTTTAAAAAAAAATTGCCTTAGAGCCGCGCGCGATTTCAAATTCTGAGTGATTCGAATTAAGGAAGTTGGGAAAAACGCAAGTCCAATGAGATTTTTGAATCGAATAGCATTCGCATTCGAATTGTCGAGTACGGTAAACCAAGCAACTTACTCATGGGGTCTAGTTCGAATTGGAGTAGTTCAAATTACTTCAGGGTTCAAACTGGTTTGACCACTCCTTGACCTTGAGCTTAGACGGGAATATGGGAAGGGTTAAGAACAGTTTGGCTGAGAATGTTTTCTCCTCTGCTCTGCATCTAAATTGACATTTGTAATCCCAACTTGCCAACTATACTATTATGAATGCGAAAGTGAGTTTATTTGTTTGTTACGCTTTCACGCTCTATCTACTAAACCAATCTTCCTAAAATGTTGCTACATGTATTGAGAAGGACATAGGATACCTTTAGTCCTGGGATCCACAGTCTCCGAGGGAATTTGACGCGGAAAGCCGGGAGCAATAGCTAGTCATACTGTATAACAATCGAATCTTATATCTAATACGAGTAAATTATGCTGAAGAGTGTTTGTTTGAAGGTTTGAACTCTAAAACTTAAGAGGTTCTTTCGGATTAAAAAAAATCTCTACATAAGGAACACCTAAATCAATCCACCACCTTAGCCACAGCTCCAAGCACCGTGCCAGAGGAAGGTCCTCTAACAGAGACTCCATCGGGCTCCTTCCGAGGGTCCTGGATGACCACCCGGCGGGGCAGGCAGTTCCAGGCTTACAGGGGAATCCGGTATGCAGAGCCCCCAGTTGGAGAACTGAGGTTTCAGGTGAGAACATATGTTTGAGTGTCTTCAAACATGTAGATTTGAATGTAGATTTGTGGGATCCGAAAATGAAAGGCCTGTTGCTGTCACGAAATTCTCCGTATAATTGCCGCCTTTTTACATTCTACTTTACAATATATGCTAAACCGTCACTGCGCCACAGAATTAGTAATAGTACTGCGCGCCATCTAGTCACTATATATGACATTAGGTACTAATTATCAACACACGATAAACGAGAAACGAGCAGCTGAAAGCACGCCACAGTCAGTGTCTCGGTGGCGCTATAGTTCGCAAGATTTATAAAAGATGGCGCTGAGACATCATACATACATACAGGGTTGCCAAACGATCAGCCAGTTTGGCTGTATTTACCGTAGACAGAGCCTAGGGCCATAGACCTTAGGCTACGCTTAGTATGATGGAGTTGAAACAAGAATAGTAATGGGTCGCATCGTCTATGTCACGATTCCTCCATTTTTTGTAATATTTTTTTTTATAATTTATCTAGCGTCTCGCCCCAGCTTCGCATGGGCATAAAAACCTTCCTCTTGAATCATTCTATCTATTAAAAAACCGCATCAAAATTCGTTGCGTAGTTTTAAAGATTTAAGCATACAAAGGGACATAGGGACAGAGAAAGCGACTTTGTTTTATACTATGTAGTGATTTACCCTCTTTTTTTTGTAATAAATTTTCCTCCCTTCCAGCCTCCCAAGCCTATACTCCAGTACAAAGGAGAGGTGGACGCCAGCAAGGAGGGTCCAGCGTGTCCACTCCCTGCTCCTCCTACCTACTACGTGGATGAAGACTGCCTGACCATCAATGTCTATACTCCTAATAACAATAGGTAAGTTCTTGTAGATGTTTTCGTATGTTCAGGCCAGGCAAGAATAAAGTGACTTGAAGAGAAATTAAGATCAAGAACAAGAACTGACGAAATTATACTTACTCCGCTCGCTCAGCGAACCGAAATGGATCTTGGCCTCCGAAACGAGAGAGCGCCACAGTCTTCTATTCTGCGCCATGACTCGCCAGTTTACAGCGCCCATCACACGCAGGTCAGCCTGCACAGCATCGCGACAGCGAACGATGAAAAGATGTCTACATTTTTGGTTATACAACGATTAACCCGAAGTATTTAAGTACCTATCTCATGTAGAAAGACATTGGATTTTGTCAGACCCTGGGCTCCAGTCTCTGGAGCCTCCAGAGCAATACAACATGATAAGGGCGGAGATAAGAGTTGTCCAAATATTCTGGATTTGATATTTATGATTATCACCAGTTTGATCATCGTGTTACGATCAATTAATCATGCACAACCTGATGTCAGAGTTCTTCGGAACCCCTCTCGGTCTTTGACGTGGTTCTTTTAACGACTACCAGATGGCAGCCGGGACCAACGGCTTAACGTGCCTTCCGAAGCAGGGAATCATCTTTTTATCAGACAATCAGATGATTCACGCCTGCAATGTCCTATCCAAACTGGAAATAACAAAACAACGTATACTTCCCGTGGGAATCGAAACCAGGATTACCAGGTCTACAGGCAAACGCCTTAACCCTTGGACCAAGGAGGCAGTTTAGCAGTGTGAAAAATTTGAAAAAAAATTGTAAAACTCTTCTTTGAGTTTCCCGGTTGCATCATCAGCTTACGCTTCAGAGCCCAGAATACGCTATTAATCATGGTTTTATCCTGATTTGGCAGTACTGATTATTGTAATGGAGCGACTGCCGTCTGACCTCCGTAACCCTTTAAAAACCCTAAAAAATATTGTACTTACAATATTCTAATTTTTCATTTTAAACCTTACAGCAGCAAGCCTCTCCCAGTCATCTTCTTCATCCACGCCGGTGGCTTCTACTCCATGACCGGTCGGAGTGACTTAGCTGGACCGCACTATCTGCTGGATAGGGACGTCGTCTTGGTCACTATCAACTACCGACTAGCTTCCCTTGGTAAGCACTTTTTTATTGAGTTAGTTAGTTTCTGTGGTGATGTCTGACTGTTTAATGTGCCTTTTGAAGCACGGAGGAGCACAAGATAAAAATGGCAATTGTGGCGACCAATCCAAACCAGGCACGCTCACTTTACCTTGACACGCAATATAGTTACGAATATGCCCCGCTAACTTATCAAGCCCCTCATTTGAAATTATACACAGTTCAAAAACCGCTCTTTCTATCCAGGGTTCCTCAGCACCGGAGATGCTTTAGCTCCTGGCAACAATGGCATGAAAGACCAGGTGGTAGCCCTCCGCTGGGTGCAGAAGAACATCCGAGCCTTCGGAGGAGACCCTGAGCTCGTCACCATCACCGGCTGTAGTGCTGGCTCTATCAGCGTTATGCTGCATATGGTGTCTCCTATGTCTAAAGGTAGGAATTTTGTTAATTCCTTATCGATGTCTGCCGAAGCTCTAAGGTTAATGACCTGTCACGATTTCACCTAATGTTAAGATCAGTCGATTCTATAAACATCAAACAACTCGCTTCTCTCATCGCTATACACTCACACTTCGCGTAAGGTTCAAAATTACAAGTGAGACGTGAGCTTCAAAGTGACGGGGAAAATTACTTATTAATTTAATCTCATACAAAATCTCACGTACATACATACTAGTTCATCTCGCTAACACGCTTGCAGCTAGAATTGATTAAAATTATCAACCGAGTTTTTAAAAACTTTTGGCTTTGATTGATTGGCATTGAAACTCACAGCGGATTCAGATCCGAAGTAGTACTATTACTAATTCTGTGTCCGAAGTTTAGAATGAGGTCTTACAGAACCACACAGCAGTGTGACCGGTTGCACTTCTTCTACTTCCCTCGTGTCCATGGTACGTGCGTATAAAATTTTATCAATCTAGAAAAAAGCGCCTTTTATAGCTTTTTCAGATGCTACATATAGGTCTTTTAGGGTACAGGCATTCGGGCACTTAAAGCACGACAACAGATGCTCCATATTTTGAGGATAAGGTGCCAGTTGTCCTGAATATGCAAAAAATTTAGAAATCAGACTCTAGGTCTGTTAAAAAAATATAATATGCTGTTTAGAAGGCAACCGGGATGAGGCTAAGTAAGTTTTCTTCTATTCATTACTAACACCATGGATATGTCCGAAATAAAGATTTAGAACTGATGGTGATACACTACCTATATTTTTCTATTTTCCTAATGATTGACTGGGAGAGAATGCTTTTGGCATTAAGTCCGCCAATTGTAAAATTGTATATTGTTACTTGTAGTAAAATAAAGATTCATAAATAAATAAATGATGACGGAATACCAGGGTATAACAACAACTACTTCTGTTTAACAACTTTCACAATCACTAATTTGGAAAAAATTTGATCTACGCAGCAAATCATACTGCGTGACTATACGCAGTAATAATGATGACAATCGCCATACCATTCGCAGGTCTGTTCCACCGAGGCATATCAATGAGCGCGTCCCCATCAGGCAAAGAAGCAACCAGCTATGACATGTACGACTTGGCAGTTAAACAGGCGAATATACTGAATTGTCCCACCAACAGCTCCGAAGCCATCATATCTTGCTTGAAGACTAAGAGTTTTAAGGAGCTGGGTGATTCGCTACCCAAATTCTTCGTGAGTATATCTTGTCTTTATGGTCCACTGTGACCTCAAGATTGCATCTTTAGCTTGTGTTTCAGAGCCTAGGGTAGCTGTTAATCATGGTCCTGATTTGGCGGAACTGGTTATTACAATGGAGCGACTGCCGTCTGAACTGACCTCTGTAACCCTTTTTACAGGGAAACCAGACCCACAGGAACATGACCCGGGTGTGTTAGTGGCCAATACTGTCAGATTTTTTATCAAGGCATCTGACATAGCCTAACGACTGTCATCTACCAATAACAGCCCGGGACCAACGGCTTCACATGCCTTCCGAAGCACGGAGAGGAGCTCAAGATAGAAATGCCACTAATGGCGACCAATTCTAACATGGCCGCGCACTCGCCGTCGCCGTGGCTTGACGCGCACTATATAGGCTATCGAGCTCGTAAGGGGTGTAAACTAGTATAAAGGCTATATTCAGCTTCCTTCTTAAAATTTCAGGATCAATATGGCTATGACCCCGTCGGTCTGTGGATGCCAGTGGTGGAGCGAGACTTCGGCCAGGAGCGGTTCCTCGTGGAAGACCCGGTTAACTCCATCAAGACCAATGACATGCACGCCGTCCCTCACATGATCTCGCAGACTACTGACGAGTTCTTTTGGAAGGCTTTCAGTGAGTAGATTAGGTATAGCTAGAACAGGATTAGGTTTCAGTATTAGTATTAGATTGATATGATATTATGATAAGTTCGTAATCATGGCTTACTTACTTGGGTACTTAAGTCAGATGTAAGAATGGAGCTGTAATAGTCAGCTACCGAAGGCAACCCAATCCATTACGTTACGATACAACTGGTTATGATTTGGGGGTGGGGGGGCTGATTAATGGCCATACTTTTAGTATTGTGTGGTGGTATTAGAACTATTAGGGCGTAAGTTCGACTTGCACTTGACCGATTTATTATGAGGCTACTCGTATACAGTTCCTGGCAGATAAGTTGAATACAATAGGGCCGTCCGGGGCGACGCACGTTAAAATTTGTATGAAAATCGGATTCTGCACAGTCAGGGTAATTTCAGTTTTAGGTCATATTATTTGTCGCCAATTGTTTATACTCGTATGTCGGTCAGTTTTGTGAGGTATTAAGTAAGCGCTGGATGCAGGCCGCGACATCCGGTAATTTTGGAAATCCTTGGAGGAGGCCTATATCCAACAGTGGACCAGCTTGTGGCTGAAATGATGATGAAGTAATTCATATTGGTGTGTGGATAAAGGATACATCATTCTTCGAACACATTGCTTTATTAGACCATATTTTCTATCAATTTTACATTGAATATTAATTATAACATAACCAGCTCCCTTTTCACTATGTTTTTTTGATAGTCGAGACTTGTCAGATACAAGTAGCTCAGATGCAACATTGATCCTTCATTAATTCAAACACATTTATCCAGCTGTCCTCAAGAACGAAACTCTGCTAAACACAATGAACAACGAATGGGACCGCATAGCCCCGATATCCTTCCAATTGTCCCCGAACATATCATCGGAAAACAAGCAGAAGCTGAGACAGGCGTATTTTGGAGACAAACCGTTGGTGAATGATGAAGACAGCGCGAAGGCTCTGGGGAAACTTTATGGAGATTCCATCATTGGATTTCCAGTTCACGTGTAAGGAATTTATGATTTTTGAAACTCCTCCTTTAGGCTTTTAATCCCCGACGCAAAAAGAGAAGTGTTATAAGTTTGACGTGTCTGTCTGTCTGTCTATCTCTGGCATCATAGCTCCCGAACGGATGAAGCGATTTCAATTTAGTTTTTTTGTGTTCAAGGTGACTTACGGGCGAGTGATCTTAGACATTTGATGAAAATCGGTTGAGCCGTTTAGAAGTTGTGGGGGTGAAAGTGGGGACGAAAAACCGAATATATACACATTATATGTTTAATGAAAATCGGTTGAGCTGTTACAATGTAAGTGGGGAAAATACCTAATGTCTGCAAATAATATGTGGGGGGTAAACCAGTCGACCGTCACCACTAAAAAGAAAATGTGTGGTGGGTTTTTTAAATTTTAAATTTAATGTATTGGTGCTTGAAAATCCAACAGTTTTCGCTACTAATCGGAATATGTTCCTATTGGTATTTTTTCTTGGTGAGGTCATTGTAACACGGCTTAGCCAACGTTACAATTTCAATACGCTAACGAATGTCGACAAGAACAAAATGTATGGGATTGACATAAGATCGATCACGTGATTTAGCACAGCTTATATCTTTGGCTAAGGCCCCAGTACCGCTAAATCAAAACCATAAGCTTTGAAATCGTGCCCTGGGTTTTGAAGCGTCTATGCTGGAGATGCAGCCAAGAAACATACCTTCATAAAATACCTTATACTTACATTCTTTAACATACCTTTATACTTGTACGAAAACTACGACTGGTAGTCGAAGAAACCATCTCTGGTGGCCTACTACCATCTCTTAAAACCATGCAAAATCCAGTGAGTAAGGGGGATGTCGCATTAAATCTTGTATCGCGCTGACTCGCTTACTTACTGGAACTTGCATGGTCGTAGTCAAAAGTAACAATTTCAAATCGTTGACCAATGTCGACAAGTACAAAATGTATGGGATTGACATAAGCTGCGGTAAATCACGTAGCTAACACAGATTGTTCACTGTCTAAAGGCATCTGCCAGGCTAACGACTGCCATTGATGACAGGTGGGACCAAATGGCTCCACGTGTGTATTTGGTTGTCGCTTGACGTGCGCTATCGTTACTAAGAAGCCCTGCTAGACTTTTAAGCTCCTAAATATGGAATAACTAGCTGTTCCCCGCGGTTTCACTCGCCATTAGTGTGTATGTACTATAGCCTATAACCTTCCCCAAGAATCAGGTATTTATATACAAAAAGAATTTTGCAAATCTGACCGGTAGTTTTCAAGTTATAACCGTTCAAACAAACAAACTCTTCAGGTTTATTATATTAGTATAGATAAAGTTACTTCTTATAAATAAATGATGGTTTTAGCTTTTTTATGCTGATGTGAAATGTAATACTTACCTATTATAATGTTTTTCTCCCCAGCATGGCCAACCTAATGTGCCGTCACTCTCCCCACAAGGTGTACTACTACGAGTTCGCCTACTTCGGCAACCACAGTCATTATGAAGATCCCACCACGAAGAAACCAATTGGTAGGTATAACCATAGATAGATAGATATACTCTTTATTGTACCATTAATATAAAATACACTAATACTTAATGTTGATACAAATACGAATTTGTTGATTTAAGAAAATTGATTTGAAAATTTGATTTATAAAACTTTTTCTCCTCCTCTCGGCTCATCCTTAATTTGGTCCCACTAGCGCAATTTCCCAAAAAAAATACTCTTTCTGTAAGTGAGCTTATCAGAAATCCTCGCGCAACTTTTTGTAGTATCTTTAATTATTAGAACCCTTAAGTCATTAAAATACTAAGAAAATACTAAATTCTGGAGAAAATATCCCCAGGCAACAGCTAGTTTTCAAAATAATTTATTTTTACTCGCGTTTTCGAAAACGGCTCTAACGATTTCTTTGAAATTTTAAACGTAAGTTCTTACATAGTCAAAAAGATAATCTAACTAGGTTCCATGTCTGGGAAAATTCATTTTCACGCAAAAAGATTTTCTGCATAAAACGAGCGAAGCTCGGTCATTCAGTGCCCCTAGTATGAGTTTTTCTTAACGCAGACGCTAGCGACTGCGTTAGCGATTTAGTATGGCAAACCTGTACAGCGCCTCTGGCGGATAGTAAGGCAACTAAGAAATTCCATACAAAATCCTAACGCAGTCGCTGGCGTCTGCGTTAAGAAAACCTCCCACTAGGGGCACTGGTACTTTATTTTTATTTAAGCAAATGTCAATAAAATAATCCAATTGCAACTTTACTATTAATCGATGTATCTACCAACAAAAATAAAAGGACAAAGATAAAAGTCGTCTGAGGGAATCGCCGAATGGGGAAATCATATGACATAGGCGATGCGGCTAGCAACCTATCACTATTGATTTCCTGTTTCAACTACCATTATGCTAAACGTGGCCTAAGGTCTTATGACTCTAGGCTCTGTCTATCCCGTATGGGATAAAGACGTGATTATATGTATATAAGATGTGTCTTCCCTTTCCAGGCGCCGCCCATCATGACGACCTAATCTACCTGTTCACACTGAGCTACCGCTTCCCCACCATCGAAGTGAGCGACAGTCTGGACTCCAAACTAGTGGATAGGATGACAGCCATATGGCACAACTTCGCTAAATACGGGTAATTTTATTTATTTATTTAATTCATGTACACTTCAAAAAAGAATTAGGAGGGTGCTACTTATTTCTATAGAAATTTCTTCCAGTAGACCCGCGATAGGAAATTATTTTTTTTAATTTACTTATGATTTTTCATGTAAGAATAGACATTTATTAACACATGCATCACACATACAAATCAACAATGTACAAAGATAACAAACAAACATACATGAAATGTGTCAAATATCTCAATAGGTGGCTCAGTATTACATTAGACATGCAAGGATGTCTAACACTGTGTACAAAGTTTTATCACTGTATGTATTGTATGTGTATGTATTTTAGGGTAAAATTTTACGAGTTAAATTGACCTATTTCCACTTCATTTGTCCTACAGTAGTAGTATGCTTCCCGTGGGAATTGAACCCGTAACTCCCTGGTCTACAGGCAAACACCTTAACTACTGGACCAGAGTCAGTCCGATGAAAATGCATTATTATGATAAACATGACCTGATGGTATACCGGGGATAGTCTTTCAATGAGGAAACTCCTCAACGGCATACAGCACGGAAATTTAATTTTTGTCACGTATTTCATGCACCAATATCTCCCTTCCGTCAATAAAAGCTTGTGCCAATTATGACTTTTTTTGTTCAAAACTTAATTAAGTATATAAGGTGAATTTAAATCAACTGCAAATATTTTAAGGGTAGATTCAGACCACTAAACTGAACAATTTTCCCAAATATACTTATGTCGAAATATGAAAAAAAAAATTCGACCTCCCATAAAAATTGAGAATCAGCTGATCTAGTTTAATATGGAGAGTGAAAAATAAAATTTCGCATTTCGATATGTTTTTTTGGAAAAGTTGTTTAGTATAGTGGTCTGAATCTGCCCTTAAAATATTTGCAGTTGATTTGTGTCCACCTTATATAGTTTTCTTAAGGCTGTTCCTTCGGTCTCACTAGCGCCAATTCCCAAAAAAATTACAGCGCAACTTTTTTGCCATACATTCGTAAGTCATTGAAACACTATCCGCTATAGTTCCCTTTGTAAAAATTTAATAACACTTTTGACACTTTTTGAAAGCGGATAGTGTTTCAATGACTTTCGAGGTTCGGTTTTAATGTAAATTAGTCTCATAGGCTGCGGTTACCGCTTCCCATCAGGTGGGCCGTACTGTACGCCTGTTTGTCTACTTTAAAAAAAAAAATTAAGTACACTAGCAAAAAAGTTGCGCGAGCATTGATAAGATCACTTACAGAAAGAGAATTTTTTTGGGAAGTGGCGCTAGTGAGACCGCAGGACTTTATTTTTTAATCCCCAACGCAAAAAGAGGGGTATAAGTTTGACGTGTCTGTCTGTCTGTGTGTCTGCCTGTATGTCTCTGGCATTATAACTCCCGAACGAATGAAGCGATTTCAATTTAGTTTTTTTTGTATTAAAGGTGTCTTTATCACTCGCCCACAACGTTCTTAGACATGTTTAATGAAAATCGGTTGAACCGTTTAGAAGTTGTGGGGGTAAATGTGGGGAAGAATCACCGAATGTCTACAAATATACTCGAGTGGGGTCTCAAATGAAAGCGCGTCGCGTGCACAATACAAAATATTATTTCTCTTACATAGTAAGTTACCTATTTTTTCAGGGATCCCAACCCCAAGGACGCTTCTCTCCCCGAGCTGTCGAATCTAAAATGGCCGCCGATGACGTCAGGCACGCGCCAGTACCTCCGAATCGGGAAAGATTTCTCCGTCCACAAGAAAATGTTTGAAGACAGATTCAAAGTTTGGGAGGAGATATACCCACAAGTTTATTAAATGCATACGCAGCGTCATCTATCCACTGCCATAAATTTGCTGAAATAATATGCAGCGCCATCTATCCGCTGCCATAAGTTTACTGAATTCATTTGCAGCGCCATCTATGCGGACATGTTAAACTGGGAGTTCAATAAATAATGATTTTTTTACGAGATATTAAAGCAACCATAATTTGAAAGTTGAGAGAGTCATTTTAACTACTGGGTACTGAAACATTAGTGTTCCAGTGAAACTCTCAAGGATTATTCTTTCCATTAAGGTTTACTGGCAAAAACATAGCGATTCTGTATTTTATGACATTATAACAACCACCAACGACCCGCCCCGGCTTCGCATGGGCATAAAAACCTTCCTCTTGAATCACTCTATCTATTAAAAAAAAACAAATTAAAATCCTTTGCGTAGTTTTAAAGATTTAAGCATAAAAAGGGACATAGGGACAGAGAAAGCGACTTTGTTTTATACTATGTAGATGATTATAATAACCTATGTTTGTTTGCAAAAATAAATGATTTGATTGATTGTTTGATCCTCTGATTGATTAATTGCTAGATTGGTTGATCCATTGATTGATTGTTATCACGATCATAGGCTACGGTAACCGCGTCGCTATCTTAGGTGGGTCATATGCTTGATTTCCAACGTAATTGTAAAAATTTCATCATTTACAGTACAATATGGTTTAAATTAATCCGGACGAGATCGAATACTGTAAGTAGTTTAATATTTAAATTGTTATTTCTAAGTGTCCTTAAATTAGTGTAAATAAATAAAACAAAAAGGAATTTTGTTATATATTTTATTTGATAATAAAATCATTTTTTTAAAAAGTTTATTTGTATTCATTTGTTTACTATTTAAGCCTATATATAAATATATATATTTAAAAAAGTAAAATTGAAGTGTCTGTTTGTAAAATTTAAATAACCGTTTTTTAGATATGCATATGGATGAATACACGGTACATAATATACCGAAATAACTTTTTTTTAAATTTTTGTCTGTCTGTCTGATTGCACGTGTAATCTTTGAAATGGCTGAACCGATTTTGACTGGACTTGAACGGGCAGATACCTCATGCAATAGGTAAGGATTTTTTCTATCTATTTTTTTGTGCAAGTACATATGAGTAAATAAAAACCGATCAAATAAATTGTCTTAATTTTTTTCTATAAGCTGGCAGCATAGCTTTTATATACTCTGCTTGGAAGTACTGCTTACTACCATCTCTAAATACCATGCAAGATCTAGTGAGTAAGCGAGACAGCGCGCGCAATACATGATGTAAGGCAACATCTCCCTTAATCCCTGGATCTTGCATGGTTTTAAGAGACGATAGTAGCCCCCCTGCAAGCAAAAGCCAGTCAAATCGTCAAAATCTGTCATTGTGATATTTTTATTCTAGTAAACATAACCTTAATTTGTTTCAACGCGGAGTGACGACATCGCAGTATGGATCTTTAAAATTAAATAAAAAATCAATTACAATTTTAAAATTTTTTTCTTTCAAATGGTATCTCTAAAATGGTCTATTTTATCGAAAAAACACATAAAAATCACTATCATATTTTTTTTGGACTAGCCAATTAAGTAATTGTGATCTATCACGATCACGATAGTTGCAATTCCTTACGCAATATCTGCGTCAGAGGGTGACGTGTTTTCCTCAACACAAAGATCTACATAATCTAGAAACCTCACACTTCATTATCTTCTTACTAATTGCAATTTATTTCGGAACTAGCGACCCGCCCCAGCTTCGCATGGGCATAAAAACCTTCCTCTTGAATCACTCTATCTATTAAAAAAAACGCATCAAAATCCGTTGCGTAGTTTTAAAGATTTAAGCATACATGGGAGGGACAGCGAAAGCGACTTTGTTTTGTACTATGTAGTGATAGTGATGGGTACTAAGTTAAAGGAATTACGTCAAAACTTTGGGTTCTTTTGTACATTACCCCATCCCCTACTCACCAACACTGGGATTTCTGAAGGACTGCGTGTGCAACATCACCTGGTGGCTTACCATCATCTCTTAAAACCATGCAAGATCCAGTGAGTAAGCGGGACAGCGCAATACATGATGTAAGGCGACATCTCCCTTACTCTACTCAATCGTTCTTGCATTTAAGAGATGGTGGTGACTGGTGCAAGTGCCTATGGCCTATATAGTTGGCTTGACGTCGTGGCGCGGGATATGCGTATAAATGGATTAACTACCAGGGATGCTGAAAACCGGGCGAAGTGGGGTAGGAAAAGTAGCAAAGCGAACCTTGATCCCCAAGGTAACCAGCTGAGGACAGCAGCTGAGCAACAGGGAAGGCACTTAGATGAGGAAGTAGAAGAACTACTGTGCGAATGGAGTATATTTTGGAATATACTTTGTGTCGCGTTTTTTTATAAACGACTAGCGACCCGCCCGGCTTCGCATGGGCATAAATACCTTCCTCTTGAATCACTCTATCTATTAAAAAAACCGCATCAAAATCCGTTGCGTAGTTTAAGAGATTTAAGCATACAAAGGGACTTTGTTTTATACTATGTAGTGATTAATGATTGATGAGAAATTAATTTTAACATAAATGAAGTAACATACGTCAACAGACAAATAGATATTTGATAATGCATAATTATTTATTTATTTATAAAATTAAAGCTAAAACTTAAATTACTAAAATTATAAATAAAACTTAAAAATCTAAAAATTGGTGTTCTTGCGGCATGGTGCCAAGAACCCCAGCTGCATTCCCGCGCTGAATAGCGACTGCTATTCTCTGCGCGAGATATGAGCCGGCCTTCAATAATAAAGCATATTATGTACAAATATAGCAGAAATATATGCAACTGGCAGCTGTTTTAATCAAAACATTCCTGTACGCAAAAAAGTAAATATAGAAGCATTTTCCTTATATTTTTAAAACAGAATTGATTCACGCCCCGTCATGTACCTATTGGTCTGTTTTCCCTCTAATAAGGTCACGTAGGCCAGCCGACTGACCTGAAGAAGGTCACAGGCAGGCGCTGGACGCAGGCCGCTTCCAACCGGTCGTTCTGGAAATCCTTCGGGGAGGCCTATGTACAGCAGTGGACAGCCTGTGGCTGAAATGATGATAATGCGTACCCTGGTGCCTTACCACCATCTCTTAAACCATGCAAGATCCAGTGAGCAAGGGAGATGACGCCTTACATCATGTATCGCGCTGTCACGTTTACTCACTCGATCTTGCATGGTTTTAAGAGATGGTAGTACCCCCCTGGGCTCTGAAGCGCAAGCTGAGATTGCAACATTTGAATCTGGGATCTCTAATGGAAATCATCATCATTTTGTGTAAGAGACACAGTCGACCATGCCCAACACCGGTCCCATACAATATGTACCGATTCTAATCCAACTTACGTGTGAGAGACCCGAATAAGTAAAGAGTTAGTATTGCTTTGTGAATATCACATAGCACACTAAACATACATAAACTTTTATAACACCTTTTGTACCGTATTTTATGCAAATAAAGATTCTGATTCTGATTCTGATTCACAAGTCTCGAACTTACTTTAGGCCTAGCACAATCTATGTGAATTGTCTTTTTAAGTATATTTATTTGTTTAAAACGTCCAAAACCTGGTAATTGGGAAGAGGTCGATTTTAGGTTTTCTTATGGAACTAAACTAATATAGGTTCCGCCCACCGGGTAAGTATTTTTGGGTAAAATAACCGGTTAAAAAAAGATGTATTTTTTTCTAGGTTTTCGATCATTGAATTTGGCAGATGTGTTAAGATTCTGGTAAGTATAGATTAATATATCCAACTAGGTACTATTATAAATGCGAAAGTGAGTTTGTATATTTGTTTATTTGTCACCTCTTCACGCCCTATCCAGTGAACCAATATTCTAGAAATTTCGCATACACATAGCGAGGAGTATTGAGAAGGACATAGGGTACCTTTCATCCCGGGAAACAGCACTGTTCCCTAGGGAATCTCACGCGGGCGAAGCCGCGGGCGAAAGCTAGTACGATACACAAAAACTGTAATTCTGACAATAATACATATATCCAGGTCGCATTCTCGAGGCCTGGTTTTAAATTCGATACACCACACCCCCTTATTCTATGACAATAAGAGTCAAAAACATTACAACAGCATCTTAAGTTGATTCGTACAATAGTACATATTAGGTCGATTGTGATAACCCTCTTTTTCTAAAGAAATCCGTAAAAAAACCCTAATCCGTAGCTTCAAGATGTCAGCCCCACTTTCATCACTCACCGTTACAAAGATGCGCGAGCGCAGATTCCTAAAAATAAACCTATTTTGATACAAAAATATTTTCCCGAATGCATACAAGCAGACGACACATTATCAGCGTGTACTGTGTTATCAGAAACAGACGATTTTCAACTTTGTTCTAAAGAAATAAACAAAATATATTGACCATTTTATTCAGTACAGCAACGGCAGTCGCGGAGTTCGCACGTGTTTAAAAATAATTTGAAATATTATGTGTTTACAATGAAGAGTGTTTATTTGATAATTGCTGTGTTTTGCGTTGTACCGTGCGGTAAGGATTGTGTTTTAGTGTAGTGCTTTCTTTTAGCGGTTTTCCGGTGGCTTCCTCAGGGCTTCGGAGCCCAGGGTTTGCTAGAAATTTCTTTATTTATGATATTAGATTGTTTATGTATTAGGGTAATAAATGTTTGGTATTAGGAATGATTTATGATCGGCTGATGTAAAACTTGCTTGGGGATTCTGATATTAGTCGTAAAAGCCACTTGTCGGAAGAGGCATAAGAAGTTAAGCCTATTTTCCCTTGATCGCCTTTTACGTCTTCCACGGAAAGATTGACTTCACGTGGGTAATTTTAAAAGTAGATTTTGAAGATATTTCGATATTTGGTGCAAATTTTTTTCTTCGTTTTTGTTTTTCAAGATAGTTTTGCTTTTTGGAGGAATGGTTTATTTTATATACAAAACCATTACAAATTATTAAGTAGGTAGGTGTTAAACCTACGTGGGTACAAACTTTGCATTTTATTTTAAACTAATAAATTAATCAAATATGCCACCCCTGATTGTAGGTACCTACCTGGTTCAAAGGTACCCATTATACTGGCATTGTACCTACTTTTGCATTTATTTTTTACATTTCAATAAACCTCACATACTCGTAGCTAATAATAAACAATTTATTATTAGTACGAGCGTACGAATATATATGGGTATTTGAACTAATTACGTTTTCCTTGTTTTTACATCAATGCTTGTTAATCTCAGTCGCACTTCTGTATTATCCATATTTCCGTAATGCTGTCAAAATTAACATAAGAAAGAATTGAAGTAGGGTTGAAATAAACAAATTCAACAATTATTTATCAAATTCTTTAATGTTATTAGTTTTCTAGCTATTTAAGTCCCACTGCTGGGCAAAAGCCTCCCCATTTTGTTTGTATTCCTCTCGATTCTGTGATGATTACCCTCCACTTTTCCATCTCTTTCTAGATCTCCCTCTCTTCGCCCATCTGAATTAAAGTTTGAAGCTTTGAAGCACAATCTTAGTTCATCTTGACTGCTTTCATTCCTACATCTATTATTTTTATGGTGGAGAGCGGTGTGGTATTTCTAACGCTATCTATTCGCATTTATTCGTTGTCCTGTAGAATATTCTAAATTTCGCTGTTGACAAAATATATGTGATTCATGCTACCATCTCACTTGGCTATTGTATACAAATGTTTGCCTATTTGACCATGTGGACGATATATTTGCCAAAACTCTTGCGGTATTTGCCTATAATGGTTTAAATAGATTCTTATTTATTTGTTACAAAAATAATATGGTATTTTATGGCCACAATATATTCAATTCCTCGATTTAGATAAGTATACGAATCATATGATTAATTTTATTATCCAAATTTATCTTTATTGATAAACATTTTGCACTCCAAAGTCTTGAAATACGTGTAAGATAATGTCATTTTGAATTTCCTTCCATGCTGGTCTGGGAGAAAAAGAAAAACATAGAATGTACCAGCTGATTCTCTTCGCAAGCCATAAAAGTCGACTGAGGGGATCGTTGTATGCGGGAGTCATGACATAATTAAATAGGCGATGCGGCTAGCAATACATCACTATTGATTTCCTGTTTCAACTACCATCATGCTAAACGTGGTCTAAATTCTTATGGCCCTATAGGCTCTGTCTGCTCCGTATAGGATAAAGACGTGATTATATGTATGTATTATGACTTTCAATAGCCTAGCTGGGCATGGGTTTCCGTAATTCGTAACGATAGAGCGTGTCAAGCGACGGCGAGTGCGACCTTGTTAGTATTGGTCGCCACAAGTGGCATTTCTATCTTGGGCTCCTCCGTGCTTCGTAAGTCTGTATCAGATGCCTTAAGGCAGCTCACAGGCAGCCTGAAAAATCTGGTCACTAACATCATCATCACTAGCATCATGTCCTTATATACCTAATAACCAGTAACCCTAATTCAGGACCATGATTGAAATCGTACCCTGGGCTCTGATGCATAAGCTGTAGGTGCATCTAGTAGTCGTTAAAGGAACCACGTCAGGGGCCGAGAGGCGGTTCCAAAGAACTCTGACACTAGGGTGTGCATAGTCGATTGACCGTGTCGCTTACACGAAATTATGATAACGACTTTTCTTTAAGACTCTATCCAGAACCCTAAAAGTAATTTCGTGCAGGTGACACGGTCAATAGACCATACACACCCTGGTATCAGAGTTCTTCGAAACCGCCTGTCTCTGACGTGTTTCTTTATCGACTACCAGATGGCAGCAAAAGTATAATTCCTGTGCATTATCTTGGATCGACAAATAGCAAGGACAGACTTTCATTGTCTATTTGCATGCTATAACGTCACCTACAGCTGTGTACTGACTGACTGCACTTTGCACCCATGCAATAGGTACTTACTTATGCATTTTATTGGCCTAATATCGACTAATATTTACTACAAAACAGTTAACTAATATTTTAATTTTACATTGTTTGTTTTTTATAAATTTATTGTACTTAAAAGCATAGAAAAAAAAAGTACAATGGCGGACATATCCCAGTAATTGTCTTATAATATCTTAACTGCTTACGTGGTTTGCCTGTAGACTTAGAGTCTTAGGTTCGATTCCCACGGGAAGCATACTTTGTTGTTTCCAGTTTGGTTAGAACATTGCTGGCTTGAATCACTTGATTGTCTGATAACTAACATGATTCCGTGCTTCGGAAGGCACGTTAAGCTGTTGGGGCCGGATGTTATCGGTAGATGGCAGTCGTTAGGCTATGTCAGATACCTTTAGGCAGTCTGAGAAATCTGACAGTGTTGGTCTGAAAGGGTTACGGAGATCAGACGGCAGTCGCTCCGTTGTAATAACCAGTTCCGCCAAATCAGGGCCATGATTAATAGCGTACCCTGGGCTCTGAAGCGTAAGCTGAAGATGCAACCGGGAAACACGAAGAAGAAGAAGATTGCTTGTCATTGGTTAACATTACTACCGACAGAGAATAACATAAAAGAGGTGAATTAACCCAAGGAGCACTGGGTTCATTATAGTAGCCTCAAGATAGATAGATTATAGCGCCATTGGAATACAAAAAAAAATCTACGACGTGCACTAAAAATGAGGTATTAGCTCCCGTGCCATGGTTTCCTCAAAAGACTACAAGGTCTTTAAGAAAGGGCGTGAAAAGATTACTCAAGGGTCGGTAATGATTGATACACCTACTGTGCAGGCATCCATGGGCTACGGTGACCACTTACCATCAGATGGGCCATGGATTGTCTGTACTATGAGCCCAAAATCAAAATAACTGGAAAACGTAACCATCTGGTAGTCGATAAGGGAATCACGTCAGTGGCCAAGAGGCGGTTCCGAAGAACTCTGAGACCAGGGTGTGCATGGTCAAGTGACCGTGACGCCAACACGGAATGAATGAATTGATGAATGACTAAATTAGATAAGAAAATCATTAATATCTTAGTTTAATTGCCAGCGCTGCATAAAATCAATCGCTAAAGCATAAAAGCAATAATATATTATTTTTGTTTTATGTTTGAGTAATTACTCAGATATAAAATTAAAATAATCTGTATCTTACAATAATTTTTAAGGGTATATATTTTGTTTATAGCATTTCAAGATGTCTGGGATGAGTATGATACCTGGTATGATGACTTAAATAACCCTGAAGACGATAAGTTAGCCGATAAACTGGATAATAAATCTGCAGATGATATACAAGAGATAGTAAAAAATATTGACAATAATAAAGAAGTCGAAACGGATGACGATGAGTACAACTACAGAGATTACGAGATTGAAGACAACAGGGATGAAGTCAAACCAAAGCTGGATAAAGAACAGGAATTGGAGCCGAAATTAGAACAAAACGATGAATCGGCTATTGATGATTTTGATACTTTACAAAAAATCATTGATAATGATGAGAAAGCCAAAGATCTTGTTGACAAAGTTTTGGCTGTTGATGAAAAGAGTCTAATGGATTTAAATGATTTGATACCTGTGGATGAAAATGTTGAAGAAAATGCAAAGGAGAATATTGAAACTGGCATTGAAGGTAACACTAATTTGCTTTATTTTATATTGTTCAGGAATTTAAGACGATTTTGATAAAAATAACATTGATTTGTTTATTTCAGATCTTAATGTTGAAATTATCGCAAAAGATACAGAGAAAATTTTAGAAAAAAGTGATAACGTACTCGAAGAAGACAACGGCGATGATATAAAACCCATGAAAATTGGAAATGGTTTAGCCTTATTGCCCGAAACTGATGTCAAGACTAATATAGAGAGCATCATAAAAGAAACTCGGCAAATTTTAAAAGAAACTGATAAAGAGTTTGATGAGAATAAAAATGAAAAACAAAAAGACACGGTGGAAGAATCTGGCCAAGATGGAATAGATAAGGAAATCAGTGTTGACAACAAAAAAAATAAATTGGATGAAGACGACGAAGATTCTTTGCCTATAGCTGAAATTGCAGCTGACTTACAAAGTGTTATAGATGAAACTGAAAAACTCCTAGCAAAAGCAAATGGTAATTTTAATGAAAATATCGAAAATCTAAATATTGCAGATGAATTAAGTAAAGATACGGTGGAGAAAAAAGCATCAAATGAAAATGAAAATGGCGATGAGGTGCAAATAAATGGTGACGAGACAGTAGACAAAGTTTATGAAGATCTTAATGAAGACCTTGATAAGTTATTTGAAACTTGGCAAAAATTAAGTGCAGAAACTAATGATGAAGACTCAAATATTAAAACTTCTGATAATGAGAAGGAACAATCTGTGCTAAAAGAGCCAAATGCTGATGATGATAATGAACAACCAAGTGACATTGGAGATGAAGTCAAAGAACATAATGATTTTGACTACGAAGGAGAATCACGTATACTTGCTATAAGGGATGATTATTATGATTCTATTTTGGATAAAGATCTGGCAAACTTATTTAAAGAATTTGAAGATGATTATGATAACATTGAAAATGAAAACAAAAAAGAACAACCTGACGATCTTGGTCCAATTTTGTATGTCAATGATGCATTAGATGCCCATTCAATTGAAAACAATGAAAACGATGACACCGAATTTAAATCAGCGGATTTAGAAGACAGTGAAGAAGTGGTTGTAAAGGAACCGAACTTGGATGATGTGCCAATCAAACTTTTAGCTGAGGAAGAACAGCGAATGACCACAAAAAAAATCGATGATGAATCTGAAATTGTTTCCAATGATCAATCAACACCAAAAACCGAAGCGCTAGATAATTCCGACGAGGAAAAAGAATCTGTGAAGACTACAAAGGATGTCGATGAATTAAACAGTAGTGAATTAGACGAGCTCAGTAAACAATTTGTGATGTTGCACGAATCTGAAATGGAAATACACAGGGATGACACGCCTATACACATTACATTGACGGCAAATGAGCCAGTGGTCATAACATCTCCCAACTACCCCAGTGCTTATCCGACTGATACTACTACAATTGATTGGATTTTGGAAGGATTGGGAACTGGTATTGAAGTTAATGTTACAGATTTAGCAATCAACAGTGCTATGGGACATTATCTCATGATCAAACCAGGTAAATTAAAAGTTATGTAAGATCACATCATTGATGGAACCATAATATAACACTTAAATCAAATATTTTTTCTTAATCTAACTTTACTAGTTAAATAGCGGACTTTAAACCGTAGGCTAATAAAATAGTAAAATATGTGGTTCTTAAGCTTAGCATTTTCATACAGAAATATATTCTTTTACTTGCATAAGTCATTTTTTCTTCAGAGAGAAAGTTTGAATATATCGTATAGACAAAATAGATTAAAAATTGTTACCAATTTTTTTAGTGGGTTTTATAAACGATGACGACTTTACTTTAGTAAATTAAGATAAAAAAAAACTCGGACTTAATATCCATAATTTGGCTATTAATGAATTTAATTTGATGATAGAACTTATTCTTTAAAATGTTGACGAGCTAAAAATATCAATAATCACATCAATGAAATCATTTTCTGTTAAACACAAATTCATTTAGTTGCAATTCTTAGGTCAAGCAGACGCATCTGGAGACCAGGGCATCGTGTTCGCTTACAGACTCAACCACGAGCGCCGCTACCGCTTCAGAGACGTCAACAAAATGTTTGTAAGATTCAACCCACTAGGAGGCATGTCGTTCTCCAGGGGATTCCAGCTTAGTGCCAGGATGATCGGTGAGTACTAGACATTCTTCATTATTTCAATTTACTTAAAAGCAATCGGATTAAGAATCCATAATTTAATCGCACTATTAAGCACTCAATTCATAAGCACTTAAGAACTCGTAATTTCTTTACGTTAAAATCAAGGAATCTTAGGAGAGTCTTAATTTTCACAAAGCAAAGATGAGATGCGCAACTGCCAAAACTCAACTTAAAACCAAAAGGTTACAAAACTAACTGAACCCATCTTTTCTCCAGAACCACCAGCAGCTGATGATGACCAATCAGATCTTCCGGAACCAGAGTTCCTGGTACCGGAACCCCAACAGACGACCACGTTGGTACTAGCTGGCGTCAACTCCACTGGTTTCCACGAAATAAGCGAGGAATTCCGAAGACTCCTAGCTGATATGGCTACAATGTATATAAACGCCAATGAAATTGATCCTGGGATGAACGCCACGTAAGTGATTTACCTATAATTGCTTTATCTTTTTTAAATGATTTTTATCTTGGTCAGATAAGTTCGCGATAGATGCGTAGGTATGCAGAACTGTACAGGTCGCGTCATATAAATAGTAGATTTTTATACAAGGGAAGAAAGGAATTATTCCTTTTACCCATGTTAAACACACTACTTTTCATTTCGAATATAGGGAAAGTAACAATAGTCGTTTTTCTAACATTAATCATAATAAAAATTATTTTTATTGATGAAATTTTTCATTGTTGATAAAAAAAAATAGTTTTATTTTGACATTTCTTTGCCGTCTTCTATACTCAGATCAGAATAACACTGCTTTCCGATATAAGAAATGAAAGAATATTTTTAGGTTAGTTTGTAAATTATTTTTAACAATGCTAAATATAGCCGCACATGTGTGTTTGTTTATTAATGACAAGCGAACACGGGAACCGTCGAGACCACTTACAAGCGTCTGTGTGAGTCGCGGCAAGTACGTACGAGTATCTTTTGTGGCGGAGGCCTTGTCTATAAGCATCTTGTTAATTGGATGGCTGTCTTAACATGTTTTAGACACAAAATATGACAATAAAAAAAAACTACTTCGTTATCCCCACATGTTTGCCTGCAAATATATATGAGCAATTTCGCATTAAATTGGATACCTAATGATTTTTTGTGTTATTATCATGGCAATCTTTGTATAACAGGAAAAGTAGGATTCCCGTGCAATACCATCGATAAAGGAATAATCATTTTTTGTGTTGGTTTTTGTCATAACAAACTTTATATAACAGGAAAAGGGGGATTTCCCGACATTCCCACGATAACAGGAATGAAGCCCACGCGCACGAAGTCGCGTGCTACAAATAGTGAATTTAATACCTATAACCAATAATATTGCACCCTTGCAATGCCACGTTTCGTTGTAATTTTATAACTCAAGAACGGGCTCACCTATTCAAACGGCTTTGTTCGGCCTAATTAATAGATGGTTTATGTGAAGGTTTTTTTTTTTTAATTCTATTTATTAGTAGGCAAAAAAGTTTGCACAAAATCGGTCGAGCTGATTTTTTTATATTTCACTTTATACGTAGCGAAGCACTACCGGGCCACGTGTTAACACCTAATACTTTAAAATGTAATATTTTTCCTGTTACTTTTTCCTGTATAAGATACCTACTTGTCCTTCTTGATATTAACGATATAATGTAGATATCATCACTACATAGTTAGTATAAATCAATGTCGCTTTCTCTGTCCCTATATCTCTATGTATGTTTGAATCTTTAAAACTACGCAACGGATTTTGATGCAGTTTTTTTAGTAGATAGAGTGATTCAAGAGGAAGGTTTTTATGTAATGCGGTCGCTAGTAATCATATAAATAGCACAATGAAATGCATATTAAATTAACACATTGAAAGCGTGAATTAAATTATCACCAATTTAACACAATAATTTGGTGAAGTAATGACTATAAATTAACATGCTTAAGCTAGCTATTTGATTTGACTTTTGACAAGTCTGTAAAATTTTGTCAACTCAAATATCATATAGTTGCAAATTAAATATGTAAACAAATGACGTTTTTAGTAGGTATATTAATTTCACACATACTTAGACTGAGGGAATCGGCGAATGGGGGAATCATGACTGAGGCGATGCGGCTAGCAACCCATCACTATTGTTTTCCTGTTTCAACTATCATCTAAAGCTAAACGTGGTCTAAGGTCGTATGACTCTAGGCTCTGTCTACCCCGTATGGGATAAAGACGTGATTATATGTATGTATCAAATTAGTTTCCAAGTATAATTGATATTATTTATGACAACAATATTAAAAGACAAGTCAATATCGCCCCATTTCTTCGAAACAATTTGTGTAAATAATGAGTTATCATTATGACCAGTATGTCTGTGTGTATACTGTATATATGTATATACTTACCGTTTTTATCAGCAGCACTTTCCGCTGCGTGATAAAAATAATGATTATCCATAAACACGAGAGGAATTACACAAAGAATTCTGTTTTGCAAAATCGTGAATCATCATTTGATAAGTAGCTTACATAGCGCAGAGAACTGATGGCCTTTAGGGCAGAAGGGTTCTGGAATCGGGTATTCCCGTCGGCCCCATCGTCCGTCTTTCATACAAACAGACTGTTCAGTTTTATTATATTAGTACAAGCCTGCCCGGCTTCGCCCGTGGTACATACATAGCCTATGACACTCAGGGTGAATGTAGCTTGTTAAATGGTGAAAGAATTTTTAAAATCGGCGCAGTCGTTTTTGAGTTTATTCATATCAAACATACACACAAAAATACAAATCTTTCCTCTTTATAATATAAGTATAGATAGATTTTTTATGAACACATCTAAACCTTAAAGCGTAATTGTGAGGTGGTAAGGACCTTAGATATGTGGATAGAAAAGGTTCAGTCTATCTGAACTCTTAAGATACAAATACGGGGGTGAAAACTAGTCATGAAATATTCACAGCCCCATACAAAACTCAGGTGTAGCTGACCTACTCCATATTGCGTCACTTTGACCCAAAAACGTGGACTAACCTAAAACCAAAACCGTATCTAACAAACCTGATATACTACAAAACATTAATAGGTTATATATTTAAGTAAAACATGCCAAATTTCCAAAAATATAATAAGATGAAATTGTAAAATTTAATACTTTGAGTTCAAGGAATTTCATTACGCATGCGCGCTCAAAAGCTCCACACATGCGCAGTACTAACGTCAAATCTATTTCAGTAGCAAAAAGTTGACCGAAAGCTCACGCACGCTGCTAAGCTTACAACACAAAAATAACGCGAAAACAAATATAAAATATCAATAAAAATAAAAGTCAATAATAGTCTTTCAAAATTGTATATACAATATGCTGATTTTGATCGCGAAGTGGTTTAAAATTTTATTAAAATAAACATAGTGATTAATAAAATACGGCAATGCGTCAAGAGCGATTCGATGGAAGGTATTCCTGATGCCAAAGATATATAGTGTCAAAATTAAAACATGGAGCCTCTTATAGATAGAAATAACTTCGCTATAAGTGCTATGGTGACGGTAGCTATGCAAATTCTATTCTTCACTATAGCATCACTGTTCCAAACTGATAAGGTGACGGATTTCACTGGTGGAGCTAATTTCATCATAATAGCTTTGCTCACATTCTTCTTAGGACAAGGAGGAAGCACCCTTAAGAGTTATGATAGCAGACAATTGATGATCACTGCTTTCGTTTGTGTCTGGGGCTTGAGGCTTTCTGGTTACTTGATTTATAGAATCTATCATATTGGAAGAGATAAGCAGTTTGAAGACAGAAAGAGCAACACCCTTAGATTCGCTGTGTTCTACACTTTCCAAGCAATATGGGTGTATGTAGTCAGTTTACCTGTTATCATTATGAACTCGCCACATCATTCGTTCCCTAAATCACCTAAAACAATGACTACATTGGACTCAGCAGGTGCTGGTATATTTGCCATAGGATTACTCATTGAGACTTATGCAGATCTGCAAAAATTTGCATTCAGACAAGAGCCTGAGAATCAAGGGAAATGGTGCAACGATGGCCTCTGGGGTTTGTCAAGACATCCCAATTATTTCGGTGAAGTAGTACTATGGTGGGGTATATTTATCATATCTCTGAACGTTGTGGAAGGCGTAGAATGGGTAGCTATACTCTCGCCACTGTTTACAACGTCGATCATACTGTTCTTATCTGGAATTCCGTTGTTGGAACGATCAGCGGACGAAAAGTACAGAGATAACCCCGATTATCTTTATTATAAGGCGTCGACGTCACCTTTGATACCGATACCGCCTGCTATTTATGTGGAAGTACCTAAGTTCCTGAAATGTATACTCTGTTGCGAATTTCCAATTTACGATTCAACTGGGGAAGAGTTTCCAGCTCCTACTATTGTCACAGAGACGACCAGCATCTCAATGGTGCAGTCTCAGACATAGCTAACAAACGCCGCGCGCGACAATGGCGCGGCCAAGTCCGAATCGGCGACCCAAAAAGGCCAAAATTCTCAGAAACAATTGTGATACACAGCCGAGGAGCGACCTCAAAAGAAATTGCCAAATTCATTGCCACTTAAACAAAGTAATACTGTAGATATGAACAATTATAATACATATATGGATAATTTGAGAAGAAGCAAGAAAATTGCTTTAGACCTATTGGATAATACTAAGGATATATTTGAAGGTATATCCGAAGAAAGCCCCAGTGGAATTAGAATTAAGAATAATTTTAATGACATAGATGTAGAAGCAGGACCCAGTACTAGTATGGATAAAAGGCCGACAGAAATAGTGAAATATGGCAAAATAACTTTCAATACAACAGCAATACTACATCATTATCCTCAACTGTCGCAAAACAATTGCACAGATAATCCTGTGCCGCATGATTCAAAACCAGTAGCTGCAAAAAAGTCTGATTTAAATTTACCAGAACATAAGAATAATAATAATGACGAAACCAACAAAGAGAGAATCAAAACCGCAAAGGACAATTACAACAATAATGAATCACCTAAACAGCAATGTGTCATAAATTCTGATAATACAGTAGAAATATTGAAGGAACCAGTAAAATTTACTGAGGAAAAGCTTGTATGAGATTTGAAGATACGTTTCTTTTCTGCACACTTTCGTCTGTGCAGATTTTGGCATCAGATGCGAAGGTATAAAACCTCGAACATTGCGCCAATTGAAATGTTGTAAATAATGCTTAAGACTGGAGTGCAGAGCAGTAGCTCAATTGTTCTTATGATAAGGATAGATGTTCAATATTTGTGTTACCCAATCCGTCTCATTAGTGTAATTAAACTATATTTGTAAGTGACTAAACCAAGAATCATTAATAGGATAAATTAGCGGTGAGTTAAGTTTTTATATTTAATATTATGACAATTTACCATCAATGCATACTATTAAACGAGCAATATTAAAATACGGCTCTAACGATTTCTTTGAAATTTAATCATAAATTATTATATAGTCAAAAAATAATCTAGCTAGGTTCCATGTCTGGGAAAATTAATTTTACCCATATTTTTACGAAAACAAATTTTCTGTATAAAACGAGCTAAGCTCGGTCGCCCAGGTAGGTACTTTATCTAAAACTAGCTTTAGCCCGCGGCTTCACCCGCGTATACTTTCCTAGGAAAATGTGTCCTTATCCTGGTTCTAATTATGCTACCTCTCAGTAGGTACAGCCACGGTAATAGTATCATATAGTATTACCGTGGTACAGCGTTCTTCAGTTATAAATAGTGTAACTAACACGACTTTCTTTTATATATATATAATAGATTTGAGAACATTGTTTTTGTTGGTGGAGTAATTTCCATGTCTTTTTGTGTTCAACCATCTATTTCAAATCTCTATACGAATCTATCTAATCTACTAGCGACCCGTCCCGGCTTCGCATGGGCATAAAAACCTTCCTCTTGAATCACTCTATCTTTTAAAAAAAATACCGCATCAAAAATTGTTGCGTAGTTTTAAAGATTTAAGCATACATAGGGATATAGGACAGAGAAAGCGACTATGTTTTATACTATGTAGTGATTACTTATTATTAATATTGGTATAAATTTCCGATTTCAATCTATTCTTTCTTTCAAGTCGTGTTCCTCTTATCTGAGGGTCGTGACCACCATAATCCAAATTGGCAGTATCTTCCAGTGAGATCTATTCTGGGCCCCGCGTATGGCCTCTTGGGTGTTGCATTTCAATGCTGCAAGGAGAGTGTCGGTTCAGCGCGTTGGTGGTTTAACCCTAGACCGTGTTTCCGCCATACGGCCAACCATAATAAGAACTTCCAGACTGTTCCGTTCACGTCGCGCAACGTGACCGAAAACCGAGATGCTCTCAGCATGGGTGTACGTACATGGTCGCTACTCCATGGCCTTTCTGGTCTACTGGTATGGGTTTATCATCATAATTACATACAATGAAAACAAATTTAAATAAAGCCTTCTATTAACAGGAATACAATTCCTAGGTATGACAAGGCTATCTTGGACTTAATTGTATGTAACATGGACTAATAAATTAATGGCTTCTTCAATCTAATCAATAATAAGTACCATGGTATCGCTACGTCTCGGATTAAATTTATCGATATCGTTCATTGTTCGGCAGAAAACAAATTACCCGTAGATATGGGTACTTATCCTTATCGTAAAATTGTACTAATTTTTAATTTTTTTTTTTAGTTATTTCTTCATACAAAACTTTGGATGTACCTACTTTAAATTATCTCACTGGTATTAAAGAGGTCTAGACTCATTTTGTTCTGTGACGGAAGATTGACGACATGACGTCCTCTGTGGCGTAATGGTTAACCTGTCTGCTACTCAAGAGGTCCTGGGTTCAATCCCCGGTCATTTCAATGGAAAATTATCTTTTTCTAATTGACTTGGGTCTTCTTTATCAATCGTTGAGTTAGTTTCCCAGAAGTCGCGAACTTACTTCGGGGCTAACTCAATATGTGTGATTTGTCCCTATATATTTATTTATTTAATAAGCTTGCGACGAGCTAATTAGTAAAACACATTTGGATAATTTGCGACACATACATATAGTTGACATGTCTCACGTACAAGATAATGTAATGGTTTCAATGAATACATTACTCGTAATAGATAACATTTGCGATTTGAAAATTTTCCACATATTTCCTTCAATGCACGCCATTTTAGGCAGATCTTAATAAAATATTTAGTACGCACGAGCGTGTTTTCTCAGTTACATGAGATTACGCTTCAGAGCCCTGTGCCCCTAGTACTAGCGACTGCGTTAGAGATTTAGTATGGCAAACCTGTACAGCGCCTCTGGCGGATAGTAAGGCAACTAAGAAATTCCATACAAAATCCTAACGCAGTCGCTAGCGTCTGCGTTAAGAAAAACTCACACTAGGGGCACTGGGTACGTTATTAATCATGGTCCTATGGCGGTATTGGTTATTACAATGGAGCGACTGCCGTCTAACCTCCGTAACCAAACCATTTAAAGGGAAACCAGACCAACAGGAACATGATCCGGGTGTGTTAGTGGCTCTGACACAGGCAAAGGCAACTGACACAGCATATTTACCTTATATGCACACGGAGGCGTTTAAGATAAAAATGCATCTATGGACCAATCCTAGCGGGAAATCTGGTGCCATTTTGTCGTGCTGTTGTTGTCCTTCTTTACCGTATTAGGAATTTTCGATCAGGGCGTCGCACTATGGGACAATTTCACGAAAACTTACCCATAATTATTTTAGCTTAGTATTATTAAGTCTGAAAGGTTAGATTCTTAAGTAAAATGCATTCTAATTTGTTTATGTGCCTTTATTTAACACTATTTTTTGCCCGCGGCTCCGTTCGCGTGATTTATCCATGGCAGCAGTACTTTTTCGGAATAAAAGGTACCTACACTGTGTCCTTTTTTTCGAACTTCTAATTATATGTATACTAAATCTCAAGAAGATTGAAGTGAAAAAGTAACAAAACAACAAATAAATAAGCAAACTTACTTTCGCATTTATTATATTAGTAAGGATTAATAAAGTAGTTAAAAAAACAACAAACATGATCTAACAAATAAAATTCATAGGTATGATCTATAGACTTAAGTCCATATCATATTCAGTGTTGTAATCATCATCGCCGCCTTCCGATTCTTATCCGACCAAGTGAATATTTTTTATTCGCAGTTATTTTTATTATTTCTTTTAACTATTCTTTATTACTAATATTATTATCTTTAAATCTTTCTGTAATACGACTTGATTTTTTCCATTTATGCTTAAACTCTGTTTTAAACCTTGAAAATATTTTTCAAATTATTTTCTGCAGAACCAGTCTCTTTAGCAAGGTATACGTACATAAATAATCTAATTTTTTATTAATATTTTTGAAAGCACATTGCCTAATAATAAACAAATCGTTTCTTGTATAAAATTTATGTTCAGATTGATGATCTGAAATAATAGTATTTTTTTTTAAATAATTCAAATAACAACTCTAAATTCCTATTCAATATTCCTATGAAACAAAAATATTAATATATCTGTACGGAGCAAATTGGAGCAATTTTTGTTTTCATGTTCTAAAAGCCCAAGAACAGGGCTACATTGGTATACCAAAACCAAAGACCAACTCTGCCCAACTTTAGATATAAACCTTTTTGAATCTTAAGAAATGATTAAAAAAAGTCATAATATTTTCTGAAAACGTATACACATATTTTAACAATATATGCATAAGATATAATCCGTTAATCAGTAATATTAAATACCCGTAGCTACAGCATCTATATTAAAACTTTATTTAGTTACTTGCAAAAAGTAAACAAAAAATGATAGCAAAGTTCGTTAAAAATTATTCACTTTAAAAAGCCTTCATATGTTTGTAGAATTCAGATAAGTTTGCGCTTCAATATCTTACATTAATTTAATCGCCCGGTAGTAAATAAGGGTAGTTTCATATCGGAAATTTATCTGGTTATCGAGCCATGTCACTTACACAGTGGATAGATACATTTTGCATTTTGCATTTATGGGCATGTACCTCCATACAAGCATCCCATAGTGCGTCGGTTCTGCTAACGTTAAATCAAAATAGTGTTTCAATAGTAGTGCTTTTTACACATTATTTACAAGAGTTATGACAGTATGATGTGATGTGAATGTAGTGTGTGGTGTGATCATCAGAAAATATATACATTTCTTGTAACTAGTGTGTAAAATAGCACTACAATTGAAACACTATTTTGACACGATTGTGATTTAACGTCAGCAGAATCGACACCCAGGAGGCTTAGCCAGTCACAATTTCAAAACGTTAGACGAATGTTGACAAGAACATAATATATGGAATTGACATAAGCTGCGCTAAATCACGTAGTCAATCGTATGTCAATCCCATACATTTCGTTCTTGACTTATGAGACAGTGACTTTGTCTAAGTCCCCCGAACACGTGTCCTAACGTGAGTTTAACGTTTTTACCGTCCCCAAAAAGAACACAACGCAGCTAAAGATGTTTTCACTTCAAAAATATATATGAATTATATATATAGGGACAAATCACACAGATTGAGTTAGCCCCAAAGTAAGTTCGAGACTTGTGTTATGGGATACTAACTCAACGATACTATATTTATAACAAATACATATATAGAAAAACATCCAAGACCCAAGTCAATCAGAAAAAGATCATTTTTCATCTTGACCTGACCGGGACTCGAACCCGGGACCTCCTGAGTAGCGGTCAGGCATGTTAACCATTACGCCACGGAGGTCGTCAATTGTTATTATAGTATGCATAGAATTACAAAATCGCGGACTCTCTAGCAAGACAATTAAATAAAAAAACAATTCTGCTATTGAATCGCCCATGAAAACGCGGTCGCTCTACAGCATTTTTTAAAGTAATACATGAGACCCGCATTGCAGAGAATGCAACACAGATCTAGCTAAAATGCAGTGAATCAGATGTAGGTACCTTCGGAAGTAATGTACCGTTAGTTCACCTTAAGATAGCCATCAGTTGGTTGGCTGCGATCCAAAAATAACCTTTGGTATTCTAGTATCGCCACAGCTATGTACCTACAAAGCAGATAAGCACTTCCTTCTTGCCAAGGAAACAACATTGTTTCATTTCTATTTTTTACTAGCTTTTGCCCGCTGTTTCCCACGTGAACCACTCGGGATCAGTATTTTTCTGGATGAAAGGTTAATACCTTTATAATACTTCTAACTATATGAATGTACTTATGCAAAGATCTTTGCAACTAACACGACTTTCATTTATATATAGAGACTTATTTAATGGGCTATTTAAAAATATTAATAAAATATAATCAATATTAAAAAAAAATGCATTCTGGTTCCGTAACGGTCATTTTTATTGAAAAACGCTCAGGTATAGATTTTAACGCGTCAAATCTTGATTTTTATCACCTAACGTTTTAGAAATATTATAAGGCTAAAGTTTGTTACCTACTTCTTCGAGATCAAACGACTGGGCCTTACCTGATTGTCTGATAATAAAGATGATTCCGTGCTTCGGAAGGCACGTCAAGCTGTCGGTCCCGGTCATGTCATCTGGTTAATCGTTAAAAGAACCACGTCAGAGGCCGAGAAGCGGAAAAACTCTGACACCAGGATTTGCATGGTCGATTGACCGTGACTTACACATGAAATGATGATGATCTAAATTTAGTATTTTATTTTTTCCAGTACCGTCGTAACTCAGATCACTCGCACCTACGTATGTAACGTCAACTGGCCAGGGTTCGACTCCTGCGTCCAGGTTACCTTCGGGGTTCCCCTCGTCTATGAAGATGAGGACTCGGAGACCAGGCTGACTGAGAGCGAGTTGATGGAGATGTGGTATACGTACGCTACTCGCGATCCCTTCGCGGCTAGGCTTGCTAGGATGGGCATCAGTGTGAGTATTATCTTCATCATTATCATTTATATCATCATCATTATCATTTATATCATCATCATTATCATTTATACATATATATAATCATCATCATCACTTATAGATTTAGGCTTAGTGTTATACATACACAGAATCGATTTTTTTATCTGTCTAATTTAGTTAGATGTTGTCTAATAACTACACCATATATATATATATATATATATATATACATATACATATATTATCATAACTAACCCGGGGTCATGGGTTCAATTCCCACGGGAAGCATACTTTGTTGAGTTGTTTCCAGTTTGGTTAGGACATTGCAGACTTGAATAACGTTTAGCCGTTGGTCCCGGTTGCCATCTGATAATCGCTAAAGCAACCACGTCAGAGGCCGAGAGGCGGTTCCTAAGAACTCTGACACCAGGGTTTGCATGGTCAATTGACCGTGACACCTACACGAAATGAATGAATCACGCATGTCTCCCGCAGGGGTAGGCAGAGACTAGAGATTTCCATTGTAATGTAATTCATAATACGACCATCTTAATAAAAAATTTACAAGGAGGTGTTTCAGTGCCATTTTTTTTGTAATTCTAAAGTAGATTGATATATTCTTATGTCTATTTTACGGCACTGTATAATTAAATTCTATATTTATTAAGTATTTTTATTTTGACTTTATGGCTTTAACGTCCCAATTAATTTGTTTCGATTAATGTATTAGCTGATTGCATAGATAGGCGACACTATAGAGAACTTGTAGGGAGATCAAGCAGGTGCGACTGGAAAGAGATGCGAAATGCTAGTACAGCGCACTCTCCCGAGATTCGGCTCGTATAACCGAGAGGTTGGTAGAGCCATGGGAGGTGGAGGGAAGTTAATGCATTAGCTATAGCTCGGCCTGTCCTTTGGCACAGGACATAGCGTTTCCAATCAATGTAAAAAATATGAAGACCCTAAAATTAAAGAATATCTAAATTTGAAATTTAAATTAGCAATCTCTTCTCACGGTCTACTAAAAGAAATTTATTTTAATATAAGAAAATATCTTCAACTTTTTTTTACTTACAATGGCTCAACGACCCAAACGATTCACGATTTAGACCTCCATCCGTCACAAAAGTTGTCCACTCCCTCTCCAAGCTAATTAATCCTTACTTATCAATATTCCTTGTTATAATTACATTTAAATCATCAAACAAATTAATCATTGCTTCCAGGACTACTCCGTGCCCAAAGACAGCTACATAATGACCGTCTGGGTGGTGATCAGTGTTGGTGTGCTAATCTCTGCTGCCATGCTCGCATTCGTTCTTTGGCGGTACAGCTGCGTCGAAAACTATACTAGGTAAGTTCAGGGGGCTTAGCCAAAGTCAAAATCGCACAACCTTAACGAGGTACGACAAGAACAAATATATGGGATTGACATAAGATTGATCGCGTGATTTAGGGCATCTTATGTCAATCCCACACATTTTGTTCTTGTCGACATTCGTTAGCGTTTTGAAGTTGTCACTTGGCTATGGGTGCAGAACCCCTTCGATTAATACTGACGCTCCTGAACGTGGATGGGATTAAATCAGCTCAAGCAGTGGACTGTAACGTGGATCAACGGGAATCACTTCAAATAAAACTCAGTCTTTCTTCTAATACAAAAAAGCACAGTACGAGGCCAGCGGTCAAGCAGGGATTTTCCTGGATATTTCCTTATCTTCTAGTTTTCCTGAAATTTCCTCTTATATTTAGAGAGTCCCGAAATCCGAATTGGCGCTCCGTGCATCAGAGTGTATATTTATAAGACTCGGTCTATACTTGGGGCTACCCACACTTACGTTACTGCTACTGCTTCAAAGTCCACGTCACATAATCCCGCATTAGCTGAGAATTTGTAATCTTCAGGACAGTCATCTACGTAAGTCGGGATTTGATAGATGGGAAAAACGTTAAATTTGCCTTCCATATGTTGATGGAACAATCAAATATGTTGAAGAGTGGAGACAGTGGAAAGAAAAGCGAACTCATGTGTTCTCTTGTCCTTGCTATGCCATAGCACCGAAGCTATACTCCACCTGCCGGAAAACCAATATTGCCACCTTTCTTTGTCTCTTAATCATTTTTAAAACGGAATAACAGAACTTCTACATCTGCATTAACATATCCTTAATCAAATCTGAGTCACAGAATATATAAGTATAATAGTACGCTGAGTGTTAGCATTTAACAATCCACGCAATTTTTCACATACATACATACATATAATCACGTCTTTATCCCATACGGGGTAGACAAAGCTTAGGGCCATAAGACCTTCGCCACGTTTAGCATGATGATAGTTGAAACAGGAAATCAGTAGTCATCATCATGATTTCGAGTAGGCGTCACGGTCATTCGACCATGCACACCCTGGTGTCAGAGTTCTTCGGAACCGCCTCTCGGCCTCTGATGTGGTTCCTTTAACAAAATAATCAATAGTGACAAAAAAATCAATAGTGATGGGTTGCTAGCCGCATCGCCTATGTCATGATTTCCGCATTCGCCAATTCCCTCAGCCGACTTTTACGGCGCGGGAAGAGAAGCAGCTGAAACATTCTATGTTTTTATTGTTCTCCCAGACCAGCGTGGAAGGATCTTCACAGACGCTTCCCTCATATAACTTTGTTACATCTGGGTTTTGGGTTTACTGGCTTCTTCTTGTATTAACATAATTTTGACATTGAATTCCAGAATGCAAGAGTTGGGAGACACCGACAGCCTGCACGACAAAAAGCGTGGGCTGGACATGTACCCCACTCCCCACCAGACCCTGCCCCCTCTCTACACCGAGAACGACTACAAATGGGCTGACAGGACCTTCGATGACTCCACTAGAGGTAACGTCTTCCTCAATTTCTCTGTCGTATCATACGAGAACAATCTGGTTCCCATTTATTAGCTAAAAACTGCTGTCTTGTTGCCAGATACTCTGTTTCATGTACAGTGAGCTGCAGAGAAATATGACCCCCTTTCAATAGTGATACTTGTAGCATGGGGGCAGATTTATCTGCAACCGACTGTACTTAGAGTCATTTGGCTGTAGCTCCTGACTCAGCCGTTGCATCCAACTCGATACAATTTGTGTAGATTTTAACAATTTAAGTGAATGCCTTTTAATTATCATTTCTTTTTAACCAACTTTAAAGATAGGAGGAGGTTATCAATTAGTCGGAATTCCATTACATTTGCTTCAGAAGAAGTTACTCAGTTGGTATTTAAATAGTTTTGCATTTTGCTTGTACCCAATTTTGTAATTCTGTTGGAAGTTTATTTAAATATTTGGGTGTTAGGTAAGCAGAGCATCTTCTCCCATAAAGTTAGGTTGTTGTGTTTCGTTAAGATATAATAATTTAGTTAAGATACTGCTTTAGCAAGCTAGCCCTTTTTTATCACAAAATCTGGATTATTAAATAATTGTATTGTAGACATAACTAATTCGGATATTGATTCGTAGCTATCTATAGCACGTAATGCTCCAGGTTTAGTGAATATGTAAATATAATTTTTTTTTCAGTGGATATGGGTGGCTACACTAATAACACGTTTACACGGGACGAACTCTCGGATGAGTCTGAAGACGACATGGCCGCGCAAAGGGACAGGTATGTCTGATATGCTTCCTCTAAGTATTTTAATAGAGCTACATTCTGATCCATACAATTTAACTGTATCGAAAGGATTCTTGAACGTGATCACTTTGTTCAACTAAGTCATATGTGATCACATAGAAAGTGATCACAAGTTATAATAACAAATCTTGGCATACAAAATGCGAATATACATTTTGTTAAATCATCAAATAGCTATTCTTGCTAAGATAGAATCATGACATGTTTATTTTCAGTTTCTGTTTTCTCTAGTGTACCTATTTTTAAATAGCCTCTTTCTATTTTATAAAATAACTCTCTAGCTATAAAAATATTTAACTAGTTGTACAAAGAACTTATTACTTGCATGTACCAGTTTTTGCCACTATAATACACGTAAAAAGATCTATGTATGATTAAATAAATGGTCAGATACAAATTATCACATCATCAGTCATTATAAAATTCAAAGTCTAATTGTGTAACAAATATGGCTAGAAATATTTCTAAGAAATATATGAACATGATCAGACAGACAGAAGTTAAGCCATATGTGATCAGTTACAATTTTTTGATACAGATAAAAGCTATACATATTTTACACAAAACTAGTCTCTCAATCTCAATATTTAATAGCTCTATTAATTTATGGTAACATTTTTTTTACAAATCAATACATATAATAAGACACTAAAATGCGAGTGTCTGTACATTAAATATTTTTCAAAAAGACTGATTGAGTGCGATTAAAAAAGAGTAACAGAAACCAAAAAGACAGTTTTTGGAATTTTTGTCTGTCTGTATGTATGTATGTATGTATGTATGTCTGTCTGGTACGTTATAACTTCGAAAATACTCAACGGATTTAAACGCGGTTTTTACAGTTGGATTACATATAATTAGGAGCGTTGTCAAAACTTTGTTTCGTCAAAATCGGTTAAGGGAAAAAGAAGTTATGGTCGATTGAAAATTTACTTCAAACACTGCAAGTTGCGTACCTATAGACAAAACCCATTTGAAATTTCGGCAATAACAAGCAAAGCATGTTGGCCTATCGGTAGAGGTCGCGGATCATTTCTTTAAGTAGAGGGTTCGAATCCTGCTAGACATTACTTCTTTTGTTTTTACCCTTTTTTTGTTTTGTATTAATTTTTTAGAAGTCTATTTTTTTAAATATTTTAGTAAAGAAATGTTTCTAGAAAGTAGCTGGATCGAATCCTGCCATAAACAATAATTTTCTGTTTTCGTTTTTTATTTGTTTTCTAGAATTATTTTCTTACTTAGAGAAAGCTCTTAGCGTTAACTCCGTTAATATAAAAGTATTTTGTACTTATCTATCTATACATATAATAAGACAGTAAAAATCGAGTGTCTGTACATTAAATATTTTTCTAAAAAACCTCTACGGGGCAATTAAAGAAGAGTAATAAAAACCAAAAAAACAACTTTTGTCTGTCTGTCTTTCTGTCTTTGTGGTGCGTTATAATTTCAAAACTACTCAACAGATTTGAACGCTGTTTTCACAGGTGAATTACATATAATTAGGAGCGTTGTAAAATCTTTGTTTCATCAAAATCGTTTAAGGGAAATAGAAGTTATGGTCATTTAAAGTATACTACAAGCACTGCTTCAAAACTTTTAAACAGTTGAATGCGATTTACATAAACGTATTTAATTTAGATAAAGCTAAAATTTCTACTTATATCAATAAAGACAAAAACACACTGCAGTCTCTATTAAATTTTAATAAAATAACACATTGAATGTTTGTGGGCGTATGATTTAGTTACATAAAATACCAATAGATGGCGCTGACTTTATTTTAATAGCAGATTGAAATTTTTCCTTATTTAAAAAAAATTTGGTTGTTGATTTAGTACTATTGGTTGGTTTGTTTATCGGTCGTTTGTTGTAGTGTATTGTAAGCTATTTGAATTGATTGGTTGGTTTGGGTTGGCTTTGGTTTAAAAAATAATCAAATCAGTGTTTCACGGAACATACGGTCGTGTCGTAAGGACGAATTTATCTGACTTATCACTATTTATTGAGATTTTCTCCACTTTACACGCCCACTAAAACTTTGGGAGTGGATTTTAGGTCCTAATGACTCTGTAATAGGCTGCGTCTACTCTTTTAGAGACAAAGATTGATAGTATGAATGTTAAGAGCTCCTTCGTCTGAAGGTCCGTTGTCCGTAAGCCGCGTAGTCGCGGCGCTCACTCATTTTGTAGGCATTTAGACATCATATTTGGGAAAATAACACTACAAAATCTACTTTTATCAATAAAGACAATTTTCACTATATAAATACTTTATCTAAAGGCTATAACATAAAAGCAGGACAATAAGTTCATTATTTTAGGCATAGTATTGAAAATAAACTTCCAAAGGAGGCAACTTTGATTTTTCTATCGAGCGAATTTTGTCTGATATTGTTACTGTTACTGTAAGCGAATTTCACTCTGCTAGATCCTCAACTAAAAACATATATTTTTTTCAGAATTTTACGACTGTTTAATACTGATTCCTATTGATTTTAAAAACGGTATTTGAGAAAGAAGTGGCCCTAATATTTAACGATATCGTAGCAATGTAATGGCTTTATAAAATTGGCACGGGAAAAGGATACAATAGAATTAACTATAGGTCTGGATAGTTGTAGTTTCCACAGGTTTCGCGAAAAGTGACCTACACGCGGGCGGAGCCGCGGGCAACAGCTAGTACATGAATAAGAAAAGCCTTCCTAAAACAAGGCCTCTAATATTACAGGTACACCACTGACGTGTAACCGAATAATAAATTGGTATGTTTCTATTCTTATCATTGTGTGTGTACTTCATAGTATTGTTCGATCATGGCTATTTGCAAAGAAATTCGAATCGTGACGCAATTTTTTTTTTAATCTATGGCTTTTTGTGTCTAAAATATCTATGTTTGTGGGTTTGTTTTTCATTTGTCCAAAGATAGTACATTTTTTAATGTTTATATTATGTATTTTTATCATACAAATATATAAGCATTTATTATTATACTATTTAGTAGTAGTATATTTTGTTTCTTTATCTTCTGACGATTTGAATACAATGTTAATATCTGAATAAGAACAATTTATGTATTATATTATTATTATGTTAAATCATCATGATCTTTGAATTTTTATGTATATACTTACTTAATGTAATGTTTATACTTTCCAGAAACGCCTTTAAGCCGAGGGATTTTAATGTTGTCTGATGACATCGTCGCTTGAAATTTAACTGTAGACGCTACGTAATTGTGATTTAGTTTAGTTTTATTAATCCTTTGACCATTATCGATAAATACGATGTATATTTTATTACATATCATTATTATTACGATACTAAAGTTGCAGGTTTTAAAAGTCAACTGAGGGAAATGTGGAATGGGGGAATCGAAATAAGCAATGCGGCTAGCAACCCATCACTATTGATTTCCTGTTTCAACTACCATCATGCTAAACGTGGCTTAAGGTCTTATAGCCCTAGGCTCTGTCTACCCAGTACGGGATAAAGACGTGATATTAATTCTTTGAGTACTAGGTTTGGTTGTATCAGTTGTTAAATTAGAGCCCGGGGCTTATTAACCTTGGTTTTATATCTTTCTTATCATGGGTCTTTACAAAACCTTATAATAATTCAATGAAAAACAGTAAATTATGTTGATTATATTATAAATTATTATTTTTTATTATAAATTATATCACAAATTGTTGGTTGTGAATCAAGAATTATAATAATGAAAATAATAACAGGGCATTTTATTTATATACTGGAATTTAGGTAACCTTTAAAACATTTTAAGTAAAAGCCAAATGTAGTTGGTCAAAGGATTGAGAAAATAGTTAGTAGGTATATCAATAATAATAGGGCTTTAGAAAGAGACAATGGCTTTGTTGTATCTTGCTCTCTATCGCATACAATGACAGAATATAATTAAAAGAGAAGACTTTCTATAAAGTACACTGTTTCTTTCTAAACCTACCTCAACGAGTTTTAAATTATTCGATTCTGATGCACGCACCATTGATAATGATTTTTCTCTGACATTTTTTTTCCGTAAGAACCTTGTACAGAGTATTAGAAAACTACAAAAAAAAAATCAGCCAAATCGGTTTCATATTTATATATATAGATAGATGTATAAAATATATAATTATAGATTAAATATTCAGTTCGATTATTCATACTTGGTTTACTAATCAAGTGTTAGTGATACGTGATTAGTCATAAATCAAAGATAAATGGGACATTAATTATTATCAATGGTTACGTATTTAAGGGCGGGTATTTAAGCGACATTAATTGCAAAATGTTACCTATCATCCAACATGTAGCGTCACTTGTTGTAAATATCAAAAATCGATGATTGTTCATACTGAACATATTTAAATATATAAAAAATTAATAGTCGTTTTTCTAGAGCTTTTAGGATCGCCTTTGCAATTCAACGAGGCCATAGATTAAAAAAAAATTGCCTCGCGCGCGCCATTTCCAAATTATTTGAACGCGGCAATGCAGCCAGTGTCTTGGGCACATTTGCGCGGGAAACCTAAGAGGCGGATTTTAATTTTATTTGATTATTGTTTTGACGAAATAAATTTTAATAACTTTAAAGATATTATATATTTTTAGTTCGCTGATATTAGACGATTGGTAATGTTTGGTATGAACGATTGAACATGATACACTGCTAAACCTTTTATTTGATAAGCAAAATAAGCTTCAAATTTTAAAATAAATTTGATTTAACTTTTCAACGCAAGGAAATATTTATATTCTATTATAAATATAATAAAATAATTTATTTTCTATTATAATAAAATAAAAGGTGCATTTAAGTTTAAATAATTTTAAATGTAACTTACTGGTACTTATAAAGTTCATATTTTTAGTTCAGATATAAATTGTTCTTTACAAATGAAAAGTCTAGCAGTGTACACTTTTGGCTGTAACGTATATACATAATTTAACAATAATAGGCTATGATATTAATTATAAAAAAGTTAGGAATTTACCTTAACTTTTAAATACTATAATTACGAGTAAATGTACCTATTTTTAGAAAAATAGGGCACAAATGTAACAAGAACTGTTGTGATTTTGTATTTAGTTTTAATTTATTCATTTATATTTTAAACATTGTTTCTTTTATTAATAAATGTTTATTTTTATTTTCTTTTTTTTTTTCCTTTACCCAGTACACAGTTATTATAAGTCTAAATAAGTATATAATTCGTCGTATAATCCCAAAATGTCAAGAGTTTAAATAGGGTTGTGAAACAGATGTTTATTTTTCCCCAATTTAATACTAATTCTTAAACTATTAAAGCTAACATTTATATAATTACTAGTTACGAATTTATATCATTTATCCAATACATCTCATAATTAATTTTACTTAATTAGAATGTATCTAGAAATAAAAATAAATTTTGAATGGTAGGTACCGAAAGGTATATTTTCTAAACCTGATCCGACTTTGATTGGTTAATATAAATACAAAATACTATTAAATTATATAAAAATTATGAATATTACTTCTCAACTTACTGTTATTGAGTCAAGAACAAAATATCATCATCACCAAACATCTTTGCATGAAATAGTCTTTTACAATAGTTTTGTCAACCTAATATTAATATGAGAACTTTAAGAATAAATGCTTATTTCATATTTTAATAATATTTCCATATTAGGTATTGCCTAATTACCTAAGTACTTAAATTATAACAAAGGTAGCTAGTATTTTGGATATTGTTCCGCTACAAATTTAATTTAATATATAAAATATAGTTTTACTTATAAAGACTGCTCTGTAATAAAAATAAATAATCAGGTAAATAATAATGAAAAATAATAAAATTTTGAATGCAAGTACCTAGTCATACATCTACCTATATGTGCTTATGATAAACATACAGAGATTGCTTATTTAAATATTTGTTATTAAGGTACTTTTATTATTATTTTTGTTAAAATAAAAAAAATGTATAATTAAAGAAACCATAAAAGAAAACTAAAGAATAATTTAAAATTGACAAAATAAAATGCAAATTGAGTTAAAAAATATATTTAATATATTCAGGTGTGACTTTGCGGAAGTCATTTGCATGAACTAACTAACTAACTGGTGGCGGAAGCACGCAAAATAATTTGGTAAGTACTTTTAACAAATAAAATACCTATGTTAACCCATCTCCAGAACCGCGCACGCGTCCGGGAAACTAACTAAAGAAAAAATGCCCTCATTAATAAAATTGTTTATAGATACCTACCTACTAATCGTGTTCTTCTTTTTCATAAATGTTTGTAATTAATGTAAGATTATAAAAAATAGTAAGCTTTTTCCAAGAATATTAATGATAATGTAATAATGCCATCCACCGTCTAAAAATTAAAGCTATAATTGAAATAATTTGGCTTATGCCCGAATACTCAAACGCTACTCAATTTTGAGAACTGTTCAAGTATCATGCTGTCACTATCATATCGTTGGCGTTTAGCGCGACAGCATGATACTTGAGCATGATACTCAAAATTGAGTAGCGTTTGAGTATTCGGGCGTTAGTGTATCGTAAAAAATAAAATATTATAGATAGGTTCCAGCAATTTATAATTTAATCTTTTTTATATAAATTATCAAATAATTTAGTTAAGAATGTGAATGTGAATGAAAGAATGTGAATCATTATGTTCTGCAATGCCTAAATAAATTATTAAAAGGATAAAAATAAAAATATTAAATATTAAAAATTTTATTTATTGTCACTTTGTTACCTGATATAACATAGATTAAAGTAATTAAATTAATAGTTTAATATTTATAATATAAAAAATATTTGTAAAATACCTATTTGTCCAAAGTATTGCCTAAAATAGATAGTTTTAACTAAAAAAAAGTTTAGGTAATGTTATATATAATAGACATGCTACTAGGCCCTAATTAAATATTAGAAAAAAATATTAATTACCTATTATTAAACATTTGATTTTTTTAAATAGATGTACTAATTCCAGTGGCATCTGTATAGTGACTATAGTGAGAACAATGCCCTAAAACAAAATCTTTTATTTAACTACTAACTAAAAAATACCCTAAACAGCATACTTAATTAAATTTATTAATAACATATACTTACTTAATATTATTATAATTATTACTTGGTCATTTACATAAAATTTTGTTCTATCTATGAATTAAGATAGCCAAATTTTAAAGAAAGTCAATTTCTATGCCAAAACAAATGATTAAAAAAACTAAGTAGTAGGTACTTATAAAAAAATATGCTATATGCTATGATTCATGTAAATGTACGGATTTATAAATGAAAATATCATTAAAGAGAGTGGAAATGTAAAGACAAGCCAGCACTAAAAATATTATCAAGAAATATTTAAAACATCTTGTACTTAATACAAAATTATTTAAAACAAAAATAATCATTTAACAAAATGTCAAACTTTTTTAGTAAAATTTTGAAATAATTGTATTAAATATTGTATCGTATAATCAAATTTGGCTTATTTATTTTTATTTACTTATTTATTATTTATTGCATTTGTTATGTTTATGTTACTTATACTTTAATTAATAAGTAGAGGTACATATTTTATTATTATCACATCATACCTGCTGCTATACTTTTGCAAAACATATACATATCTTAATTGATCATTGAGTGAGAATTTTTATATAAGTAATAAACTCTTGACACACACATATATATACTATCTATTTCTCATATACTACATAATCTACCTATTTAAATTTTGTAATGTATTCAAATATTATTTTAATATTTCAAAATATAAAAGTATTTCATTGTATGAATACCTAAACTTCGTAAGTATTATTTTAATAATTGTTCAATAAACCATGTTGAAGAAATAAAGTGTTTAATTAATAATTTAATTGATTTTAATTAATTTCATTACGATCATTTTATCATCATCATTTCAGCCGCAGGTCGTCCACTGCTGGACATAGGCCTCCTCCAAGGATTTCCAAAACGACCGGTTGGAAGCGGCCTGCATCCAGCGTCTGCCTGCGACCTTCTTTAGGTCATCTGACCATCTGGTCGGTGGATGTCCGACGCTGCGCTTGCCGGTGGTCGTCATCCGAGAACCTTTCTGCTCGATCGGCCATCGGTTCGTCGCGCTATGTGCCCTGCCAGCCACTTCAAAGAGCTAATCCGCTAACGATCGTTTACATAGTACAATACTAGTACTCGTACATAGTAGATAGTTACAATAAGATTTGATAAAAAAATTACAGAAATACGTACCTATTTATAAAGAAAGAAGTTCGAAACGCGCGCGGTCTAAGTGATGCAATTTTTTTTTAATCTATGTACCTGTATGTTAGTACTTACATCGATTCAAATTTTGTTGTCAACGTCGGCAAAAAAATTACCAACCCAAAAAAAAGTACTGATTTAAAAAAAAAAACCTAAAATTATAAAATATAATATTACGAAATGGTCATTATTATTTATTTGTTTAAGTATATATTAAATTCATGTTTACTCAAATACAAAAATGTCAAATTCTAAATTAGGAAATTTAGTACATAGGTGCAAGTGCAATTTTTTAAAAGCCTACTTTTAATGTGTCCCACTGCTGGGCAAAGGCCTCCCCCCTCCTTCTCCACTCATCCCTATCCATGGAAACCTCTGGCCACTTGTCCAAAAAGTTGTCGAGATCGTCACCTCCTCCTTGGTCTGCTTCTATTTCGCCGGCCGCTACTTATACAAGGTGGGCACAAATCAACTGCCAATATTTTAAGGGCAGTTACAGACCACTATACTGAACAACTTTTCCAAATAAACTTATATCGAAATATGAAATTTTATTTTTCACTCTCCATACTAAACTAGATCAGCTGATTCTCTATTTGTATATAATTTTTTTTTTCTTATTTCGACATAAGTTTATTTAGGAAAGTTGTTCAGTTTAGTGGTCTGAATCTGCCCTTAAAATATTTGCAGTTGATTTAAAATTCATCTTATATACTTATATATTTTTACTTATTTATAGTACCTAATCATCATTTCAGACGCAAGCTGTCTACTGCTGGACATGAGTTCCAAGGATTCCCGGAATGACCGGTTGGAAGTGAAGTAATTCTTTATTATTTAAAAATTTAAAAGGCAATTTGTGCGTATTTTCAACATACAAAGGTCATACATCACGTCTTTATCCCATAAGGGGGGGACAGACCCGAGGGTCATAAGACCTTTTGACCACGTTTAGCATGATGATAGTTGAAACAGGAAATCAATAGTGGTGGGTTGCTAGCCGCATCGCCTATGTCATGATTCCCCCATTCGCCGATTCCCTCAGTCGACTTTTACGGCTTGCGCAGGAAGACGAGCAGCTGGTATATTCTATGTTTTTCTTTTCTCCCAGACCAGCATGGAAGGTATTTTCCTTAGATGATATAAAATAATTTTATTTTTATCATTTTTATTAGAATTAAATAATTAATAAGACATAAATTTTTCCTGTTATCTATATTATAATTAATGCTTATTTCTTAATCATAGTCATTAAAAAAGTGTTCACGAGTGTTTTTAAAATACGTAATATTTGTACAATTCTATACGTTATCTAGAAGACACTCAAATAATATTTGAACTATTTATATAGATTTCCTATATTAATACCTGCCACATTATTTATCATTAACGTCATTAAAATATGTATAAGTACACATTTATTTTTGGTTATTTGTTTAAAGCCAACTTTAATTTTCATTTGGATTTTGTATTCGTTTTTTTGATAACATAAATTGTCTCAGACATGGAGTCTAGCTAGATTATCATTTTGACTAGGTAAGAACTTATGTTTAAAATGTCAAAAAAATCGTAAGAGCTGTTTTTGAAAACGCGGGTACAAATAAATTTATATATTCCTCTTGAATCACTCTATCTATTAAAAAAATCGCATCAAAATTCGTTACGTAGTTTTAAAGATTAAAGTATAGAAAGCGACATAGGGACAGAGAAAGCGACTTTGTTTTATACTAGTAAATAGTGATTGCTCGTTTAATAGTATAGGATAAGGATAATATATATAAGTATATAAGTTAGAAAGTAATTACAAAGTTCAGAAGAAAATTACATAATTAATTTTCAAGTTTGTTTTTATGCGATTTATATCAAAAATCACAGTGTATTTACTAACTAAACATACTTACATAAACTTAAAATTACATATGTTTGTAATGTTACAATGTCGTTTCGCTCGCAGTGAATTCAAATGGTGATCATGAAGGGATATTCTGCAATAGACAACAGTAAAAAAATAGTACATTAGTGTCGAGGCCAAAAATGAAGCCATTTACGGCCGAGTTATATTGCAAGGCCGAAGCGCAGCTGAGCCCTTGCCAAGTGCCTTTAAAAGGACGAGGCGTAGCCGAAGCCTTTTAAAAATACGAGGACGAAAATTGCAATTTCAGCCGAGGCTTGTATAGTACTTTACTTTCTCTGAAATCCTCCTGAGACGAAACAACATCTTATCAAATTTTAAAATGGCGTCAACAACAAGCCAAATAAAGTGAGTTTGTATACTTGTTTGTTTGTTACCTCTTCACGTCCTTTCTATTGAACCAATTTTCTGCAATTTCGCATTCACATACATAGGGTACCTTTCATCCCGGGAAAAAGCACTAAAATGTACAAACCCACTTTCCCATTTAGAATATTAGTTAGGATTCACCAAGTACAGAATCACCCAGCTAATCTAACAAGGTCGCGCTCAGATCTCGAGTTTAGTGTGCGCTCTCTACGCGCACAATTAGCACTGATAACGAGATAACAGGCTTACCATCTGATAAGGACTCATCACTCATCAGGTTCATTGCTAGAACATCAGTTTTAAGATCTTGATGATCAAAAAAATTGGTGAAAATGTTAAAAAAATGGTGATATTCTTAAATTCAAATTAAGTGTTGTTGCTAAAACTGATTCGTTATTTAATTCTGGACTTTCTTGTGTAAACACAGATTTTTATAGTGATCATAACACACAATTAGGGACAGAAGATAGCGTTACTGTTGGAACATGTGTAAAAAATAGTGATTTATTTGTAAAATACATTTCGTTGATAAGGTTTTTGTATTTGAGGTTCCATATAATAGATCCCGTAATTGCATAAGTTCGTAATAAACTGTGATAACATGGAGCCAAAAAATATGGAGTATGAACAATTAAACGAAATATACGATGAATGTTTAAATTACCTGAATTATGTAAAATATAAGGATCATGACGAAAAATTGCCGCTCATTGATGAAAGATATTTAGATCACGAAGCATTTAATAAAGAGTTAGGGGATTACAGACATGAAGTTATATGTGATACAATTTTTGAAGAACCTGATTATGCAACTATAAAAGATAAAGAAGAAAACCGAGGAGTTACTGTCATAGAAATAACAAAAGAGGAACCTGATTCAAAATGTGTTATTGAAATTAACAATAAAGATGGAAAGAAGCTTGGTGAAAGTGTCGTTAAAGAATCTGATTATGAATATTGCGTAAGCGAAAAAGATATTTCTAGCCATGAAACAACAGATATTGAAGATCCAGTATACGAACCACTTAAACCAAAAGATGTCAAGGAAATTAGAAATGAATTCAAAGAACAAAATGTTAATTTCAAATTTGTGAATGAAATGGAAGCGGCTGAAAGTGTGACGTCTTTACCAACCGAATTCAAATCGGAAAGGTTGAGAAGATTATCGGAGCAATTGCCGAAGATCATTATAACACAGAGCGATACTAGTTTAAGTTTGCCAAGGAAGGAATTCAAGGTGACGACAGGGGTACCAATAGTTCAAAAGAAGCGAATTCCGATTTAGTAAGTAAACCTCATTAAATTTTTACTAACAATTATTAGGACTGTAAAGAACAATGTTCCTTTTACTATGTATTTTAAGCAATAAAGATATTACAAACAAACAAACAAACAATTATTTTTTGTTATAAATTATACATAAATGCTGCCAATTATGAAACAAAATCTTGCTCTAAATCATAAAATAAAGATTCTTTGTTCTCTGTAACGATTATGAAGTAAACTGCTAAATACATAACACGCGAAAATTCATGATAAATGAATTAACACGTCCGTGAATACGTCTTAAAATTGTGTAAATCCATTACAATTTATTTGGATCTGTGACTCATGTGTTTTTTGCATTGTTTCATAATATCATCAACGTATTATTCTGATTTTACCACAAGCTGATAGCTTCCTTAAACAGGGCGTCGATTCTGCTAACGTTAAGACAAAATCGTATCAAAATAGTGTTTCAATAGTAGTGCTTTTTACACACTATTTACAAGAGTTATGACAGTATGATGTGATGTGAATGTAGTGTGTGGTGTGATCATCAGAAGTGATATTAAAAAAATATACATTTCTTGTAACTAGTGTGTAAAAAAGCACTACCATTGAAACACTATTTTGACACGATTGTGATTTAACGTTAGCAGAATCGACACCCAGGAAGCTTACTTGATGTTATGGAATTCCCTTAGGAATGCTTTTGTTGATAAAATCCGCCATCAGACAGAGGTGCTCGAAGCTATGAATACATCATACCTTCATGTGACGTCTTCCATACGGAAGGCAGAGCCAAGTGTCAAAATCTTTGGCCACATTCTGCGTGATTTCTTAGATACAGTGTAGAAAAACCCGGATCGTTATCATGATTATGATAAGATAACTAATTTATATATATAAACTTTATTGTACTAAATACAGGTTGTTTAGCACAAAGGCGAACTTAATGCTAAGGACATTATCTAACAGTCAACCTGTGGGTCAAGCAGAGATCGTAATGTGGGTTTAATATCATAGTAATATAGAGTTACATGAACTGCTTACTTACATATACTAAAATCTTACTATATCTAGAAATATAATGCATGAAAAACGATATATATTAAATTACAGATAGCGAGATAAAAGCAGCAACTTAAAACTTAAAATGTACCCGTAGAAAACTTGCGAACCAGGAAACCGAATTAATAGGGAAAATGACAACTTAATAAAACTGGCAAATAAGGAAATTGGCGAATCCAGAAATGTCTAAGAAGTAAACTGGCGAATTAGTGAAAATTACGAGTAAGCAAACTGACGCTTCCTCTATCTTTGTTACTAACTCTATTTATTTATCTTATAGCAACAGCCAACCTTTCCACACTCGCCGCGGGGGCTATGGCGACTACCCCAAGCGGCTGGTCTCCAAAGCTGGGATGGAAAACGTTGCCCTGATATCCAACGTACCTTACGAGAGAATCCGGCTGCTCAACGATACCTTTCACACCTTGGTAAATTTAGACACCTTTTTTAAGTTCTTCTATCGCCTCATCATCATGGGCATAAGATCATTCTGCCTTTTAATATCTCCAACTGTCAGTTGTTAAGGATTTTGGCTGTAGACCCGGGGGTCGTGGGTTCGATTCAATTCCCACGGGAAGCATACTTTGTTTAATTGTTTCCAGTTTGGTTAGGAGTTAGGACATTGCAGGTTTGAATCACATGAATATCTGGTAATAGATAAGTCCCGTCTGCCATCTGGTAGTCGTCAAAGGAACCTTTCAAAAGCCTTGGAAAGACAATCCCATTCATTTTGTTCTTGTCGACATGCGTTAGCGTTTTGAACTTGGCTACGGATGCTATTTACAATCGCTACGTGGCTTTCGCGTCCATAACGATAGAGCGTGTCAAGCAATGGCAATATTGGCAAGCACGGTCTATCTTGAGTTGTTCGTCTTAGTAACATATCTATCTTAAGTTCCTCTATACTTCGGAAGGCACATCAAGTCGTTGATCCCGGCTTACCATCATCATTTTGGGTAGGTGACAACGAAAATATTGCTAGGATAATTTTGATATCTTCTTGAGGAGCTCGATAGCCTTGCGCGGCGCGCGTTACTGTAACGATAGTGCGCGTCAAGCAATGGCGACGGCGAATGCGCGGCCATGTTTGGATTGGTCGCCATTAGTGGCTCCTCAATGCTTCGGAAGGCACGTTAAGCCGTTGGTTCCGGCTGTTGTCGCTAGATGGCAGTCAGATGTCTTTAGGCAGCCTGAAAAATCTGACAGTGTTGGTCACTAACACACCCGGATCTTCCGTCTGGTTTCCCTTAAAAAAAGGGTTACGGAAGTCAGACGGCAGTCGCTCCATTGTCATTACCAGTTTCGCCAAATAAGGACCATGATTAATAGCTCTGGTCTCGGAAGCCTAAGCTGAAGATGCAACCGAGAAACACGCTCGGACGAAGAAGATGATATCTTCAACTTCCATCAGATCAACCTCCGCTGGCGTTGGATAGTGATGGGCACGGTGGTCGTTCACTTCGCCATCTGGCTCGTCTTCGCCGTCTTCTGGTACATCACTGCTTTGGCCCACTACGACTTCGAGCCTAACCCCCCTAAGAAGACCTGCGTGACTGGTGGCAAGGACTTTGTCACTATCTTCTTGGCATCTGTTGAAGCGCAGGTGAGTTTCTTATTCTTCTTAACGTCCTCATGATGGGTAGGGCACATGGTAAGGATAAGCGGAGAATCACCAAGAGTTTACTGAATGGTAACCAGAAGCCCGTAGAAGTCGAGGTCGAGGAACTCTAGTGGGATGGAGTGAAACAGTACCTTTAGTATTAGATTTTATAAGCGCAGTCGCTAGCGAGTGCGTTAGCGATTTTGTATGACAAACCTAGTAAGGCAACTAAGATAATCCATAAAAAATCCTGACTCAGTCGATAGCGTTTGCGTTTATATAATCTTATACTAGGGTTACTGGTAATTACAGTGGAGCAACTGCCTTCGACCTCCGTAATTTACAGGGAAACCAGACCATTCGAGCATGATTCGAGTGTGGCTGATAGATTTTTTGGGCTATCTAAAGGCAAAGCGCTCCCTGGGCTCCGAATCAACCAACTAATAAAAGCAACCGGGAAAGTGCTAAGATGCGAGCAAGGGAATTATGATGAGGTCAAAACAGATTAAAGTTTGTAGTTTCTATTTGGTAAACAATATGAATCACCGCCTAGAAATCCAGCTATTTATAGCCTCTATTATCCGAGATAAGACCACGAGAATACTTGATATGACTGACGTCTTCCTACTAAATCTCATTTGTTACAATTTAGGCTAAATTCGACTATACTAAAGAGTTGATATCTTTAGATGGGTAGGACACGAAATTTCATTATATTAATTCTATTTTTCTAAAAAAATCCTAAGAGATAAAACAATAAACGACTATTTTTAGGGTTTTGGGTTTTACCTCTATTTCATAGGTTTTACGATGTAAACCTATAGTAGACTTAATGTAAGTGCAATTTGGAGGTAATCATTGGAAAATGACCTAATTAGACCCATTGATGGTACATAACTCGAAGGGAATTAAGTTATTATCTCATAACTGTGGTAGTGTATGCACGCGAGATTAATTTAGATCAAAAATATATATTTTATTTAACTTGAATGAGAAGATAGATGGAAAATCAACCGCCTCTTGGCCTCTGACGTGGTTCCTTTGACGACTACCAGATGGCAGCCGGCTTAACGTGGTTTCCGAAGTACGGAATCATCTTTATTGTCAGACAATCAAGTTCTTCCAACCAGTCATTTCGGAAATCCTTGGGGTCCTATGTCCAGCAGTGGACATGTGAAATGATGATGATAAATAAAGTGCTGCTGACAAGCATTCTCATTTCAAGATCGTAATTTAAACTTTAATTTCGTATTGAAATTCGATAGAATCGAAATTAGAAACCTCATCATTTTGAAGTTAAATTTGTATAATTTGACAAAGTAACTCAATCATCAGATAAATAGGAAGTGCTCCCAATTCGGTTTTCTTTTACCTCAAAACGTAATTCAGCTGATTAATGATAATGAGCTATGTCGGCTTTTAATTCAATTGGTTTTTGACCGACTTCTTATTTCGTTGTATGGTGACTTGCACAGAAATCTTAATTTTTGTGTCGATGAGCTCGATACCCTAGCGCGACGCGACGTTCGTTTGTTTGTTCGTGACGATAGCACACGTCAAGCGAACGGCTAGTGCGAGGCCATGTTAGGATTGGTCGCCATTAGTGGCATTTCTATCTTGAGCTCCTCCGTGCTCCGAAAGGCATCGGTCCCGGCTGTTATAGGTAGCTAGATGGCAGTAGTAAAGCAGTCTCAGTGCCCCTAGTACGAGTTTTTCTTAACGCAGACGCTAGCGACTGCGTTAGGATTTTGTATGGGATTTCTTAGTTGCCTTACTATCCGCCAGGGGCGCTGTACAGGTATGCAATACAAAATCGCTAACGCAGTCGCTAGCGTCTGTGTTAAGAAAAACTCATAATAGGGGCACAAATGCCTTAAGGCAGCCTGGAAACTATGATAGCGTTGTTTTATAACTAAATAAATAAATAATAATAAATAAATGTATAGGGACAACTTTATTTTATTTGTTACAGACGACCATAGGATTTGGAGACCGAGCAATAGATGAAGAATGTCCTGAATCTATATTTCTTTTCATAATGCAGGTAAATAAATTTTATGGTACCCACAGACGTAGACGCCGAATTCAAGCTATGTTACGATTTTACTTTATATAAGGTGAACTCGAATCAACTGCAAATATTATAAGAGCAGATTCAGACCAATAAACCAAACAACTTTTCCAAATAAACTTTTTTTATTTCCCATACAAATTGGGAGTCATCTGATGTAGTTATTCAAAAGGCTGAAAATTAGTGCTAGACATCCTAGCAAGTCTAGTGTAATACTGAGCCGCCACCTATTGAGATATTTGTCACCACGTATGTTTGTTTGATAATTTTGTTCTTTATTGATTTGTATGTGTGATCAATGTCTTAATAAATGTCTATTCTATTCTAGTTTAGTATGAAAAGTGAAAAAAAATCTTATATCGATATACTTAAGTTTATTTGGAAAAGTTGTTTCGAATGAAGATCTGAATCTGCCCTTAAAATATTTGTAGTTGATTTGTGTCCACCTTATAGATTAGTTTTGATACTAAGATAATGAGTTATATTGTATTTTCAGCTGATCTTGGGTACCGGCTTGTCTGGAGTGCTGACTTGCGTGGTGTATGCCAAGCTGACAAGGCCTGAGAAGTTGTCAAGAGACGGAGTAGGCTTTAGCAAGAATGCTGTGGTAAGTAGTTAAAACCAGGAATCTGGAAAAAAATACTTTAGAAGTATTAGGGGCTTAGCCAAAACGTTAACGAATGTCGACAAGAACAAAATGTATGGGATTGACATGGGCTTAGCCAGTCACAATCGCAAAACGTTAACGAGGTACGACACGAAAAAATGTATGGAATTGCCATAAGATCGACCACGTGATTTAGCGCAGCTTATGTCAATCCCATACATTTTGTTCTTGTCGACATTCGTTAGAGTTTTGAAATTGTGACTTTGGTTAAGACCCTTAGTCGGATTTGAAAAATTATCTTTCTGCCGGTTCTTGGGGATGGTTAGGCTATAGTACATAGACGCCAAAGACGAGCGAAACCGCGGAAACAGCTAGTTATAGTTATCCATACTAATATTATAAATGCAAATGTCTGTCTATCTCTGTCTGTCTGTCTGTCTGTCACCTCTTCACGGCTAAACTGCTGGACCGATTGTGATGAAATTTGGTAGGGATGTAGTTAACGACCTGAGGTCAGACATAGGCTTTTGGGCGCGATATAACCGAGTACCACGCGGGGCGGAGCCGCGGGGAACAGCTAGTAACAAATAAATAATTAACCTGCTATCGTTGTATTAGCGTTCACCAAAAAGGAATAATTTTACTTTTCTGTATGATTGCTGTTATAAAACGCATAGGCGTAACAAAGCACTTTTGGAGTATGTGACGGGAGCGATAGTGTTTATATGCTCGACCGCCACAAAGGGAAGATCTTCCCGCCAGGCTGAGTGTTATGCCTGGGGAACCGCGGCTCCGACGATGTCTTGTCGGAGATTGTATTTATGCTCCAATCCGTAGAAACTTTGCAAGCGCGATTTAGACTTTTATAGTAATTTGCCATCTTGTATGCAATTCTGAGATTGTTGCTTTTAACGCCATCTGTGGTGCGTCTTTGTAGATATTGTTGCGGCGCTAGTGTCGCCACAGGACTCCCTTCCAAGACCGAAGGTCTGATAAATCTTCATGTGCAGTCTGTGCTTATGATGTTAGCTTGCAAGTGCCAGTTGCTTGACTTGACGTCCCAGTGAGTCGGGTACGTTGTTGCTGCTTGCTCGTAGTCTGCGGTGAGTCGAGACTGTAGTGAGCGATGACTTGTTGGCGCCGGTAGATGTCCTGCAGAACTGCCACGCTGGTACGGTGGCCGGCCGATGAATACCAGGCGTGGGGGCTGCGGTGGATGTGCCGGTCGCTGAAGTCTTTGAAGTGAGGGTGGTTGCAGGACCAGGAAGCTCGGTACGTCGGCTGCGTTGGACCTGTAGATACCCCATCGTAGTTGGCTTGCTGTGAGACTGCTGGCTGCTGAAGCTTGAGAGGTAGCGAGATGATGGATCGGAGAATATTGATGGAGAAGGCTGCTTTCAATCACGTCGGGGTCACCAGTTTGGAGTGTGTGACGGGAGCGATAGTGTTGCTCGACCGCCACAAAGGGAAGATCTTCCCGCCAGGCCGGGTGTTATGCCTGGGGAACCGCGGCTCCGACGATGTCTTGTCGGAGATTGTATTTATGCTCCAATCCGTAGAAACTTTGCAAGCGCGATTTAGACTTTTATAGTAATTTGCCATCTTGTATGCAATTCTGAGATTGTTGCTTTTAACGCCATCTGTGGTGCGTCTTTGTAGATATTGTTGTGGCGCTAGTGTCGCCACACACTATATAATTATTTCAGCTTTAAGTTAGCGTACCACCGGTCGTTTCCTTGCTCGTCATTTTCCTTATTTGCCACTTTCACTAAGTTTTCAATTTCCCTATTAAGCTGGTTACTTGGGTATCAAAATAAAGACATTTTCTTTCTTTCTTCTTCAAACACTCTTCAGCTTTATAATATACTAGCGACCCGCCCCGGCTTCGCATAGGCATAAAAACCTTCCTCTTGGATCACTATCTTTTAAAAAAACCGCATCATAATCCGTTGCGTAGTAGGTATTAAAGATTTAGGCATACAAAGGGATATAGGGACAAAAAAGCTACTTCGTTTAACACTTTGTAAGTACTGAAGTTTAATAGTAATCCATACTAATATTATAAATGCGAAAGTCTGTCTGTCTGTCTGTCTGTCTGTCCATCTGTCTGTCTGTCACCTCTTCACGGCTAAACTGCTGGACCGATTGTGATGAAATTTGGTAGGGATGTAGCTAACGACCTGAGTTCAAACAAAGGCTACTTTTGGGCGCGATATAACCAAGTCCCACGCGGGTGGAGCCGCGGGGAACAGCTAGTACCTCATATAGGATTGATTAATGATTTTTCAGATCAGTATGCGAGACGGTCATCTCTGTCTCATGATGCGAGCCTGGGACCTCAATTACGACCACATCATCAGCTCCGAATTTAGTGCCCACTTCGTTAATACTCACAGGTACCTACCCTTAGTTTTGTAGCCCTGTTGGACCAACACCTCCCCTCTTGTCTTCCACGCGTCTCGACCACTCTCCCCTTGTTGATTCCGTGCTTCGAAGACCCTTTAGTCCTCTGACCTGTCTGGAAGAGGAAGCAAGAGATCGAGTGAAGTGGAAGAAGATTGTGGAGGAGTTGTAGCGCCCCGTAAGAAGAAGTCCTGTGTTCATCTTTTTATTTTTCTTCCTCTCTTTTAACCCTTCTGCTGGGACCCAGGTTGTTAATAGTTCAGCAGTTAGTAATCTAGCCCATCTCAGATGCATGTGGCCCACGTGACCCACCCAGTTCAACTTCAACCTAGATGCTTTCTTCCCTACATCTGAAATTTGAGTAATAGGACGCAATCAATCAATCATATCATTTATTGCAAACATTCGAATACATACAGGGTGGTATGACAGTTTTACACCTAAAATGCTGCGTTCCATCGCTTTTTGACAAACCTTCAATCCAGACTATTGCGCTTTAGTAAGTCACCAAGTTTGATCCAATGCACCATAATAATGTATTATCATCGGACCTGAAGACATGATTACAATTTTTGGCTTTGATTACTTATTACAGGACCAGAGAAGGCGAGACCCTAAGATTCTACGCGCAAACCATGGAACTCAAACAGCGTCAATTCCTCTTATGGCCCGTGACCCTGGTACACGTCATCGACCAGGATAGTCCTTTATTTGGGTTCACTCCGGACCAAATAGCCAATACCAAGTGAGTACTGTATACCATCATTTCAGCCGCGGACTGTCCACTGCTGAACATAGGCCTCCCAAAGATTTCCATAACGACCAGTTGTCGCGGCCTGCATCCATCGTCTGCCTGCGACCTTCTTGAGGTCATCTGACCATCTAGTCGGTAGGTGTCCGATGCTGCGCTAGCCGGTAGCCAGCTAGAGTACTATACAGACACATTTCTATCAGCTGGACTGACAAAGTAAAACTATTGTCAAAGTTCTGAACGAATTGGACAATAACGCACTTTCATGCTTACTGTCAAACGGAAGGTCTCTCCCTGGTCTTATTCTTCGACATCAAAGATACTAACTCTTGCAACTCATTATGGTGGGTAAAGTTGCTGGAAAGAAGAAGGTTGAAAGAAGGAAAATATCTTGATTGCGGAACATCCGAGAGTGGACCGGGATAGCAAGCGCAGCGGAGCTATTCCGAAGAGTTAAAGAAAAGGTGGACTTTAACAGACTATCGCTAACCTTCACTAGTTGGAGAGGCCTTAGAAGAAGAATTACACCAATATTCTCAAACGTTTCCTCAAACTCGAGAAGCTTAGAGACGGTTCTGTTCAACTCTAACACCAGGATGTACATGGTCAATTGACCATACAACCCACATGATATGATAATGATGATGATTAACGCTAAGCAGCATGATTTTATGACTCCATTCCCCCCAAGTTACTCATCTTCAACCTGTTTTAGTTATGAGATCACGCTGAGCCTGAAAGGTGCTTCCGCATCAATGGGAACCTTCACGCAGAGCCAGACCTCGTACCTGCCGAGGGAAGTGGTCTGGGGACATCGGTTTCTACCAGTCGTCAAGTAAGATATTTTAACCTTTTCTTTACGGTAACCACTTTCCATCAGCTGTTGAATCGTAGCGTCTAAACGAATGAGCCTATTGTAAAACAGACTAATTACCTGGTGGCTTAATTACTATTATTACCATCTCTTAAAACCATGCAAGAAGGATTGAGTAAAGGAGATGTCGCCTTACATCATGTATTGCGCTGTCTCGCTTACTCACTGGATCTTGCATGGTTTTAAGAGATAGTAGTAAGCCACTTTCAGTTCAATTTATTTATTGCAATTCATATTGTACAAGTTTAAGTTGGCGAAACTGTAGCCAGTCAACTTTTGCCAACTTTCAAGGATCCGAATAAATACTACCTGCGTGGCGTAATGGTTAAAATGTCTGTTCGCTATTCAGAAGGTCCCGGGATCGATCTCCGGTGAGGGTCGTCAAATAAATACCGATGATGTTTCCGAAGCAGAGTAAGCTGCCGTGTGATTCCGTAAGATTTCATTTTAAACTTCGAATTTGAATCGGCTGTGAGTTTCTGATTGGCATTCTAAAAACTCGGTTGATAATTCGAATCTATATTAGCGCTATCCTTGCGAGCGTGTCAGCGAGATGAACTAAATTGGACGTGAGATTTTGTATGAGATGACGTAAGATGTGGCATTCAGTAAGGTAATTCCCCCGTCACTTCGAAGCTCACTTCTCACTTGTCATTTTGAACCCTATGCGAAGTATTTGATAGGGATGTGAGAAGAGAGTTGTTGTTTGAAATTTATAGAATTGACAGGATGATGATGATGATTATGTTGATAATTGCAGATACGATAGCAGAAAACAGAAGTATGTGATAGACCACCACAAGCTGAATGCTACGGAGCCGGTGGACACTCCATTTTGCAGTGCAAGTGAACTTAAAAGGTAAGTATATACACTAGCGGCATCTCGCGGTGTTATCCTCTGTTTATTTACAGCAGCGCCATCTACTTTATAAATTGACTATCAGACTTTCAAACAAAAGGAACAAACCTAAAGGAATCGAGTTTTGTTGGGGATAAAAAGTAATCTATGTGTTAGTCCAAGGTATCAGCTACCTCCATACCAAATTTTATAAAAATTGGCAAATCCGTTTGAGCGTGATGAAGTAACAAACTTTCTTCTTTAAAATAGTACTAGCGACCCGCCCCGGCTTCGCATGGGCATAAAAACCTTCCTTTTGAATCACTCTATCAATAAAAAAAACCGCATCAAAATCCGTTGCGTAGTGTTAAAGATTTAAGTATACAAAGGGATACAGGGACAGAAAAAGCGACTTTGTTTTATATTAGGTAGTGATAGTGATATAATTAGAGAGATGAGATTGGAATTAATGCGTACGCGAGGTAGAATTAAAAAGAGCGGGGTCTGTGTTGGATTGGTGGCTATTAGTTTTATTTCTATCTTGAGCTTTTCCGTGCTTCGGAAGGCACGTTAAGCCGTTGGTCCCGGCTGTTCTGATATCTGATAGTCGTTAAAGAAACCACGTCAGAGGCTGAGAGGCGGTTCCGAGGAACTCTGATACCAGGGTGTGCATTGGCGGTGACACTGATGAGCTATTTATGATAAAATTTCGCATATTTCAGCACACCACAAGACGAATCTGAATCTACTCCGTGTCCTGGCACTCCGAGCAGCTTCACGGAGAAGATGTCGGCCTTCCACCTCGAAAGAACTTCTTCGTTCAAGAGGAAAGGCCAAAGATTTTAAAAATGTTTCATTGATTTAAGGGTCGGCAATGCGCACGTGGCACTTCTGGTGATATAAGCGTCCATGGGCTGTATGAAGGAATGATTAACTACTCAGTAGTATAAAAAATGAGAGGGCTTGTTTTTACATCCCCCTCCCACAGAAAAGTAGTTACCATTACTTGTCAAGTACCCTCAGTATAAGATTTCATAAACGCAGACGCTAGCGATCTTGTAATAAAAACCTGTACAGCGCCCCTGGCGGATAGTAAGGCAACTAATAAATTCCATACAATATCGCTAACGCAGTCGCTAGCGTCTCCGTTTATAAAATCTCATACTAGGAGCAAAGGTAGCGTTAACGCGGGTAACGTTATTTTTCAACCAAAATAACGTTATCTGCTAACAAAGTACTGTTTTACTCTGGGTTAGTTCACAAGACACTATTTGTTTTATGCTATACCTAGCATACAAAGTTGATCACTAATCATATGTGCTGTTATGTATTTTTAAACGTCACTATCGCATTAGGTTTTCTGTAATGAGAGTTAAAAGTGATGTTGAAATAAATAAATTAAAAGAATCGTTACGTTATGTTAAAACATGCCCTGTCTCTATCCAGCAATACCGGTCCGGCTTTAGTGTTAAAAACAAAAAGCCTGTCTTAGTTTTATATAGATGATGTAAATTAATCATTACCCTTCCTTTTGTCTTCGCTGTAGTCGGGTGAAAAAATAACAGTATTAATATTGATAGGTTAGTTATTTATGTATATAAAATAATGTAATTTAATTTTTATCGATTCAACAAATAATATTGTAGAAAAATTATTAAGAATAAAAATCTAAGATAAATTGAAATGTTAAACTATAGCGGTTTATTTTTTTTTATTTTCCTAATAAAACATCATCTAGACCTTTTTAAACTTTGCCTTTAATAGGACACGACTAACAACACATAGTACCTAAGTTTAGATTATAGTACAGATTGTGTTCTAAAACTGATTTTACGTAGACAACGTTATCCTTGATTTCTCCTAGGGACACATACCAAAATATAAAGAAAAAACACCATTCATTAAAATAAACGATTGATTTTCAGATTGTAATCATGGTATAGTATTTAAATACTGACTGTATTCTGCATGTACTTAATACACTAATGAAAGAGCGGGACTCACTAAAAACATGTTTAAGACGATACCTATATTGCTTAAAACGGCCACTTTTAGCAGTTTTGCAATTTGTAACTATAAGTAACTATAATTTAATATGATTATATAATTTGATAATAAAATGATCCAGAACTTTAATTACATAAGACGGTTATTTGATAAGTTGTGTCTTAAGTGAATAATGATTTTTAGTTGATGGTGGCGCTAGTGTTCACCAAGGTTTCGTCTTTCAGTGATACTTAAGCCCCTACTACCCGTTTATTTTTGTAAACATTTCAATGAATAAATAATTTTAAATTTGAATTTGAAATTTAGTGGCGGTGACCGTTCCAAAGTACATCCTCGCTCTAGCTTGCTTACTGTAAGTTAACACTACGACTGGTAAGGCAAAATAGAATACACAAAACGCAACAAAATATTATTTTTTTCTTGTAAAAGAATTTCAAGCCACACTTGGGTAAATAAACACAAAAGAGCTCTGGGTCGGCGATCACAACACTGTTATCTGACAGCTAAGGTGTTATCAGGCTCAGTTCTGATAATGTTTCTCATTGTTACGAACATGTAAGACATTAATACGCTTTTTGTGAAGAATATTGTGAATTAGTTAAAGTTATTTTTGATAAAAATACGAAGAGAATCAATGACGACGGTGATCATTGAAGTGCAAATCAAAGTGTGCTGATTTTTGAAACGGATAAACTTATTAGAACAGAAACAATAAGTATTAAAAATAAAGTATTTATTATATTGTAAGGTATTATAATCTTATGTTTACTTTTGATGATCAAATTGATAAAACATATTTGTAGAAGGTAAAATCCTTTGATTAGTTACTTAGTTAACAAAGTAGTATGGTTAATCTATAAGAAAATGGAATTATTAGTAAAGTTAACATAAGTAGTAATGAAAAAAATACTGTAGTTTCATAGAAATTAAATAAATTTTGGATAATTTTGTGTAAAATAAATGAAGAATCTGTGAAGAACAAGAATTTAGAAAACAAAAATAATACAATGGATAAAATATACATGGAAATTGAGCCTGAGAGGAGAGGTAGTCGCACACGTGCTCTGGAAAGATCTCTAAGCTACTCCGCAGCCATAGGCAATGGTTCAGGAAGATCATCCATAGAACTACCTACCATAAACAATACAGACGTTTACACAAACGAAGAACTGAAAAAGCATTACAGAATTTCTCAAACTTACGTCGAAGGGCGCGAAATTTCTTTTCCGTCAGTTGGTGCTAATGTTGAAAAGCATGAAACATACCCATCAAGTGGAGATGGTTTGACAACAGACGCTTCTCAATATTCCAGTGAAGATGAACATACTGACACTGGTTTAACTTTGACTATAGATGTTGAAAATGATAGTCCTAAAACGGAGTCTTCAAGACATTTTTCTGATGCGTCTACGCAGCCTGTGGCCAGTTCCAGTATTCCTATAGAGTTGTATGATAGGATTGACGTTGTTGAGAGTTTGTACGATGAACCCGAGACCTTGAGAAGTGTCGTTGGATATTCTACGCCGTATTCGAGGAGACGGAAAAAGGGATCGAAACATAAGTAAGTTGGGTTTTTTTAAATTGTAATTGAAAGTAGAGATATTATTAGAATGTCTAACATCTTGGTAGAGACAATCAAAGCTCATGACTGCAGGATCGTGTGGAAAAGAAACGCAGCTTGCTTTTTTTATAGTCTTTTTTTTCTTAATGTTTACTGCAATGTATGAAACCGTTTTGGGCAACGGCCACAGAATAGATAATACTCCCGCTTGAATAAGACCACTATATGTTTTACCATGGGTTTCGTAAGAGGCGATCAAGGTAATAACAGATGTCAATTTTTTTTTCTTCTGTTGAGTTCTTTCTGATTGATGGCGGATTTCATCAACAAGTTTCCCAAGGACGGTGCAACCAAGCTGGGGGACAGTCATATAAATGGAATTGAAAAAATAAGATTGCTATTTGGAGAATCCTGCGCAGCCGAACGGCTTTACTTGCAAACGAGATACCGCTAAGACGATAATTACATAAAAAATAAATAGACAGGGCAATGTGAATTCTCCAATTTTAAATTTGGATCGACTTATTTAAACTCCATGACCGCTAAATGACTATAAATTAAAAAAAAACTTATAATATTTACTTACAAACAAAAGTAAAAATATTGTGGAAACAAACATAGTGATGTTGACCTTTCAAACAAAACTCTTGTGTTTATTCATTATGTCCGTTTGTTTATACATTGTTCTCACACAAACTCGTCCATTATTATAAAATAAATAAATAACAAAGTAAAAACCATACCGCGATTTAAATGAATTTAATGTTTCGTCCGAGCATTTTTCTAATTGCATTTTCAATTAGGTTTTTATTCAATGTACGTCGTAAGACGGCAGTCGCTCCGACTGCCGTCTTACGACGTAAGCCTTAGATAGGCGCACTAGGCGACACTATAGAGAACTTGTAGGGAGATCAAGCAGGTGCGACTGGAAAGAGATGCGAAATGCAAGTACAGCGCACTCTCCCGAAATTCGGCTCGTATTAGAGAGGTTGGTAGAGCCATGGGAGGTGGAGGGAGTGTTACTAAGTCTAAGCCTTTTTTACAAGAAAACCAGACTAATAGGAACATGATCCGGGTGTTAGAAGCTCATCAGATTTTTCAGGCTGCCTAAAGGCATCTGACTTAGCCTAACGACTGCCATCTATCGATAACAGCCGAGACCGACTGCCTTTCAAAGAGCGGAGGAGCTTAAGATATAAATAGCACTAATGGCGACCAATCCAAGCATGGAAGCGCACTTGCCGTAGCTTGACGCGCGCTATCGTTACAAACACGCACACGTTGGATTAAATAAAGTTCATTGTTTTCATGCATATGGTAATTACCTAGTAGAAACTGTTATTGAGACATTAGTATATACTCATATATATACTACTATCTTTTACCCGCGGCTTCGTTCGCGTATATCCCACGGGAGCGGTACATTTTTTACTCTGTTTATGAAATTACTATACTATTGGACGAAAGAACCGATGACCGATGGGGAAGAGAGGTTCTCAAACGGCGACCTCATACCAGCAAGCGTAACATCGGACACCCACCGACCAGATGGCCAGATGACCTGAAGAAGATCGCAGGCAGGCGCTGGATGCAGGCCGCTTCTAACCGGTCATTTTGGAAATCCTTTGGGGAGGCCTATGTTTAGCAGTGGTGGTTCTGAAATGATGATGATTTGACGGGTAGGGTCCGTATCTGTCGAATAACGTACTGCCAGCGCCACCTACGCGTCACTATCACTATCACTACATAGTATAAAACAATGTCGCTTTCTCTGTCCCTATATCCCTATGACCCTATGTATGCTTAAATCTTCAAAACGACGTAACGGATTTTGATGCGGTTTTTTTTATTAGTTTGAGTGATTCAAGAGGAAGGTTTTTATGCCCATGCGAAGCCGGGCCGGATCGCTAGTGTAAGAATTATATTTATATATATTTTTTTGTGACAAAAATTTAATCGCAACTATTATTATTCTTAATTCACTTTATTGAAAGATAGAAAAACCCAGCGAAGCTGGGCCGGGTCACTAGTAATTGTATAACATATTCAGCTGAATTGAGAAACTCCTCCTTTTTTGAAAACAATTTTCCTTAACTTTTTACGTATAATTTTAAACAAATTGTAATGTGATTCAATAAGTAGATATACTTTTAAAACCGATAGGAAACGTTTATCTAAAACTTGATAAGATATTGTCAAAAATGGCACAGTTTTTTTAAAATTTTAACATAGTCTAAATAAACTTGGATAAATGTTTGCTGCTAAGTACATCGAAATGGATTTCACAAACAAAAAAATGCCTTTTTGTCCCAACTTATATTATAAATGAGAAAGTTAAGGCTTGCAAATACATAGGTCTAAGCAGCAGATTATAGAATGCTATAAGCTGAATATGATTTCGTCGATTTCGGTGTCAAGACCCTTGGTCCGTGGGGTCCTAGCGCTATAAGACTTTTTAAGGAAATAGCAAAAAGGTTAGTCGACATCACTGGAGACCGAAGAGCTGGCAGCTTCCTCGGACAAAGAATTGATCTAGCTATTCAAATGTGGAACGCTGCCCTGCCAGTATCGTAGGAACATTGCCTTCAAAAGGCGAATGCTGCCAGTGTCTTCGGAACCTTGCCTAAAGGGACTCCTTTTAATAATATATTTTCGTTATTACTAGCTGACCCGGCGAACTTTTCTCACCATTTAAACCTTCCCTGAACTTCTATAAATATTTCAAGACCAAAATTAGCCAAATCGGCCCAACCATTCTCGAGTTTTAGCCAGACTAAAGAATAGCAACTGATTTTTATATACATACTAGCTTTCGCCCGCGTGAGATTCCCTCGAGAACAGTGCCTTTTCCCGGGATGAAAAGTACCCTATGTCCTTCTCAATCATTGAACTTTTAATTTCTCAATACTCCTGCTATGTGTTCAGTAGATAGGACATATTGAAGAGTAACAAACAAACAAATAGTTAGGAAATAGATAGATAATTACATGTCTTAAGTTTCTTTTTAATTTTAAATTTATAATAGTAGGTCCTTGTTTCAAATAAACTATTTTAATAAATAAAACAAGCCTTCGATGTATTTCAGACGGGCGTACGTTCAACATGGTCGAAGAATCCGCTCCCGTCGAGTGGTCCTGAAGAATGGCGAGGAGAATGTTCCAGTGAGGAGCAACATACCCTCGAAGTCTATCAAATACATGAGGGATATTGTTAACACTGTGGTAAGCACAAGAAGTGGCATAGCGCACGAAAAACGTGTCACTAGTTTGGCTTTCAAGCCAACTTTTCACGCAGAAAAAATGGGCGGGGAATTTGATTACGTCATTTATTGCCACTGCTATTAAGAAACACGTGTGCCAAGTTTCATTAGGATCCGTTCAGAAATGCGACCTCTAGCCCGGAACAAACAGACAGACAGACAGACAGACATCCGGACAAAAGCAAACTTTATCAGTCTCGAAATGGAGACTCGCTCGCTTCGCTCGCTCGGTCAATTAGGTGGCTTTCTTATAGACTACGATATACATTATTCTAATAAGGTGTGATGTGGTTTACATGGGTTTACATGTATTTGAAGATAAGAAGAGAGAATACGCTGCCACACAGATCCTGGAACTAAACCCGCGTCGAAACATTTCTATTCGGATTATTTCTCTGTTGTATGTTACACATATTCAAAGAGGAGTTATAGCCAGTGCGTGGGGCGAGTTCTCCCGGCCACATTTGCCTGAGCTCATCATCATAATAATTTCGAATTGTCACAGCCAATCGATCGTGAACACCCTGGTATCGTGAACCACCTGATGGTAAGCGTCACAAGTGACACAACGTATCTCTTCCAGATAAACAGCAAATGGCGTTTCTTAATCCTGGGCATGATAGTCAGTCACTTCGTGTTCTGGTTGATCTTCGCTGGGATCTGGTACGCGGTGTCCACATCCTACCAGGACGACATCGGAGACGGAAAGGAACATTGTATCACTGGGACTTCTTCCTTCGCAGGCCTCCTTATGATGTCTGTTGAAACCCAGGTGAGATCATGTTTCTGTTTGTTATTTTACTTAATTATTGCATAAAATACGTTACACAAGACAAATGCAACGGCGGACTTATCCCATGAAGAGATCTCTTCCAGCCAACTGGAGGCAGGTAACAAGGATATAATTTAAAATAGAAACTGGTGGTAGAAGTTGTGCAAACAACACTAATAAAGTAATAAAAAAAAATACATGTAGGTGCTCTACATATAATTAAATACTTATTATTATGTAGTTGGCCTTGATCTGGTACCTTGTAAGGTATTTTTAAAGAACTATTTAGTCAAACCGGCACACGGCCTACCTTAAGGAAAGCGGTTACCGTAGCCTATGGACACCCGAAACACCAGAGTCACGTGCGCGTTGTCGATCATTAAGATATCTTTTCACGCCCTTTTTGAAAAACCCTATGTTGTAGTCCTTTGGGTAAACCGCAGCAGGGAGTTGATTCCACAATACCAGCGTAAGTTGGAGAAAACTCCCTCTTAACGCGCACTGTACGTGACTTTTTTGAGGGGTGAACTCCTTGTCAATGACGAGAAATGCGATAATATGAAGGTTTTTGGATTTATTACAATGGAGATACTGCCGTCTGACCGTTAACCATTTAACAAGAAAACCAGATCAATAGCTAAACATAATTGGAGTGTTTTAGTGGCCAACATTGTCAGATTTTTTAGGCTGCCTAAAGGGGTGATGACAGCCAGAACTGGTTAACGTGCCTTCAGAAGTACAGTGGAGCTTAAGATAGAAATGCCACTAATGGCGACCAATCCAAGCTAGATAGCTTTCCAATAAATTAAGTAAAGAAAGGAAATCTACTTTATCTACTTTATAATTAAAATATTTTTCAGATGACCATCGGGTACGGCGTCCGGTACCCCAATGAAGAATGTCCCGAGGCAATCATAATCATGGTTTTCGAAGTAAATACTTGATTTTATTATGAGAACTAGTTACTAAACCTTGTCAGAACAATTTTACAGTTTCTCCATTATTAAATTGATTAGGTGGCATACTACAAACTATCCAAGAACGAGTGAGTATAAGCGAGACAGCGCAATACATGATACTTATAAGGCGACATGTCCCTTACTCAATCGTTCTTGCATGGTTTAAGAGATGGCAGTGAAAACAAACTTTGCAGGAAGATCTCGCCGACACACTGGCCAAACGTTTTAAGGCTAAATTCTCTTCGGAAATGTATCTACCAATTTAGAGATGCAATGCATTGAGCATTGCAGTGGGCAAAATAGGACTGATATAATATATTCATCCCATAACTATCCTTAGAAGGAGCCAGCCTTAAAAGTGCTGGCTCGACGTCGCCGCCGTGGAGAATAAATTCTCACAACCAAGGATGTCGAATACCGGGTGAAGTGGAGGAAATGAAGCAGGAAAGCGGGTCTGGCTCATAAGGCAACTAGCTGAGGACTCAAAAGCGCTAAAATGAGATAGAGTGAGATAGAGAGGGGAGAGTGGTTTTTATCTTTAAATCTTTGATAATTATAGCTTGAAATATACTTCAACAAACATTGTTTTAGATCGTCGCCGGCACCGCCCTCTCTGGAGGTCTCTCCAGTTTGCTGTTCACGAAACTAGTCCGACCTAATAGACACGTATCTTCTGTTGGATTTAGTAAGAGAGCCGCTGTAAGTGACATCATTTGCGTTTTAATTTGGCAAATCTATCTATCACTATCATCATCCACGTGAACTGCCTCCGTGGTTTGCCTGTAGACTCGGAGATCGTAGGTTCGATTCCCATGGGAAGTATACTTTGTTTAGTTGTTTCCAGTTTGATTAGGACAATGCAGGCTTGAATCACCATTGTCTGATAATAAAGATGATTCCGTGTTTCGGAAGGCACGTTAAACCATTGGGCCTGGCTGCCATCTGGTAGTCGTTAAAGGAACCACGTCAGAGGCCGAAAAACGGTTTCTAAGAACTTTGATACCAGGGTGTGCATGGTCAATTAACCGTGTCACCTACACGATATGATGAATGTATGAATTTTTCAGGTTTGCCTTCGAGATGGTGAGCTATGTCTCCAGTTCAGGGTGTGGGACCTGATGAATCACCACCTTATTGGGAGTACTATAACGGCCTATATTTTGAAGCCAATCAGGTATGTCATATATAAAAATTTATAACTTCTTGATTTTGACTGTGGAGCTCTCTCGTTTCGGTAGTTGGTAGAACACCAAAAAAGGCGTTCCATTCTTTGGGACTTGGAAATACCCTACCAGAAAAAAGTGGTATAATGGATTAAAGTTTAAATCAAGAATTTACTTACATACTTACTCCGCTGGCTCAGCGACCCGAAGTGGATCTTGGCCTCCGAAACGAGAGAGCGCCACAGTTTTCTATTCTGCGCGATGGCTCGCCAGTTTACAGCGCCCATCTCACGCAGGTCAGCCTGTACAGCATCACTCCAGTGATATCTGGGGTAGCTGACTCTGACTGATACTTCAATTGTTGCAGGACTCTAGAAGGTGAGCTGGTGCACAACTACATCCAATCTCTAAAGCTGAAGCAAGCAAACGCGTTCCTCTTATGGCCAATCACTGTTGTCCACGTCATCGACGCTGAGAGCCCGTTGTACGAATTCTCAGCCCAGGATATGATGGATTACAGGTAGACTATTAGCTCTTGGGGTTATTTTTATGCTTTTATACTCAAAAACACTATAAACTAAACGAGACTATGTAACTCCCTTAAATGAATTCTTGTCGAGGGTATAGAGATTAACCACACCATATGCGTAATATGTTCCTAAAACGGTCTTGTGGTCCATACAAGTCTTTTTGTAACCCAAGCATTTCAGCTTACGCTTCAGAGCCTTCGAGTTCGCTTTTTAATCATGGTCCTGGGTGTCGATTCTGCTAACGTTAAGACACAATCTTGTCAAAATTGTGTTTCAATTGTCTTAATTTAATTTAATTTTAATTTTTTAATTTATTTATTGTATTCACATTGTAGTGCTTTTTACACACTATTTACAAGAACTATGACAGTATGATGTGATGTGATTGTAGTGTGTGCTGTGACCAACAGCAGTGATATAAAAAATATATACATTTCTTGTAACTAGTGTGTAAAAAAGCACTACAATTGAAACACTATTTTGACACGATTGTGACTTAACGTTAGCAGAATTGACGCCCTGATTTGGCGGTACTGATTATTACAATGGAGTGACTGCCGTCTGACCTCCGTAACCCTTTTTACAGGGAAACCAGACCCACAGAAACATGGTCCGGGTGTGTTAGTGGCTAAGACTGTCAGATTTTCAGGGTGCCTTATGGTATTTAACATAGCCTAACGACTGCCATCCATCGATACCAGCCGGGAAGTACGGCTTGACGCGTCTTCTGAAGCATGTAGAAGCTTAAGATAGAAACCACTAATGGCAATCAATCCAAGCATGGCCGCGCACTCGCCTTCGCTTGACGCGCGCTATTGTTATCAAATTTCAGACTGCTTACGGCATCTGGCATAGACTTACTACTAAGTACCATATATAAGGTGGACTCAAATCAACTGCAAATATTTTAAAGGTAGGTAGATTCAGACCACTATACTGAACAACTTTTCCAAATAAACTTAAGTCAAAATATAAAATTAGTTTTTTCACTATCCATACTTACAGGTCAGCTGATTCTCAATTTGTATGGAAGATCAAAAATTATTTTCGTATTTCGATATAATTTATTTGTAAAAGTTTATCAGTATAGTGGTTTGAATCTACCCTTAAAATATTTGCAGTTGATTTGAGTCCACCTTGTATAACAGCGAGGACCAACGGCTTAATGTTACTTCCGAAGGAGCTTAGATAGAAATTATGACTAAAGCAATATGGCTCTAGATAAATCCAGAAAATACTGTTGGTAAGAGAGCATAAAGACATCCAATAAACTGCCTTTCTTCAACAGATTTGAGATCGTGGTGTGCCTGACTGGCTCTTCCAAGAATATGGGGACAGTGACACAGAGTCGCACGTCTTACTTGTCCAAGGAGATAATGTGGGGATATCGCTTCAAGAATGTCCTACAGTAAGTTGAGGCCGTTTTCTATTCGAATATATATACTAATTTGGCATAAGAGAGGCCGTTTACCGCCACCGTTAGATTGCACACACATTCCTTGCGACACGTATTTCACTTCTACTCGAAGCATCATCAGGCATCAAAGGCACTAAGCACAAGCGAAGAATAACATACCTAATACCAACATACGAGTAGCATCGCTTCTCACCCCTTTATAAAAATGTGGTGGGGATAAAAGATAAACTATATCCCCTTAATTAATAAACAAACAGATTTAAACAATTCAAATAAAACAATTCATACAACACAACAAAAAAACAATAACAGATTTAAACAATTCCTTCCTCCTTTTCCTCAATTGCTTAAAATAAAAGTTCTGCATATTTTTTAAAATCTGTAAGTAAGTACCTATTCTCTTTTCCAGCTACTCCAAAAAAGACGAAGCCTACGAAATAGACAGTGACAACCTTAACTCAGTCGAACAAGTGGAGACCCCTCTCTGCAGCGCCAGCCGCCTGAAGTCCTACGAAGAGGACATCAAATCCTCCAGGAACATCCTATCTACTCCCACCAACATCTCCTTATCCCCTACTAATATTTCCTTAAGCCAGGACAGCCAGGAGGACACGTCGACTCAGCAAGACTCTCTCCCATCTTCTCCTAGTTTGAACAGAGTGGGTGGAACCCAAAGGAGCTTCGGATGGAGTTTTAGAAGGTTCCGACCAGAGAATTATATCGGGAATCAGATGTCTTCATAAAACTAAGTCTTTATAATCTACTAGCTTTTGCCCAATTTCCCACGGGAACAGTGGCTTTTCCCGGGATGAAGGGTACCCTATGTCCTTCTCCATACTTCTATCTATGTGTATGCGAAATTTCAGAAAAATGGGTGCAGTAGATAGTTCGTGAAACACAAATAAACAAACTCACTTTCGCAATTATAATATTAGTTAGGAAGTTAGGATTAGGATAAAATAGATAAAACATAGCATAAAATAAATAATAATATAAAATTAATATAAAACAAAGTCGCTTTCTCTGTCTCTATGTCCCTTTGTATGCTTAAATTTAAACTACGCAACGGATTTTTATGCGGTGTTTTTTAATAGATAAGAGTGATTCAAGAGGAAGGTTTTTATGCCCATCCGAAGCCAGGGCGGGTCGCTAGTATTATATAAAAGAAAGTCACAGGGTTTTCCAAGTATTTAAATAAGGAGACATTATTTTTTATTAAATAATTAGGACCATACCATAGGACGATGTACTTAATTTATTAATATTTAAGACAATTAATTATTAGAGTATTACAATTAGTTGATATTAATTTTAGTTAATTATTATGTGTTTTATTTAAAAAATATCAAATTCAATAAAATTTAAGTTGTGTTTTAAGTTTTATTACTTTTATTGAAACAGTTTCTTCTTAGTTACCCACATAATATAAACAAGCAGGTGTTTGTAACGATTGTGCATGTCAAGTGACGTCGAGCGCGGCCTGTCTCGGATCGGTCGCCATTAGTGGCATTTATATGTTTAGCTCCGTCGTGCTTCGCAAAGGCACGTTAAGCCGTTGGTGCCAACTATTATAGCTACATATAGTTTTTTATTCCAATACTTTCAATAAATTCTCAAAAAAGCTATAGTTTCTAATGAACGTTTACCTCAATTACCCGTAGACCCACTGGCGAACAATGTTTAGAACGGTAGGACAACGGGTAAAAGAAATTACCCGTAGACCCACCAGAGGGGCATGTTAGTAGAACGACGGGTAAAAGGCGATCGATAGATGCTCGTAAGGCTTTGTAAAATGCTTTTAATCAGCCTGAATAATCTGACAGTTTTGGCCACTAACACCTTATCATATTCCTATTGGTCTGGTTTCCCTGTAAAAAGGGTTACGGAGGTCAGACGGCAGTCGCTTAATTGTAACCAGTACCGCTAAATATTCGACCATAATTAAAGCTTACCCTGGGCTATGAAACTTAAGATGAGAATGCAACTGGGATGAGTGTGGAGGAGGCGAGAGAGGTATGTAAGGATCGTAGCCGATGGAAATCTCTAGTCTCTGCCTACCCCTACGGGAGACAGGCGTGATGATATGTATATATGTATGCAACTGGGAAACTCGCTTAGATGATGACTATTGCCCTAGATTTAAAGTTTCAGGTCAAATTTCATAAACAAACTATATATGTTTGGTTTGTCTTTTTGTTTACGTAGCTATACGCTTTTACACGATATGTCAAGAGCTACGTGTTACTATGGATATTAAAAGACCTTATAAAAGACTTATAAATCACGTATAAAGTAAGAAAAAGTTGCAGAAAATTCGAAATTGCACATGCTATAGACCTGTTTTTTTTCTATTTATTTATTTTTTGTTAAATATTTGACTACTAAATCACTACCTTATGATCTAAGATCACTACATAGTATAAAACAAAGTCGCTTTCTCTGTCCCTATGTCCCTTTGTATGCTTAAATCTTAAACTACGCAACGAATTTTGATGCGGTTTTTTTTAAAATAGATAGTGATTCAAGAGGAAGGTTTTTATGCCAATGCGAAGCCGGAGCGGGTCGCTAGTTATTAATAAAGGAAAGTTCGCGGGCGAAGCCGCGGGCAACAGCTAGTAAGTATATAAAATTCCCGTATCAAAATGTTAGTTACGTTACTCCTCCGAAACGGCTTTACTGATTTTTACCAAATTTATATGCATATTCAGTAGGTCTGCGAATCGGATACTTTCTATTTTTCATACCCCTAAGTGATAAGGGTTGTTCACCCTTAAGTTACCTAGAAATAAACAGTTCGTATCGTATAAAATGCAACTAAAAAGGCGCCATATTTATGGATCACATGAGTAAATAATTCCAGCTGTAGAAACACATAAACCAATTGGCATACTAAACTCAATATCATCACTCATTCTAAATTACTTCAATACTTCTTAATTATCTAGCAAGCGAGAATTGGTGCGATTCAATTAGCAAAACACACTTAACATTTACGTTCAAAACAAGCTGTATAGTTAACACAATAAAGACTATATTTGCATGTTCAATTTCTAGATAACATGGTCGGTGTTTATCGCAACGTAATAACATATTGATTGAAATACCTATTTAGGTGATATCTGAAGGCTTTATAAAGGCTATTTGCGGTGTAAATGTAATTGTTTTTGATAAGATATATGCTGGTTCAGGCTTTAATCTTGCTTGTTATCTTGAAGTTTTACTTCCGATAGTCTAAGAGCTAGTGTATTTTTGTCAGCATTTATTGATGTCTTGTGTGTTCTTAACCAAGAGAAGTCGGATCGGATTCGCACTTCGAATTTATCTAAAAAAAAAAATGGTTGCCTGTAAAGTCGGTTTTACGGGCGAAGATTTTACGTGACAACGTCTTTTTCTCGGTAGAATATTTATTGATATGAATATAATCTGCCGCGCGCGGTCTGCCGCGCGCGGCAGACCGATCATAGTTGAGTGGGAGAGAGACGCAAGGCATTCGGCGGGCCTCTCTCTCGTTCGGTGACTCATCGTAACGTTACCGAGCGTTACACTTTTTCATAAGTGACTCCCAGCCGCAACCTAATTTAAGACGTTGTCACGTCAAAATATAAAAATAAATAAATTTTAAAATTATTTTAGTAATATAAGTTTTATTATTAATTTTATTAATATTAGTATTTTTTTGTTTGTAGTTTTTTTATAATAATACTTGTTATTTAAAACTAAAATAATGTTAAATAAATTTAAAAGTTTATTTAAAAAATCACTATACTTGGATTTTTTTTTTATTTCAAATTGGTTTCTTGTTCTTATTATATAAAATTTATTTTCTCAAAAAACAGTATATTTTTTAATATGGTTACCTATAAATAGAAAAAGAATGTATGCGCTTATAGCTTACAAAGCTTGTTAAATGAATAAAATTCACCTCGATAAAGTCTAGCGTTTATCCATCATAATAAGCTGAAAGCACACTGCTGTCCCAATAAATTGTATATATTCCATTAGTTTGTGTATTCATAAGTTATGAGGTGAATTAACTTAAAAAAAACCCTTAAATATATAAGTAATAACGATTTGTATAGGTGGTAGGTGGAAGAAATTGCAATGCAGCCTTTTGAAATTTTAATTTTAAGATTTAGGTATTTTAGATATGTAATTTATATGCAATAAAGGGTTTGTGCCGTATATTGTATATAAGAACTTACTATGCGGGCAGGATAAAATAATGCCTAAGCAATAGCTAATCAAATATAATTATAAGCTATACGGCTCTCCATCTTTCTGCAAAGCTGCGCATCGAGTTCGCGACTCATAATAGGTAGAAACTTGATAATTTCACAGTTTACGTATTTTGTATGCCTTCAATTTGAACCGTTTAAATTATTTGTTGGTATATACTAATAATAAATATAATTAAAAAAGATCCTCAACACAAATAACGGTATTTTCATATGCGTGAATCCAACTCGGGCTTTGCCAGGATAATTATCATGCTATTAATTAAGAATTCAACCTACACACTCTAATTAAGTTAACCATTTCATTTATTTTACGCTGCATTAATCAATTTTATACCTATGATTAGTAAAATAATCCATACTAAAATTATAAATGCGAAAGTCTGTCTGTCTGTCTGTCACCTCTTCACGGCTTAACTGCTGGACCGATTGTGATGAAATTTGGTAGGGATGTAGTTAACGACCTGAGGTCAAACATAGGCTACTTTTGGGCGCGATATAACCGAGACCACGCGGGGCGGAGCTGCGAGGAACAGCTAGTTGAGTATAAAGATAAGTTTAATTTTCTCGTTTCAAACGCAATACACGTTTTTAAACAAATATGCATAACTAACTAAAAAAATATTTGTATTGGTAGTTTTTTGTGTCCTTTAAAACTACGACACCATCATCTCGACATTTTTTTAGTTGCAGCCTTTAGTTGCAGCTCAAGAAGCCCTAAAATTTTATTTCCTTTGCAATTTACTTATGATTTTTAAGATGTGGCATTATTTTTTCGACCGACTGGCTGTTAATCGCTGTTAATCGCGGCTCTGACCGCGTATAGGATACTTTCGCGCCTAAAAGTAGCCTATGTTTGACCTCTGGCCCTAAACTATAGGTATACCTATATCAAATTGGATCAAAATCGATCCTGCGATTTAGCCGTCAAAGCAACAAGGGACTAGCTGTTGCCTGGGGCTCAGCTCCCGTGAGAACTCTGGGATAGTATAGCCTGTGTGTTTCAAATTTTAGCCAAATCGGTTCAGCCGGTTTCCTATGATAGGCAAATATACACACTTACAAACTTTCGCCTTGATTAGTGTGATTATTAACTTTTCAGACAGAAGAAGCAGACAATTTGGACTTCAGATAGATAGATATACTATTGTACCATTATCATACAAATTATACATGTTGATACAAATACAAACAATGTGTACAAAGGCGGACTTATCGCTAATGCAATTTCTTCCAGCCAGTTTCAGTGTTTCGTTTCAGTTTCCTAAGTAGCCCTTTTTTAGGTAGTACAGAACCTTGGCGAGAGTCCGACTCGCACTTGGCCAATTTTTTTCATATTGATATCCAAATGAAGATAGTATAGTTGTCTTTTTTAGCCACAAAGCCGACGCAGTTGGTCATGGTTGTCAATTTATAATTCTTAACTTATGGCTATCCGCCCCGCCTTCGCATGGGCATAAAAACCTTCCTCTTGAATCCCTCTATCTATTAAAAAAACGTATAAAAATCCGTTGCGTAGTTTTAAAGATTTAAGCATACAAAGGGATACAGGGACAGAGAAAGCGTCTTGTTTTATACTATGTAGTGATAGTGATAACACAAAGTCTCTTACCATTGTTTGTCCCTATGTATGCTTAAATCTTCGAAACTACGCATCGGATTTTGATGCGATTGATGATTTTTTAATAGATAAGTAGTAATTCAAGAAAAGGTTTTTATGTAAGCAAAATCCATGCGCAGCCGGGGCGGCGCTAGTTCAGGTTATAAAATTTAAATGATTCCATCACTTCCCAGAAGAAATGGCCAACACAATAGCACACGTTCACATTTAAATCACCAAACCCTCATTTATAACCATATAATACGTAAACATTCAACTCACGTTTGACTAGAAAACACACTACACCGTGTTTTTTCGTTATTTCTTTCTCTATTTGATCTTATAAAGACGTATTGTTGGTTTGTTTAGGTTTAAGTCTATCGTCAAAGCATTTAATGTTCTTTCTTAAGAGTACTGTATTATTCTTTGAATTATACAGTACTCTTTTGCTTTTGTAATCTACTATTAACCTTATTAGTCTTAGCTAGCGGAGTTATTAGTTTTCTAAATAAACAAAATTAAAATAAGATATGTTTGTTACTACTTTGTTCTATAACGACGGGATTTAAAAAAATTACAATTGTTCCAGAATTTGATATTTATTTCGCCTGTTTCAGATCGCTGAAACAAAATTTTACACTCAATTAAAAGTAAAAAAAAGTTATAGTATTATAAAATAAAGTGAGGATTGTAAGAAATATTTATAGGAAATCACGCAAGAGTCGAAAACGTATGTGTAAGCGTATAATAAAATTTTACCTTATTTATTAAACTGCATTGTACAAAAAAATTAAAAGTCACTAAATGGCGGGGTTTTTCTATCTGTCACTGTTAATAGATGATATTGAGAATAATAATAATAGTTACACATAAATAATAATTTATTTTTATATTTTATATATTTTGGTCACAGACTTTTACCTAAAGGAAATCTTTCTATTTCTTACATGAATTTAGCAAAGTACAAATTTATACAGTCAACAACCTTGAAATAATAGCACACGACATATGCGAATTCACTAACGTAAACACTCATCTTGAAATATAATGAAAAGGTCACTAAATAAACTAGTCCCGGCAATTTACATAATGATTAAAAATTTGAAACGACCTCAATTTTTTTGTTAAATAAATACGAGCGAAATTTTTCCGCTTTTGCTTCCTATAAAAGTTATGATAATAAAATATCAATGGCTCCTAGTCTATACACACACAATACCTACACTCTTCAGTATTTAACGTGATCGCTTACATATGTCGCGTATCGCGCGCCATTCCGCATTGGCGGGAAATATTACGTTCGTAATTTAAATTTTATAATGTCATGAACTAGTTTTTTTTTTCATTTAAATGAGTATTTTAGTCCAGTATTATTTTTTTTAAGTGAAAATGCGTTCGTTTTTGTTTATTTTTTTTGCCAGTTATGCTGTTAGTTGTGATGATAAGTAAGTGTTTTTAATTTATGATAAATATATTCAGGCTCAAGTCAAACTAGTCAAATAAAAGAAAATAAAGATCAATTTTTTTATAAATAGTTATAATTGCAAGAATTAGCATTTTATTGTGAAATAACAATATACTTACTGAGTTTTACTTCAATATATCATTCATTCTTCACACAAATCAAAGTTACACACACATAGTGTACTAAAATAAGTTGAATTTAATAATATCTAAAAAATAGTTATACATTATATAAATTTACTATAAAAGTTAAGGGTCCATTTTGAAAACCGAAAACGGTGAATATTTAAATAATATTTATAAGGTTTTATACTTACTTGTATATGTTATATAGTAGGTATATTTTATGTTATCAATAAAGATTATTGCGTTTAAATAAGTTTATTTATAGATACACACATATATTTAGGAGAATAGACGGCGAACAATAGGTAATTACAATAATAAGAAAGTTTAGGCAAAATATTCAAACATTTCAGAGTCATTGACCCTATTCAATGAACTGAAAAAATATGGAAATATTTTGTTTTGAATCTTTGCCAAAAGGGGACAAAGGAGTTTATTTATACATCCAAAACTTCTGGGTTTAATTTTAACTTCTTATATCATTATTGCAGTGTCAATCACTCACTATCACTACATAGTATAAAACAAAGTCGCTTTCTCTGTCCCTATGTATGCTTAAATCTTTAAAACTACTCAACGGATTTTATGCGGTTTTTTTATAGATAGAGTTATTCAAGAGGAAGGTTTTTGTGCCCATGCGAAGCTGGGGCGGGTCGCTAGTATACTTATATACCAATCATATAGGAAAACAAAATTAATTATACATGAATAAAAAAAATAGATGAAATAAAAAATTGCCGGCTTGAATCACCTGATTGTCTGATAATAAAGATGATTCCGTGCTTCGGCAAGCACGCTAAGTCGTAACTATCGGAAAATAGAAACATCTAGAAGAGACGACACCGACAAGAATTTTTTTTTTGTTTTGGAAACTATCTACATTATGGCAACCAAACTTATAGATTATTTTTTGCCAGTATCAAGTTTTATTTGTATTTTCTTCATTTAGTCAAGTCACAGAGTCAAGTCAAGTCAGTAATCATGTCTTATCAAGTTAGTCAGAGGGCTTAGTGAAGCGGTGGAAGAATTTCACTTAGCATTATCTTGGGAGATTTTGGTGACAAGGATTAAAGTCGCTTAAACGGCATTGTACCACTTCCCAACACTCACGCTTGTTCACGAACACATAGCGAATATAAATCCACCATTATTATGCATAAATACTCGAAAGAACATAAATTTTGGAAAATAAATACAACACCGTAATATATTCACTTTTACCTTCGCGCCAAAACTCACCGAAAAGATTAGAAGAATTACTTTTTCTCTCACACGGCTTCGGGTTTTGAAGTAAACAATATCCATTGTACACAGAGGCAGCTATAGCACTGCACACACCCACATGCATCATGTCTAGTGGAGTAGGTCAGGGTCAAGTTCACTATCATGGATGAGCCGATGACTATTTTATTTTAGGTCATGTATAAACATGTGTTACTGCCATTTACGTGACTTCCGAAAAACTGAGTAGACCGCGCTAGCCATCTTTTAACACGAACTATCGTTTCACACACGCATGCCCTATATAGGATAGCTAGGCGTGACGCTATGGACGGCCCTTATGGCAAAAGAGCGTTGCATCGCTCGCGAGTCGCAAGCCCATGACCGAGGTTCGTCCCAACTGGGAGCCCCTTGCACTTTTGCCGAAAAGGCTAAGTGGCGTCAAGCCCTCGCCTAAAACGTCCGCTGTAAATATTATAGCTCTTAGAAGCTAATATTGTAGGACACTAACAAAAAAAAAAGACGCAAAGGTATTGAGTATCTTTTTCATAACTAACTTTGTACTAATTTTTATCTTTGATCCTGTACAATCCAATGATGTATTTTTGTAATTGGTGCAATAAAGTGTTTATTCATTCATTCATTCATTCATAACAAATACTTAAAATAAAATAAATAAATCGGCCAAGTGCAAATCGGACTCGCGCCTGAGGGCTCCGACCACCACTTTATACTAAATGTCATTGATTTTTTCTTTGTTTGAAACAACAACTCTTTGATTACAGAGTTAAAGATTCATAAAAACATCAGATGACGAAGATCCTTGTATGTCTAAGCATAAACGTCTACTTTCAGAATAGATTTGAAATAAATTGCTTAGAGCCACGCGCGATTCCTAGTTCTATGATTTTTAGTATTTATTTATTTTCTTGAAATTTAACAACAAATTTAGTTTTTAGATTTATATAACTCCTAAATAAGTGATATTTCTAGTTCAGCAGGAAGTACCCTATGGGTTTTAAACACGCATTATTTTTGGTAATTTGCAACATTTACGGTCATATCTTTTGATCCCGTTGACATATTATTTTTATTATTTTACAGCCGAAAGAGACCATAAACTAGAGTATATGTAATGAATTTCAACTTAATGCGATCATGGGTTCCTCAGAAAAAAAGTTTGACAGACAGACAGACGAAAAACAAAGTGATCTTTTATGGGTTCCTTTATATTGCCTTTTAAGGTACAGAACCCTACTTAAACATGATTATTTTTGAAAAAAAAAGATAAAATTATATTAGACGCCTATGTTCAGCAGTGGATGGTGATGATGATGTTGAAGATGTAGAGTTTGTGAAGTAACGGCTTGTAGAGTCAGAAGATTAAGTAAGACTACTATTACTAATTCTGTGACGATACCTCGGTGAACACTAGCGCCATCATTAATTAAAAATCGTCACTGAAAACACAAGTTATCAAAAATCCGTTTTCAAAATCCATACTTCCATACTAATGCGAAAGTCTGTCTGTCTGTCTGTCTGTCACCTCTTCACGGCTAAACTGCTGGACTGATTGTGATGAAATTTGGTAGGGATGTAGTTAAAGACCTGAGGTCCAACATAGGCTACTTTTGGGCGCGATGTAACCGAGTCCCACGCGGGGCGAAGCCGCGGGGAACAGCTAGTTCCCTATAGTTACAAATTGCAATATTGCTTAAAACGGCCACCTTTAGCAGTTTTGCAATTTGTAACTATAATTTAGTAATTTAATATGATTAAAATTAACTTCAGATCCAGAACCTTAATTACATAATCAACATTTTGATAGTCATGTTTAGTTACATAGTCTGTGTTTTCAGTGAATAATGATTTTTAGTTGATGGTGGCGCTAGTGTTCACCTCGATTCCCATGGGAAGCATACTTTTTAGATGTTTCCAGTTAGGTTAGGTAAGTCTTAAAAGATTATGTAAATCAGTTTGCCAATAAAAGACAAGTAGAGTGTGCATTAATGAACTGTTTGTTAAATTTTTGGAAAAGTGACAGATAATTAAGATTAAGATTAATATTTTTTTTTTTTTTTCTGTTGTGAGAAATCTTAACCCTTCTAAGAGCCCCCAAAGTTTTATACGGGGCACGCTACTCCACTGTTTGTCATACAAAATCGCTAGCGTGTTTTTTTTATAATCTCACTAGCGACCCGCCCCGGCTTCGCATGGGCATAAAAACCTTCCTCTTGAATCACTCTATCTATTAAAAAACCGCATTAAAATAGGTTGCGTAGTTTTAAAGATTTAAGCATACAAATGGGTATAGGAACAGAGAAAGCGACTTTGTTTGATTGATGATTTTGATAGTAATACTCCTTAGCACACGCCCTACAAACACACCCGCACAGAGGCAGATAGTGACTTAGATTAGAATATTATGAAATTATATACATAAGCAATTTTATTTCTTTTGTTTACAGTGCAAAGTCCAAGAATAGTGTAGGAATATTACCATATAGATTATTTGTATGAGTCAGCCAATTATTTCAATTCCAATGATCAATTATTACACCATATGATGTCTTCACGGTCAATTTGTTTGTTTTTATGTTATAACATTTTTAAGGCGCGTGATTGACGCCTACTCTCCATTTTGAGGGTTTCGTACCTCAAAAGGCAAAAACGGAATTTTTATATCACCTTGTTGTCTGTCTGTCAAACTTATTTTTCAAAGAAGGCATGAACGTACCAAATTTAAATAAATAACATGTAATCAGGCCTACTGCAGTACTATTATTAATTCTGTGCCTACGGTCTCATAGTAAAATGAAATATCCCAGACATGGAACCTAGCTAGATTATCTTTTTGAGTGACTATGTAAGAACTTATGTTTAAAATTTCGAAGAAATCATTAGAGCCGTTTTGGGAAACGCGAGTACAAATAAATAAATATGTATATACAAATATTGCTCGTTTAATAGTATAAAATAGTACAGTATAGGATAAAATAAAAAAATACTATTAAGAAATAAGTTGTTTGTTTACCCAAGAGATAATATAGACATAATGTGACAAGTGTAGATAAACAATGATAAGTTTATTGAACTCTACTTAAGTTGTGAAATCAGGATCCAGATAAATAGAGGAAAGAGAGAATAAGAAGAGATGGAGATAAATAAACAAGCGAACTAGTCTAAATACCTAATAAGGGAATTATTCCTCTCGACCCTCGTATAACAACAAGTGATTATAAAGTCTGCGATGTTCTAACCAAACTGTAAACAGGAAACAACTAAACAAAGTATACTTCTCGTGGGAATCGATACCACGGCCTAAGGTTCTTCAGAGGATCTCACTAGCGCCACTTCCCAAAAAAATAATTTCTCTTTCTGTAAGTGAGCTTATCAGAAATCCTCGCGCGTAACTTTTTTTGCCAGTGTCCTTAACTTACATTAGAACCTCGAAAGTCATTGAAATACCATCCGCTTTAGAAACCTTTACAAAAAGTGTCACAACTGGCCGTTATTAGTAGTTTTTACAAAGGAAACTAAAGCGATTGAATTGAAAATTCAATGATTTTCGAGGTTCTAATTTAAGTTTTAAGGTTCTAGTATCCTTCCTATCCTTTATATGCTTCTAGTATCCCAAAGAATTTCGAATCGCGCGCGGTCTAAACGCAATATTTTTAAAAAAATCTAATTAAGTAGTATCTTATCCAAAAAAATTGCGTGAGGATTTCTGATAAGCTTACTTACAGAAAGCGAAATTATTTTTTAAGGAAGTGGCGCTAGTGAGACCGAAGTAACAGTTAAACTACTGGATCACAGAGGCAGTTTGATTGCAGTATATCAGATCATTAATTGGATAATCCTCATTCATCCACTTGACCTCAACGTCTAGGTCATACAATCGATATTGGACCACCCTGGATTCAGCCTGACCAATCAGATTCAGATCCCGTTGACATATTGTAAATTGCCTCTGTGGTCAAAACCAGTGGTTAAGGCATTTGCCTGTAGACCCGAGGGTCGTGGGTTCGATTACCGCGGGTAGCATACTTTGATAAGTCGTTTCCAGTTTGGTTAGGACACTGCAGGCTTGAATCACCTGATTGTCTGATAATAAAGATGATTCCGTGCTTCGGTAGGCACGTTAAGTCGTTGGTCCCGGCTACCATCTGGTAGTCGTTAAAGGAACCACGTCAGACGCCGAGAGGCGGTTCCAAAGAACTTTGACAGCACGGTGTGCATGGTCGATTGGCCCTGACGCCTATTCGAAATGATGATGACCTACCGCCTGTAGGTCGGCCGCCTCGATCTCGATTCTCGCCTCTCTTAATGGCTACATGTATCGCTATCGCCACATTTCGCGCCGCCAAACGCAAAACACTTAAAAAAAAATTTTTTTTACAGGCATTTGACAATGTAAACAAAAAAAATTTTTTTAAAGCGTTTCGTGTGTTAGCCGGCGAGAAATGTGGCGATAGCGATACATGTAGCCATTACGAGAGGAGAGAATCGAGATAGGCGGTCGACCTACTGGTCTACAGGCAAACGCTAGGCAAAAGCATTAAGTCCGCCTATTGTGCTTTACATTTTATATTTTGTATAATAAAGGTTAAATAAATCTATACTAATAATACCTATAATAAAGCTGAATAGTTTGTTTGTTTGAACGCTTATAACTTGTAAACTACTGGGCGGATTTGCAAAATTCTTTTTGAATATGAAAGCCTAATTCTTGGGGAAGGTTATAGGCTATAGTACATACACACTAACGGCGAGTGAAACCGCGGAGAACAGCAAGTAAATTAAATGAACAACTAGAAGAGTAGTAAGAAATAATAATTGCCTTTGTCCCAGCTACTACGTCGTCGAGATACCAGAAGTGCCTACTCTGTCAGACAGCCAGCGAGTCTTCAAGGTCTACTGGAACGTCCCCACCATGCAGTGCACGTCTAAGAAGATACCATTTAAAAATCTGGACAGATTCGGTATGCAAAATTGTAAAATTTAAAATCCCTTTTATTTTACGTTTTTTATGCCTCGGCTTCGCATGGGCATAAAAACTTTCGTCTTGAATCACTCTTATCTATTAAAAAAACCGCATCAAAATCCGTTGAGTATTTTTAAATATTTAAGCATACAAAGGGCATAGGGACAGAGAAAGCGACTTTGTTTTATACTATATGTAGTGAGTATCAAGGTTCTATATAAATCAAAGAATTTCAATCGCGCGCGGTCTCTAATTCTAAAGCGGCACGAAATTCGCCGGGTCCGCTAGCACAGAATTAGTAATAGTACTTGCCGCTAGTAATACCAGACCACGGGCGAGTCAAGCCACAGGCAACAGCTAGTGAATAATATAATAAGAATTCCTTGCAGGTATAATACAGAATACTGGCGATAGTTTCCGTGGAGATAAGATAGCTATACTCTACGACTCTGGTTTGTTTCCTGCTCTGCTGAAGAACGAATCTAGTGGGAAGTACAAGTTCAGAAATGGGGGGGTGCCCCAGGAGGGTGACTTGGAGAAACACGTGGAGGCCTTTAAGAAAGACATGGAGACCCTAGTACCTGATCCAGATTTTAAAGGTATGCCCTATTACATTTATTTTATTTCTGACTAGCACTCCATTCAGGCTTCGCCTGTGGTAGATACATAGCCTATGTCTTTCGGGGTTAGTGTGGCTTTCAAGCAGTGAAAGAATTTTTCAAATCGGTCCAGTAGTTTCAAAGCCTATTCGATACAAACAAATAATCAAATCTTTCCTCTTTATAATATTAGTATAGATCATTAATGATAAGCATAATAATTTATTTTGTCATATACACAGGTTACAAAAGTACTAAGTGCGTCCGTAAAACCGCCTTACCTAATAGGGAAGGAGTGATTTTTTTTAAAACGCTTGAATGTTGTTGACAATTGAATGACATCCATGACATCCAAAACCAATATGAATGACATCAATGACAACCAAAACCAACATTACATTGACATTTGTTTCTTTTTTAACGAACGAAGCAAAGGAATAGACCGCATAAACTGTAGCGACGCCATTAATTCGACATTAAAATATAACATTTTATTTATAACTAGCTGTTGCCCGCGGCTCCGCCAGCGTGTAGGTCGCTTTTAGCGTAACCTGTGGAAACTACAACTATCCAGACCTATAGTTAATTCTGTTGTATCCTTTTCCCGTGCCAATTTTATAAAGCCATTACATTGCTACGATATCATTAAATATTAGGGCCACTTCTTTCTCAAATACTGTTTTTAAAATCGACAGGAATCAGTATTAAACAGTCGTAAAATTCTGAAAAAAATATATGTTTTAGTTGAGGATCTAGCAGAGTGAAATTCGCTTACAGTAACAGTAACAATATCAGACAAAATTTGCTCAATAGAAAAACCAAAGTTGCCTCCTTTGGAAGTATATTTTCAATACTATGCCTGAAGTAGATGTTGTAGTGTTATTTTCCCAAATATTATGTCTAAATGTCTACAAAATGAGTGAGCGCCGCAACTACGCGGCTTACGAACAACGTACCTTCAGAAGAAGGAGCCCTTAACATTCATACTATCAAACTTTGTCTCTAAAAGAGTAGACGCAGCCTATTACAGAGTCATTAGGACCTAAAATCCACTCCCGAAGTATTAGTGGGCGTGAAAAGTGGAGAAAATCTCAATAAATAGTGATAAGTCAGATAAATCAGTCCTAACGACACGACCGTATGTTCCGTCAAACACTGATTTGATTATTTTTTAAACCAAAGCCAAACCAAACCAACCAATCAGTTCAAATAGCTTACAATACAACACAACAAACGACCAATAAACAAACCAACCAATAGTACTAAATCAACAGCCAAATTTTTTTTTAATAATTAGAATTGATTGCTGCCGTAAGGAAAAATTTCAATCTGCTATTAAAATAAAGTCAGCGCCATCTATTGATATTTTATGTAACTAAATCATACGCCCACAAACATTCAATGTGTTATTTTATTAAATTTTAATAGAGACTGCAGTGTGTTTTTGTCTTTATTGATATAAGTAGAAATTCTAGCTTTATCTAAATTAAATACGTTTATGTAAATCGCATTCAACTGTTTAAAAGTTTTGAAGCAGTGCTTGTAGTAAACTTTAAATGACCATAACTTCTATTTCCCTTAACCGATTTTGATGAAACAAAGATTTTACAACGCTCCTAATTATATGTAATTCACCTGTGATAACAGCGTTCAAATCTGTTGAGTAGTTTTGAAATTATAATGCACCACACAGACAGAAAGACAGACAGACAAAAATTGCAAAAATTGTGTTTTTTGGTTTTTATTACTCTTCTTTAATTGCCCCGTAAAGGTTTTTTAGAAAAATATTTAATGTACAGACACTCGATTTTTACTGTCTTATTATATGTATAGATAGTTAAGTACAAAATACTTTTATATTAACGGAATTAACGCTAAGAGCTTTCTCTGAGTAAGAAAATAATTCTAGAAAACAAATAAAAAACGAAAACAGAAAATTATTGTTTGTGGCAGGATTCGATCCAGCTACTTTCTAGAAATATTTCTTTACTAAAATATAAAAAAATAGACTTCTAAAAAATTAATACAAAACAAAAAAAGGGTAAAAACAAAAGAAGTGATGTCTAGCAGGATTCGAACCCTCTCCTTAAAAAAATGACCCGCGACCTCTACCGATAGGCCAACATGCTTTGCTTGTTACTGCCGAAATTTCAAATAGGTTTTGTTTATAGGTACGCAAATAACGCATTAAAAGTTTTAAAGCAGTGTTTGAAGTAAATTTTCAATCGACCATAACTTCTTTTTCCCTTAACCGATTTTGACGAAACAAAGTTTTGACAACACTCCTAATTATATGTAATCCAACTGTAAGAACCGCGTTTAAATCCGTTGAGTATTTTCGAAGTTATAACGTACCAGACAGACATACATACATACAGACAGACAAAAATTCCAAAAACTATCTTTTTGGTTTCTGTTACTCTTTTTTAATCGCACTTAATCAGTTTTTTTGAAAAATATTAAATGTACAGACACTCGCATTTTAGTGTCTTATTATATGTATTGATAATTGGCTGATTTTAAAAATTTGAGATTTATTTCTGCAGAAATAAATCTCAAATTTTAATTTTGTATCAAGGAACCTTATTCCTACCGACAGAAAAAAATTTAAGCGTTTTAAAAAATTTCACTCCTTCCCTATTGCCTAAACGCCTTCGTGGTCCAGTGGTTAAGGCATTTGCCTGTATTCCTGGAGGTGGCGGGCATGATTCCCACGATTCGCAGGCAACCGGTTATTCTGAAAATATTTGGGTCGGGATATGTCTAGCAGTGGACTACCTGCGGATGATGACGACGCTTATATGATAATGAGTTGTAGAGCCATATTTAAATACTTAATTAAATTAAATATTAAAAAAGAAGGATGTGCGTTAATTAATTATTATTTTTTTACTGAATAACCTTAAAATTATCTTTACATATAATAAAATAGTAAAAATATTTTGTCTGTACATTTAGTAATTTTGACTGAAATGGATAATAAATAATAATAGAAAGCAATTGTTTTTTGTCTGTCTGCCTGTATTTATGATCACGCTTATCTCCGAAAGTACTGAACCGATTTGCTTAAAACTTTCACCAATTGTTTTATTTTAAATCGGAAGAACATTTAAAGTTTCTTTCATCAAAATCGGTGCATTAAAAAAAGTTATCGTCATTTGATCAAACTCAATGCATGTTTGATTTCGAATGCATGCACCAAATTGGATAAATTTTTTTTTGTTTTGGTTATTGTCATGACAAACATCGTATAAAAGAAAAGGGGAATTTCAGGAGCAATTCCCGAAATTCCCACGATAACGGGAACGGAGCCCACGCGCACGAAGTCGCGGGCTACAGCTAGTATATAATATAGCTATAGGAACATAGAATTTAGAAAAAAAATGCCTGGCGTGCAATTTTTTTTAAATCTATGTATAGGAAGTATGTTCAAGGTTTATTAGCTCATAACATAGATTTAAAAAAAAAAATTGCGTTAGTTAAAATAGATATAACATATGACACTAAATGTATGGGAACCGGCCGCGCCGTTTGCGAGGGGTAAGGGCTGAGGTAAAGGAGGGTAGGAGGGGGGGTCCGTCACCAAATACACACATTATGGAATGAGTTCACAAACTATTCTTATTGCAAAATCAAACAAAAATTACTTTATGATACAGGATTAAGGCTTAGTACAAATGCACTGTATTTCCACTCTGACCAACTAAGCAGTCTGAGCCTATTAGACCCAGGGGTCGTGAGAGCTCATTAAGTTGTTTCCACTTTGGTTAGGACATTGCAGGCCTGATTCACCTGACTGTCTGATAATAAAGATGATTCTGTGCTTCGGAATGCACGTTAAGCCGTTGGTCCCGGCTGCCATCTGGTAGTCGTTAAAGGAACCATTTTAAAGGCCGGAAGAGGCTTCCGACGAACTCTGACACCAGGGTGTACATGGTCGATTGACCGTCTCACCTACACAAAAAGATGATGAGTCTGAGCAGGAAATAATTAAATTTCTATGTATATTCTCGAGCAATAGAAAAAAGTTCACATTCGTAAAAAAGTTCGAAGTGTACGTACAGTATTGCCGTTTGTAATGTTTGAGCGTAGGTTTTGTTCTGGTCTGGAGATAAAGATACCTTCTCGTTCTCAATACGACTGTTATTTACCAAGTACATACTATTTTTTTATTTATAATTACTAATATATATAAATAAATAGGATACATAGGTCAGACGTCAATCGCTCCATTGAACCATTATTAATAGCGTACCCTGGGCTCTGAAACGTAAGCTGAAGATGCAACCGCGAAAAACACGCTAGAGCAAAGATATAAAAATAAATATATAGTATATAATCATAATATAAAATAAGGCCGGGAAAGATGAGCGCACAGTTACTTTAGTTTTAGCCTATTTACGCTCGTGATATCACAGAATAGATAACAGTACTGATACCTGGAATGTCACTAGCGTGATATTACTAGTAAGTACTATTATTTATTGTTAGGTTTGAATACATGATCTAATTAAATAGATAGACAGGAAAACGAAGCCATTTCATCCTCGAATTTATATGTACCTACTTATAGATGAGTGTCCTTACAATAAAATTATCTTTTGAAATTCGGACTGGAAAATTGGTATGCATTAATGCCCGATATATATCTTCTCTATTAGTCACAGTTTACTTAAGTTCCATTAACTAGAGCAACATTATAAAATTAATTTTACTCGCTCTTTCAAATAACAGCACTGAATATGATAAACTGAACTAATCTTAATGAGCTGGTATCCATAGGTCCTCTAGGCTATGACCAAATGTTAAGTACCAAATCTGATTTGCAGTTATATCAGAAAATTGCGTTATTGCAGTGAGAGCAAGAATCTTGGAGCGCGGTAGTAGCACTGCAGCATATACATAAGCTTCAAATTTAAAATGTAATTAATGTTTAGTGTATAACCCAAAGGAAAACTAAAATATTTTTTAATTTCGGTCTAGTTTTCTAGATACACCAACTGCATAAATAACTTTGTAATCCCATATAAATATATAGGATAACAAAGTTACATTCGCAGTGAACGAACCAGTGTACCTGCATACTTATACTTCGCCCGCGTTATCAAGAGGCAATATGTATGTCGTAAAGTAGTTCTCTGTAATCTACAAAAAGAAATGAGATACCATCAAAAACAAAACTTATGTCTCGCTTAGTTGTTCTACCGTCAAAAGTTGTGAGATCCATGTAATACCAAGCCGGTTAATTTATTCAGTCCTTTCTTAAGCGGACCTCTTGTCTTCAGTTATCACTACATAGTATAAAACAAATTCGCTTTCTCTGTCCCTATATCCCTTTGTATGCTTAAATCTTTAAAACTACGCAACGGATTTTGATGAGGTTTTTTTTATAGATAGAGTGATTTAAGAGCAAGGTTATTATGCTCATGCAAAGCCGGGGCGGGTCGCTTGTTGCGTAATAAGCTAACTTAAAAACATCTTCTAATCTTCTAAATAACCAGGAAGACTTGCCAATCGCACGAAACCATCTAATTCATTATAATTAATAGGTTTTTATCATTAGTGAGATAATAATGTGTTTTCACGCGACGGCCATATATATATTTTTCAGAGTGACAGAGACACGATGTTCAATGCTTATCGTCACTCTAAAAAGCAATAACTCATTCCATTTGTATAATTATTACGTCTATTTGTTGCCATTATGACATGACAGCAGGCAAAATTAGTGAAGTAACAGATTCGCGTAGCATCGATATATCGAGAATACGTTGAATTATTATTGTTATTTTTTATTGGTTTTTATTAATATTTGATTTTATTACACTTTTTTAATTTAATCATAATTTACTGTTTATATCTGTATGGGCTAGCATGGTCTGACATGAAGAATACTATTTATTAAACTATTAAGTCACAAATAATGCATGATAAGTATATCATGAGACAATATGAAAAAATAACCAGAAGTCGAAGCAAACAGGATCATGAGCATAATGGCCTGAGATGACTGGTTTCACTTTTGATTCCAGAATGCCGGTCAGGCTCAAGGGTCAGGTCTTTATAACCATCATTAGAACTGTCCGCTGCGCTGGATGTGTGAAATATCGCGAAAAGACCGCGTTAGAAACTCCAACCACGTTCGGGACAGCCTTCATATCCATAACATAGCAGATAGATAAGCTTCAAAAGAGTGGCCTGCGGTGGTACGATCACGTCTCGTGGAAACAGGTGTCTTGACCATGCCACCTCCCACGGGGCATAATGTATTAGTACCTTCTAAAGTCAATCGACTAATATACTGTAGAACTAATGTTTAATAGCTGCTGTAATGTTTTATATTGCGTCCGTTTCCCTTTTTGATTATTAATTCATATCTAGTGGGTGAAAGCTCAATTCACCCTGCACACTCTTGCGTCACAGAGGTCATTAGACCCTATAAGGCTTGGCATCATTGTTTTGATAAAAAAATTAATGAAACGTCAATTTTGACTGTAGTTCGACTTATTTCTCCCCCTCTCCCCCTCACCCATATATTTTCCAGGCATTAGGTATTTTCCCCATTAATACCCCTAGAGCTTTTTCACAGCTTAAGCTATTTTCATTGAACATTTTATTTTGTACTGTGGACGTGATGCGTTTTAATTTCAGACCCCACTCGAGTATATATTTGCAGGCATGCGGTTATTCTTTTCCCCTTTCACCCCCATAAGTTACAAACGGCTCAACCGATTTTCATCAAACATATATCTAAAAATACTCGCACATAAGTCACCGTTAGTACAAAAAAAAACTAAACTGAAATCGCTTTATCCATTACCATAGACAGACACGTCAAACTTATAATACCCCTCTTTCTGGTTTAAAAATAGCGTGAATGCCACTGTAATGATTTTGTAGTCCATTGGACCTTGAAAATCCAATTATCTGATTTTTCTTAACCATCTCTCTGGGTTTGACGTTAAACCCCACGCCTAGTTTTACTTCATCAGATGTCACAGGGAAATAAGAAAACCAGACATTTCGTCTTTTCTTTTCGGTCCCAAAGATTGTCATATAATATGTAAACATTTTTAGTAAGACGTTACAAACAAGAATAATTGGCATCTTCCGGAATTTTATGGTAACAGTAGCAATTACGGAAACTGGTTTCTTCATTCATTTCCCGTTGACATTTACCTACAAGAATTATGTTGATAATTAATCCCGAATTTTACTCCAAACTCGCCTCCTAACTTCGTTTGTCGATACTTGACGAAAGAAACGTAAGAGCAACAACACTATGCTTAGCACATGCTTTTGACTGAATAATATTTTTTTTTATTCAAAATGGCGTTGAATGTGCTATAGTATTTTACATAATATAAGGCTTTAACTTGTATAAAACGTAAAAAGAAGTATCAGGAGAACTCATATTTGGATTTATACAATTATTTTTACAGATTGTGAAGGCATAAATCGGCATTAATACCCAAAATTGTTTTTTTTGTTGTCCTTGTATATACTCCGCAATAGACATTAGTGAACTGTGAACCCCAGGATGGCATACACGTAAATATCGTGTATGAGTGGTAAGACAGTTTAGCTTGTCATGCTACTTCTATTAGAGCCGCGTTCCTAGTTCTATGGCTCATAATAAAAAAATGTACATTCAAATTAGTTTCGATCAATCTTAATAACAGATTTTATTTCCATTGAGTATAACTACTAGACTCGACGACTTTACTATCTTAGGTACATCGGTTTCAAACCTATAAGACTATAGTAAGTAAGTAAGTATAAATTTATTCACATAAAAACATGGTAGGTACATTGGTGTTACATATCCATACTAATATTATAAATGCGAAAGTCTGTCTGTCTATCTGTCTGTCACCTCTTCACGGCTAAACTGCTAGACCGATTGTGATGAAATTTGGTAGGGATGTAGTTAACGACCTGAGGTCAAACATAGGCTACTTTTGGGCGCGATATAATCCGAATCCCACGCGGGGCGAAGCCACGGGGAACAGCTAGTATTTAATATTTGAGTCACATGTTTTGTCATATTGAATGACGTAAGAATTGTTAGTTGCATTACGTATCATTGAATTAGAATTTAAATTTTATATCACAACTAAATAAAATAGGAGATTCACATGCAAATGTCATAATTTACTCTGAAGGTCAAAAAATTAATTAATGTCATAAAATATTCGGTGATGTTCTTTTTAAACAGGTAGTTATTCAAGTGTTTCCTTTGTAAAAATTACTAAAAACGGCCACTTTTGATACTTTTTGTAAAGGTTTTCTAAAGCGGATAGTTTTTCAAAGACTTTTGAGGTTCTAATTTACGTAAGGATACTAGCAAAAAAGATGCACGAGGATTTCTGATAAGCTCACTCACAGAAAGAGTAATTATTTTTTTTGGGAAGTGGCGCTAGTGAGACCTGTGCCCCTAGTATAAGTTTTTCTTGCTAGCGACTGCGTTAGCGATTTAGTATGGCGAACCTGTACAGCGCCTCTGGCGGATAGTAAGGCAACTAAGAAATATATCATACAAAATCCTAACGCAGTCGCTAGCGTCTGCGTTAAGAAAAACTCATACTAGGGGCACTGAGGAGTCTTAGTCGACTCTTGTCATCATACTTAGTTCAATGGTTACAATACAATAATTGGTGCGGTCATCCGTCCGTACGTAGCAGTACTGTATCGACCCACACAATGTACTGAAATTAATGACATTTTGATTCGACACCATTAATTATTTAGGTAATTATTGAAGGCCTTTTTTTTCTTAAATTTCTTTAACGATGTTCGGGTGTCAAACCAGTAAAAAAAAACCTTAGTTGCTCCGCTCCAGTGGGAATTCCGGGATAAAAAATAGCCTATTAGTTGTCTCAGGGCAAGCAATCTCCATTCCAAATTTCAGCCAAATCGGTTCAGTCGTTTTCCTGTGAAAAAGTAACAAACATACACATACACACACACACCCACAAACTTTCGCCGTTATATTAATACTAGCTTTCGCCTGCGGCTTCACCCGCGTGATTATAGGGAACAGTGCTTTTTCCCGGGATGAAAAGTATCCAATGTCCTTCTCAACACTCCTAGCTATGTGTATGCAAAATTTCAGGAAGATTGGTTCTTTTTCATTTTAGGTTCATTGATCATTTTGTAAATATACATTAATAAAAATTATTATTATTTTTCGTTTTGGATATCCTTGGGGGAGGCCTACGTCCAGCATTGGATGATTATAAATAATTCCTCAACTTCACTTAGTGTAAGCCCGTGATAGTAGCTTAAAAATACCAGCTGATAAGAGGAAAAAAGAAAATAATAATAAATATACTTATATACAAACTCTTTTTGCATTTATAATATTACTTGGGATTAGTGTGATAATATAAAACAGATTCAAGCTTAGCAGAACGTAATATTCATTTTGTTTTTTTTAACATTCAAAAGTATCGAATGAGTCGTCCTTACCGACAAATCATTTGCAATAAATCACATTGCCATAACAATTAGAGCACTATTCCACTACATTGTCAAGGTCAGCACCGGCTGTAGTAACAATTGTATATTATACAAAACTAGCGACCCGCCCCGGCTTCGCATGGGCATAAAAACCTTCCTCTTGAATCACTCTATCTATTAAAACAGACCGCATCAAAATCCGTTGCGTAGTTTTTAAGATCTAAGCATACATGTAGTGCTAGTGATACTTTACAAAAAGGGTCAAAAGTAGCCATTTTTAGTAATTTTTATTAAGGAAACTACAGCGGATAGTATATCAATGACTTTCGAGGTTCTAATGTAACTTAAGGAAGCAATAAAATTGCGCGAGGATTTGTGATAATCTCACTTACAGAAAGATAAATTATTTTTTTCTATTATTATCAAGGTCGCTAGCACTCGTAGCAGCCTTACATGCTTGTACTACTGATTCTAGGAGTTGGTATTACAACCCCCTAATCATCATTTCGTGTAGGCGTCACGTTCAATCGACCATGCACACCCTGGTGTCAAAGTTCTTCGCCTCTCGGCCTCTGACGTGGTTCCTTTAACGACTACCAGATGGCAGCCGGGACCAACGGCTTAACGTGCCTTCCGAAGCACGGAATCATCTTTATTATCAGACAATCAGGTGATTCAAGCCTGCAATCTCCAACTGGAAACAACGAAACAAAGAGTATGCTTCCCGTGGGATTCGAACCCACGACCCCCGGGTCTACAGGCAAACGCCTTAACCACTGGACCACGGAGGCAGTTACAACCCCCTCATTATCAACATATCTCAATGATTTTGCTATCATAATATCTAGTCAAGGTTGCCCATATTGTTATCAAGGTACGTTAGTATGTTATCTGTGCCTAGATGTAGGTTTAACCTTACAACCATAGCCCCCATACATTATGACTGGCCCTCACAAAGCTTAGCAATGTTTATTTTTATATTAATAACTAGCATTTGCCCGCGGCTCGGCGAGCGTGAATTTTCTCGGGAACAGTGCTTTTTCCCGGGATACCCTATGTCCTTCTCAATACTCCTAGCCACAGAACAGAGAAATTATCCGAATATAAATGTTTTGACGCGGATTTAGTTCCAGGATCAGTGTGGCAGCGTATACTCTCTTTTTATCTTCAATTCATTACATGTAAACCACACTTCACGTTATTAGAAATGTATTACGTAGTTTATAACAAAGCCACCTAATATTATCGACCAATAACAGTGGCAATAAATGACGCAATCAAATTCCCCGCCCATTTTTCTGTGTGTGAAACGTTGGCTTGCAAGCCAAACTAGTGACACGTTTTTCGTGCGCTATGCCACTTCTTGTAAGTATTTCTAAATTCTGTGCTCCTAGCTGGATGCGAAATTTCAGGAATATTGGTTCAGATAGGGCGTGAAAGGTTAAGGTTTTTTTTTTCAATCCTTATTGTAACAAGTAGTTGGTGTACCATTTACTTATATATACATAGCTAGAAAAAGAACTATTTAAATCATCTTCTTAGGCAATGAGACCGTGTGCGTGTTACCTCGCCCCGCGCGCAGAATTTCCAGACTTTTTCATGTAGAAATAAGTACGCGTGGCGTCTTCTGTTGGTTTGATACTCTTACCCCCTTATTCATAAAAATAACTTTAATTAAAATGTGTTGTGGCTCTTTCTTTTACGGTAAATTTCGCTAAGAGAGAAAGGGCCAAAACATATTTTAGTTTAAATGGGCTTAAAAATCATTTGTTATTTTTTATGAATAAGGGGGTTAGTATATCAGTATCAGCATACTGTTTGTCTGTTTATAAGTATGTTTTTGGGACATTTTGTTATCTTATCGTGTTATCTGTCAAACGGCTGAACGAACCCAATGGATCATTGATGGGGCCCGATTGAATATATGTCAAGCAACTTTGGGTGCGGCTTGTAATAAGATGGAGTGCCACTGGTATCCAACCTTTTAATCATAGAGTTTTTTAGTTAAGTCTTCTTCATCCAAGCTTGTTTTCCAATTGTCAGTGTTTTGAAATTAAAATAAATTTCAACATTATAATTAAACTTTGGTATATGGTACATTTATTGTTAAATCTGTAATATATTCCGCTAGAAGCAGTCATCATCATTTCGTGTAGGTGACACGGTCAATTGACCATGCACACCCTCAGAGTTCTTCGGAGCCGCCTCTCGGTCTCTGATGTGGTTGATAACGACTACCAAATGGCAGCCGGGACCAACGGCTCAACGTGCCTTCCGAAGCACGGAATCATCTTTATTATCAGACAATCAGGTGATTTAAGCCTGCAATGTCCTAACCAAAGTGGAAACAACTAAAAAAGTATGCTACCCGTAAAAATCGAACCCACGCGCCCTAGGTCGATAGAAAGAAATAAAGTAAGAAAAATATACTTTTCGACAAAATCACAACAAAAACATACAAAAATAAAATTACACAAGAGGACATATTGTGTGATTTACGACTCAATAGGTAGCTCAGTGAGGAGCTCGATAGCTTAGCGCGGAGCCAATAGCGCGCGTCAAGCGACGGCGAGTGCGCGGCCATGTTTGGATTGGTCGCCATTAGTGGCATTATCTATCTTGAGCTTCTCCGTGCTCCGGACGTTAAGCCGTTGGTCCCGGCTGCTATCGGTAGATGGCAGTCGTTAGGCTATGTCAGATGCCTACAGGCAGCCTGAAAAATCTGACAGTTTGGCCAATAACACACCCGGGTCATGTTCCTGTGAATCTGGTTTCCATGTATAAAACGGTTAAGGAGGTCAGACGGCAATCGCTCCATTGTAATAACCAGTGCCGCCAAACCAGGACCATGATTAATAGCCTACCCTGGGCTATGAAGCGAACTGGGATGATGGAGAAGGTGACGGCTCAGTGTCACGCTGGGAATCTAACAAAAGAAACTTCTTTCTCTTTCCAAACACAGTCTTATCTTGATTCCAGGTGTGGGAATCATCGACTTTGAGTCCTGGAGACCTGTGTTTCGCCAGAATTTCGGTGTGCTGGTGCCGTATAAGGATGTCTCCGTCGAGATTGAGAGGAAGCTGCATTGGTGGTGGCCGAAGAACTGGATGCAAGCGGAGGTATTTATCTTATACTTCTTCGACCGAGCGTGTTACCTGATTCCATCTTCAGCTTACGCTTTAGAGCCCAGGGTACGCTATTAATCATGGACCTGATTTAGCGGTGCTCGTTATAACGAGCGACTACTGTCTGACCTCCTTAACCCTTTTTGCAGGGAAACCAGACCAATAGGAACATGATCCGGGCGTGAAAGTGGCCAATACTGTCAGATTTCTCTACGAGAAGCGGTTTCGAAAAAATACAATGGCAAAGACAATCTCACGATCATTCATTAAATCCCTATAGTTTAAGACACAGAGAAACAAGCCCAAATGGATCACGCACCCAGATGTTGTGGTGATTTCATTGGGCAGTTTTCTCCGTAAAAAAAAAAAAAGGTTTCGGAAAGGCGGCATGGCAGTCCACATTGTAATAACCAGTGCAGAATAGTAAGATCATGATAAAACTGAGTTCGGAGCGACTGCGGTAGCTGAGGAACCAACTGAAATACACACTCCTATGGCACTGCTACATAGAGGCATACAGGGTCGATTGACCATGCAATCTACTCGATAAACAATTTGTTATGTAAGACGTGCCAACAGAAACAAAAACAAACGATTTATTTCTGCTAATTCAGCTTGCGATTCCCGCAACACTATATCTGTTAATTAGGACAGTCGTGAGCTGAAGGGACTGATTGCAATGTACAATTACAAACTAAAGTGTTGGAAATGTTATATTTTTTTAAATAAAAACTGAATCTGTTGCATGCAAAAAATTTAAGCTAAAAACATTAAAAAAGATGATAAGTTTTGTATTATTTTGTTGCTTTTATTTAAATATAATTATTTTATTTTATTAATGTAATAATAAAGAATTTCCACTTTAATAAATTGTAATTAAAAAAAAAAGATAATAAGTAGAAAATTTCATTTGTTTTGGTTAGGTAAAATAACGATAAAACTTAAGGAGAAAGACTGAGAAAGAAAGTACAAACAAATAACATTTTGTATGGTTCTGGCAAAACGTATTTCCAATAAATTTAAACTATACTACAACCTTTTTGGCATTCCTATTTCTCAAAACGGTTTAAAAAAGCTAAGGCCATATGATGGATCTTTTCATTCGTAAGCCTAGGATCAGTCAAGTTAAAAAAGTTCTCTGATGTGTCTTCTTATTTGCTATCTAGCATTAATGTCTTCCCATTATTAGGGGACTCACAAAATCAAAGCAATCGGCAATCTCCTCATCTTACCGCCTTGGTTTTTCTGACTTCCAATGAAAAAAATGTCAAAAATCCATTGAAATTATGGTAAAATATGAGTTTCCGCCATCTGTCGTGCAAAGAAAAGTACAGCATTGTTGCCACCTCTTCTGTTTTTCAAGAAAACTTGGTGCGGTCTACCTATTTTCCAAACCAGAGATCATATAGACATTACACTTTTGATGCTAAGTGTACTTCGCAAACGCGTTTCGTAACAACAGTATGCAATGACATCATTTGGATGCACGAGAGAGCGAGACAGAAATACATACGTGTTTCAGGGATGAGCGTGAGAGCGAGACAGATAAACATTCACGTTCAAGGAATAAATACAATTAAATTTTATGAATGCATTATCGCAAGTTTCTGATGACTTTTGTTTTGTTTAGATGAACATTGTGTCTTTAAGCTCGCATGCGATTGCGCAACGGATTCAACCCACTTCAATAATAGTAGAGACCTTTTATATTATACTAGCAATCCGCCCCGGCTTCGCATGGGCATAAAACCTTCCTCTTGAATCACTATCTATTAAAAAAACCGCATCAAAATCCGTTGCGTAGTTTCAAAGATTTAAGCATACATATGGATATAGGGACAGAGAAAGCGACTTTGTTTTATACTATATATTGATTTATACATAGGGTTGCCTACTTTTTTTTAGATGAGGTAGTTGAAACAGGAAATAAATAGTGATGGATTGCTAGCCGTTCTTGAGTTATAGGTAGTGTAACTAACTCGATTTTCTTTAACATATAGATTTCTAAGTCGTCTTCAATATCTTTTAGGCAAAGCGTCGTTTTGAAGAAGCAGCCCGCACATTCATGCAGACAACTATCTCAACAGCGAAGCAGATGAGACCCCTGGCCACGTGGGGTTACTACGGATTCCCTTACTGCTTCAACATGGCTAAGGATATGGTGGAAACCTGCTCAGATGCTGTTCATAGGGAGAATGATGGGTAAGAGTTCTATGCATATCATCTATTTCAAACGATCATGTCGTCCAAATAAATATGAAGTGTGTTTTGAAAGCTCTCCAAAAAGCCGGCAAGGTTTTGCGCAGAATAGGGGGCAGTGGACTCTTGTGTTGTATGCCAGGATCCACTTTGGGTCGTCGAGCCATTGCACTAGCTCATGTTTTAGAGTCCAGGGTTTGCGTAATCATGGTCCTACAAATGGCGGCAATCATTGCAATCTTAATGTTACCCCAGTTGTATATCACGCCTTAGGGCTTCACGCCTTTTTGCCCTAATGTTGTCCCGTTCACTTCAAAATTTTGGTGATGTTACCCGATAAGGAATTCCCTCGTTTATAGCCTATGTACACCATCAGATAATGTATTGCCTTCGGAACAGGAGCCATGCGTGAAATTTCAACTGTAGGATTAGCGGAAGTAGGTCAAATTTAGTTTGCAAGAAAACTTACATGAACTAAAACATTGCGATTATGGAATGAACTTCCTATCATGGGTTTCCCAAGAGTCTACAACAAGGGGGTCTTCAAGAAGTACGTGAAAAGATTCCTCCAGGGTCGGCAACGCGCTCGCAATGCTCCTGGTGTCTCGGGCGTCTCATAGGCGACGGTTACCGCATCCCATCAGGTGGGCCTGTGGCGATACTAGTGCCTCAACAATATCTTCAAAGACGCACCACAGATGGCGTTAAAAGCAATAATCTCAGAATTGCATACAAGATGGCAAATTACTGTGAAAGTCTAAATCGCGCTTACAAAGTTTCTACGGATTGTAGCATAAATACAACCTCCGACAAGACATCGTCTGTGGCGCGGTTCAACAAGTGTAACACCCTAGCCTGGCGGGAAGATCTTCCCTTTGTGGCGGTCGAGCATATCCCTATCGCTCCCGTCACATTCCAAAGGCCGCATGTGTATTATTAAAAAAATATTAACATGTTAAAATTGTGGCAAAAATGCTAAAGTAACTCTTTTTCTCTTGCAGACTGTACTGGCTGTGGTCAGAGAGCACGTCCCTGTTCCCATCCGTGTACAGCTCCAAGCAGCTCGCGAGCGGGCAGCTGGCGAGCCTGGTGCGCGGGCGGCTGGCGGAGGCCGCGCGGCTGCGCGCCAAGGGGACGCCCGTGCTGCCGTACTTCTGGTATAGATATAGAGATGGGGGATTTTTGTCTCAGGTTAGTTATATTCTAACAAAATATGTACACAAGAACTTATTTCAATACAAATCTCTTCCAGTAGACCCGTGAGAGTAGAGGTGTTCAAGAGGTAGAGTATTCTTGTGATTATTTGCTGCTTGGGAGTCTCAGGCAAAGACGGGTGGCTGAAGCAGTAATAATTGTGGATGTGGAGGTTGGGAACGAAAAAGTCCTTTCTTACTTTTGGTTTAGATATCGAGATGGGAGGTTTTTGTCTGAGGTCAGATATATTCTAGTGATTATTTGCTGCTTGGGAGTCTCAGCCCTGGAATAGTGCTTAACTCCAATATCCTTCCATACCTCTTCTTGTTTAGATATCGAGATAAGGGCTTTTTGTCTGATGTCAGTTGAAAGTGACATACTTGTAATTTTTATGTTTTCAGAATGACCTTGACATGGCCCTTAAAACTTTCTACAAATCTGGCGCAGACGGATTCATTATATGGGGTAGCTCAAAAGACGTTAATACAGCTGAAAAATGCACACAATTACTCGATTATATTGAAAATGTCATGGGACCAGCCATTGCCAAGTATGCTACTAGTGATAGAAGATCAGAAAATGATGTATTTAGTGAACATAATAAAGGCAATAACACAAATGAAAATGATGACAAGAAAAATAAAACAGATGTTGAAACTGACCCTGAATATCATTGGGTTCCTCCAGAAAATTACACACAAAATATAGAACAAAATATTAAAGAGTTAATAAAAAATACTAGATTTAATACCAGTAATGATGATGAAGCAACAGTAAGTCCAGAGAGAAATATTTTACTAGACCTTGTTCTTCATTTAATAATGGACAAACAAAAAAATATTACGGAAATTTTTGAGAGCACAAGTGAATACAGTACAACTAAATATAGCAAAAGGGATGTTACAACAGATAGTAATCCCACCACTGACTATTTTACTACCACTGACTATATTTATACCACAACGAGTATAAGTACAACTGATCAAGATATAAAATCTTCAACTGAAATTTCTAGTACAACACCCGAATTGACGAAATATACAACAATAGAAGATAGTACAAGCTTAGGCACTACAATAGAACAAATTGATGCTGATACAGCAACAGTTGAATTTACAAAATACACTACTGTTGAATCATCTACACAAACAGAAATCACAACTTTCAAAGCATCTACAGAAGAAATTCTTACAACTGAATTAACAACAACCACAGATGTTTCTGTAACAGATAACAGAGCAATAAGTACTAAGTTTAATATAACGGATGTTTTACTAAACGATGTAAGCAAAAATGAAAAGAAAGGGTTTCCGCTGAAAAAAAGTCTTGACAAAACAATTGAAGCAACACGTGATGACATAAAGAATCAGAAGAAAGGACTACCAAAGAATACAAATTTAGAAGAATCTACTACCATTGATGTTCCTTCTGTCCATCAGGTCGATTTCTAGCTAAGTAAAGTGTGGTGTTCGGTTTAATAACTAAAATTTTTCATACCTTTCTAAAACCACACTGAAATTTGATCAGATTTTAATTTTCACCTATATCTACTAATTTAACAATGCTCTACATATGTTAAAAACTACAAACTAAACTGACAAACTAAATTTTTCTCCACCTCTACTAAACGAAATACACGTTATTTTCTAGTTACAATGCATATTAATCATTTGTCTCCGATCAAATTGCTCGCTTAGAAGTTTTCTTTAAGGCTTATCTTTTGGGCCACAAGCTTTTCACTGCCAATTTTCTTATTTTTTATTATAATGACGTCATCGATACTTACATATAAATCTGGATTGCTTTTCCTTTTCTTTGTGTTGGTACCAAGAAACCTTTCACTAATACCAAACAACTCATAAATTGCAAACAAAATGAATTCAATTGAAATTGACCATATTTCTGACGACAATACTCCTATGCCACAAGTCTAATATCCTTGTGGCTTACCACCATATCTTAAAACCATCAAGAACGATTGAGAAAGCGAGAAGTCGCCTTACATCATGTATTGCGCTGTCCCGCTTACTTTTTGATTTTAACATTATTCATTTCATCCTTATTGTGACTAATGATTATACCTTTATTATTTACTTGTGACTTGTGGGTTATACTTCTTGTTTTTTTTGTGACTTCTTCATTATAAATTTTTATTATTTTTTCAATGACTTCTACGTTATTATTAACCTTATCTGTAACTAACACTGTGTGAATATGTTGTTTGTTATTAACACCAGTATTATCGTCTGCTTTATGTGTTAACATTTGTTTGTGTAGGTGACCGGCTCAGCGGCTTCAGAAACCCCTCTCGTGTCGTTTCAAATTCTTCTTTTTATCTATGGATTAATGGACTGTATTATGTGTTTTGTGATCTTATGCTCATAACTAATTTTGAACAACATGTGCAATATCATTTAAGATTACACCACTGATCTCAGTGGTGAAATTCTTAAATGAATAATTAAGAAAATGGACAATTTCATCTGGCACTGACTTTATTAGTCTGTTAGACTTTCACAGCTATAACAAATTTTATCGAAATAGCCACAGTCGATTTTCCAATAGTACCTATCTGAAGAAAATGAAATTCGAATTGAGAAATTTCGTCTGGAAATTGAAAATATTCTTATAATTCTTGTTATTTGTAAAAAACCAAAACTGTGAAACTGTTTGCAAGTGAAATGAAATTAGACAGGTGAAATATAAGTCACGAGATAACGAGACGCGAGAATAAGAATGAGATAAAAAATATAGATAGATTTCCATCAAATGTATCGTCTTGGTAATTCAATTGTTAAAGAAATGGTCTATGATTGGAAAATATTTGGTTCGTCGACACCGGAAAATAAATGGCATGGTACTTGATTGTTGTTTTCTATCTGTGATATTGTGTAAATATTAGGTTAGTTTGTTGAATTGTAATTATATTAAAAATAATTAAAATTATACAATACAGTTGACGTATCTTGTTTTATTTTAAACATTTTGTTGTCACATATTATAACTTAGTACCTGGGCGACCGTGCTTCGCTCGCGTTATATCTTTTTGAGTGTATATATGGGGTAAAATGAATTTTCCCAGACATGGACCCTAGCTAGATTATCTTTTTGACTATAGAAGAACTTATGTTTAAAATTTCAAAGAAATCGTTAGAGTCGTTTTCGAAAACGCGAGTACAAATGAATTTATAAATACAAATATTGCTCGTTTAATAGTATAGGATTTATTTTTGGTCACACCAACCACTTAGGTGTAACAACCAATTTTGTATCTTGTTCTCTGTCTCTGTTTGGTACTGTTACTGTAGCGAGGTTTCCTAGGAAACATAGATCGGAACGATGCATTGTCGGAATTTTCTTCCGTTCAACCACACATCATTTCATCATCATCATTTTAGTCTCAAGCAGTCCACTGCTGAACAAAGGAAAATACCATTATTTTATTTATTGAAAGAGAAAGACTGAAACTTCAAATTGATTTTAAACAAATAAAACTCAAATATCAATTCAATAATTTAATACAATCAACGAAAAACAAACACATTAAAAAACACCACTAATAACAGCAAAACAATAATTTTTAAACAACAATGGTATTTCATCGTCCGAGATGAAATTCCTATCAGGTCTAACACTCGCAAAAGAATTATATTTCGGATCAGAAATAGTGTTAAAATCACCACATTCTTTGATTCTTGATAAATCTCGACGCAACTCATCTAAAGTGTATGAAGTTATAGCGAACGGGACTTTTTGTCTGAGAATTGAGTTGATGGTGGCAGGCCAAGGATCCTTTCCATTGTAGACCGAAGATCTTTGAATACTTGGGTTGAAAGCACACACTGTAGGCAAAAGAAACCCTAAGAAATAACTTGATTGTGCCAAGTAATACAATTACTGAAAACTGATATAACAGCGTTTGAGCTGAACAATGGTATAGTCTAATAAATAAATTAACTCTGTTCAACTGATTCCAAATTTCTCTGACTGGGGTTCGAACCCAAAACCTCAAAATTAGCGGACTAGCGTATTGACCATTACACTGCGGAGGTCGTAAATCATTAGATCATAATTTCGTGAAATTGTTACCATCAATCGACCATGCACACTGATGTCAGAGTGCTGTAGAACCGCAACTCGGCCTCTGACGTGGTTTCTATAACAACCACCATAAGGCAGCCGGGACGGCTTGATTAGAAAAAGAGTAAAAGAAAAGTCAGTTACCAATATCAGGTGTAGTGAAGTCGTCGCTTTTGTAATACTCGCTGTAAGTCATTCTGTCTTGGAAGCTGAACAGCAGACGACGGTCGTCGTGACGACATTGCTCACACAATCTGGAGGAAAAAGTATTTATAGGTACTAGCACCTGCTACATAGCTCCTTTTACATTGCTTGCTTATATTGTAATTATGAAAAAAAAATGGGGAGAAAGAAATCATAATCAAGCATACGTACTTAATGCATTAATCACATTATCCTGTAGGTCATTATGATACCAATATCAAACCCACACACACCTAGTGGGCAACACCAATTGTTCATGCCAGGCATTCTTATAGAATTAAACCAATTAATTCTCTAAGCAGGCACTAACTAGCATCACCAAGGGTAACTTTTCTTCAAATATATAAGATCTAAAGAGAGGCGCAATGCTTATGATAAAATGGAAGTTTTGTCGCAATGCGATCAAATCACACCGATTAAGTTTAACCAGCGCAAAGGACTTTAATTACTGGGCAAAATTTAAACACATCACATAATCAAAGATAAGATCTCGTAAATACAGTTTTAGGTAGATTCCGCTACCCAAGAAATGACCTGTATTGACCCTTAGTCGCTTTTTGTGAACGTCGCGTCGATAAGAAAAATAGTACTATTCAAAGGTGGGTGGACTGATCTACCAACAAAAGCTTAAAACAAAACTTACTTGACCTTCCCAAGCAAATCCAGGGGCAATTTAGAAGGATTCAGGTCTGGAGCTATCAGACAGACCCTTAGCACGGCGATATCAGGCCGGAGGTGCAAGAAGAACACCTCCCATTTATTGAGCGCATCAGCTTCAAATTGCAACTCTGCGCCGACTACGTGGATTGTGAAGGAGGTTTTCTGAAAAACGAGGTCATGAATATCTTGGATTATGCTGACGTATAAACTGTATCTGTGGTTTAGTAGATAATGCTTTTGCAAGACCTGGATGTCGTGGTGGTTTCATTACTTTGGATCATACTTCGCTTAGTTGATTCCGGTTTGAAATAAAGAAGATATTGCTTTTTGAACGATATTTAAGGCGTTGTTCTCGTCAGCCATAAGGTTGTTTGTTAACAAAACTACGTCAGAAGCCATTGGAATTAAAAACACGACGTGTCTTCAGGCAAACCCCTTAACCACTGGACCACAGACACAGTTGTAACTGGAACTAACCTTGTAGGTCCCATTAGCATAGCTAGAATTCATCTTGTTGGTGTAGATCTTGTAGCTGTGGACGGCTGTCAGGGGAGCCGTGGCAAGTTGAGTGAGAGATGCGTACTCAACGTCGTTCATATCTGAAGAGGTATAGAAGAGTAAGATATTGTAAATTGGACAGGAGCAAAAAAAAAATAATGACAGCGCTTGTTTGCCCTGATGCAGGGATATCATATCGAATCACGGCTAAAGATGGCAACCCTCCCCGCACTGGGAATGGTCCAAGAGTCAAGAGTCTGGAATTTTTTGTTCTTACTTATAATGAGACAACTTATCTTGAGTTTTAGTTTAAACAAGACCCAAGAACACCCTTTGAGGTTGAATCAGAAGAAAGAATTTACTTACCAATCTTTTCCTCATACATAGCAGCCAACACCTCATTGATCTTGTCTGATAACTGGTACTGCCCTGACATCACCCTGCTTGGTAGCTTTGGCTCCAAACGGCCCCTGGTCTGTTGGTAACAGACCAGCTTCTGATACAAAGAGTAGGACTTGCACCAGCGCTGATGGGATTTTGGAAGATGGTCAGGGTTGTTTAAGCAGTACGCAATCTGAAAAGACAAGATCATATTTGGAAGCTTGTGTCATCAGCATTAGACTTGCAGTCAGTCAACTGCTGGCCTATTTTTAGTTGCTATCTTCATTAGGATTTTGTGTAGAAATTCTTAATTACTTTACTTACGTCAGGGGCGATCCGACGGTACTAGCACTGTTGCCGTGTCTCTCTTCTCAAAAACAAAAGGCTTTAAAGAGCAACCTGAAGATATAACTAGGAAACAGGTTCGGATGATTTTGATGATGACGAAAAGAAAAGAACGAAGAGAAAGACCCCGCGTTTGTTTATCTCCGGTTTTTAAAAAACTGTTACCTGCCCACATCCATCGCAATCAGCCAGCTTGTTCAACCTCCACTCTCGACAATCAACATCACCACATATCCTGGGATACAACAGGGCTTCCTGCTCCCAAGGAACCAGTTTCCTCTTGAGTATCTTCTCACACGATACGATCATTTGCATGCGGAGAAGGCGGTAGCTGTGGCCGGTGATGGAGGCTGCATCTTCGTAAATGTGCTTTTGGTCTGAAGTCGATGTAATAATAAAGGGTATTTATTAGAAGAAATTGATGAGAATAATATAATTTGAAATGTAAACATTTAAAGGAAAAAGAGGTAATTTATAATAACATTTTTGATAGAGAAACAAATATAATTTTAGAAGTTGCAATCAATGTAGCTGAACATTAAATATCAGATTATATCAATGACTAAAAGTAGATCAACCACCAACACCAACACAACACGTCAGAGGCCGAGAGGCGGTTCCGAATAACTCTGACACCAGGGTGTGCATGGTCATTTAACCGTGACGCCTACTCGAAATGATGATGATGAGAGTAGACTACTTGTGGCTAAAAATAATTATATACTAACAAGTAATACACACCTGGTCTAAAATTTTTTGCAAGCACTAAGAAAAGAAGTAGAAGTAATGATTGATCATACCTTTTAGATGAACAATAGTGGACACAGCAAAACAGAAGGCCTGATGTTGAGGCCAATCTTCATCTTTGTGCTTCTGGTTACAGTAGAAAAGTAAATGGCAATAGTTACACGAAACTCTCATTGGTTTCAACTCTTTCTTACACACGTGACACACGCTAGGAAGATACACTTTCCTAAAACTATACTTGTATACAAACTCTTCATTTTCATTCAAGGCAGAGATAGAATCATCGACAGATTTCTTTTTTATCAGTTTCTTTATATTATCAGTTTGAGATTCCTTTGATTGTTTCGTAGATTGTATTTCAATAGAATCTTTTATTTTAACTTTCGCTAGTGTTGTGTTCGGTGTTTTATTCTTCTCTTTTTTGTAGTCCATTTTATTCGATCGCACAGGAATGACGGGGTGGCCTAACAAGTTTTTTGGCGGCGTAACAGGGTTTTGTTTTACATTTTTAGAATCCGCCTTGGAATCTTCAGTTGGTGCTATGATATTAATTTCAGGATTGACATTTGATCCTGCAGATTCACATGCAATCATTTCAAACGATTGATTGACATCGTCTGCACTGGATGTCATTGCATCCTCAAAGCTTTCGATTGGCTCAAATTCGGTTATTGTTTGACTTTGTGTTTCACTTATTGTTATGCCTTTATCAGTTTCATCAATACAATCCGACTGTTTTTTAGTATTTTCTTGAGATTGGTTGGGCTTTTCCTCCTTCTTTTCTTCTGTTTTAGTATCATGAGTACCCTTTTTTACATTTTGTACCTCTGTGGAACTCGAAGTAGATTCACTAACAGAAGAGGCTGCAGCTGATTCTTGTTTACCTTTCTTCTTTGATTTACCTTTGCCTTTGTTATCTTTTCTAGCAGGGCATACAGGAGGTACGTCGGTAGTCATTGACGTATCAGTGTGCTTAATTTCTTCAGCAACAGGCTTTAGTTCCTCTTTTGGCAAAGGCGGTGGCAGTGGAATAATCGGTAAAGTAGGGTTTGAAACGTCTTCTGCTTTGAGTTTATCTCTTTTATTGCATTTTGATGGTGAAGATGGAGCTGGCATTATAGCTTCGATTGGCTTTTTCTTTATCATCAAAATAGCAGATTCGGTGCATTGGCTTTCTTCGCCAATAATCTTGGATTCAAGTTGAGTAGTAGTTTTTTTCTCAGGTTTTATTTCCACAAAGTCATTTTTATGTTCATATTCTTTCTGTACCTTTTCTTCTGCCTTTTCCATACTTGTCAGCTCTGCCAAAGATCTTTCAATCGATAATCTTAATTCTTCCATGTCCTGATTGACTTCCATCATTTTGGATTTTATATCAGTTTTTTCTTCACTTGGTTTGACTACATTTGCTTCGACATCTATAACTCTAATTCCGGATGCAACAAGCTCCGGAGAAGATAAAGGAATATCTCCTCCTTGAATGAATGGTGTATCCGGAACAAATAGAGGTATTCCTAATTTGACGTCACTTGGAGAAGAAACTTCTCGTATTATAGTATTATTATTATCATCAACCCGTTGCTGGCTGGCCGCACGAGGATATTGTATATCAGGCAATATTTCTGCGGTGGATCCTTCGGACTCATCAGCTTTGACACTACTAATCTCAATATCTTCCATTTGTGGCATGTCACAATATAAATTAATATTTTCTTCACTTTGTATAGTTTTCATTGGTTCGATTGACTGAGATGGAGGTTTGGTTGAATGACCTACAGCCTCAGTCATTGCAATTGGTTCAACTGGTTTTTTATCTTCTGATATATCCAGTTTTTTCATAGGTTTTGGAGACTTCTTTCTCTTTTTACCCGATTTTACCTCTTGATTGACGTTTAATTTAGCTTCGTCAATTACACATTCTGATAAAGTAAAATTAAGCTTATCTTTAACTTCCATTGGTGTTTCCAAACTTCTGTGTTTTAAAGTACCCTCAAAGGAGGGTATTTCTTGAATCTGTTCTCTTATGGTGATTTCTTTTGGTGTATTTTCGCTGCCAGCAGTAGCTTCATCAATAGAAATACTTTCAGTGTTTTCAGTTTCTTTAACTTGTATTTTTGATGCATCTGGTTGTTGTTTTTGAGGTTTAGGTGACTTTTTTCTATTCTTTCCCATATTATGTAAACTTGAGGTTTCAGGTAATGATAAAGGAATAATATCTTTAATTTGTTCGGCCTTTGGTGACTCTTCAGACTTTGGTAATTCCTTTATAGATTCTTTAATGCCAGAAACTTTTTCGTCTTCAAGTTTTATTATTTCAACGACACTTACATTTTCTAACAATTCGCCTTCTTTAAGGGCTTGGTTAGATTTTTCTTTTCGTTTTTTATCGACAGGTTTAGCAACCGTAGCTTTAGACTTACCATCTTCACTTGAAGGTTTTATTTCCTTGTCGGCACTCTCCAATATAATTTTGCTTTCTTCAATAGTTTCAGAGGAACTGGGCTGAGGTATGATATCTGATAATATATTGGCTTGCTCTTTAGACTCAGAAGTAGGTTCATTCTTAAATGGTGAAATTAGGTGTTCAATATCTTTTTTTAAATCAGGTTTGACAATATCATGTTTGTCTTTTTTACCTTTCTTTTTATTTTTATTTCCTTTGTTCTCATATTCCTCAATAATATCTATTTCTTGTTTTGTAATTAAAGTTTCTATTTCAGATGAAACTTTACTACTTATTTCAGTCTTACTTTCAGATTCAGGTTTGTTAATCGCCACTTTTTCATCTTCTACGCCTACAAGTTGCTGAAATGCAGCTGTACATGAAATCTCTTCTACTTTATCAGACATTTCAGAATCATGCCGTTTTTTCTTTTTGTTTTTCTTTTTACCAGGTTTTGTTTCTTCTATAGGTTTAGACGATAATACGTCAGGTTTTACATTTACGCTTAAATCACTTATTTCAACTGGCAAATCTGGTTTGGTTTCTTGAGTTTTGAAAATATTTTCCGCTTCATTTGTTGCTGGTTCTGTATTTGCATTCTTATTTTTATTTTTCTTTTTACGAGCGGCTGGTGTCATATTTGGCAATTCAGGTGGGGTATCTGAGGTAGCTGGTTTATTTTCTTTTACTTCAAATTTACTGTCTTTGCCTGTCGATGGAAATATTTTTACCTCTTCATCAATATTTTCTACGGCTTTATCATCCCCACTTTCATCTATATCATCTTTATCGTGTTTTTTCTTCTTACCTCTATTTCTCTTAGGTTTTTTAGGTTCTTCCACACTTTTCACGTCTTCAGATGGTAGCACAACATCACTTAAAATTTCAGGAACACGTTTATCAATATTCGTTTCACTATCTACATTTTCAACAACTGTATCGTCTACTTTTTCAAGTGTTTTTTCAACCTCAACTTTTTGTGGTGGATTAGGATTGGGAGGTTTGTTTTGGCGATTTTTTCCTTTACCTTTTTTAGTATTCATTGTACACAATATAAAAACCACTGAATTTATTTGAAATCGACACGTCTATACTAATCTAAATCCGGTGTACTTCTGGTCAAATTGTATGCCACTTTATTCTCGTCTTGTATGTTCATGCATTATATCCTAAATGTCAGCCATTAGCTGCTGTTCCAAATTGATCTTTCTAGGCTTGGTTTTAAATTTAATTTACGTTGGCTCCTCGTTGCATTAGTGGTTGTTTTTGTTCGTCGCTGCATTACTAGGAAGTGTTGCTTGCCAAAAGTGCAACTGCGTGGATACAAGCTAAATATATGACGATTGGAAATCATTCGGCTGTATATCGATTTATGTGACCTTTCAGTCGTTGTGGTGATGATGCCAGATTTGGCAAATTGTATGTTTGATTTGGCTTGATGATAACAACGAAGGCATTTCTGATATTATTACGACGAAACTAAAATCTAAAATATATATAAAAATATTAGTAATAATTTACATTATATATAATTTAAGGGTAATTTATTAAAGCCGATGAGTTTGTTTGTTTAAACGCTAATAACTTTAGAAATATTTTGGTCTTGACAAATTCTTTCCTTCTAACTCTTGAGAAGTTATAGGTTACTAGCTGTCCATCTCGGATTCGCCCGTGATACACCAAGCCTATGTCACTCGGTGATAGTGTGACTTCCCAACGGTAAAAGAATTTTTCATATTGATCCAGTAGTTCTGAAGCGTATTTAATGCAAACAAACAAGCAAATCTTTCCTCTTTATTATTAGTAAAGATTACATAAACCGCGAGAAACAGTTCGCCAAAATATAAGGTGGACTCAAATTAACTGCAAATATTTTAAGGGTAGATTCAGACAACTATACTGAACAAATTATATCGAAATACATATTTATTTTTTCACTCTTCATACTAAACTAGGTTAGATGATTCTTAATTTGTATGGAGGAACAAAAAATGTTTTTCGTATTTCGATATATAAGTTTATTTGGGAAAGCTGTTCAAACATACATACATACATATAATCACGTCTTTATCCCATGCGGGGTAGACAGAGCCTAGGGCCATAAGACCATAGGCCACGTTTAGCATAATGATAGTTGAAACAAGAAATCAATAGTGATGGGTGGGTTGCTAGCCGCATCGCCTATGTCATGATTTCCCCATTCGGCGATTCCCTCAGTCGACTTTTATACGGCTTGCGCGGGAAGAGAAGCAGCTGGTACATTCTATGTTTTTCTTTTTCTCCCAGACCAGCATGGAAGCGGTTCAAACTAGCGGTATGAATCTGCCCTTAAAATATTTGCAGTTCATCTATGTCCACCTTATAAACCGCGGGAAACAGTTTGTAAAAATATAATTTGACGACTACAAAATATTCCATGGTAAGCAACGGGAAGTCACGGTTCCCAGGGATATGGGTTACCCTATTCTGGTTACATTTTACTTTATAATACAACTCGTTGGTTCATTGTGTATCTTCATTGGTTTTTATGTACTCGTATCTTCATTTAAATTTAATAATACATTGCAAAATGTATGTATGTATGTCTTCTCCTTCGTCCGAGCATATTTCCCGGTTGCATCTTCAGCTTACGCTTCAGAGCCATGGGTACGCTTTTAATCATGGCCCTGATTTGGCGGTAATGGTAAATTAGTGGTCCTGGCTGGTATCGGTAGATGGCAGTCCTTAGACTGTGTAACTTGCCTTTAGGAAGCCTGAAAAATCTGCCAGTGTTGGGGACTAACACATTCGGATCATGTTCCTATAAATCTTGTTTTCCTGTAAAAAGTGTTAAGGATTTTTAACCAGTACTTACCGCCAAATCCATAGATGTTTCTCATTAAATACTTCAAGTATTTTGTAATATATTTATCTCTCACACTGTCCCCTTATCTGACCTACATAAATCTTTTATGGTTCGATAGCTACGCGTGCCATATTGCAATCTGATTTGACTTGCAAAAAATTATAATTTTCAAAAGTATTTTCGACTTTATTGCTCTCGAAATAAGAGCGAAGATATGCTTGAATGAGTAATTTTTTTGAAAAAGTTGACAGGCCCCTTTTTTAAAATTTTAATATGTTATAAAGGGTTGGTCCCCTAATAACAAGACAGTCGCTTGTCGCAACTGTTTTTTTTTTTTGCATCATTTTGTTTTCTATAGTATAGTCATGTGCTCTTATTGAAAACAGTTTTGCAAAAAAATATAATCTTCTATATTATAAAAGAAAGTCGTGATATATACACAATTTATAACTCAAGAACGGCTGAACTGATTTGGCTGAAAATTGGTGGAGAGGTAGCTTAGAACCAGGAGAAATAGATAGGGTACTTTTCAACCCAGGAAAAAAGCTCTATACCCGAAAGAAGTTCACGCGTGCGAAGCCGCGGACAAAAGCTAGTAGATTATAAGATTTTGCGTTCATCATCATATCGTGTAGGTAACATGGTCAATCGACCATGCACACCCTGGTGTCAGAGCTCTTCTGAACTACCTCTCGACCTCTGGCGTGGTACCTCCGTATTTCGTAAGGCACGTTAAGCCGTTTGTCCCGGCTGCTATCGGTAGACGGCAGTTGTTAGGCTATGTCAAATGCCTTTAGGCAGTCTGAAAAATCTGGCAGTGTTGGCCACTAACACACCGAGGTCATGTCTCTATTGGTCTAGTTTCCCTGTAAAAATGGTTACGGAGGTCAGACGACAGTCGCTCTATTGTAATAACCAGTACCGTCAAACCAGTACCAAAAATAGTAGGTACCTAGTTCTTAGAAGTAAACCCTGGTGTCAGACCAGGGTGTGTAAGGTCGTTTGACCCACTCGGTAATAGACTCATTAGTTGAACAATTCTACACCATCTTATTACTACAGAAGACATGTCTGTCTCTTTCCCGCTCTATAGATTGGATAGAGAGAGATAACATTGCTAATTATAAAAGCCCAAATGCTGGCGTGACGAAATGATTCAATTGTATGGAGTGTGACTTTTAATAGGTACTTTTTTTAGAATAATAATTGGATGCAAAATGGGATTTTTTACACTCCATAGCCAAAAGATGAAAAATTCTTGTCATTTTTAGGGTTCTGTGCCAAATGGATGAAAATAAAACCCATTATTATGCATCTAGGCGTATATGGGTTGTGAAGTCGTTGTCCGCCTTATTTTTCAATCAAACACGTACATAACATAATGTCAGTTTACTCAGGTAAAACTTTTGCTGCTGTTACCCGGGGCTCCGCTCCCATGGGAATTCCGGGATAAAATATAGCCGTATGTGATGTTCCAGGATTAATCAATCTCCATTCCAAATTTCGTTTTCCTGTAAAAGAGTAACAAACATACACACTCACAAACTAGTGTGATATAAATACTATAATTATACCTCAATGATAGATACGATACAACTACATAGCTGAACATAATAATATGCTATGTAGTTGTGATATGTGATTTCGATCGATGCTCAATGAATAAGAAGTATAAGAACCAGACGTTTTTAAAAAAAGTCTGCCTCCATGTTAGTGTTCGAAGTTCAAATCCACAATCTGCACATGTCGTTTGGCGCGTGCGTCCCTCGTCCCTCGAGCGACGTTCCACAGAGTAATTTCAGATACAGAGAAATCTTAATATTTTGGTCTTCTAGTAAGTATTTTAACCTGTTTTATTTTATTTGTCGTAGCAGATATAAACGTTACTTTTTAACTGAGAAATCAATAGAATAATATATATATACATTACAATGTCGGCAAGCGCAGCGACGGACAACCATCGACCTAATGTTCAGATGACCTGAAGAAGGTCGCAGGGAAGTGCTGGATGGAGGTTTTTCCTCCGATTATTCTGGAAAAACTTAGGTCTATGTCCAGCAGTGGACAGCCGCAGACTGAAATGATGATAATCGTTAGGTACGACTCTACATTTTCACCCTACTCTACGTCTACACCACATTTAAATGGCGTACATGAAATATTTTATGTCCTGTTGAATTATTCCTACGAGTATTAAAAAAACTAAAGTAGGGTGCGTGCCGATTGCTTAATATTAAGGGCTTAGGTTCAATCCCGTGTCTTTGTTATGGTCAGCGAGGATTTAAAACTGAACAAGAATCGTTTTGTAGGTTAGGGATTATCGAGCGACATTTTTAAATGTGTGTGTAATGTTATTTAACATTCAAAATTCAAATTCAATTGTTTATTCTCAATATATCATTTTTATCACTTATTGACGTCAATCATTGCTTAAATTAAGTTTACCACCAATTCCAAAGCCAAAGGAACCACGTCAGGGCCAAGAGGCGGTTCCGAAGCTCAGACACCAGGGTGTACATGGTTGATTGACCGTGATTCCTTATGAATATCTGGAACCAACCTGGAGCACGGAGGAGCTTAAGATATAAATGCCACTAGTGTTGAACTGGTAACCCTTCCCCTATAGCCATGTTTTATGAATAAATAATTCATTCATTCATCTTATCAAAACCTAGTTGTAAGGTCAATCTCCTTAAAAGGCCCAATTCTTACAAGCGGGGGCCTAGGTGACCCCCTTCCCCATTGATCCGGGAGCCAGCTAGTGTCATCGACCCCGCCGTGACGAGAGGGTGGGTTCTGATCATATTGGGGTGCGTTGCCAGTGTTATACGATTCTTAGGATATTTTATTAGATTTTTTCAAAAAAAAATTCTTAAAATTTCCTGAAATAGTTCGTAGAAAGATTTTTTATATTTTTTTAGATTTTTTTTATTTCTAAAAAAATGATATAAATATCCTTTAAACCGTATTTATTATTCGTAGCAAAAAAGATTTTTTAAAAGGTATTATGTCTAAAAAAAGAAAAACTTTTTTTTTTCGAAATATTATTGCAGCCACTGCCTGACAAATGTTTTATGAGGAAAGTTAAGGTTATATGTGAATAAAATCCATACTAATATAATAATGCGAAAGTCTGTCTTTCTGTTAGGCATTCACTCAAACCGCTAGACCGAATTTGATGAAATCTGGTATGGATATAATAACCATTTAACTATTTCGATTTTTTTGTACATTTTTAACCCTAAAATGTAAATGTAAGAGTTGTCTTCTAATAGGCTATTTTCTTCAAAAAATAAGGTCTTAACGAAAGCTTAAGTATCCATACTTCCATACTTCCATACTAATATTATAAATGCGAAAGTCTGTCTGTCTGTCTGTCTGTCACCTCTTCACGGCAAAACTGCTGGATTGGTTGTGATGAAATTTGGTAGGGATGTAGTGAGGTCAAACATAGGCTACTTTTGGGCGCGATATAACCACGCGGGGCGAAGCCGCCGGGAACAGCTAGTAAGGTTATATAATATTAAAAATCAATAGACAACTTTCTACTACACATCACAGTAGGTCTAAAAGTAGACATTTTGTCAAAAAATATTAAAAAAAACTGCGAGTACCCTGAAAACATACCGCCCCTTAAGTTACGACTGTAAAAGCACATCGGAAACTACCCCGTAATAAAGCTATTCCCATATAAAACCCGACCTTATTTCTACCGCAACTGGTCTCAAAATAGTAAAACATTATCATAACCTTGTTATAAATAGAATTTTCTTATGTTAACGTAAAACAAACCGTATAAGCTTTTATTTACAAGTGGTAATTCTTTGTCTGAAAACTTCAATCGGCAATTTTTCCGGCTCAAAAGAGCGTTGTAAATATATTTTTATTGTAAGTGCAATAAAGTATACTTTTGCTTGAATCGAATTTTGCACGTAACTTGTTTGATTATAAGGGGTGTTATTTTCTTTGGGCCTAAAAAAGTTATCTCGTTTTACTGTAGCCACCTGACTGTTTTAGTGTACTTGTCGTTGTGGTTTTATGTAGGGTCCTTGGCCCTAAATGGGTAAATTGTGGGATCAAATTGACCATCTGATGCCAAGACCTTCTTCAACCGAGCGTGTTTCCTAGTTGCATCTTCAGCTTGCGCTTCAGAGCCCAAGGTACACTTACATAAGCGGCAGAACAAACTCACGCACACAACTATTTGGTGGCATGTCCACACGCATCAATGTGTGTGTTAGCTAAGGCTTTTTAAAAAACATACTTTTAACGGCCATGGAATCTAGTCCTTTCTTGAATTTATTAATCTTCTTCAGTCTTACGTCCTACTTTAGTCAAGTCAAGTCAGTAGGCTAGTCCTGTCCAGTCAATTATGTAAGTCTAGTCAAATGACTAAGTGAAGCGGTGGAAAAATTTCCCTTAGCTATAACTTGGAGGTTTTGGTGGCAAAGATAAAAAGTAATCGACACTGTACCACTTCCCAATACTCACGCTTGTTCACGAACACTGCGAATAATAATCCGCCAATATATTGCACAAATACTCGAAAAAACCTATGTTTTGGAAATTAAATACAGCGCGGACATAGCAACAGTTTACTTTCCCTCCAAAAACTGTAAGCTAGGGCTGTGTTGGATACAAAAATGTCCGTTTTGTACGTGGGTACTATAATATTTTCTGTGCCTTTGATAGATAGATAGATAGATAGATAGATATACTCTTTATTGTACCATTATCATACAAATTATACATGTTGAATACAAATACAAACAATGTGTACAAAGGCGGACTTATCGCTGATGCAATTTCTTCCAGCCAACCTTAGGGTGGATAGGAACAACGTGGAAAAAAATGCGGTAGGCGGTACCAAAACAAATATGAAATAAATAATATAATAAACTATGAATGAAAAAAAAAAACATACACGAATCATACACAAATACATATACATACATAAATGCATACACATACATACATATACATACATACATATACATACATACATACACATAAAGATTTATATAAAAAAATTACACTTGACACGATAGAAAAAAACTATAGTAGTAAGTATTATAAAGTAGCGTTCGCTATAAAGTATACGTTTCGCGATACGGACGGGCGTCCTGGAATTTGCATATAAATTGTTCCGCGAACCGGTAGGGTTGACCTTTCAGAGAATTTGGAATTTATGTATTAAAAAAATATCGTAAAAAACATTATGTTTCAGCCCATCGTGCCATCCAGCTCTGCTCATCAGCCAACTACCTCTGTGGTATAGTGGTTAGGCGTTGCCTAAAACGTCCGATTAGTTGTTTCTAGTTTGGTTAGGACATTACAGGCTTGAATCACTTGATTTTCTGACAATAAAGATGATTCCGTACTTCGGAAGGCGCGTTAAGCCGTCGGTCCCGGCTGTCATCTGATAGTCGTTAAAGAACCCACGTCAGAGGCCGAGAGGCGGGTCCGAAGTACTCTGACACCAGGATGTGCATGGTCGATTGACCGTGACACACAAGAAATTAATGAATGAGCTCATCGTCACGACACGTCACAAGTGATTGAAGTGTTGTTCGCTAGATGGCAGTCGTAAGATGTCTATATGTATGAAGATGTAAGTAAGGTGTCTTTAAGCAGCCAGAAAAATTTGACAGTGTCGGCCACAATGGAAATTGAATGTCAACTATAAACCTTTAAAGCGACCGTGAGGGGTTTTAAAAAGCCAAGACCGGTACATACAGGATTGATTGACCTTGCAAACTACTCCACTATCAAGCAAGAATCTTGTAAACATACGAAAAATAAAAAAATTCTTATTTTATTTGACTAAGTTGATTTACGTTTTCCAGTTAATTTGATTTTGAAACTAAACTACTCTGCCGATTTTGACAAAATGTCTATTGGACCCAATTGATACTATGCCCATGCAAACAAAAAAAGAATTTTATAAATCGGTCCTGAAATGACGGAGATATGAGGTAACAAACAAACATAAAAAATATTCAGCCGAATTGAGAACCTCCTCATTTTTAATGTTGGTTGAAAATAGTCACCCCTAGCCAGTATAAAAGTTAGCTCACAATTTTACTTGCAAAACGGGCTGATTGACTACGAAACTAGGCACTCGGGGTATTTGCATAAGAGGACTCCCGATGTACGAACAAACGAACAAGCTTAGTATTATTTTTTACTAGCTTTTGCCAGCGGCTTCGCTTGCGTAGTACTTCTGTATAGGCCTACTCCATCAGGTAATATGTATATTTAAGTGAACGCATGGCGCACCTTCTGTCGTTACCTAGCTGCCCTGTCTCCTGCACAATGGGGGACTTAAACGAGGCAAACGACCGGACGGTGGAGGTGGCCAAGTACTGGGGAAAGTCAATATAGAGTCCATATAGACAGATAGCAAGATAGAGGGAAGAAGGGAGGTAGACCAAGAAAGAGGTACATAGAACAAATAAAGGAAATAGTGAGCGATGTCGTATCAGGGTTTGAAAAGGCTAGCGGAAGATAGAGACACTTGGAAGACTACACCGACAGCAACACAGCTATTAAATATTCAACAAATAGCCATTTTTATTAAGGTGATACCTCGGTGAACACTAGCGCCTACTAAAGTGTGGTCCACATCTCGGCGTCAGATACTAGGGTGTGGTCTACAACTCGATGTCCGACTTTAGGGTGTGGTCCACATCTCATTGTCCGACACTAGGGTGTGGTCCACATCTCGGCGTCAGATACTAGGGTGTGGTCCACATCTCGGCGTCAGATACTAGGGTGTGGTCTACAACTCGATGTCCGACTTTAGGGTGTGGTCCACATCTCATTGTCCGACACTAGGGTGTGGTCCACATCTCGGCGTCAGATACTAGGGTGTGGTCCACATCTCGGCGTCAGACACTAGGGTGTGGTCCACACCTCGGTGTCAGACACTAGGGTGTGGTCCACACGTCGGTGTTCAAAAATAGGGTGTGGTCCACATCTCGGTGTCCGACACTAGGGTGTGGTCCATACCTCGGTGTCCGACACTAGGGTGTGGTCCACATCTCATTGTCCGAAACTAGGGCGTGGTCCACACCTCGGTGTCCGACACTAGGGTGTGGTCCACATCTCATTGTCCGAAACTAGGGCGTGGTCCACACCTCGGTTACAAACACTAGGGTGTGGTCCACATCTCGGTGTCCGACACTAGGGTGTCTACATTTCGGTTACAGACACTAGGGTGTGATCCACATCTCATTGTCCAAAACTAGGGTGTGGTCCACATCTCGGTGTCCGACACTAGGGTGTGGTCCACATCTCGGCGTCAGACACTAGGGTGTGGTCCATAACTCGGTGTCAGACAATAGGGTTTGGTCTACATCTCGGTGTCCGACGCTATGGTGTGGTCCACATCTCATTGTCCGACACTAGGGTGTAGTCCACAAATTGGTGTCAGACACTAGGCGTGGTCCACACCTCGGTGTCAGACACTAGGGTGTGGTCCACATTTCGGTTACAGGCACTAGGGGGTGGTCCACATCTCGGTGTCAGACACTAGGGTGTGTTCCACATCTCGGTGTCCGACATTAGGGTCTGGTCCACATCTCGGGGTCCGACGTTAGGGTGTGGTCATCAACTCGGTGTCAGACACTAGGGTGTGTTCCACACCTCGGTGTCAGACACTAGGGTGTGATCCACATGTCGGTGTCCGACAGTAAGGTGTGGTCAACCTTTCGGTGTCAGACACTAGGGTGTGGTCCACAACTCGGTGTCAGACACTAGGGTTTGGTCTACATTTCGGTGTCCGACGCTAGGGTGTGGTCCACATCTCGGTTTCCGACACTAGGGTGTGGTCAACCTTCCAGTGACAGACACTAGGGTATGGTCCACACGTCGGTGTCCGACAGTAGGGTGTGGTCCACACGTCGGTGTCCGACACTAGGGTGTGGTCAACCTTTCGGTGTCAGATACTAGGGTGTGATCCACATCTCGGTGTCAGACACTAGGGTGTGGTCCACACCTCGGTGTCAGACACTAGGGTGTGGTCCACACGTCGGTGTTCAAAAATAGGGTGTGGTCCACACCTCGGTGTCAGACACTAGGGTCTGTTCCACATCTCGGTGTCCGACATTAGGGTCTGGTCCACATCTCGGGGTCCGACATTAGGGTGTCGTCCACAACTCGGTGTCAGACACTAGGGTGTGTTCCACGCCTCGGTGTCAGACACTATGGTGTGATCCACATGTCGGTGTCCGACAGTAAGGTGTGGTCAACCTTTCGGTGTAAGACACTAGGGTGTGGTCCACAACTCGGTGTCAGACACTAGGGTTTGGTCTACATTTCGGTGTCCGACGCTAGGGTGTGGTCCACATCTCATTGTCCGACACTAGGGTATAGTCCACAAATTGGTGTCAGACACTAGGCGTGGTCCACACCTCGGTGTCAGACACTAGGGTGTGGTCTACATTTCGGTTACAGACACTAGGGTGTGTTCCACATCTCGGTGTCCTACATTAGGGTCTGGTCCTCATCTCGGTGTCCGACATTAGGGTGTGGTCAACCTTTCGGTGTCAGTAACTAGGGTATGGTCTACATCTCGGTGTCAGACACTCTAGGGTGTTGTCCATATATCGGCGTAGGACACTAGGGTGTGGTCCACGCTTCGTGGGTCCACATATAGACAGAGCCTAGGCTCTGTTTACTATACTGTCCATATGGAATAAAGACGTGATTATATGTATGTATAAAAATTATTCACTGTTCATTATGTTTCTTATAAACAGAGCCTAGGCTCTGTTTACTATACTGTCCATATGGAATAAAGACGTGATTATATGTATGTATAAAAATTATTCACTGTTCATTATGTTTCTTAAAAACAATGGATTATGGAAAAAATTAAAATAAAAACAAAAAGAATAAAATATCAGTTAAATCTTTCTTGGATGATGATGAGAAGGGATGATGATTCACTTTACCAAATGACACTGATTTAATTCATTTATTCATTCACATTTGGCATTACATAAAGATGGTGTAATCCTAAATCAAAGTCTTAATACCTAGGGTGTTGACCATTAACACACTCTACAGACCAACAGACACACTCAGGAGGCGGACCCACCGGGTGGAATATACCCCAACCCCCAACCCTTTCCACTTTCATGAGATACGCTTCAAGACGGTAAGTTTATGAGACGGTAAGTATGAGTTTACTCTTTGATATATTTAAATGTTATTTAACTTCTTCTTTCAAGTCGCGTTCCTCATAGCTGAGGGTCGTGACCACCATAATTCAAACTGGCAGGTTGTATCCACCAGTCATATCTATTCTGGGCCCGGTGTATGGTCTCTTGGGTGTTACATTTCAATGCTGCGAGGAGAGGGTCGGTCCAGCGCGTTTTTTAACTTAAACTTGCCTAAAAAATAAGAAAAAGATGGTCAGATCAGAGAAGGGTCTTCGAAAAGGGTTGGAAAGAATTGGCACAAGACAGGGACGAATGGAAGAAAAAAGGGGAGGCTTTTGCCCAGCAGTGGGGCACATACAGCTGGGGAAAAATCTTGCTATGATTCCGCCCGCGAAGAATTTAATTCTTTTTTTTTTATTAAATTCTTTTTTTCAAAATATATAAATGGTGCAGTTTTTTTTTGATTTTTCAAATAAATGTAAGTAAATTTTAACAGCTGCCAGTAAAAATTCTGCTGTTGAAAAAAAAACTATTCGTAGAAAACAAACAAAATATAAGCTAATAAATTAAAAAAAAAAAAATATTGTATTGTTCAAACCTTATTTGCACGTATTTATCAAATCATTTATTAACTACTAGCTGTTCCCCGCGGCTTCGCTCCGCGTGTTTGACCTCAGGTCGTTAACTACTTACATCCCTACTAAATTTCATCACAATCGGTCCAGCAGTTTAGCCGTGAAGAGGTGACAGACAGACAGACTTTCGCATTTATAATATTAGTATGGAGTATGGATTTTAAATCATTTATCTAAAAATAAATAAGTACAATATACTATTAGTCCAATAAAAATTTGGCCAAATAACTTCTAACAAAAGACAATAGCAAAAAAATACTAACAAAGGAATAACTTTATGACACTATTTATCGACATGACACGATCACGAACCCCTCTTTGCCGACGTGGCACTCGTTCGAGTACTACTGAGGTAGCAGGTGTCTCACAGTGATTAAAAAAAATCTATTGCCATTGCTAGACCCATTCAAACGTCAAGCGTGATTTCAAAAACGAAACTAGTTTTTTTTTGTACCGACTTTTTTTTGTATTATTGAATTGATCATTGAACAGTTAGTTAGAAGGTTAGAAGTATGAATAAATAAATAAAAACCAAATAACAAGGAATAAATTTACATTAAAATAATTTTTAGACATAATTTTATGGGTTTTCTTGTCGGATGGTGCTATAATTAATATATTTTTTTTAACAAAAAATAACAAATTTTATTTTTAAAAATTGTCAAAAATTTCTTTAACTATATTTCCTTTCCTAATCGATACATAATTAAAAAAAAAAAACAGGGACGTATTTAGTACTTATTAAAAAATTTGCAATACAGATAAAATTACAATTTAAAATTTTATAAATCAAAAAGTAACAGACAGAAGAAAACAGTGATATTCATCATGCATTTGCTTTAATATTTATTACTTCTTAATATAGGTTCTTTGTTTAAAAATTAAATAAAAGAAAATCACCAAAAACATACGTTTTGATAATTTACTTACTCTATAAAACGAAACTTTGATAATGAACTACAGTGGACGTCATATCTTGACAATAACGTCACATCACGTCATGAAAAGGACTGACGCTGACGTCACGCAACCTGAAGCTTACCCTTTACATAATGTATCAGCATAAACTCATTGAAGTTGTAAATCGCATCGCGAAGTGCAAAAGCGGCTTCCGTAGCGGAACCTAGTTAGGAGCTTCCCGGGCAAGATCGATGGCGGGCGGGGGTCTCTGGTTTTTTCGGACACTATACCACCGGGGGTGAACGAACCGCGTTATGTAAGCCGGTCGATACGCCGGGACATGCGCCCCCGGCCCAACCCTCGGCTTCAATAACGTTCGCGCGCGCCTCCGAAACGGTCGTGCCGGTTTTTATTTACCGCGTTTTTCGTTTCCCTTTCGTTCTTTCCGTTTATGATTTAAGCCGCCACCATGTCGAAAGGCGATGGTGAACAGCAGAACGGCTCGGGCGAGGAGTCCAAGACTAACCTGATCATCAACTACTTACCGCAGAGCATGACACAGGAGGAGATACGGAGTCTGTTCTCGAGCATCGGCGAAGTTGAATCCTGCAAATTGATTCGGAACAAAGGCGCCGCTTTTCCTGACGCCTTGAATCACGCGCTACATGGCGGCGGCCAGAGCCTAGGGTACGCCTTCGTCAACTACCACCGAGCTGAGGATGCTGAGAAGGCCATCGCCACGCTTAATGGACTCCGTCTGCAGAACAAAACCATCAAGGTATCCTACGCCCGGCCGAGCAGCGAAGCCATCAAAGGGGCTAACCTTTATGTCTCTGGATTGCCAAAGACGATGACACAGACTGAACTCGAGCGGCTATTCAGCCCGTACGGGAGAATAATTACGTCGCGGATCCTGTGTGAGAATTCCGGAGGACGACCTTTCACGGGAGGTGAGCAGGGATTGTCTAAGGGCGTGGGTTTCATCCGCTTCGACCAACGAGTGGAGGCGGAGCGTGCTATTCAAGAGTTGAACGGGACCGTGCCTAAGGGAGCGACGGAGCCGATCACTGTGAAGTTTGCGAATAATCCGAGCAACAACGGGAAAGCGCTGGCGCCGCTAGCGGCGTACCTGCCGGCCGCGCTGCGTTTCCCGGCGCCGCTGGGAAGATTCAGTTCAGGCAAGTCTCTCTTAGCCATCAATAAAGGCCTGCAGCGCTACAGCCCTCTAGCCGGCGAGCTATTAGGCGGCGTCCTACCCGGCGCCGTTGGCTCAGAGTGGTGCATCTTTGTGTACAATCTCGCGCCGGAGACAGAGGAAAACGTGCTCTGGCAGCTATTCGGGCCTTTCGGCGCCGTCCAAAGCGTCAAGGTCATCAGGGACCTGCAAACCAACAAGTGCAAAGGGTATGGCTTCATCACGATGACGAATTACGACGAGGCAGTGGTCGCCATCCAGTCGCTGAACGGGTACACGCTCGGGAACAGAGTGTTGCAAGTCAGCTTCAAGACCAATAAGATCAAGACCATCTAAGGGGATCGTCCCGGACTCGGCCTAGCTGGACGCTAGGACGGCACAGCAGGCGCGCACCCATACATACACACACACACTCATACGCGGACGAGGCTCGGCCGCCAGGCCCGGCTGCCTCGCGGCTCTGGCCCACTGGACCTGACTGTCTGTCTTCCGGGCTCTATTCGCGAACCTTGCTCGCTCGCCGAACGCTCGCCGAGCGCGCAAGTCTCGCGTTTTGTACATTTTGTAAACTAGCGACTGTTTTTGACTCGCTCATTGTACGCTCTTTGTTCAACACCGGTCTCTATATATATATTTTACAAATCAAGGAATTGGGTTAAGTGTTTGAGGAAATCAAAATGGCGGAAATGAACACCCTCGTGGTGGCAACGCGCATGTCCGCGTAAGATGGCCGGCGTTGAATGGAGCCGCGGAGCATGCAATAATGTAGACGAAGGCATCAAATGCTGAGGTGGAACACTCATCACCGAACCATACATATTGATCATAGTCAATAACAAAATAATGATATTAAACTTCGCTTATGAACGGTTGTGGTTATCGAGAAATAGTTTTCGGATATAATAAATAATATTAGCAATAATAACATAATGCTATGCTCCAATTTTATATGCGACCATATCGTGTTAGGTACATTAACGTACAGTTAAACATTCGCGGTTAGGACCGCTCGCATTCAGATCAATAAACATTTGCCAAATATAAGGAAGTTCGGACGAGGTGACCGCCGTCGCGCCCACCGCGGCGCAACCGAAGTCAAATAGTGTTATATTGTTAAAGATTCCAAGAAAATATATATTATCTATACGTATATTTTAATCATATATTTAAAACTAATTAAGGATGAAAACTAATCAAAAACTGTGATAGGTTTTGATAAAATTTTAGCAAAAATAAAATAAATGAAGTCGAAAAGATCTGTGGGAAGGGAAGGGCTCGAGCCCGCCCGGTAGGTAGGTTAGTTTTTGAGATAAATTTTGGAGATTAGACACAGGACTCTGATTACGCTTATAGTTGGTGTCACGGGAAATCACGGATTTGACACTAGCCGCGTAGATGCGTGAAAAATCGATGGAGCCCTGGCTGCTGGCCTGGGCGGGGGGTGTAGGTGAGGGGGAGGACGGAGCCCTCGAGCGAGACAGCACGATGCCAGGCTGAAGCCCAGAGAGGGACGGAGAGATTAGTCCGTTCGCGGAACAATGGTGCATACCTAGTCTAACGATATCGTTTCAGAAGTTAATCGATGTCTAAACATATGATCGGTACCTGCTATAATAATAATGTATGGATGCGACCCTGCGTCTATTCGAAGTAGGCTTTAATTGTCTTAGTCTAAATGAAAATTTGTAAATATTTAAAAAAAAGTTGTTTAATTAAAATAATATTGTATTCTCGCCGCGTATCACACGCCACACAGATCACAGAATCATACGATCCGACAAAGACCTATTTATGAACATCGAACTTGAATAGAATTAATATCGTGCCGTCCTAACGACCCTACGATTTTTGTAAAAAAAAATATATACTTAATATATGTAAAAACAGTTTTGTAACATTTCAGATATTAATAGGTACTCATTACATACCAAAGATGGAGATTAAAATTTACAAGTATTTATATATTTATTGTAAATGTAAAACGTGCAATAACTAATAGCCAGTAATTTAATAAAAATATATTAAACAAATGACTCGAAGAGCGTTGGTAGACTTAATGTCGGGTAGGAGGCGTAACGTTTACTGTTTATTGTAAACTTTATTTATCCACACGCGAAATCGCGAGTAAGCTACACTTTGCCCTTACTTTTAAATATTAAATAAAAAACTCAAAAAAATTACTTTTCGCTTAGTTTCATATCGCTTGACATACGCATTTCATTCCAATTTAGTATTAATATGTTTTATTATTAGGTAGAATATATTAATTTAGACGAAATTGTGAGTTACCGGGCACTCTACACGTCTTTCTGGTGTTATGAGAAAAGATAATGAGTTGGAATGTACTTAAAAACTTCAGAATGACGTTTAGGGTACTATAATAAATGTTTGGTTTAGTTCTAGTCTATTCTACATGTCAATTTGTCGATAACAAGTCAAATTAAATTGTCGGCAAGGGGGCATATAGAAATAAATGTTTGATTTTAATTATAATTGTATTAATACGACTGTAGATTTGGCAAAAAAGTTTAAACATGAAAGCACAAGTTTTGCTAATCTACTTAACGTAGTACTTTAGGTTAAATAGTTGTTGTGTTTTGTGTTATTTTGACTCAGCATAAGGGTTTCAACTATTCATTAGTTCTATCGAACTATATTTATATTTAAAGAATAGTTGGGAGTGTAATGTTGATGAACTAATAACCGTATGATAATTTAATCGATTATTTATTCTTAACGCCGTAGCCAAAAGGAAAACATATTGATCTCATGTATCTGAGCGATATTAAATATTTTTTTCGATTTTGTATGTCCTGGCTACGGTCCTGTTCATTCATAGGCTAACGTCACATTAATTTAGTATATATTCGTGCAATTAATTGTATTTTACTTGTATATTATAAGTGTGCTTCTCATTGATAATTTTCCAGTACTTAATGACACGAAATGATTTATTTAACAGTAATTTGAAAAAGGGCGGTTTATCGAAGTGATTCCTCAGTTTTTTCAAAAGAAATGTACCCTTAATTTGTGGTTGTCATTGTTGATATATCGCTGTTCGGAACGAAACAAAAAACACCAAAATATTTACTGATACTCATCGACTTTTTAGATAATAATTAATGTGAGAAAATGCAAAAATATTTTGGAGTGAGTGTTAAGCAGATAGGTTAATTGTCACTTAGATGTCTATTAGTAGAATGTTTTGTGGGTCACCCCTTCTTTCGGTAATAATTATTAAAAATAATAATAGTGCTCAATAGTTTAGGGGCCCGAGGTCCGTCTATAGAGTATCATAATCGAAAAGCAATAATTGATAATTGTGAAAATTTTAACATGTCTGAACGGGTATGCTATTTAACTTTAACTGATATTTTTGTATGTATTTTAATATACTACTGTAATCATATCTTCATAGTTGTAAGCGGCTGAATGCAAAACGTTCTACTAATAAAAACGGCGGGAATAAGGCTATGATAACTCACAAAAAACATATTTCTTAATAATAAAAAACAAATGTTTAAAAACTATAATTTAATGTGGCACTTCTAAATCTAAATCTTACGAACTCTATGTCTTAAAGTTGCATGCCGACTAAGTTGGCAACACTTTTTCAGTTATTTTTTCAGTTATCAGAGTCTTTATACCCCAAAAAGCCGTGTAGGGTTACGTAAAATAACTGAACATTGTAATAACCCCGATAAGTGACAAGGGATAAACACACCTGTTATCAATAGCATACGGCTACTTTTTGAAAGGTGTTTTGATGCATTTTTTATGAAAATAAAAAATAAGGTTAATAAAAAAAATAATTGGCGACACAGAAACAATACTCTATTGCATAGGCTAATATTGACATGAGGCTGTGAGTTAGCAAAAATAAAATAATCATGTGACGATTGATTAAATAAATAGTTAATGATTAAAAAATAAGAAGGCGGTCACAGGGCAAAGATCACAAAGTTTACAGCTTTAATTAACAATAAAAAGGAAATTAATCAAAACGAACTGGCTGAAAATATTTATCTTTTTTTTTTCAAAATTCTAAATCGTCCACATTCAAACGCTACGGATACATCTAAATGTAGCTCCAAATTAATTATTAAATAATTTACCTTTTTAAATAATTTGTTTTAATTAAATGTTGAAATATATGTTTCCGTTAGATTATTTGCCCTGTGATCAAACGCATGCGTACAAAGGTGGATAATGGCCCTTTAATAAGTAAATCAATTGGAAATCCGACGTTGTGGGAACAGTTGAGTCCAGACATGGTGATAAATAGTGCTGGTGAATAAAGCATGTAGCATTTTCTAAGCAAAAGTAAGCGTACGCTAAAAGAGATAGGTGGAATGGCCTAGGCGCGGCCGCATGCACAAATCATATAGCGACCGTTCATATGCTATTCCGATAAAAATAAGACCACAAAATGAAGAAATGATATCTTCCATAGAAAATAAAATACGTAAGTTAATATTCTACGCGTAAAAATATTTCAAATCGTTACATTCCATTTTCAAATTTAAAAAACTCGGCGCTTCCCGCCCTATTCTAGTCAAATGCTCAATATAAATGCGGGGTAGTGTTGGGACACGGGTCATGTCGACTATCGACCTATTGAGATGAAATATTTTTCACGTTGTAGGACACTCGAGACATCGACTAAATGTGTTACTATTACTTCATACGTCAAAATTCTATTAAAACAAAACAAATTGCACAACACCTACTTTCGCTGCAAAGGCTGTCGTTGTAAAATTATCGAATGAAAACAACGTTTGCTCACCACGTACTTCCTGTATTTTGGATCCGTTTCTCTAGTAGTAGCTTTTAGATCGTATACCCTGTTGGTAATTTTATAATGTATGCCTCTTTGCAGCACCTTCCGCTTCCCTGTAACGCATGATCATCGTCACAATGGGAGAAAATGTGCCATGTCACATGGTTTTTAGTCTATCTTTATATAGAGTCACTTCCAAAGGAAAAAGGCGACTTTGATAGGCGAAAAATAAAACGTGACGCGTTTCCTCCCTACATTATCATTATAGACAGTGAAAACTAAAAACTGGAGCGAAGAAAATACAACTTAACGACTCGACCAGGTCCAGTCAACAATAAGCTTTATTTATAGCGGCAGTTAGCTTAATAGGTCGGGTAAATAACAGATTGCAATAAATATGTAAATAAAACAAACGGCATCGGTCCAGCTTCAGGTGAGCGAATTAATTAATAACAAATAGTTTCGAATTTAAATAAAAATTAATATCATGTAATATCAATTTCACTGTCTATTTATTAGGTATTCGTTTTCGGTGTTGATTCCTCTATTAACTGCATAGCACAACAGTTAGTTCCCATTGAGTGGAGCGCGCGCACACGACCGGTACCTGTTGTTTAGTGTAAGAGGTCGAGCGTTCGAAACGCGGCGGCTGGCACGCTGCGTTCACACGCGATTACCGTGTGCGTATCGCAAACAGGCCTAAGTTTCAAAAACAAACAATGGGGACAAACGGAATCGTGCAGAGTAGCATGTGATACTCCTAGTACATAACTGTAGTTTGTCGATAATCATAATCCCATACGATTAGAGATCAGGGAAAGTACAACACTACACTTTTCGTGGTCTTGTCAGCATTTTATCTGAATCATCCCGACTTCCAGCAGACTCGAATAAGGATAGAGATAATTAGAAAAATGCATCGTAAGATAAATAAGAGTCTCAAAATAAAGTATTGAATAAGTATTTTACCAACTTCAACTTTAAGATGTACTAGAACAATGAAAGCAATGATATTTATAATTAAATGAGATTATGGAAATTCGGTCAGCCATTTTTCCTCGTTCGTGCTAGCTGACTTCGATTTGATACAAATACGTATTTTATAAAACTAATAAAAAAATGAAAAAAAAAATTAAAACTAAGATCTTCCGGTTAATTAAAATCAATGTTGAAGTTTCTTTTCGTCTTTTTATGATTATTATAAAATAGGACGTAGGTATCTGTGTTGGTCGTATAAACCGATTTAGTTAATATTGTACCTAAACGTTAGGTATTTCTATATACTTATTGTGTCGGTTTAAATAATTACCTCTATTTCATTATAGCTTTTGTGAGGAAAATTTGAGTTGCACAAGAAATAGTAGCAGGATTAAGATCTTGACACTAAACCTGATGCAGTCTCTGTGTACTTTCTATTTTAAATATATGTCCTCTAGTCATTTTAAAAATCTTATTGATTTTTTATGCAATAAGCTTAAAATTCGACTCCTGCGCAACAATTATAAAATTAAGGAATATGAATAAACGGCATAATTGCATAAGGACATTGTACACAGAGAAATGAAAATATTGAAATATAAATCAGTTTTAGTGTGATCTTAGCCTTAAATGTTGTTCCCAATAATTTGTAAGATCGTTTAAGATTTTTTGTAGTTTTCCAAAAAAAGCTGCGAAGTTTCGGCGGTAACGTTATTTTTGGAAAACTATACTACGCCGTCTTTCTTTGAAGTACGGAATAGAAATTTTTAAATACTCATTCCTAAAAGTAAGCATGGATAACCAAATATTGACATCAGTAGTTACTTGGCTGTTTTTAAGTAATTTATTAATTAATATTTTCACGTAATTTATGTGTCTATAATTATTAATTTATTGGAATTAATTATAATTGAATAAAAAAAATATGAAAAAATGTCACATTCTCTTCACTTTATACAATAGTTTTTACAATATGATATTTAATATCCTCAATGGTTGTAACTATACATTTCTTGTTCTAAATATATAAAAAACCCGATATCTGAATGTTTTATTTACATTTCCACTACCTGAAATATCTACAAAAATCGATAAAATATTATCGATAAAGATAAGCTACAACACTAGAACCTTTGGAATACATGTAAGATGAAATACGCTTTTTGATATACCTTGTTGCGAGAAAATTCCTCATTCTCATAAAAACACATAGATTAAAAAAAAAATTGCGTCACCGTTCCTAGTTCTATGTAAAAACCCATAGATTAAAAACAAAATTGCCGTGGCGCGATTTCACAATTCTATGTAAAAATGTATGTGTAAATGTCATACAGATTATATTTTATCGAACTTTTAATTATTAATGGAAAGCATGAAAAGCTCAGTCTACTTCTGCAGGTCCTTAAAGAGACAAGAAAGGAATTTGAACATAACAGATATGAAGGGCCATTGTTTTTTAGGGTTCAGCGGAGAAACAGGAAACACCCTCCTGGCAGTCTTTCTCTTAGCAATCTGTGCCTCTAGTATGTGTTTTTCTTAACGCAGACGCTAGCGACTACGTTATCGATTTAGTATGGCAAACCTGTACAGCGCCTCTGGCGGATATTAAGGCAACTAAGAAATTCCATACAAAATCCTAACGCAACTGCTAGCGTCTGCGTTAAGAAAAACTCATACTAGAGGCACTGGAAGTCACAGACTTTGGAATGGTGTTAGAAGATGCCGGGATAGCCGTGCTAAGTGGGGCTTCTCTGACAGCAGCCTGTGAGTCCGGCGTGGTGCATTCGATGGCTCACCTTCTGTCGTTGCCTGGCTGCCCTGTCTCCTGCACAATGGGGGACTTGAACGAGGCAAACGACGCGGTGGAGGTGGCCAAGTACTGGGCTAAGTCAATATAGAGTCCATATAGCCACCGGTAAGCGCAGCATCGGACACCCATCGTCCAGATTTATATATTTTATTCATATTCTTAAACACACTAGCAGCATATGAAGCTGATGCGTGTGCATCTTAAGTTTGGAGATTTTATACATTGTCTAATCTATTTTTTTTTTGATGTGGATATAATCCACAATATGGCAATCAAACATATGGCTTATTTTTGCCAGTATCAAGTTTTAGATAAATGTTCTTCATTTTGTAGAGTCACAGTCAAGTCAGTAGTCATGTCTAGTCAAGTTAGTCAAGGGCTAAGTGAAGCGGTGGAAGTTTCACTTAGCTTTATCTTGGGAGATTTTGGTGACAAGAATTAGTCACTTATACGACATTGTACCACTTCCCAACATTCACGCTTGTTCGAACATCGACGAACATTTAGCGAATAATAATCCACCTTTATTATGCACAAATACTCGAAAAAACACAAATATTAGAAAATAAATACAATGACGATAACTGAGCGACCAAGCTAACTTGGCGCCAAAACTATCAATATATTTTTATTTATTGGTGCACACAACAGTATTACAACTTAAACATTCTTAAAGTAAAACACCACTCAGTATACAATGGCTGGTTGTAAAACCAAAAGCGAGTGCACACAGCATGATAAACAATATTATTCTAACAAAAAAACATATGAATATGATAGTAGATTTATATGAATTTAGGTTATATGTAGATAAAGAGTCAGAAAGTTTGAGAGCAATAGCATAATTTAGTTAGACCGGTTAGATACGATATAATACAACAAAGTTAAATACAGTAAGTATAATCTATACATATAATAAGACACTAAAATGCGAGTGTCTGTACATTTAATATTTTTCAAAAAAACTGATTGAGTGCGGTTTAAAAAGAGTAACAGAAACCAAAAAGACAGTTTTTGGAATTTTTGTCTGTCTGTATGTATGTATGTATGTATGTCTATCTGGTACGTTATAACTTCGAAAATACTCAATGGATTTAAACGCGGTTTTCACAGTTGGATTACATATAGTTAGGAGCGTTGTCAAAACTTTGTTTCGTCAAAATCGGTTAAGGGAAAAAGAAGTTATGGTCGATTGAAAATTTACTTCAAACACTGCTTAAAACTGTTAATGCGTTTACTTACGTTTAATTTAATTTAGATAAAGCTAGGATTTCTACTTTCTATTATCCATATCAATAAAGACGAAAACACGCACTGCACCTATTAATTTCAATAAAATAACACATTGAATTTGATCGTAAATTTAGTAACATGAAATCTCAATAGATGGCGCTTACTAACTTAACAACTCGCTATGGTTTCGCATTATGGTATAGCAGATTGAAATTAATCCTAACAAGTTAAAAAATTTGTTGGGCTTTGTTCTTGTGGTTCTTTTGATTTGGTTCTTTGGTTGTTGTCTGTCTATTGATTGGTTTTTTCCTATTTCGACATAAGTTTATTTAGGAAAGTTGTTCAGTTGAGTGGTCTGAATCTGCCCTTAAAATATTTGCATTGCAGTTGATTTAAATTCACCTTATATAAAGAACTAGCTGTTACCCGCGGCTTCGCCCCGCGTGGGACTCGGTTATATCGCGCCCAAAAGTGGCTTATGTTTGACCTCAGGTCGTTAACTACATCCCTACCAAATTTCATCACAATCGGTCCAGCAGTTTAGCCATGAAGAGGTGACAGACATACAGACAGACAGACTTTCGCATTTATAATATTAGTATGGATATGGAAGTATGGATTTTAATTATTTTAAATAATGCCTAGGAGGAAACGATCTAATCTGTCGCATCATTCCAGAATAGCTAAAAGCAGAAGGTTAGCTAGATCTCAAGAATCGAATGCGGATAGACAGATGCGACTCGATGAAGATAGGCAACGCCATGCATTGTCTCGGTCTTTACTTCTGACAGAGATTCTCGGTTGTCCGCTGACCAAGAGCGTCATGCGTCATCTCGGGCTTCGGAAACGTTTACCGAAACTCAAGGTTTTGGCGGAAATTGTCGGGGATGAAGTGATTTACACTTCATATAACAGTGTTGTGCATCAGGATGATGCTACCACCTACCCTATCGATTTTCATTGGCTGCAAGTGGTCTTCCTGCTCATAACATTACCCTTAAAGTCGGCGTTCCCATTATGCTCCTAAGAAATCTTTCTCCGCCTAAACTATGCAACGGGACCCGACTCAAAGTAACGGTTTTGCAGCGCAACTTAATACAGGCCGAAATTCTCACAGGGTGTGGTTCACTACTCATCCCCAACAATTACCCCTTTCAATTTAAACGCACCCAGTTTCCAGTTGCTGTATGCTTTGCCATGACGATAAATAAGTCGCAGGGACAAACCGTAAAAGCAGCTGGCATCGACCTAAGAACAAGTCAACAAGACGTTTCTCGCATGGACAACTGTATGTGGCTTGCTCGCGGGTCAGTAGCGCCGAAAATCTATTTTTATTAGCCTCTGAGGGAAGAACTGCTAATGTTGTCTACAAAGAGATTCTTTGAACTTAACTCTGAAACATGATATTTGTTTATATTTGAATAATGTCCTGGCTACTTCGATTGCGTCATTTCATTTCAATGTAACACAGGTTACGCGAAAAGCGACCTACACGCGGGCGGAGCCGCGGGTAACAGCTAGTTTGCAATAAGTTGAATAGGATGACATAGATTTTAAAAGCATTGACTGAAGGTGCAGTGATGACACAGGTCAGATGACCTAAAGAAGGTCGCAGGCAGGCGCTGTGCCCCTAGTACGAGTTTTTCTTTTAGCGATTTGGTATGGCAAACCTGTACAGCGCCTCTGGCGGATAGTGAGGCAACTAAGAAATTCCATACAAAATCCTTACGCAGTCGCTAGCGTCTGCGTTAAGAAAAACTCATACTAGGGGCACTGGATGCAGGCCGCGACAACCGGTCGTTCTGGAAATCCTTGAGGGAGGGGTATGTCCAGCAGTGGACAGCCTGCGGTATAATGATGATGACGGCCATTATGACTTGAATATAAGAAGAAACTAATTTGTATGTAGAGTTTGAATGATTTAAAAAGTACATAATAATACACTCGAATACTCAACTGGCATAAATCCGTCAATAATTAATTAGTAGCAGTTCCACCCCTAGCAAGGGCTGCGTGTCATATCAGATAGGGCGATGCAAGGGTCCAAAGTTGTAGTAACCCCCTGTTTACATTATTTTAGGGTATCGAACCACCATTTTGTAGGAACCTATTGTTTTTCTAAGAAAAAGTTACTGCTGCATCCGAGCGTGTTTCCCAGTTCGATCAGTCTACAAGTGCGGCGACAAGCTGTGTCGCTCGATCTTCTTTGCGTGGTGAGACCACATGGTTTGCAGTCTAGTCGGTGATCTGGGATGTAGTTGATGTTGCCTCCGTTAGTTTGGGCAAACATATGTCTTCTTTTTGCTGGACGTAACGTCACAAGATGTTTGAAGAATTTAGTGATGTCTTAAACTGTAGACGATTCATTTAGTACTCAGTACTGTGATAAAGTACTATTATACCTGCTCGAATCGTTGTACTTTTTGAGTCTTGCTTCTTATTCGTTCTCAAACACAACGAACAATCGGTGCCGCACGAGGCAAAGGCACTGGCAGGGTCGCCATGTGAAGGTGGGACGTGGAGAGGTGTGTCCAAAATGAAATGCACTCTGAGTAGGTTCGTAGATAACTGATCTTTATTGATGCTTAGACTTGATAAGAAGAAGAACCCTCCTTTAATAAGTCGGTTAAAAAAGAAACGACATATTTCGCAAACGATTTTAGATCGTAACCATATGACGTCACAATATCTCCCCTTTGCGATAGTCGTATTTTCGCCATAAAAAATATCAAATTCTCACCCCAAATTTGGGACCCCACATGACGTCAGAGGTCGTTCACCCCGGCACCCCCGCAGGTGAATGACCCGGGGTGTTATCTATCGAATTATAATTATCTGATCTAATTATTGCTTTGACATGATTGTGGAAATCCCCCTTTTTATTTTATTTTATGGTGTAAGTATTTAAAGATAAAGATAAAGATAAAGATAAAGATAGCCTTTATTTCTAGGTTACAAAAAAAATCTGTTTACGTATTATATAATATACACTAAGCCTTCTTAACCCTAGATTGTCCACTGACATAGGCCTCCTCCAAGTCTTTCCACTTTGATCTATCTTGAGCTATTCTGGTCCAAGCTGTTTCTGCAATCTTCTTAATATCATCTTCCCATCTGTAAATTGGCCTTCCTCTTTTCCGTTTTACTCCTCTAGGGTACCAGTAAGTAAGTTTTTGCGACCATTTGTTGGGACCTCTGACCATGTGACCTGTCCATCTCCATTTAAGTTTCCTTATTGTTCTGTCTATAGGTGTTACCTTTGTCTTCTCTCTTATTTCAATCAACCTAACCTTGTCCTTTCTTTTAATATTTAGCATACTCCTCTGCATTGAATTTTGGCACACCTCTAACTTTTTTAGATTTTTGTTTGTTAAGGCCCACGTCTGACTTCCATATGACATACATGGTGTTATGCATACATTAAGAACTTTTCCTTTTTCTACTGCTGGTATTTCTTTACTTTTCATGATTTCTTTCATTGACCAAAAACGTTTCCAAGAGTTACCGATTCTTTTATTAACCTCTTTTTTAAGTATTTAATTGGTTTATTTTTGTTGTTTTGATCAGGAATTTTTGGAACGAAGCTCCTTATCGCGAAAGGGGGCTAGACGGAAAGATACCTATAGATTACCGCCGCACATGAGACAGAAAATCAAACCTAATTTTGTGAATATATCCATCTCATATTATAAAAAAAAAAAAAACAAACAATATCACTGTTTGTTTGGCCAAGTTTTTGTATGGCGTTCGAGTTGGCCACAAAAAAAGGCCACGCTGACAAAGACAGATTAATTTTTGGTCCTTATCATTTCCATGGACTTTCCTATTTCGCCCTCTCATTTTTACACCAAATGACAAATCATTGCTATGTTACAATGTCGCTTTCTGCTGTCTGCCCCTATGTACCTACATAGGTACCTACCTATGCCACAGAATTAGTAATAGTACTACGTACCTATGCTTAAATCTTCGAAACTGCAACGGATTTTGATGCGGTTTTTTTTTTAATAGATAGAGTGATTCAAGAGGAAGGTTTTTATGTAAGCAAAACCCATAATATTGCACTCATGCGAAGCCGGGGCGGGTCGCTAATCAATATTATTAATCTATGTGGTAATTATTTTACAGAGCGTCTCGTAGTGCTGGGGAAAGTTGAGTTCTATATATAAGGTGGACACAAATCAACTGCAAATATTTTAAGGGCAGATACAGACCACTATAATGAACAACGTTTCCAAATAAACTTATATCGAAATACGAAATTTTATTTTTCACTTTCCATACTAAACTAGATCAGCTGATTCTCAATTTGTATGGGAGATCAATTTTTTTTTTCATATTTCGACGTAAGTTTATTTGGGAAAGTTGTTGAGTTTAGTGGTCCGAATCTACCCTTAAAATATTTGCAGTTGATTTAAATTCACCTATATTTACGACCGTTTGCTTAGCTGATTTAAAACCGCCTGTTAGGGGAATCTGCCACCTGTCTTAAACAGACCTTTGTTGTTCCGAGTGTTATCTACTGTTACATAATCGTCACAAATTTAAGAGCTATGCTCTTGTCTGTGGAGGTCCTTCCATTTTTGTCTATCTTTAGCAAGTTCCTTTATTTCTTGATACGGCACGACGTTGGTTTTCTCTTTTATTTTTTTCATATAACTATGCGGTCTTCCTTCTATCTTAATCTAGACACGCGGCAGCGTGTCAAGCCAAGTTCAAGCAAAGGAACTGGCTAGCCAGCGCCGAGTGTAATATTACACGAACCACTTGGTGCCACTTTTGACCCTTCTATAACTCGAAACCTCTTTAATGTAAACACATAAAACTACGTGTGTTTAATAAGATCCATCAGGACATGTAGAAGCCCAAATTTCATGAAGCTAGCTCGAACGGTTATAAAGATATGAAGGTCAAAAAGTTGTAAATTTTAGCACTGACTGACTGACTTATAGTACCTAAACCTAACCTACTTCCAGATGACCTAGAAGGATGAAATTTGGAATCCAGCTCGGAAATTGTGTGTAAGCGTAGGAAAAAATCAAAAAATAAAAAAAAGTCAAAAAATAAGTGGTGTCCCCATACAAAAAACTTGTAATACCTACGCGCTAAACAACCGGCCAACAACGGTGTGTCGTCAGCGGCGCGCGGCAGCACACCAGCCAATCAGCGTCACGCTCTGACTTATGGTACAAAGTTATAAGCGGTAGTGATTTACTAAAAATTTAGCGGGTCGGTTGGTTTATACCCGCATAGTAGTTATCTTATAGTCCACGGCTCACTAAATTAACAAAGATCAGTGCCAGGTTCGTTTCTCTGATTTCTTTTGAGAATAAGAAATAATATTTTAAGGTATAAATTTGTTAGTTCGAACTTTTTGTACCCTAAAAGAAACTCCAATGTGTATGTATACCAAGGTCAAGGCAATAGCGAAGTCTTATTGGTACCGATATATTTATGTATTGACTAGTCTAAGAATGCTGCTTGAACTCGCTCGCGCCTTGCATTTGTGCGCGGCTCACAGCGCTATACGACTTAAAATGCGAACGAACCAAAGTATGCTCTTAGCGGCGCTCATTCGCGCCAGCGTCCTCGTTATGCCCGGTTGTTTAGCGGAAACCCACCTATTAGATTGCGTTTAATGCTGCGTCGTTCGACTAAATTTATTTGAGTTATAGCTGGAATAGTCCAGATATAAATTATTCCTTTTTAGTATTGTACTTTAACGGCATTTGTGAGTTATTTAATATTACGTAAATCGTTTCTTTCAAAACCTCATTTGTTTGTAGCTCTTTTAGGTTAATTTGTCACGCAAAAAAAAAACATTAAATAGGAATACTTGCCTAGTTTTCTTTACAAAAAGTAATGATATCCCACCAAAAACATAAATGTAAAAAACGAGAGCCAAGTTCAATACAAAAATTACGCTTGGCGGTGAGCTTCGCCGCAAAAAGAATGGCGATCTAAATGAGTGCCAAGTTCTATGCAAAATCGAAATATGTTTTTATAGGAACAAAATAACATTATGAACAAGTATTAAACTCTATTTCTTTGCTTTATTAGATACCTATAACAATTGCTGTTATTTAAAAATGTGAGATCTTGAAGTAGGTCAGATTTGACTTGGCCAGTTTTCATTACATAAGTCATTTTATAAAGTTATTCAACATTTTAATTGTGTTAAAAACTGGCCAAGTCAAATCTGACCTACTTCAAGATCTCACATTTTTAAATAACAGCAATTGTTATAGGTATCTAATAAGGCAAAGAAATAGAGTTTAATACTTGTTCATAATGTTATTTTGTTCCTATAAAAACATATTTCGATTTTGCATAGAACTTGGCACTCATTTAGATCGCCATTCTTTTTGCGGCGAAGCTCACCGCCAAGCGTAATTTTTGTATTGAACTTGGCTCTCGTTTTTTACATTTATGTTTTTGGTGGGATTACTGTTACATCACCCATTGAAATCTTATTTCTACGTTAAAGTCTGCCACATTTTGCGCGCGGGGTGCGGATACACGCACATTAGGTATAAACTTCTTCATCCGAGCGTGTTTCCCGGTTGCATTAGGGTACGCTATTATTCATGGTCGGTACTGGTTATTACAATGAAGCGACTGCCGTCTGACCTCCGTAACCCTTTTTACAGGGAAACCAGACCCACAGGAACATGACCCGGGTGTGTTAGTGGCCAACACTGTCAGATTTTTTAGGCTGCCTAAAGGCATCTGACATAGGCATAGGCTAACGACTGCCATCTACCGGTAACAACCGGGACCATCATTAACGTGCCTTCTACGCACGTAAGTATAAGCAGTATGACCGGTGGTCTTATTCTTTTGGTTTGATACTCTTATATGGAAATAGATCTCACGAGAATAAATAGAGTGCTTTATTATACCGGAAACCACAATTTAATAATAGGCAGTGTCTATAATTATAAATCCTAACAAAACTATCTAAATATAAATAGTAACGACACTAACATACTAATTACGATCACCCTAAATGTATGTATAATTAGTGTCTATTTGTCGTATTGATTGTTAGTCTCTATGGTAACTGTTTAGGGGTGGAGGGTAGTAGACAGACTATGAAGTTATTTGTTTAAATGAGGAAATGTATGTACCTATACTACATACATACATATAATCACGTCTTTATCCCATACGGGGTAGACAGAGCCTAGAGCCATAAGACCTTAGACCACGTTTAGCATAATGTTAGTTAAAACAGTAATTCAATGGGTTGCTAGCCGCATTGCCTATGTCATGATTTCCCCATTCGGCGATTCCCTCAGACGACTTTTACGGCTTGCGCGAGAAGAGAAGCAGCTGGCACATTCTATGTTTTTCTTTTTCTCCCAGACCAGCATGGAAGAAACTATACTACTTATTAAGAAATTGTTTTAACGATTAGTCCGTCTTTGTACATCAAAGCTGAAAAGTATTATTACTAGCTTAAAATTAAAATGTAAATAATGTACGCGTATCCTATGTTGTGTTGTATTTAAGTGAATTGTAAAATTCAAAGCTTTTGTTTATATATATTTATTCTCAAATGAGAATAAATATATATAAACAAAAGCTTTCGCCCGCGGCTTCACCCGCGTTATGTTTCAACGGGAACAGAGCTTTTTCCCGGAATGAAAGGTACACTATATCCTTCTCAATACTTCTATCTATGTGTATGCGAAATTTCAGAATTATATCTGCAGTAAAAAGGCCGTAAAAGCGTAACAAACAAACTAACTTTCGCATTTGCTGTACCGATTTCAAAAATTATTTCACTATTGGAAAGCTAAATTCACCCTGAGTGTATGTACCACGGGCGAAGGCGCGGTGGCCTGCTAGTCTTTATTACATAGAATAAAACATAGTCACTTTCCGCTGTCTGTCCCTATGCAACGGATTTTAATGCGATTTTTTTAAATAGAGTGATTCAAGAGGAATGTTTTTATGAAAGCAAAACCCATAACATTCCATCCATGCGAAGCCGGGGCGGGTCGCTAGTCATAAATAAAAGTAAAAAATTCTTCCAAATTTTATTTTAAAACTTACTATAGGTACAAAATCTCGGATCACGTTGTAGTGTGATTTCCGACTTCACAAGCGAATGTATCTTTACCTGAAAATAAAGAATAAATAATAATTAATCATTCACAAATCACATCACTCTAAAAACTAATATTATAAAGAGGAAATAAAATCCATACTAATATTATAAATGCGAAAGTCTGTCTGTCTGTCCGTCACCTCTTCACGGCTAAACTGCTGGACCGATTGTGATGAAATTTGGTATGGATGTAGTTAACGACCTGATGTCAAATATAGGCTACTTTTGGGCGCGATATAACCGAGTCCCACGCGGGGCGGAGCCGCAGGGAACAGCTAGTAAATATATATACGAACAAATCACACAGATTGAGTTAGCCCCAAATTAAGTTCGAGACTTATGGGATACTAATGCCCAAATACTCAAACGCTACTCAATTTTGAGAGCTGCTCAAGTATCATGCTGTCGCGCTGAACGTCAGCGATATGACAGTGACAGCATGATACTTGAACAGCTCTCAAAATTGAGTAGCTTTTCTTTTAAAATTTAAAATAATTTAAAATTAATACAAATTGATATGTATTAATTTTTGCATGCTGTATACAATGGCTAAATAGGTTAATAATTGATAGTTAATAATTAATATCACATTGTATAATGTGTAATAATTAATAATTGACAATTGATAATTAATAAATTAATTATTAATATTACATTGTACCCTATTTAATTCAAATAAAGGATTATCTTAACTAGTTATTCTATAATCTGCGGTTAGGTCGTGACCGGAAAAACCCTCGGAAAACTTACCCTTGTGCACTTTAAGGTGAGTCCGCAACTTCTTAATACTCGGCATCATTTCCTGACACAATCGACACTTGTAGTGATAACTGACCACCTGAGAATAAGAAGGAATTTATCATATATCCTATACTATTAAACGAGCAATATCACTACATAATATAAAACAAAGTCGCTTTCTCTGTCCCCATGTCCCTTTGTATGCTTAAATCTTTAAAACTACGCAACGGATTTTAATGCTGTTTTTTTAATAGATAAAGTGATTCAAGAGGAAGGTTTTTATGCCCATGCGAAGCCGGGGCGGGTCGCTAGTTTACACTATTTTATACCAATTTATATATGAACACAAACTTTTATACTAATAATAAAGGCATGTACTCCCACCCCATAAAAGGTTTAGTTCTTTTTCTTACTAATAGGTGGCGCTACATAATGATTGAAAAAATAATAATTTAGTGATCACACTTATTTTTGACAAAAAAAGAGTGTGAATTATCATCATCATCATAAATTTTAGAGCTAGGCTCTTGTCGGTGGAGTTCCTTCCATTTTTGTCTATCTTTAGCAAGTTCCTTTATTTCTTTTGACGACCTCCGTGGCGTAATGGTTAACATGCTTGACCGCTACTCAGGAGGTCCCGGGTTCGATCCCCGGTCAGGTCAAGATGAAAAATGATCTTTTTCTGATTGCCCTGGGTCTTGGATGTTTATCTAAATATGTATTTGTTATAAAATATAGTATCGTTGAGTTAGTATCCCATAACACAAGTCTTGAACTTACTTTGGGGCTAACTTGATCTGTGTGACTTGTCCTTATATATTTATTATTTATATATTATTTATTATTATTTATTCTTGATACGACACGACGTTTGTTTTCTCTTTTATTTGTTACATATAACTATGCTATCTGGACCCCTTCTTCCTTCTATCTTTCCTTCTATGATGTTCTTCATCAAATCATCGTGTCGTATCAAGTGTCCCAACATGAAATGAGTGTGAATTATGAAGACACAATTTCTTAAAGTATCAACATCCTACTTTAGTGTTTTATTTAACAAGTTATCGGATTAAGAAACACAGTGTCTCAAGTGATCCAAAGATGGCTTTATTATGCCTCAGTATGGGGTCTCTTATTATTATACTAAAAATCGGCGCATGGCTTTGTATGGCGGTTGAATATTTGTACTAGTAGTATTCTGTAATCCAACTAATATTATAAATGCGAAAATGGCTTTGTTTGTTATTCTTTCACGCCCTATCTACTGCACCAATCTTCCTGAAATTTCGCATAGATATAAATATTAAGAAGAAAATATGGTACCTTTCACCCCGGGAAAGCTAAACCGATTTCCATGAAATTCGGCTACTTTTTAGACGCGATATAACAATCCCACGCGGGCAGAGCCGCGGACAACGGCTAGTGATGATATAAAGGCGACTGACCTCAGCGAGAACAGCAGTCAATTTATCCTTGTGCTCGTTGACGTCTCCGTCGGAATGCGCACGAACGTGCGTCAGCAGGTTGTACACGCTCACGAACGTGCGGCTGCAAATGGGACACTTCACGTCTCCTGTGGACAAAATACAGAATTCCCAACTATTAGTATGTATTATAAATGCGAAATTGAGTTTGTATATTTGTCATCTCTTCTCGCTTAATCTACTAAACCAATCTGCTTGAAATTACGCATACGCATAGCGCATAGCGCGATTTAGACTTTCATACTAATTTTGCTGACTTGTATGCAATTTCGATATGCTCGATTTCGTTGAGCGTCTTTGTAAATATTTGTTGTGGCGCTAGTATCCCTACTAAATAATAAAATTAAAGAATGAATGGCCGAATGTATGAATGATTTACTGAATGAATGAATGAATGACTTATTAAATGTATGAATGACTTATTAAATTAATGAATTACTTATTGAATGAATGAATAAATGACTTATTGAAGATTGAATGAATGACTTACTGAATAATTGGATGACTTACTGAATGAATGACTTACAGAGAGAATGAATAACTTACTGAATGAATGAATGAATTACAGAGAGAATGAATGACTTACTGAATGAATGATTTACAGAGATAATGAATGACTTAAAGAGAGAATGAATGTTTTACTGAATGAATGACTTATTGAATGAAAGAATGAATGACTTACTGAATGAATTATTTACAGAGATAATGAATAACTTACTGAATGAATGACTTACAGAGATAATGAATGACTTACTGAATGAATTATTTACAGAGATAATGAATGACTTATTGAATGAATGAATGAATGACTTACTCTTCTGTAGTCCCCCCCCCCGGCGCAGCCCGCGCCACGCCAGCTGGTAGCAGGCGGCGCAGGCGGCCGCGCACGCCACTTCGCGCAAATACATCTTCTTGTCCTCTCTAGATTGCTCGCTGGAACAACAGACATTTTCTTCACTGACGACCTCTGTACCGTAATGGTTAACATGCCTGACCGCTACTCAGGAGGTCTCGGGTTGGAGCACCGGTCAGGTCAAGATGAAAAATGATCTTTTTCTGATGGACCTGGGTCTCGGATGTTTATCTTTATATGTATTTGTTATAAAATATAGTATCGTTGATACGTTAATAACGTCGTTTATTTACCTACTAGCTTTCGTCCGCGTGTTCAATATTACAAGTACTTATTACTTATTTGCTTTAGTAGTAATATGGTAAATTATAACTTATTGACAAAGAAAACAGGACTGTGTCCATTCTGTCTTCACTTTCTTAATATTATGACTATAAATATGAAAGTCTGTATGTCTGTCTGTCCGTCTATCTATTAAGTAATCACAGCTAAAACGCTGTACCGATTCTGATGAAATTTGATATGGATGGATAAAGTTAAAGATTGGTGGTCAAACATAGCCTACTTTTTGGAGATAAACCCGATATAGTTCGCGGCATGTAAGTTGGCAATAAACTGAAATGACCTTGAATGCGCAGTAGCCGATTTTCATACAAATTTTAACGTGCGCAGCCCCCCGTCCACGTTCGTATTTGGCCAACTTAAGTGCCGGTTATTATAGCTGTTGCCCGCGGCTCCATTCGCGTGATATAATAATACCCGGCCATAAGCTGGCTACAAACGGGACGTGCGGGGGGCTGCGCAAATTAAAATTTGTATGAAAATCGGCTACTGCGCATTCAACGTCATTTCTTATTTCTATACTTATACATACCCACTAGGTACTTCAATCATTTTGTATATAGCCGATAGATGCTCCTTAGGTTTGTATGCCACTAGTGTCTCTTCCTTCTTATAATCCTCTTTCGTCAATATAACCTGAAATTTTCAACATATAAATCACCATAATTGAAAAAAAAACTAATACTTACAGTTGCACCGCTTTTTTTGATAGCGACGCGCTGGTTTTGGTAAAAAGGGTTACGGGGTCAGATGGCAGTTGCTCCATTGTAATATGGTCCCTCCTAATCAGGACCATGATTAATAGCGTACCCTGGGCTTTGAAGCGTAAGTTGAAGATGCAATCGGGAAACACGCTCGGACGAAGAAGAAAACATCGCTTTTTAGAGAAAATATATCAATTCACTAGAAAACACTTTCAGGCGAATTGAGAACCTCCTTTTTTAGAAGTCTGTTGAAAATTCAAACCTATATACTGAGTCTCTCTGATCACTTTATTTGTATGCGAGGTAGAATCCTAAAATCCATGATTCATAGGCTTGTTGATGTCTCTACCACTACCTATCCTTTATTGTCAGTACCCATACTTCCATATATTATCCTAACTAATATTATAAATGTGAAAGTGAGTTAGTTTGTTACACTTTCATGTCCTATCTGCTGCACCAATCTTCCTAAAATTTCGCATACACATAGATAGAAGTATTGAGAAGGACATAAGATACATTTCATCTGGGGAAAAAGCACTGTTCCCGTGAGAAATACACGTGGGCGGAGCCGCGGGCGAACGCTAAAGTATAAAAAAAAATGCCACTTTTCACCGTTTATAACTCAAGAATGGGCTCGCCTATCCAAACCAAATGTTTAGGCTTAGGACTATTTAGTAAATGTTTTATGTAAAGTTTGCACAAAATCGGTCGAGCAGCTCTTCATTAATCACATTTTTTTAATTTTACGCGGGCAAAGCCACGTGCAAAAGCTAGTGTATTATAAATGCAAAAGTCCATCTGTCTGTTTGTCTATTATGGTTTAACGGCTAAACCACTGGTCCGATTTAGATGAAATTTTAATATGCTTACCTCATCCACATGACAGGGCGGCTTCTTAGATTTTTTGAGCATGTAAGGGAACCTCAAAACAGTTTTCTCAGAGAATCTGGGCATAATACTCTGAAAGTTTTGGAATTTCTTCGTTCCGTTTTCGCCCTCCACGCATATTTTGGACCAAACCGCTGTCTCGTATTCGCCTGTAACACATTACATAACAATTATTAGGGACAGTGCTAGTCTTACAAAAGAATTGTTTTTTTTTTGTAAAACAAAACTATATTATTATTATTACACTAGCTGTTACTCGCGGCTCCGCCCGCGTGTAGGTCGCTTTTCGCGTAACCTGTGTTACATTGTAATGAAATGATGCATTCGAAGTAGCCAGGACATTATTCAAATATAAACAAATATCATGTTTCAGAGTTAAGTTCAAAGAATCTCTTTGTAGACAACATTAGCAGTTCTTCCCTCAGAGGCTAAAAAAAATAGATTTTCGGCGCTACTGACCCGCGAGCAAGCCACATACAGTTGTCCATGCGAGAAACATCTTGTTCTTAGGTCGATGCCTTTAGGGTTTGTCCCTGCGACTTATTTATCGTCATGGCAAAGCATACAGAGAGAGCATACAGATGAGTGGTATTAGAGGTATGTACACCGTTTCGCCTGAACCAAACCCTGTGAGAATTTCGGCCTGTATTAAGTTGCGCTGCAAAACCGTTACTTTGAGTCGGGTCCCGTTGCATAGTTTAGGCGGAGAAAGATTTCTTAAGAGCATAATGGGAACGCCGACTTTAAGGGTAATGTTATGAGCAGGAAGACCACTTGCAGCCAATGAACTCAAAAACTCGGGTGGTAGCATCATCGTGATGCACAACACTGTTATATGACGTGTAAATCACTTCATCCCCGACAATTTCCGCCAACACCTTCAGTTTCGGTAAACGTTTCCGAAGCCCGAGATGACGCATGACGCTCGCGGTCAGCGGACAACCGAGACTCTCTGTCAGAAGAAGTTTCTAAAGACCGAGGCAATGCATGGCGTTGCGTATCTTCATCGAGTCGCATCTGTCTATCCGCAATCGATTCTTGAGATCTAGCTAACCTTCTGCTTTTAGCTATTCTGGAATGATGCAACAGATTAGTTCGTTTCCTCGTATCAAAAGTATATGAAAGGGCAATGCATAATAGGATCTCAGCATTTCTCAAAAGGTATGATATAATCAGCGAGGAGCAGAATGGGTTTCAAAAAGGCAAATCAACCACTCTAGCTGCTTTTAAACTCGTTACTAAACTTATGAACTTCGTCGATAAAAGAATAGCTACTACTACAGTTTTTTTTGATATGTGCAGAGCATTTGACATGGTGTCTCATGATAAGCTTCTACTACTAACTAACATACAATCCAGGAAATCAGCAACGAAATTTTTATAAGGCAGATTACGAGAGCATTCATAAAATATTGGCTGGCCACAATTGGAATGAAATATTTTGTGATATAAACAATGTAGATGATATGGTCACAATGTTTTATGAAAAGATTCGTTCAGTAATCAGCATGCACGTACCTCTTAAAAGAGTACGTAATAAAAAATACCCTTTATGGTTTAATCGTAACTTAATTAGAGCTCTGAATGAGAAAAATAACTTAAGAAAGCGCATAAAAAAATACAATAATCCTATGGATAAGCTGGAACTGGAGTTAGTAACTTTACGATGTAAAAATATGGCAAAAAATTGTTACAATAGTTTTATGAATGAATTAGAACGCCAAATTAGTACTAATCCTAAGTTGTTTTGGTCTCATATAAAATGTAAACGCAAGGGTTCTAGTTCCTATCCTTTAACAATGACTGATGGATCTGCATCGACTTCCGATGGAGTCCATATTTGTGAAATGTTTGCTTCTTTTTTTGAGTCTGTCTATAGTCAGAGTTCTGAGATCTCTCAAAATACACCTGAATATGAATCGAAAATTTCAGATCTTAGCCAAAATTTACATCCCTTTGAATTGGATCGAACAACAGTTTTAAAAAAATTACAAAGTTTAGATTGTAGCAAAGGTGCAGGCCCCGATAATGTCCCACCTATTTTCATTGTTTCGTGTGCTGAATACTTAGTTGAGCCCCTCCTTTTAATATATAATAAATCATTGCGCACTGGAGTGTTCCCAACAGAATGGAAGACAGCGAAAGTTGTTCCTATATTTAAGACAGGGAATGAAAATTTAATAAAAAATTATAGACCAATTTCTATCCTTTCACAATTTGCAAAAATATTTGAAGCTCTTACTTGCCCCTTTATAATCAATCACTTTAAACCACATCTTAGTCCTAGTCAGCATGGATACACCCAAAACAGATCAACCGTTACAAACCTAGTGGAGTTTTTTGAAATCTTGTCGGAGGCTGTAGATGCTAATAAACAGGTAGATGTTATATATTCAGACTTCAGCAAAGCGTTTGACAGTGTGCCTCATGATGTCCTTTTAAATACCTTGTCGGCATATGGCATTTTTGGTTCATTACTCGGTTGGATAGGTTCCTATTTACAAAAGCGTTCTTTTTATGTAGTGGTCAATGGTTATCAGTCGGAACTGCATAAAATAACTTCTGGCGTACCGCAAGGTTCACATTTGGGCCCAATTCTGTTCATAATATTTGTGAACAATATTCCTGAGTTGCTCGAGTTTTCTGACTCATTTATATACGCGGACGACTTAAAGTTTTGTCGAGTTATAGATACCATAGACGACTCCGTTAAGCTCCAAGCTGATCTCAACAAACTAGTATCTTGGTGCAATCAGAATAGGATGAAATTAAATACTTCTAAATGCTATCATGTTAAATTCTCGAGAAAAAATATAATGTTGTCAACTTCTTATCTAATTGGTGAGAACAAAATTCAGGAATTGGAGGAAATAAAAGATCTGGGCATAGTATTCGATAAAAAATTAACATTTATTCCCCATTATAATAATCTAATAAAAAAAGCGTCTAAGGTATTAGGTTTTGTTATTCGTAATGCTAAAGATTTTCGAAATGGGAATACAAAAAAACTACTTTACAACAATTTAGTGCGAAGCATTTTGGAATACGGAAGTGTTGTTTGGAGACCTCATTTTTCTACGCATGCATTACAAATAGAACGGATCCAAAAAAGATTTATGTGGCACCTTGCTCACTCTAGTGGTATCTCAAAACACACATTACCCTCGTACAGTAAGCGTCTATCGCATTTTAAAGTTGAATCTTTAGCTAACCGTAGAACTCAAATTGATCTTGCGTTTGCATGGAAAATTTTTAATAACTCGTTAGATTGTCCTCAGCTCTTAAGTAAATTTAAATTTCGAGTGCCTTTTAGATATCCCCGTAAAAGTATTGATCCACTTAGTCCGTGTTTCCGTAGAACTAAATTTGGTGCAAATTCACCAGTTCCAAGACTTAGTCGACTGATAAATGAATTGAGTGCTGTTATAGACATCAATGCAGATTCGTTGGGTAGGATACGAAAAACTGTTAGCCAATATCTAGCAACGAAATAAATTGGTTAATGTTTTCTTAAGTAATAATAATAGGTGATTGTTTAAATAAAGCTATTAATTTAGACAAACTTCGTACGATCTTTATTGCATGTCGTGTTTACCTATAAGTGTTTGTTACATTTAGAAAATAGCTATATGTAATACTTTAGAAATAAGTATCAATGTAAACAAATGTTGGTAAACCTTGATAAATAAATAAAAAAATAAATAAAAAAAAATAAGCTTCTGTCCAAATGTGAAAAATATGGTATACGTGGTAAAGCATTAAACTGGCTCCAAAGCTATTTAAAAATCGAACTCAGTATGTGGAATTAGACTCGATTAATAATCTTAACAAACACGAAGAAACATACACCTCCAACAGGGCAATAAATACTACTGGTGTCCCTCAGGGAAGTATACTGGGACCCCTTTTGTTCTTAATATATATAAACGACCTCCCTAAAACAATTAATCATTTTTGTACGCTGTTTGCTGACGATTTAGCTATAATTATACCTGACATTAAAAATAATTACAATAATGACATTAATGACACAGTACGAGACGTTATATGCTGGCTCAAAAATAATAATTTAAAGGCAAATATCTCCAAAACAAAACTTATACAATTCCACAATAAAAGAAATAAAAATACCAAAGTCCTAGATGTAAAACATGATGATGAAAGCATATCCGAAGTAACAACCACCACTTTCTTGGGAATTATTTTGGACAATAATTTTATGTGGTCACAACATGTTAACGTTGTATGTAAAAAGTTAAATAGGTTTACATATGCACTGAGACGCTTGGTTACCATAGCAGGTGAAAAAACAGCCATACAAGCTTATCATGGATATGTTGCGTCCAGATTAAGATATGGTTTATGTTTGTGGGGTAATTGTGCAGAAGCAACCAGGGCATTTGTTGCCCAAAAACAATGTGTCCGAGCTATATTTAATGCCACGCCAAGAACTAGCTGTAAGCCACTGTTCAAAAAAACTAATTTGTTAACTTTGCCGTGTCTGTACATTTTTGAAATTTGTCAATTTGTTAAGCTTTATCCACATTTATTTACACGTTTTGAAGATATTCCTAGTAAATCTAGAAGACGATATCCGGATAGACTAGTAAACCCTACGAGGGAAACAGCTTTATATAGTGCTAATTGTTATGCGATGGCTATTAAAATATATAACAAACTACCCGATGAATTAAGGCAACTACCATTAAAAAAATTTAAGGAGATACTCTATAAGTGGCTTGTTGACAAATGTTTTTATAGTGTACAGGAATATTTAGATTTAAGAACTATAATAATTGACTGTAAAATTAACATAAATTGACATGAGTAGGTATTGTAAATTGACATGAATAGATATTGAAATTGACATTAATGAATAGTAAATAATAATTGTTAACAGAATTTTAATTCAAATAATTTTGACATAGTCTGTTGCATGTCAGTTATTGACTAAACATGTGATACATATGTTTACTTTATATTTAATAACTTTTTACCATGTTTATAGCAGCAATAAAATTCATTCATTCATTCATTCATTCATTCATTCATTCATTCATTCATTCATTCATTCATTCCTCCTAGGCATTATTTAAAATAATTAAAATTCTTTATATCAGGTGAATTTAAATCAACTGCAAATATTTTAAGGGCAGATTCAGACCACTCAACTGAACAACTTTCCTAAATAAACTTATGCCGAAATACGAAAAAAATTTTTTGACCTCCCATACAAATTGAGAATCAGCTGATCTAGTTTAGTATGGAGTGAAAAATAAAATTTCGTATTTCGATATAAGTTTATTTGGAAAAGTTGTTTAGTATAGTGGTCTGTATCTGCCCTTAAAATATTTGTAGTTGATTTGTGTCCACCTTATTTATGACACGATCGTATGTTCCGTCAAACAACAAATTCAATTTTCAATTCAAGCAAGACAACTAACAATAGCGAACCGAACCGTCCATTTACCAAACCAATCAATAGACAAATCAAAGAACCAAACCAAAAGAACCACAAAGACAAAAGACAAAGACCATCAATTTTTTTAATTTGCTAGGGTTAATTTTAATCTGCTATACCATAATAGGATAACGTAACCATAGCGAGTTGTAAAGTAAGTCAGCGCCATCTATTGAGACGCCATCTATTGAGATTTTATGTTACTAAATTTACGATCAAATTCAATGTGTTATTTTATTAAAATTAATAGGTGCAGTGCGTGTTTTCGTCTTTATTGATATGGATAATATAAAGTAGAAATCCTAGCCTTATCTAAATTAAATTAAACGTAAGTAAACGCATTAAGTTTTGAAGCAGTGGTTGAAGTAAATTTTCAATCGACCATAACTTCTTTTTCCCTTAACCGATTTTGACGAAACAAAGTTTTGACAATGCTCCCAATTATATGTAATCCAACTGTGAAAACCGCGTTTAAATCGGTTGAGTATTTTTGAAGTTATAACGTTCCAGACAGACATACATACAGACAGACAAAAATTCCAAAAACCGTATTTTTGGTTTCTGTTACTCTTTTTTAATCCCACTCTATCAGTTTTTTTGAAAAACATTAAATGTACAGACACTCGCATTTTAGTGTCTTATATGTATTGATTTGAGACTATGTCTTCATTCTGTTTAGCCATATTTATACTTGCCTTGCATGTTAAATGATAAGAATTTAAACAAGTTATGTATATTTCATGTCTTTCCTATAATATTGTGATGTATTGATATGAAAGAGTAGGTCTGTCTGACACAAGCATTCTCGCTTAATAGGCAGCCCTAACAATGTTTTGTAAACCACCTTATAGAGAACAAAATTCAAATTGTTTATTCTCAATATAGTGTCCTATATTGAGAATAAACAATTACACATTCTTACCACTTATTGACGTCAAGTGCCTCACGTCATGCCTCTGGACAATTGTAACCTCAATGTAACCAAAGGAGCCAAAACTATCTAGGTAAACATTTTACAAAAAGATAGATGGATTCTGCCATCCCTGGGCTCAAAAGATGGATTTTAATCAATACAATTACACTTTATCATTAAATAACAGTACTGAAATTATCCCAAAAATTATGAATCACTTACCAGTTTCTTTGTTTAGAAAATTCCTCATAACCAGAGTCCTGGTAGATTTTTTAGTTACTCCTTTATCTGGTTTAAGAAGCCTGTCTACTTCTCTCAAATGCGATAGGCAAGCGCCGTTCCAAGATTTTAGCTTTCTGCCATCATTTTTATTATGACACAATGCTCTTACTGGCAAACACAGAGGGTCATCGTAGTCTGGCATACCAATATTCATTTTCCTACGAACATTTATTGCAACATGAGTAAGAATTGGCTTTTTATGAGCTTGTGCTGAAACTATTCGTGGCGGAATTAGGGTAACAGGTCTCACATTGCGAGCTATTGTCTTTTTCTTTTTGCTACTCGATGGAGCTAGATCCTCGCGAGGGTCGTAATCAGAATCATCTTCCTCAGTTTTACGTTTTTTCTTCTTTGAAGCCGGTTGTCTTTCAACTAGTAATGGGGTTGGCCATTGTGGTTTGGCTTCGAGGAATTTGTTCTCAGTCAGTGGTTTGGTTGATTCACTCTGAATGCACTGCTGAACGATCTCTTCATCTTCGTCTAGATATTCGATTTCTTCTTCAGACTCCATCATTTACATTAAATAAAGTAGGTATTTTTAATTTTTACAAACAAATCAAATCAAAATAGCAAAACACAAAAATGAAAGTTGATATTTGAACCGTCAAACACGTGCGTGACAAACGACTGACAGTGACATGACAGTGAAAAAAACAGCAGCTGATGGATATTTTTTTTATTTTTTATTTTTGATGTTCCACAATATGGCAATCAAACATAAAGCTTATTTTTGCCAGTATCAAGTTTATAGATAAATGTTCTTTATTTTGTCGAGTCACAGTCAAGTCAAGTCAGTAATCATGTCTAGTCAAGTTAGTCAAGGGCTAAGTGAAGCGGTGGAAGTCTCACTTAGCTTTATCTTGGGAGATTTTGGTGACAAGGATTAAGGTCACTTATACGACATTGTACCACTTCCCAACACTCACGCTTGTTCACGAACACTTAGCGAATAATAATCCACCTTTATTATGCACAAATACTCGAAAAACACAGATATTAGAAAATAAATACAATGACAATAACTGAGCGACTTTAGCTTGGCGCCAAAACCATCTTTTTTTTTTTTTTTAATAGTTTATACGGCCATGGAATCTAGTTCTTTAAGGCCTTTCTTGAATTTATTAATCTTCTTCAGTCCTACTTAAGTCAGTCTAGTCAAAAATTCAAGTCAATAGTCCAGTCCAGTCAAGTAAGTAAGTCTAGTCTGAGTCAGATGGCTAAGTGAAGCGGTGGAAAATTTTCACTTAGCTATATCATGGAGATTTTGGTGACAAAGATAAAAAGTCACGTAATCGACACTGTATCACTTCCCAACACTCACGCTTGTTCACGAACACTTTGCGAATAATAATCCACCAATATTATGCACAAACACTCGAAAAAACCTAAGTTTTGGAAATTAAATACAGCGCAGACATAGCAACAGTTTACTTTCCCTCCAAAAACTCCAAAACCATCTTTCATTTTATCCGAACCCTAAGATTTTTTTTAATTTTTTTTTTTCTGAAAAGTCCTCATTTATAAAGTCTCCAAAATGAAGATGCACACACATCAGCATCATATGCTGCTAGTGTGTTCAAGAATATAAATAAATAAATGAATAAAATAAATAAGTTAAATGACAATACTTGTTAATATGGTACATGGTACTTGACTCAAATATGAACAATTCTAAAATTGGAGTGTTTGTTTGTAATATTTAGGTAGGTAACTGCTTTTTACTAAATGCTTATGGATGTATATACGACATATATATAGAAACAATTTATTTTTCAATTTTCGTCTGTCTGTCAGTGTGTAGGTGCCGTGTAATCTTTGAAATGGCAGGACCGATTTTGACTGGATTTTCTCTGGCAGATGGCTGATGATAAAAGAAGTAACTTAGGCTACTTCAATTTTACTCATTATTTCGTTAACTTCTAACTGAACAATACTTTTTGTTAAATTCCACGAGGACGAAGTCGCGGGCACAGCTAGTCTATAAAGATGTAGCATGTAAATAGTATGTATAGCTCAAAAATTATTTGAATGATAAATAGTTTTGATTTTTTTTATTAAATCGAAGAAAGATTGCTTATTTTATTTAATGTGTTAAGTTGTCGTAATATTGTCGTGGTATGTACCCCTAGTATCTTGATGAACGTTGTGGTACTAAAACATTGATCGTGTATCTGTCCTCATAGACAATAACGACGCGTATCGGAACTGTCAATCGTCATTCTTTATGTCAGTCATGTCATTTATGTCAACAAAAAGAGATTTTCAACATGTCGGACAAGTTAGTATTTTTCATTTAATTAATTTTTTAAATATATTTTGCGCTGTACCTGATAAAATTTGTATTATAAATGTTTAAAATATAAATTTCTAATATTATAATTTGTTTTAACACTCAGCGGCAAATAATACTGTGTAATATTGTGAAACGACACGTTGTGACCCATGCATGCATGTTGATTCAAATCAATGAAATATATTTTTACAGTGAGGATATATTAGGCGATGATCTTGGTGACCAGAGCCTCGCTGATTACAATCTCGGCAATGAAGAAGAAGAGCAGCTATTGGCGGATGATTATGAAGGTGGTTCCTCACAAAATGTGCCCACTTCAATGGGTCCCAGTTACGGGAACAGCGTTGAGATGGTTCCCAATGAATTTCCTGGACACTCCATGGAATACAATGCTCAAGTAAGTGTTTCTATAACTTATAGATATACATAATAGTGGATTTATATCTTAAAAACATCACAGTGAGTGAAGTGTAGATAGATGTGGAACAAACACCTTCATGCTAACAGTAAATAAAATATCATTGTGTAATGTAAAATAATACATATTTTTTTAATGACTAATTTATGTAAGTTAAGAAAACTGGTGGAAAGTAAAAAAAAAAATAGGTAAATTTTCTGCCTACATCCACTTTACAGCATCAAGCCAAACAGTTGCCACTTCAAAAGTATAAGACCGTAGGACATAATGCTTACAGGATTTGTGTCCTTTTTTTTGGTTGTGTTTGATAATTTTGTTAAGTGTGTACGTAGCAACGTGTTTGAATAATGCATTAGTGTTAATACTTATTGTGCTTCCTCACCTGGTTACTATTTTTGTCTGTTTGTTTTGGCTAATTTCTGTAACGGCTGGACTGATTTTGACGGTACTTTCACTTCACTGGCAGATAGCTGATGTAAGAAGGAGTAACTGGCCTACTTTAATTTTAGAAACATTTACATGATTAAAAAAAAAAAATTTTACTCAAAAACAAATTAATAATTTACTGAATATATTTTTACAGTTGCCATACCAACCCCTTCCGGAACCGGAGTGCGTTGTGCCCAACATAACTGTTGAAGTGCCGAATGCCCCACTGGTGCCGATAGCGGATCCCAACATGTTTCCGTACGAGCAGCCGCCCGTGTATGGACCAGAGCATGCTGTGGTGCCTCCGCCGATTGTGAGTGATTAATTTTTTTGGACACTTTTTAGCCCCTTGATCCCAACTAATATTATAAATGCCAAAGTGAGTTTGTATATTTGTTTGTTTTCTTCATGCTCTATCTACTGCACCAATCTTCCTGGAATTTCGCATACATAGATAGAAGTATTGAGAAGGACATAGGATACCTTTCATCCTGGGAAAAATCACTATGCCTGTGAGAAATTCACACGGGCGAATGCTAGTAATATATAACCTTCATCATCATCAGCTGTCTACGACCCACTGCTGGGCATAAGCCTCCCTCAGTCTACACCATCCACCCCTTTTCTGAGCCACCACAATCCAGTTGTTGCCAGCAATTTTCCGTTACGACAGAGTTTGGATCTTAAAGTAGATATTATCTTTAAGTCAACTAGCGCCAACAATAATTATATTCCTTTTACTCTAAAATCAGGTCAAATTGAAAAAGGAAGTCTAAAAAGGCAGGTCTAGTGAATAACTTCTAGTATTTTTGGTATTACTTTTCATTATTATATTTACTTTATATTTAGGTTGTCTGGAAGAGATTGCATTAGCGATAAGACAGACCGCCTATTGTATTATTTACTAGCTTTTGCCCACGGCTTCGCCCGCGTGTACTTCCCTCGGGAACAGTGCTTTTTCCCGGGATGAAAGGCACCCTATGTCCTTCTCCTGGCTCTAAACTACCTCCCTGACAATTTTCAGCTAAATCGGTTCAGCCGTTCTTGAGTTATAAGTGGAGTAACTAACACGACTTTCTTTTATATATATAGATGTTTGTAATTTCCTTATTGTATATTTTTACTGGTACAATAAAGAATTTTAGTCTTGTCTTGTCTTATTCTCAATACAAAGGAAAAAAAAACTCACTAATCACCAAAAGTGGCCATGAGTTTTGGCAGTCATGGGTTTTTTTTTTTAATTAACCGAAGCAAAAATAATAAAAAGTATTACCATTCTTAGATTTTTTCAATTTGACCTGATTCTAGAGTTAAAGAAATAAAAATGATTGGAGGCGATAGTTGGCTTATGATAGGCTTAAGTGGATCTTATAACTTCTTCTTGTCTTCAAAAAACTATGTTCTTGTTGTTATAGCCCGCAGCAGTACCCATGGAGTCTTCACAGATAGTGCCGTCGGAAATGGCACCACCCGTATCAAGTGAGTTGCTAACATATCTATCTATACACATAAATAAATAAAATTTGTCTGTAATGTCATCATTTCAGGATTACCAATATGTCAGGTTGTCGCGGCCTGCATCCAGCACCTGCCTACGACCTTCTTCAGGTCATCTGACCATCTGGTTGGTGGGTGTCCGATGCTGCACTTCTTTCCTGTAATGTCAAGATTTGACCTTTTAATAAATGTGTATATGATACTTAGATAATGGCGTTGGCCACTAATGCACTCGGATCATGTTCCTATTGGTCTGGTTTCCCTGTAAAAAGGGGTTACGGAGGTCAGACGGCAGTCGCTCCATTGTAAAAACGCATTGTTTTAACAAATTGTTTAAATTGTAAGTTGAAGATGTAATTAAGAAAAACGCACGGATGAAGATTTATCTTATAAATGTCTTTTTCGATCGAGCGTGTTTCCTGATTGCATCTTCAGCTTATGCTTCAGAGGCCAGGGTACGCTTTTGATTATGGTTCTTAAATTTCACTGAATTTATGTATTTGATGACCTCCGTGGCGTAATGGTTAACATGCCTGACCGCTACTCAGGAGGTCCCGGGTTCGATCTCCGGTCAGGTCGAGATGAAAAATGATCTTTTTCTGCTTGACCTGGGTCTTGGATGTTTATCTATACATGTATTTGTTATAAAATATAGTATCGTTGAGTTAGTATCCCATAACACAAGTCTCGAACTTACTTTGGGGCTAACTCAATCTGTGTGATTTGTCCCTATATATTTATTTATTTATGTGTTTATTCCCCAGCGGGTGAAGTCTGTCCGCGCGCGCGGTTTGTGAACGAGCGCGGCGCGCGCCTGCCGCGAGTGAGGGACATCCCCGACAGCCTGGGTGAGACACACACACACACACACACACACACACACACACACACACACACACACACACACACTGAGACATACACACGGACGCACGGACTGAGACATAAACATGTTCTTTTCTTTTATATATTTTTATGTGTACATGAATCCATACTAATATTATAAATGCGAAAGTCTGTCTGTCTGTCTGTCTGTCTGTCTGTCTGTCTGTCTGTCTGTCTGTCTGTCTGTCTGTCTGTCACCTCTTCACGGCTAAACGGCTGGACCGATTGTGATGAAATTTGGTAGGGATGTAGTTAATGACCTGAGGTCAAACATAGGCTACTTTTGGGCGCGATATAACCGAGTCCCACGCTGGGCGAAGCCGCGGGGAACAGCTAGTTTGAAAATAAATAAATAAAGTAAAATATGTTTAGTCCCTTTATCTCTTATCGAAATTTAATGTGAACGAACGAGACAAAACACAAAGTAATAATGAACTTAACACTTTTTTTTATGAATTAGGTTGTTAGTTTATTGATATATTTCTAGATAAAGTGATAGTGCGAGGACAACGAGGCCGCGGCAACTGGCGTCCGCAGAGATACTCACATCCCTACCACCGGAACAACATGCATCGGGTAAGGACTATATATACTTATTAGCTGTTTCCCACGGTTTTACTTGCGTGTGGTATGTATGTACTATGCCTATAACCTTCCTAAAGAATCAGGCTATCATATGAAGGAAAGATTGTTCAAATCGGACCAGTAGTTCGAAAGTTATAAGCGTTTAAACAAATAAACTCTTTAGCTTGTTGGTTCTGTTTCTATTTCCATGGAAGTTTCGGGAATTCCACAAAATTAAAAATCAACTTTAAAATATTTATATACTAGCTTCCGCCCGCGGTTCCGCCCGCGTGAATTTCCCTCGGGAACAGTGCTTTTTCCCGGTATCGAAAATATATGTTACCCTATGTCCTTCTCAATACTCTTAGCTATAAGTATGCGAAATTTCAGGAAAATTGGTTCAGTAGATACTGCGTGAAGAGTAACAAACAAATATACAAACTCACTTTCGCATTAGTTGGGAGTATGTCAAACAAATAATCTTATACTTAATCAAATATCAATTTTTAATTCATGATCTTTGTTTGCAGGCAAACTTCAACCATCGTCAGTCGTTTCCTCCCCCTCAAATGAGGGCGAGTCCCCCTCAAATACGTCCCGAAATCAGACCGGAGAGACCCGAAATTCACCCCGACCCGGTCCCTATTGCCCCTCCACCAATTAATATACGACCAGAATTATCCCCAGAACGGCCAATGCTACAAGAAGTTCCTTTCAGACCGGAAAACCCCCCGTTCGGACCAGATAACCCCCCGTTCAGGCCAGAAAACCCCCCATTTAGGCCAGAAAATGCCCCAATAAGGTCAGAAAACCCTCCATTCCGACCAGAAAACCCACCGTTTCGACCGGAAAACCCCCCATTCCGCCAAGAAAACCAGTTCAGACCAGAAAACCCTCGATTCAGACCCGAAAATCCCCAATTCGGGCCAGACAATCCCCCTTTCCGACCGGAAAATCCCCCATTCGGCCCCAACTTCCAACGATTTCAATTCAGGCCCGAGGAAAGGAATTTTCGACCCAATTTTAACCCCTATCCTCGTCAATTTGGCCCGCCAAGGCCTTTCGGGCCTCCGATTAGGGAAATTGCCCCGAATAATGTGAGTCATATGCCTCAAGTGACCATAAGGCAGCCTTTGCCGATGGGCCTTAAGGCTGGTGGTCGCGAGCCCGAGGTCAGGATGTTGCCGCTACAATTGCCCCCTAATTTGCCCCCTGGGGGCTTAGCTGGGAAGAAGGTTCTCATCAATCCACATTTCAAAGGGACTTTTCAACCCCCTGTTGAAGGTAAGATACGCTTTATTTACAACATGTTTTTTTAAAGTATCGTCATCCTATCACAAACGAATTTAGTGCTTTATTTAATACTAGCGACCCGCCCGGCTTCGTATGGGTTTTTCTTACATAAAGACCTACCTCTTGAATCACTCTATTAAAAAAACCGCATCAAAATCCGTTGCGTTAGTTATAAAGATTTAAGCATACAAAGTGACATAGGGACAGAGAAAGCGACTTTGTTTTATACTATGTAGTGATAGTGATAAGTACACTAAAAATCGGCGCGTTATTTTTTTTGTGTGGCGGTTGAATATCTGTATTAGTATAGTATTTTGTAATCTGTGGTATTAATAAGTGTGTCGTTGTCGTGTTAGGTCTACCACTACCCGCGTACATACCGACACGCATCGTCCGATCACCGCCGCTAAGTCCGACACTGGAAAGCAAATTCGGTAATCATGTAGTGATTTCGTTTTGGGGGAAAGACGGTTTTATCTCGCTTGTTTATTCGTATGGAATTTATTAAGTATCCAAATAATGTCTGAATACTCGAACGCTACTCAATTTTGAGAGCTGGGCGTCGATTCTGCTAACGTTAAATCACAATCGTGTCAAAATAGTGTTTCAATGGTAGTGCTTTTTTACACACTAGTTACAAGAAATGTATATTTTTTTTTTATCACTTCTGATGATCACACCACACACTACATTCACATCACATCATACTGTCATAACTCTTGTAAATAGTGTCTAAAGGCACTACTATTGAAACACTATTATGATACGATTTTGTCTTAACGTTAGCAGAATCGACGCCCTGTTCTTGACTAGTATCATGCTGTCACTGTCGTATCGCTGACGTTCGGCGCGACAGTATGATACTCGAGCAGCTCTCAAAATTGAGTAGCGTTTAAGTATCCGGACGTAAGTTGTTTATATGTTGACATTTTCACATGTTTATGGATAAAAGGTTAATGAGCCTTTTGCGAATTTTCCAAAACAATTTAAATTGATTTGTTATAAATGAAATAAATAAAAAGATGTATGAAATATATATTTTTATTTATATAATATTACTAGCGGCCGGGTACGTGCTTCGCTACGTATATAGTGAAATAATAAAAAATGAACCGCTCGACTGATTTTGTGCAAACTTCACATAAACCATCTACTAGTTGGATTATTGGTTTGGATAGGTGAGCCTGTTCTTGGGTTATAAAATTACAACAAAAAGTGGTATTGATTTTTATATATATACCCGGTAACTTTTTTGCGCCTTATAGTTTTTTGTTTCTCCCAATGGTTGACTGGTAGAGAATGCTTTTAGCATTAAGTCCGCCAATTGTATAAGCATTTTGTACTTATATGTACTTATGGAACAATAAAGTTTTAATAAAACATAAATAAATATAGATAGATAAGACAGAGGTGGTCCCTAAGAACTCTGAAACCTGGGAGTGCATGGTCGATTGACCGTATGAATGATAATAAATAAAATAAACGCGATTTGACTATGGTTCAATATTTTTACAATTTTTATATTGCGGGAAATATTATCGTAGATTCATTAGTGTTTATTTGTCAAGTTTTCGATATAGACTTGACGGCAATTCATACTATAGGTACATTGGTTTATTATTTAACCAATCACAATAAAAAAATAAAAATAATATTGAACTATATAAAGTTTCAACAAGTTTAAGAAATCGTATCAAAAGAAAGGCCGTCATTTCCCCCAATGCTTTTTATATATTTAGCATGGCACGAGTGTAATCCTTTACTATTATTTGTACTCTTAAAATGTTAACTATACCCAATGTATATTAATATTCTCGTACCTAATATGCGTGTTTTTGCACCCTTTGTTAAAATAATGTATTTTTTTTCATTTTATAGCATGGCACACTAGATATAGCATTATTTGTAGTTTACAATAGGCTACTTAACTCATGGCAACTTTGATGGGTTGCACCAAAGTACCAGTTATCGTAACAGTTAAAGTCAAATGTAACAGTAACATTACTACTAACTATAACCGTAGTATTTTGTAGCATAGTTAGTTACTAGGGTTACAAGTATAATGACGTCCGTGGAGGTTATTAGACCCGTCTAACAGTTAAGTTGACAATAACAATAGCGCTAACCGGTCAAGTTTGGGCGGTATCCATTTTGTCAATCGTCAAAATACGTCATAACTTTTACGCTAACCGTAACCGCTCAAATTTGACCGGTTAGCGCTATTGTTTTTGTCAACTTATCTGTCAGACGGGACGAATAACCTCCACGGACGTCATTATACTTGTAAGTCTTGCAACCCTGGTAACTAACTATGCTACAAAATACGACGGTGCAACCTATGTCGCTTCAATGGTTATAGTTAGCAGTAATGTTACTGTTACACTTGACTTTAACTGTTACGATAACTGGTACTTTGGTGCAACCCACCCTTAATGTTTATTTCCTATAGTATTTAATCTACGAAAACAAAATCGATATCAGTTAATGAAAATGTAAGATAGCAGACAGTATAGTTTAAATTCCAAATTAGATTTTTTTCCTTAAAATTCGAAACAGCGCCAACGTTGGGCTTTTATCTGGCATAATGCGACGTCAATTGTCAGTTCAGACCTATTTTTGAATTCTGTGGTTCAATATAAAAGTTTATTTCAAAAAGTTTTTCAGAATAACGGTCTGGATTTGCCCTTAAAATATTTGCAGTTGATTTCTGTCTACCTTATATAGAAGCATTATATATTATGTTGTATCCATACTAATATTATAAATGCGAAAGTCTTTCTGTCTGTCAGTCTGTCACATCTTCACGGCTAAACTGCTGGACCGATTGTGATGAAATTTGGTATGGATATAGTTATGCACTTGGAGTCAAACATAGCCTACTTTCGGGCGCGATATAACCGAGGCACACGCGGGCGGAGCCGCGGGCAACAGCTAGTATACCATATTTATCTTACAGGACCAATAAAAGACATAGACGACGCAGCCGAGCGTTTCATAGCAGAACAACGAAACGCACTTGCGCGCGCAGCCACGAGGAAGTTTAGAAGATCACCGCAGAGGTATACTTTAGCTACGTTACTATTATCTATTGTAGACCCGGGGGTCGTGGGTTCAATCCCACGGGAATTATACTTTGTACCGTCAGGATAATTCCCCCCCTTTCCCCTTCCTTTCCCGTACCTTTTCCTCCATCTATCTCCTTTTTTTAATTTTTTCTATTGTTTTATAAGCAATAGATATATATATTGTACTAGCTGTTGAGAATTGCTCCCGAAATTCCCGCGGGAATTTCCCGGGGATCACTCTTTACAAAGTTTGTCATGACAATAACCAACACAAAAAGAAAACATTATTCAATTTGGTGTGAAATGCCTTGAGTTCATTCAAATGACAATAACTTTTTCTAATGAACCGATTTTGATAAAACAAACTTTAGATGTTCTACCGAGTTAAAACAATTGGTGAAAGTTTTAAGCAAATCGGTTTTGTACTTTCGGAGATAGCGTGATCATACATACAGTAAGACAGAAAAAAAATTCTTAGTTTTATTTTTGCTTTCTATTATTTTTTTTAAATGTCCCTTAACAAACAGACAAAATATTTTTACTGTTTTATTATATGTATAGATTATTTTTTAGGTACATAGAAAACACGACGATAGAAATTGAGAATGAACTAGCTGCGCCGCCCGCGCCCGCTCGCAGGAACAGCGAAGACGAATTGTTGAGAAGGCAGGAAGAGTTTATTAATGCTAATAGAGCTGGACTGAGGAGACGGTGAGTTTTAGATCTTATTATTATTGCATAAGCTTCAATTTATTAAAAAGTACGACGAGAAATAACTACTTAGCTGTAGCAGATACAGTGAGTTTTAGATCTTAATTTTATCGCATAAGGTTCGATTTATTAGAAAATACGACGAGAAATAACTAGCTGCGGCAGAGACAGTGAGTTTTAGATCTTATATCCATGGCATAAGGTTCAATTTACTAGAAAACACGACGAGAAATAACTAGCTGCAGCAGAGACAGTGAGTTTTAGATCTTATATCCATGGCATAAGGTTCAATTTGCATCGTTATTTACTAGAAATAAAGAGGTCAGAATAAAAATAGTGAAGTACACAACAAAATACCTAAACAATTGGCGGACTTAATTCGCAATTCTCTACCAGTCAACCATTATTAAGGTGATACCTCGGTGAACACTAGCGCCACCGTCATTTAAAAATCGTTACTCACTGAAAACACAAGTTATCAAAAATCCCTCTGCTGTAATTCACAACATTTCAATTTTTTATAGGTACCTCAAATTGTTTACTATTTTAAAGTTTATGTTTTAATAATACCGTAAAAAAAATTCGACCATTTTTATCGCTTATTTATCGAAATATTCCCAAAAAACTTTGTGCAGTCTCAATGGCGGATTAACGTCGTGTATACCTTTGCGCATTTATACAGTATAATTAAAAAATTGAGGTGTCAAATGTCATTGTCAAATCAAATAAAGAGATAGTCTGTGGTTTGAGCATTCCTATCATCCTCCTCCTATCACCTTAGATCATGTACCTATAGATGTACAAACAGCATGGCGGCACATGAGACAGAAGATGGACTTTCCTATTTCGCCATCTCATTTTCGCAGGAAATGACAAATCATAACTACATCTATATTATTTCTAAATCTATGTTATCACCACTACCAACCGAAAACAAAAACAAACAAACGTCAAACGTCAATCGTGGCAATGTCAATTTCATTATTTTTATTTTTTAACTCGTGTAGGCAAAGGTAATGGGTTTATTTATCCTCTAAAGCATTTTTTGAATTTACAAAATTTTAAAAATATTTTTCTATAACTTAGATCTAAAATATCACGAAAAGAAAAAAAACGTGTTTCCTAGTTATCAAAATACTATTTACTGAGCATAAGAAAACAAATGGCAAAAAAATGAAATGTTGTCAATTATGGTTCTGGATCTGAAGTTAATTTTAATCATATTCAATTATTAAATTATAGTTCCATATAGTTACAAATTGCAAAACTGCTAAAAGTGGCCGTTTTATGCAATGATGCAATTTGTAACTATAGGGAACTATACATTAATAATTGAATATGATTAAAATTAACTTCAGATCCAGAACCATAATTACAGCAGAGGGATTTTTCATAACTTGTGTTTTCAGTGAGTATTGATTTTTAAATAACGGTGGCGCTAGTGTTCACCGAGGTATCGCCTCAAAACGGAATCATCGATTTTAAATTTTCCCTCGAAAGTATCGCAATACGATTGTCCACAGCATGCGGTCACCGTCGCCACCGGACGCGCCGCGAGAACCACCGAGGGAACCAGCGCGGGAACCGAGAGATGTTCGCGAGAGACGGAGGTCGTTGTCGCCGAGACGAAGGACTTCGCCTGTTAGAGATGAGGTGAGTCGGTCTAAGTTCTAGTTATTATATACTAGCTTTTGCCCGCGGCTTCGCTCGCGTGGAATTAGAATTTTTTTTGCCAGGAAGAAAAATTTGTTAGGTTATATGGCCGATATTTGGTGTACACATACAAATATTCCAGTAATCTCCCTTGGGAACTTGATGCTTTTTCAGGACCAAAAGTAGCCTATGTTACTCTCCATCCTTTCAACTAACTCTATGCCAAAAATCAGGTCGATTGGTTGCTTAGCTACGGCGTGAAGGAAGGACAAACAAACAAACACACTTTCACATTTATAATATTACTAGCTGTTGCCCGCGGCTCCGCCCGCGTACGCCTCGGTTATATAGTGCCCGAAAGTAGGCTATGTTTAACTCCTAGTGCATAACTATATCCATAGCAAATTTCATCACAATCGGTCCAGCAGTTTAGCCGTGAAGAGGTAACAGACAGACAGACAGACTTTCGCATTTATAATATTAGTATGGATTTATTTATTTTTATTTTATTTACTAGTTGTTCCCCGCGGCTCCGCCCCGCGTGGGACTCTGTTATATCGCGCCCAAAAGTAGCCTATGTTTGACCTCAGGTCATTAACTACATCCCTACCAAATTTCATCACAATCGGTCCAGCCGTTTAGCCGTGAAGAGGTGACAGACAGACAGACAGACAGATAGACAGACAGACAGACTTTCGCATTTATAATATTAGTATGGATTAGTATGGATTTATTTATGTACACAAAAATACGAATATAGGATACAATATAAAACACAATAAGTACAAAGGTATTAACTTATTTTAATAGAATATTACTTCGGATAACAAAGAACAAATTGTTTTTTTTTTAAGCAATAGAAGCCCGTCGAAGAATGCTTTTAAAAATATATTTATTTCTATATCAGGAAAGCGAATATCGCCGTCGTATGAGGGAACAAGAGAGTCTTAGAGAAAGAGTTTTACGTGCGAAAGAAGTGAGACGGAGGAAGAATGCCGTGGCTGCCACGCAGACCAGCCAAACCGCTCGGAGTAATGAGGATGTTGCGAGAAACAGGTGAGAAACATTGAGAAATATTGAAAACTTTTATTTTATATTTAGCTAGTATTAGTAGGTGCTAGACCGCCAGTTGCTGGGTGAGAAACAGTACGTTTGTCCTATATTTAGCTATTTTAGATGTGAAGACCTAGAATTGAATGCAGTGGCTGCTAAAAAAGTCAGATTGCTAAATGTTAACGCGAGAAACAGGTGAGAAACAGTACTTTTGTCCTATATTTAGCTCAAATTCAAATTGTATATTTTTAATATAGGATATTCTTATCTTGACGTCAATTGTTACTTTGGGTGTGGAGAACTAGATAGAATACAGTGGCTGCTAAAAGAGATTGCTAAAAATAATGAAGTAATTGCTATAAATAGATAAAGAACTGCATATTTTTCGTTTGCTGCCGGTCATACCAGCCAGACAGATAGGAATAATGAGGATGTTGCGTTGCGAGAAACAGGTGAGAAACAATGAGAAATATTGAAAACTTTTATTTTATATTTAGCTAGTAATAGTAGGTGCCAGACTGGCAAAGTTGCTGGGTGAGAAACAGTACGTTTGTCTTATATTTAGCTATTTTGGATGTGAAGACCTAGAATTGAATGCAGTGGCTGCTAAAGAAAAGTGAGTTTGCTAGAAATTGAAAGTAAGAAAGAAAAAATGTTTATTTGATATTACACAATGGTAAAAGTGAACAAAATTAAAAAAAATGTGTATATATCAAAATGGTCCCCTCTCAGCATAAATTATGATGATATTGCGAGAAACAGGTGAGAAACAGCACATTTGGTTGTCAATTTTTTCCATTACGTGAATTCAATTTAACCTTTCCATGGTTCCGTATATTACAACCCTGTGTAGCAGACGTGATATGGACAAGGAAGTACTCCAAGGGAGGGCCTGGTTACTTGTAGCACAGGTTATCTTAAATATGGGTCCTAAATTAAAGGAAGCACTTTGAACCTTTGGGTCCTTTTGTACTAACCCCAACACAATTTCTTTAATCAGAGACCGCGATCGCGTCGACAAAGACAGAGAACCGCCCAAGCCGGCGCGTTCGGACGACAAGCCGGTTGACGTCAAACCGGACTCCACCGCTAAAGAACACGTCCGAGACAGGTCGCCTGTCACCAGCGCTGAGGTCAACTCTACTAGCGGTGAGAGATTTAATACTAATCCTAATATAGAGGTATATCCATACTAATATTATAAATGCGAAAGTCTGTCTGTCTGTCTGTCTGTCTGTCACCTCTTCACGGCTAAACTGCTGGACCAATTGTGATGAAATTTGGTAGGAATGTAGTTAACGACCTGAGGTCAAACATAAGCTACTTTTGGGCGCGATATAACCGAGTCCCACGCGGGGCGAAGCCGCGGGGAACAGCTAGTGTTTATATAAATATGTATTTTTAGAATAAGGTAAATATTATATGGGCCTATTGTTAATAACATGTTGTTGCCTGAGATAAATAAATAAAAAAAGAAATAATATTATAAACTAGCGACCCGCCCCGGCTTCGCGTGGACATAAAAACCTTCCTCTTGAATCACTCTATCTATTAAAAAACACCGCATCAAAATCCGTTGCGTAGTTTTGAAGATTTAAGCATTTAAAGGGACATAGGGACAGAGAAAGCGACTTTGTTTTATACTATGTAGTGACGCGAAAGTGTGTAAATAATTAATTACACTAAACAAATGTGAATACAAAAGCATAGAAATAAAATAAAAGTCGTGGGTTCGATTCCCACGGGAAACATACTTTGTTGTTTCCAGTTTGGTTAGAACATTTCAGGGTTGTATCACTAGATTTTCTGATAAGATAAATTCACCCAGTAATTTCACTAACTCCGTGCCATTGAAAAAAAAAAACAATGTAAAATATATTAACTAAACTAATGCCAAGTATTCTAAAGTTTTTTGGCGGGATGATAAAAGTCACACAGTCGGTGTTGTATTTATTTTCAAAAAATGTTTTTTCGAGTATTTGTGCATAATAATGGTGGATTATTCCGTAAGTGTTCGTGAACAAGCGTGAGTGTTGGAAAGTGGTACAATGTCGTATAAGTGACTTTAATCCTTGTCACCAAAATCTTCCAAGATTATGCTAAGTGAAATTCTTCCATCGCTTTACTTAGCCCTATGACTAACTTGACTAGACGTCACTACTGACTTGACTCTGGGACTCGACTAAATGTAGACCATTCAAATAAAATAGTAATACTAATGCCATAAATTATTAATAGCCAATGCGAAAAATTACCAAAACGAAAAATGACCAAATTTAAAAATGTCTAACACGGTTTGATACTGCCAAAATTCTATATATATAAAGCTGAAAAGTTTGTTTGTTTGAACACTTATAACTTGAAAACTACTGGTCGGATTTGCAAAATTCTTTTTGTATATAAAAACCCTGATTCTTGGGGATAGTTATAGACTTATAGTACATACACACTAATGGCGAATGAAACCGCGGGAAACAGCTGGTAAGCTATAAGTATGATTGCCATATTGTGAATTAAAGCCGAAAAAGGAAAATCTAAACCATTTTTTTTTCTCTTTTATCAAACAGAAGCATTGACACCGCCTCGCGAAAACCTACCACGCTTACCGGACACGCCGGAACCGGCGATGACTCCGCCGTTACCGGACAAATCCGCGGACAAATCCGACGACAAGTCCACGGACAAGTTGCTGGATAGCGATGACGATTTGGATTTGATTTTGGGCGATATTGACGGCATTTTGTCGGACGACGACGATTCCGGACGGTTCAAGGAGAAAGCTAAGTGAGCAAATTATTTTATCTATAGATATATCCTATACTATTAAACGAGCAATAAATTTGTTTGTGCTCGCGTTTTCGAAAACGGCTCTAGCGTTTTCTTTGAAATTTTAAACGTAAGTTCTTACATAGTCAAATCGATAATCTAGCTAGGGTCCATGTCTGGGAAAATTCATTTTACCCGTATTTTCACGCAAAAATTATCCTCCTTATTATTTATTTTGAAATTAATTAAAAATAATGATTTCTTATGTTTTCGCGATTGTTACACATTAAATTAAACTATTTTATACGGTTTTCTATCGCGTTTATTGCTTACTTATATATAAAAACGCGATAGAAAACCGTATAAAATAGTTTAATTTAATTAAAAATATTAAATCAAAGGACAGAGAAAGCGACTATGTAGTGATTTATTGAATGTTTTCATCTACAGGAAACCAGAACCGCCGAAGTCGTCGAAGCCGAGCGATCTCCGCAGCAAGCTCCCGCCGCGGACGCACGACAAACCAAAGCAGAGGATCGTGTTCGGCGATGACACTAACAAAGGTAACATATCACATCAAAACTATACTTTGTCAATTAAATTAAAAATCATCTAATCTAGTTTGGAGTACGGAGAGTGAGAAAAAAAATTCCGTATCCATACTAATATTATAAATGCGAAAGTCTGTCTGTCTGTCTGTCTTTCTGTCTGTCTGTCACCACTACACGGCTAAACTGCTGGACCGATTGTGATGAAATTTGGTAGGGATGTAGTTAACGACCTGAGGTCAAACATAGGCTACTTTTGGGCGCGATATAACCGAACGCGGGGCGAAGCCGCGGGGAACAGCTAGTTATCCATATTTCTGATGGTTGGATGATCACAATCATTATTCGCGTAAAACTCAAGTTTATAAAAATCCGTGTTATTAATTAAGGTTCTTGATCTGAAGTTAATTTTAAACATATTAAATTATTGTTCCCTATAGTTACAAATTGCAATATTGCATAAAACGGCCACTTTTAGCAGTTTTGCAATATGTAACTTTAAGGAACTATAATTTAATTTAATAATTTAATATGATTAAAATTTACTTCAGATCGAGAACCAATTAATCACATAAGGCGGATGTGTGATAGTTTTCTGTAAATAATAATTTTTAAATGACGGTGGCGCTAGTGTTCACCAAAGTATTATCTTAACACGAGACCTCGGTGAACACTAGCGCCACCATTAACTAAAAAATTTAATTCACTGAAATCACAAGTTATCAAAAATCCCTGTTATGTAATTAGGGTTCTGGATATGAAGTTAATTTTAATCATATTAAATTATTTAATTATAATACCCTATAGTTACAAATTGCATTATTGCTTAAAACGGCCACTTTTAGCAGTTTTGCAATTTGTAGCTATAGCAAACTATAATTTAATAACATATTATGTTTAAAATTAACTCCAGATCTAGAATCATAATTACATAACACTTTGGAGGATTTTTGATAACTTGTGTTTTCAGTGAATAATGATTTTTAAATGACGGTGGCGCTAGTGTTCACCTGAATATCGTCTTAAAAGTGAAAATGTGTGTTTGTTTTAGCGTCGTCACCTCCGCGACGAGCCGCGGCCAGCAGCTCCGTCGCCGAGGATGGCGATAGTGCGACTAAAACTAATAAGGTATGTAGTTTGTTAGTTTTTAGGGTTCCGTACCTCTAAAGCAAAAAGGTAGGATCACTTTGTCTGTCTGTCAGGAGCAGATATGACCGTGTTTGTATTCGTGACTAGCTGTGACTTCGTCCGCGTGGTAACAAAAAATATTGTTCAGTTCTAAGAGAACAATAAATTTATTAAAATTGAAGTAGCCTAAGTTACTACGTGTGGGGTAGGTGGGGTAGGTTTGGGGTAGGTGGGGTAAGTGTGGGGTAGGTGGGGTAGGTGTGGGGTAGGTGTATGGTAGGTGGGGTAGGTGTGGGGTAGGTGGGGGGTAGGTGGGGTAGGTGGGGTAGGTGGGGTAAGTGTGGGGTAGGTGGGGTAGGTGGGGTAAGTGTGGGGTAGGTGGGGTAGGTGGGGTAGGTGTGGGGTAGGTGGGGTAAGTGTGGGGTAGGTGTGGGGTAGGTGGGGTAAGTGTGGGGTAGGTGTAGGGTAGGTGGGGTACGTGTGGGGTAGGTGGGGTAAGTGTGGGGTAGGTGGGGTGTGTGGGGTAGGTTTGGGGTAGGTGTGGGGTAAGTGTGGGGTAGGTGGGGTAGGTGTGGGGTAGGTGTATGGTAGGTGGGGTAGGTGGGGGGTAGGTGGGGTAAGTGTGGGGTAGGTGGGGTAGGTGTATGGTAGGTGGGGTAGGTGTGGGGTAGGTGGGGGGTAGGTGGGGTAAGTGTGGGGTAAGTGTAGGGTAAGTGGGGTAAGTGTGGGGTAGGTGGGGTAAGTGTGGGGTAGGTGGGGTAAGTGTGGGGTAGGTGGGGTAGGTGTGGGGTAGGTGGGGTAAGTGTGGGGTAGGTGTAGGGTAGGTGGGGTAAGTGTGGGGTAGGTGGGGTAAGTGTGGGGTAGGTGGGGTAAGTGTGGGGTAGGTGGGGTAAGTGTGGGGTAAGTGTGGGGTAGGTGGGGTAGGTGTGGGGTAGGTGGGGTAAGTGTGGGGTAGGTGTAGGGTAGGTGGGGTAGGTGGGGTAAGTGTGGGGTAGGTGGGGTAAGTGTGGGGTAGGTGGGGTATGTGTGGGGTAGGTGGGGTAAGTGTGGGGTAGGTGTAGGGTAGGTGGGGTAGGTGTGGGGTAGGTGGGGTAAGTGTGGGGTAGGTGGGGTAAGTGTGGGGTAGGTGGGGTAAGTGTTGGGTAGGGTAGAGGTAGAAAAAAGGGCAGGACAACGTCTGCCGGGTCAGCTAGTTATTAGATATATAGATTAAATAAAGACGTAAATTACTTCTTGAAAATTTGCACAACTTTCCTTTTGTTACAGACCAAACAGAAACCGGAAATAAACACAAAGTCGAGACAAAGGATTATTTTTGATAGAAAAGAGGTAAGACGTGTCGATAACTCTTAGTTTAAGTTATCTTTTTATCGTGGTAATTATATGATTATTCGATGTCATTGACCTCCGAAGGTCTACATCAAATAATAATATATATATTTTTTATATTTTTTATAATTAATAAATTAAAATGCAGAAATGTTGACCCCGGGCTTTGAAGCAACCAGCTGGGTACTCAACCGGGAAAGCGCTAAGATGAGAATAAAATGTTTTGGCGCTCGTCCGTACTAAGAAATGTGGAAAGTCTGTCTGTCTGTTAAGCCTTCACGGCTAAACCGCTGGACCGATTTTGACGAAATTTGGTGTGGATATTGTTAAGGACCAGGAGTCAAACTAACTTATACTTTTGGGCGCGATATAACCGAGTCCCACGCGGGCGGAGCTATTTCAAAATTTATAATATCATTTATTTTACAACACAGACACAACAAGCAGAAAAAATCGAAAAAGACGACGAACGAAAACCGCAAACATTCGCAAACCGTCGCGTAATACTACAAAACAAATTCACACAACAGACAAAAGAGAAATCGGTATTCGCCAGAATCGAGAAGTCCGAATCGAGTAAATTGAGAATCGACAAAACCGATCCGAGCAAACCGAATCCGGGAATTTTCAGCCGAGCGGTCCGGACCGCAATCGGATCGGAGAAGAATCGGATTGTCGTTAAGAGAGACGAGCCGACTATAGAATACGGTTCCGATTCGGACGACGAAGACGGAACGGCTTTAGTGAGCAATTTGCCCGAGGGGATGACTGATACGAGATTGAAAACACTAGCCGGCTGTGATGTACAGGTAAATAGTTAGTGTTTAAAAATATTTAATTATATTTTATTAATTTAATTTACACATAAAAATAATTATTACTGCCTTTGAGAAACACGGCCTCCGTAATGGACAATTTATTTGATTTAATAATTTGCAGTTGCCATACGCTGCTCTGCCCTTTGTCAAAGTATAAGCCTGGCATATGGAATATATTAGTCTAATCTGTACACAATTAATTTGCTGTTTTGTATAATTTTTTAATGTGTAAGAGTCATCATTACAATCAGGTGACAGTATAAGTTTTGTATGTAGGTATGCAGAACTGTATTTGTGTGTATTTTCCCCTAGCAAAAAACGTCAGATTTATCGAAATAACTAATTAGCGCTAAAGGCCGGTATGGAAAGCGTATTGCTCGAAGCTTAAGGCACCAGTCGGCCATTTTGAATTGTTTTTTTGTGACGAAAAAATGTAAACTAAATGATAAAAATGTAAACAAAGTGTTTGATTACGATATATAGTAAACAAATGTTCGATTTTTGTGTAAATTTACTGTAGTATATATGTTATATACTACTAGTGACCCCCCCCCAGCTTCGCATGGGCATAAAAAACCTTCATCTTGAATCACTAGCTATTTAAAAAAACCGCATCAAAATCCGTTGCGTAGTTTTAAAGATTTAAGCATACATAGTGACAGAGAAAGCGATTTTGTTATATACTATGTAGTGATAGTAAATATATTGTATGAAATATAATATATTAATACCAATAATATGAAATACCAACTTGAATAGTATCACACAGCGATGAATAAAGTCTCACCTAATATGTGTATTTGTAAAATTAAATTTTTGGAATTCATGAAAATTTAAGTGAAATTCTTTTGAAAACAACGAAATTTTAGCCACAGCTTATTTGACGTGACTATACAATAGTTATATAATATGTGGTTAAGGTTTGCCTGCATACCCGGGAGTCGTGGGTTCGATTCCCACGGGAAGCATACTTTCTTTAGTTGTTTCCAGTTTGGTTAGGACAGTGCAAGCTTGAATCACCTGATTGTCTGATAATAAAGATGATTCCGTGCTTCGGAAGGCACAATGTCGACATTTGTCGAATTAACAATTCGTTGACAAAAAGACGTTGATAAATCATTTGTCTGAATTTACACCAATCAAAAGATCTATTTTTCAAAAGATATGGTTATCTAGGAATTGATTTCCCGATTTTCTAATATTTTAACGAACTAGGAGGAGGATACCTCTAATAAAACTAAAGTTTAATTAGAAACTGTCAAACAAAACAGGTTGAAATCATGTGTTGTTTACATTTTTTCGTCGCAAACATGACAAAATCATTTGATGCGTCGGAATATAAATAAGAAGAAACTTATAATTACTTTGATAGAACATTTTTTGCATATTTCTATAATGAATTTAAAAAAAAAAAATACAAACCCTTACTAAGCCCATTTTTACTAAAATATATAAGGTGGACTCAAATCAACTGCAAATATTTTAAGGGCAGATTCAGACCACCAAAACTGAACAACTTTTCCAAGTAAACTTATATGGAAATACGAAAAAAATTGTTTTGACCTCCCATACAAATTGAGAATCAGTTGATTTGTATGGAGAGTGAAAAAAATTATTTCATATTTTGACATTGTTCAGTAAAGTGGTATGAATCTATCCTTAAAATATTTGCAGTTGATTTGAGTCCACATTATATATTTCCCTTTTTTCTTGTCGTTATTTTACGAGAAAGAACGAGACTAATAACATTTACGAAAGATATAGAAGACTAGAATAGTGGCTTCGATCAGTGTCAAATTTTTCTTTCTTTCATATGAAATCACTGCCATCTAGCCATAGCAATTAGAACGATTTCGATACCTTTTAATGTATAGTCACACTTATATGCGGCGGTACAACATTAGTAAAAAAAACTGGTCAAGAGCGACTCGGACTCGCGCACTAAGGGTTCCGAACCATTATCTATAGTATAGATTCTATACAAAACGGCAAAAATATCACGTTTTTTGCACGGGATATATATATATATATGTTTATATTTTTGAACATATCTTAAGATTGAATAAGTTTTTGTATATGTGATACACAATGATATTTGACATATTGCTTACGTATTTTAGTGAAATTCTAATATTTGGCAAATTTATGGAGAATTTTTCTCCGAATTGTTTTTTTTAGGTTAGAGAGTAATATTGTTACTATCTCAGTGCCCTTTAAAAACATATCTAAATATACACATTTTATGTATACATGTCTGTCAATTTGTATGCCTTTTTTGTATGTTGTAATATTTCTACAATCGTTTGTGTTGTATTGTTAGCCATATTGAAATGTAAAAACATTGTATTATTAAATTGTTTTTTCAAAGTTGAAATTTAATGGATAATTATATTTGCAATATAATTATTTGGTGTCAAGAATATATATAAATGCAAAGATATTCCTATTAAAATATAGTATCTTGTAATAGAACAAATAGTCGTTATCACATATATATTTGGCAGTTATTTTTTTAGAAGAACTCACTTACGCTCGAAATGTGGCGGAGTCGAAGGCGTGCATTTTGTATCGTTTCAGTTTCTATTAAGTACAACAAATCACGTGTCAAGGTCCTTAACAGCAGTATGGCAGGATTAAAAAATCCTATCTTTTTATTTATTTATTTAGTATATTAACTGTGTTATAAACAGATACTATAGCTTATATATAGTTTAATATTTCTTATATTTATGCATGGTTTATTATATATTTATTATTGAAAATTAACCATGCAATTTCAATGTGAAATTTGAACTCTAGTCGATTTTTACTGGAATATTTTTAATGTAAATTAAAAATTAACGAAACTTTGTTTTTGTAAAACATATTTTGTTTGTCTCATATTGAGATTGTATGTAATATTAATAAGAAAAGTGTTTTAGTCATTAAACATATTAAAAATGTATATTTTAATGCAAGCATAGATTCAGAATGTAATTTATTTTGAATACCAATTATAAACTTAAAATTATTGATTCATGATTTTTAATAGTAATTGATATTGAAATTTTTATACAATAAATTAAAAATAAAAAGACCTAATTTAAAACTAAAAAATGTAGAAGTTATTGGTTGTTTAAATCAAATTTTAATTAATCATATTATGGATAAGACACTTTCCTTATTTCAATTGATCAATGTGTTAATTTTTCACATTGACGAATATAATCAGTTTACGGTCATTCACACAAAAACACGTTTAGAAATCGGCAAATGCCCTGGGCAAATTGGATGACTGCCTGGGCAGATGATTGTAATATTTAATTGCCCGAAACAAATCGTGCATTCCCATTTAAAGAGCCAAAATACATCTGTTTTGAATAGATTGTACTCATTTCTTTTTCGATTTTTATTTGTTTGTAAACAGATTTTTTCTGTATCGTCTAGCGTTTACATTCATGTGACACGTACTTATGTGTGTACAGTAAAAAGGAAACAAGGTCATTACCTTGCTTACTATTAATCTAAAGCTTTTCTCGTTTTATATAAAAAGTCTTCCCGAAATTGTAAAAATAAATAAACTGTACGAAGCAAAGTAGATTGGATAAATTGCCCAATTTGCTTGCCCAAAATTAATTGGGCATTTCTGTGTTATATGTTAAGAAATGAATATATGTTTGAATATAAACCTTTCGGCTTCCATTATAACTGTCCGCAACCAGTTACGAAAATTTCTACTTTTTTTCGTAACCAGAAAGAACAACAATATATAAATTACCTGAAAATACTCGGGCATTTGCTCATTTCACAATCAAAATATGTTTTATATATGCTTTTTATATTAAATTTAAGCTATTTAAGCTACAATAAGTAGTATAAGTTACCACTCAACGCCCGGATTGCTTCCAGACCCTTATATTGGACAAAGGAGCGTGTACAGCGAAAATAACATTCAAATCATCGACCGCGGCGGAAACCTTCAAGAAGAAATTCCATAACAAAATGGTATCCAAAAGCAGATTGGTCGTTAAATTGTCTTGAAAATATTATATGGATACTTTGAATATGACTTGTGTTTTTTTGTAATCGCAGTTTTTTTAATTTATAGAAGTGGGGGGGGGGTTGGTATGTGAAAAGGTGATCCATTTTTTTACGTTTAAGTAATAACAGGAACGTCTTGTTTTTAAAAATCAGTGACTTTTTTTGTATGAAAATTTATATGTAGAAAATACTCCCAACTAATACAAAATTGTTAAATGCTAAGCAAATACTAGTTCATAGATTTATTATTACTACTGGTTGTTTTTCTGAAGCAGAATGTACTTAATGTACAATCTGACATTTAAATTATTTACCAAAACAAACAATTTTTTTAATAATTTACGGGCGTAAATATAGGATTACCTTATTTCTCGTACAAAACCAGATAGGATAGCTTTGTTTAGATAACATAGCTATATTTATAGTTTTAATTTTTTTTTTGCAGTTGTTTTTTACATTGGATTGTTCTGGAATATACCTGTTTCGAAATGCAGCGTAAATTTGTAATGTAAGCAATTACAAGCATTATAGTTATAATTGCTAACTTTTAACGCATAAAAAAGCAATTAACAATTAATATGTGTATTTTATAGTTTAAAAATACATTTTAGTAAACTTTTTAACAGCTGTGGTTTTGGTGTCATATGTGTATTTTTGGTGTAGCTTTCGTATTAGGGAAAACATGATAGGAAAAAGGTAGTTGTAAACACTTCTACAAACGATCAAAAAACGAGTGAGTAAGCGGAATGGCGCAATACATGATGTAAGGCGACATCTCCCTTACTTAATCGTTTTTGTATGTCGTAAGAGGTGGTAATAAGTGCCCTGGACACAGCCACTGAGCATTCTAAGTACTTCCGCTTAAGTCTTTTTCTTTTTCAGGCAAAATAACGGCAATTGACTCGCAACTGTTATCTGTGTCGTTCATATGAAAAATATGTTGTCGTTCGTATGAAAAATATGTTGTTGTTTCGTCGAATATTGCTGGTTAAAAATTTGTGTGAGTACAATGGCAATATATTTTAGTAAAAGTTACATAGATAATATCTGTGAGGGTAATTTTCCGTCTTTTCTTATGAACTAGGAAGAAGATTAATTATTTCTTAAACTTGAATAGCTCTTTGTTTATTCAATAAAAAATAGAAAGAAGATATAGTCAAAAGTGCTTGCTTAATCTTCAAAAAAATATAGGATTTTTTTTTAACATTTTTTTGTTCATATTTAAAGCACATTTTAAAGTTGCTATGGTAACCACTTACCATGAAAATTATTTCAAAATGCCCCCTCTCAATATGTCGAATGATGCTATTGGGTATTTTCTAAAAGATATGGGTTTTTTTATTTGTATGTCTATGGGAATATATATTTTTTTTATTATTAAGACACATAAAAATCACAGATTGAGTCGCAAAGATTTTTTTTTTAACTTTAGCTAATCTTTTTTTGTCAGATGTAAGGAATTACACCCTAATCTAGAGGTCTTACTCGAGTTTGAAGAATGTTGTTATAGTTTGACTTGTAATCCTAATTAGTTGTAAGTTTTTGTCACTTAAATATAAACATTATACGTCTTATTCATAAAGAATAATATTTAAAAATATAAAATTGTGTTTAGAAGAAAAACTTTTTTTTTACATTCAATAAGAAAAACTGTTATTAAAATTAAAATATTTTCAGTCCTTATATCTCTACTAGATAATATATTTCGCAAAAGATAAATGCTTGTGAATAAGACGGTATATATAACTAAGTACCACATTTATACAAAATGTATAAGAAATTGTGTTTTTCGTTGTATGTTTAAAGATTTAAATATATAAAAAATGAAGCTACACGAGCATTTTTTGTGATTTTTAATTTAATTGTAAAGAAACTTTGACTGTGTGTTTGTCATGTAACATTTGCCGGATTATCCGGATTATCCGGAACCCGGATTGTTTTTCCCAGGAATTTAAACCATACATGATCCGTAATTCTAAACAATCCCAAGTGAAAATAATGTGATATAAATGTTAAAACAGACTTCGTAGAAATTGGGATCTGTATGAGAGGTTTTTTTTATATACAAACATACATTGCTCTATGTTCCCTCGAGATATGTATAGCATAGTCTTAGACTAAGTTTTTTCTAAAAACTGCATTTGTTCTGAGTAACATACCTACATATAATGTAGACAGATATATAAAAATTGTGTTTTTTTTATTTGGTTTAACTAACATATTTAACATACATATGACGTAGACAAATATAGAAAAATTGGGTTTAAATATTATGTATTTTACATGAAACATTGTCTTATTTAAGACAAGAAAAATATGACATACTTTTTCAGTTTATTTTAAAACCATGTTTAAACTGTTGATAACGCAAAGCCTTATTCAAAAAGTCTTTCCTATTAAAAAAGAAAGGTATTTTTGTCATTTTCTCTCTCTTTTCCTATCAGTCTCTTAATAGAACGAGACAAAACATATTTGTTATTTTGAAATAGATTTATTAAAAAATGTATAATTATTTTTTTTGATTTAGAACGAATGCTATCGAAAACAGAAAATATGATTTCTTTTGCATATTTTTAAACCCAAGTTAAAACTAGACTAAGCGATTTTTTTTACGTAGGTACTTAAAAATTGAAATTTTCAAAAACAGCCTTAGACTTGCTTTTATACTAGACGATATTTCCATGTCAATACTAATTATTTCTCGGCTCATTCTTGGATAAAATGTAGCAATTTCTGTTAATTAAATACGTCTTTATGAAAACTTACTCTAATCCATTTTTTGCGAAAGAACCTACGACATAAGTTGGCAGTGCGCGAGTGACATTCTCTAGGTGTTACTAGCTATACGCAGGCCGTATGCGAAATTGCCAACCTTATTGTATACAAAAAAAAAAATCTTGTAATTTTAAGTTATTAGAACCGCATTCAGCATTTATTATTTGCAATATTTTTTATATTAAAATTTCACCATAATTTAGTCTTGACCGTGTTATAACCTTAGAAATTGAATAGCATATAATTTATACTTCTTATTAAAGATACAAACTATTGCTAAATCTATTTAAGTTTGTTTTGTCCCGTTCTTTCAAAATGTGTAATATTGTTGAGCGATAAGGACAAAACATATTTTAAGTAATATAGATTTCAGCAAACGTTTGTAATTTTTTTTAAATATGACGTTAGTTATATACCTATATATTATGTTTTACATATTCCTATAGAATTAATGACTACTTTAGGGTTGCTATACATATAAAAAGACACATTTAGTTCAGTCATAAGTAATTTTGTAGATTTCTTTTTAATACTCGTCCAGCTTATTCGTAAAAATTTGCCGCCATTTTGTCATAATTTTTTCTAGAGCCGTAGGTTATTCTTTATCAAGTTGGCTACAAGGTCAACCGACCCTGTACATCTTGGTATAAGTTTTGAAATGACTTTTGACGTTTTTCCTAAACGATCACTAGGTGGCGTCAGGTTACTTGCCTGCTGAAGCATGGAATCCTCCATCAATCAGGGGGGGGGGGGGGATACCATGATTTACTAAGCTGTACTAAGCGTAACTTTGTAGAATTGGATGATATTACAAAATTTTAAGATGCAATTGAAACGTTCAACTAGCTTTATAAAGTTAGTGATCTCAATTGAATTTTCCTCATCAAACAATGAGTTCATGTACAATTTGAATAAATTTACTTTATTGCCAAAATATTTTCGTCTATTTTTAATATTATAGTTTTGAGTCATGTATTATTAACTTTTTTAACATTATACTGAGCTATGTGTGTCTTTGATTATATGTATAATTACCCTGACTCTTTGAAAGTACGGACGCAAGTTATATGCAAATAAAATATAGTAGTAAAAATATATTGTTTATTATTTGTTGACCTAAGAAAGATCTCAATAAAACGATGCAGGCCTTCACAAATTGTTTTAATTTTTGTATTTAAGCTTGTTATACCCTGTAATTTATGTATATACTTTAGAATAAGTGTTATCATTGAATACAATTTGTATTCATTTTTGAATGGAATTTTCGATATTTTAATTTGTTGAAAATAAAGAGGGTAGATCAATTTCTAAGGAATTTACATCTACCCTCTAAATCTAAAGAAATACCGTCAATTCCAAATTTAAAAATTTCTAATACAATTTTTTATAATTTGTTATTACAAAATACAGTCAATATTTTATACATGTTATATTTTGTTATTTTTACACATTTTAAGGGCATACGCGATTTTGATTCCTATGATCGAATTTGCGTATTCCCGGTACCGAAAGACTGAAATAAAACAAGTTTTTAATTATATTATTGTCTTTTATTTCACTGGTCCTCAATTGATTAATGATATCAATAAATTAACTTATATCTAGTAAAAATAAATACAACCAACTGTCATATTTACAAATGTCATGAATACACATTGTAGCTATGTATAAGTAATAGCTTGTTCTTCCCATATCTTATGCAAAACAAAAACAAAATAGTCTGTCCACATGTGAACATACCTAGATGTACGAGCAAGCCCACTTTCCTTCCCCGTACGTATTTTTCTATATTTTACCGCAGTTAAGATACATTTTTTTAAAAAATTACCTAACATTTAACCTACATTAAAAGATGATTTTTGTATTTTCATATTTGTGCCAATTACTAACATATTTTAAGTTAAATTGTTGTTATCTGAATACAACACACACACAGTGGATCATTGTTGTCTAAATGAATAAAATAAATTAAATTAATTAATCCTTTAATGACGGTACAAAAAGGAAGAATATTTTACACAGCAAACCTGCATTTTACGTATTTTTCTATAGATATAACACATTGTTGGGATACTTTTTTAAAAACAAATACGAAACATTTAAGCCTAATGACGCTCCCTGAAGATGTACAAAAAGGAACAATATTTTACACAGTAACATAAAACAACTATGTTATACAAAGATTCTAAGCTAAAATGGAACCCTTTGTACGCGACATCGACTAGCACCTGACCAATTTTTTATCCAATTAACCCATTTATACAAAACTTAGATTCTAAAACACATAATTATTCCTAAAAGTCATAAAATTCGCAAAATTAAAGTATTTTGGCATCGCTTGCAGCAATTCCGCGTAGTGCGCGGTGTATGACTCCGGGTGATGAATGCGATGAGCGTGATGAGACACGTCCACTACAGGAGACGATTGGAGGGATAGTGGGACCTGTTGAACAGAACATTTAACTGACTTTTTACGAATATTTCACAAAATATTGGAATAATCAAAAAATTGTTTTAGAATTATAATTCTCCCTCTCTTCTCCATATCATTTACCTGTTTCATTTTATGTTTAAAAAAAATCCTCCTTAGTGCTCCCGTTAATAATTTTATTTTTTAAAATCAATGTCAATACACCTAACTTCTAACCCCCGTATTAAGAAACGTTTGATAAGTCCAATTTTAACTAAAATATGTTTTGGCTCTTTCTCTCTTACCCGACACTTCACGTGAAAGAACGAGACGAAACACATTTTAGCTAAAATAGGCTTAACAAACGTTTCTTAATACGGGGGTAATGTCAACCTTATAGCACGCATAGTCTCCGAATAAAATGACTGACAGACTGACATGACGAAGCTATAAGGGTTCCGTTGTTGCCATTTGGCAACGGAATCCTAAGTGTTGCCTGCAATGTCCAGATTATAAAACAACTAGCTTTCGCCCACGGCTTCGCCCGCATGAAAGGTACCCTATGTCCTTCTCAATACTCCTAGCTATATGTATGCGAAATTTCGAAGATTGGTTCAGTAGATAGGTCGTGAAAGCGTAACAAACAAACAAACTCATTTTCGCATTTTAAATATTAGTTAGGATTAGTTTTCCCCGGGGCTTCGTTACCGTTTAATGTTCCCTTTCCCGTTCAGAAAATACTACTTTCAGTAATTCCGGCTTAGAATTTCAAATGTAAAAACATAAATATCCTGAATATTGGTCCAGCCGTTCTTGAGATAACACGACTTTCTTGAATATAATCTACTATATAAAAATAAGTCGGGTTTTCCTTCCTGACGCTATAACTCCAGAACGCACGAACCGATTTCCACGGTTTTGCATTCGTTGGAAAGGTATCGGGCTCTGTGAGGTATAGGCAAAGAAAATTCAGGAAAAATTCAACAGAAAAGCGGGAAAATCATTTTTCAAATACAGCGCCATCTCTGATACATAGCATGTACTACAAAAATGAAGCAATTTGAAGCGGGTTTGCTAGTTGTGTATAGATTAGATAGTTAATTATACTCACAATAAAGTTAGCAGTAATCACCAACGGCTCGACAGTATCGCTGTATGTGGCTATGGAGTGTACTACGACGTACACCGCGCGAGATTGCTGTGTGA